>CM031234.1:64945669-65595669 GCA_018340775.1 Taxus wallichiana var. yunnanensis
GTTGAATTTATTCACACCTCAAAACATATATGCAATAGTCCTTTGTTACATCACACACATTCCACTACATCTCAATTAAGTATTTCAACATGCACCCAACAAAATCATTCCACAAGACAACACGGTCCCTTCACGTTCATTGGAAATGTAAACAAAAAATACCCCAAACACACTCCTAAAGATATCTCATACATGTAAAAAGGAGATAAGTTACCATTTCCATATCAATTTAGGGAAGAAAATCTTCACAAAATAGACTTGCATCCATAACAAGCTTCATATCCAAATTGTCTCAGTCTTCATACAAATTATGCTTCTTTTTCATTCTCCTCTTCCTTCTAGCATGAGGAATATTTTCGAAAATGCACTTACTCCCTCCTATAATTGAGCTCACACTTTTCATGCACCAACTACAACTATTATAACTGACATTTTTCAGATTTGTGACAGTCCTAGTGACTTTTCAACTTCCACCACAATATGAAGCTTGTAACTCCCTTATACATCATGAAAAACATCTTAATGATGCATCACACACACAAATGACTCAAACCTACTAACATAACATTTAGAACACACCTATAAAAACTTAATTTACCTTTCATACCTCATTACCTAGCTTACAAGAATTACCTTTATTTGAATATTCAAACATCCCTTTTTGGAGGAAAAACACACAATTTGAATTTCTCAACTCCCTTGTTGACTTGCAATGAATTATATACCTCAAATAGAATCCTAGAGCTCCTATGTAGCACATACCGACATTAAGGGCTTGAATTGACTCTCGACTACTTCTCTAAGGATGCTCTTGCATCAAGGTCTCAAAATTTTATACTATTAAAGTTCCCTACCCTTAAAAGAAGCCTAACTACAACATCATTTTTAATAACAAAATGAACCAAACAAACATTGGTGATATCCTAAATGTGATCGAGATAGAATGGTATAATTTTCACTAGTGAAGAAGGGAATACTTTTCAAGGTTGTCACTAGAATTTCATGTTGTGAATTTAGAGCAAAAGGGCTACCACCAGTGAAGTCAAAAATAGTAAATTTCTCTGTTATGCCATGAGTGTAATATGTCTTAAAATCATAAAAGACAACTACAAATTCCTACCAGAAGTTAGAGTAGAAAGAGTTCTATTTGATGGTTATGGTGATCTCTAAAATGATCTTCCTCTTGTTCTTCTTCTTGATGATAATTGTAAGTGATCAAACAATCATTCTTCCGTTGTTCTTGACCTTGTTTAGATTCTTCTCATGAAACCAACCACTTTGATTGATGAAACCCATTGATATGAATATTGGAGTCTTAAAATGTGTAAAAACAAACCTCCAAAGGCTATAATTTACTAAGTCACACACCAAAACTTAGAAAAATGAAATTAAAGTTTTCAAATGTCTCACTTGGTGTGCTAAATTTTTTGGGGCTTAAAATTGAACCCATCCCGAGATCGAATAATCTAGGGCTTTGAGGCAACATGAGATTGTCTTGAATTTGTGGGACTTGTAATGAGACAAACCTCAGAGAAGGTTGGTTCCTTTACCTATTCCTAATTCCTATCTACTCCTAAGAAGGGAAATACAACTATCTAACTCTAATATAAAAATCCAAGGGACCAAGATGATAAGGAGATGTATGCAAATGAAATCCTACACTAAGGAAATGTGATATCACCACGAACAATGGGAAAGACACTCTCAAATAAGGGGAAAGGGGATAAGAATGAAGGAGGAGAGGGAAGAAATGAGTTCCACCATCCAAAACAACATTTAAACCATAATTTTCATGAAGAACAATAGATTTAAACCCTACTGAGGAGAATAAAACATGCACAATATACTTATAGATGTAATGACAGGTAATATAATTCAATAGAACACAAGCTAGGGAAGATAATAACCACAAAACATATATAAACACAATCCATTATAGTGAAGGAGAAAGAAAAGGATTACCATTTAGATATCTAAATTTGAGGCATGTAACTCAAGAACACTTGTGCGTCACTTTGAAATGATACCCTTGCATTCTAAGAGTATCCCACATAAGAGTATCCAGCATTACAAATGAGCATCCTTTTATAATTTTTAGAGAATGAGAAAGAGAGAGAAGAGGTAAAATAGATGGAATTCAAACTATTGCTTCCAACCAATAACAACATGCATTAAATCTCTAAAAATAGGTATGCACACCCTTACAATACCATTCCCTAATGATACTTTTCTTGCAATATAAGGAATGGGAACCATACTTCATCAAAATGTGGTGGTTGAGCTACGGAACTCTATTCTTTAATATTGGATATGTTTCCTATTTTTCATCCACCTATCCAATGGTACCAAGTTTTGAAAATTGGTACTTGGGTGAAATTTATGCCCAAGGGGATCCCGGGGAGTCGAGGAGGAAGACAACGTTCTCATCACTTCTCCACAGTCTCCATAATTATTTTATGTTTGGTGTGGGTGGATAGGATGATTAGAGAAGTGGAGAAAGTGTGGACCTGTTCCTTTAGTTCTCTTGGGGCCCACTTTATCTCTTTTAGTCATGAGTTTGTGTTTTTATTAGTGATTTCGACCTTGGAAAAAATTGTGGAACAGTTCCACCCAAGGTTTTGGTGCCGAAAATCCATCTCTCATCTACAACACCCTACATATGCCTTCATTTCAGTCTAAACGGAAAGCAGGGAATTAATGTCCCTAGGAAATTTTTCCATTTGTTCCTAAAATCTCCAAGCCATTTGCAATACACTATCGATTCACCCAAAGTTCTTTAATGTGGACCGAAGGTCGATGTAGGGAAATTTCAAACCATCGAGAACTATTCCTTTTGTTCTTTCGGCACCCAAATTTGTCATGCAAAACACTATCTCAACTCCATTTTATTTTCTTTGTAGACAAAGGCTCGTGTGAAGAACCAAAATCTCGGAGGAACTTGTTCCACCAATTCCTTCTAGACTCAAAACCCATAATACACTCTGTAGAAGGCCTTTTTTATTTCTAAGTTTTTGAGATAATTATGGAACCGAGAAATTATGCAAAGGAAGAGGAAGCCTTGGAACATTGAATTTTATCCATTTTCATCAGTTACACTTGTTCATGTTCAAGAGAATTACTGTTTTTCCATTTTCTTCTCCAAGACTCACAAATTGCCTAAGTCCAGATTTTTCAAGTTGGCAAATTTATAAGGGATGTAAAATTGGGTAACAATATCCTCACCCATTTTTATCATGATTACCATTCTATAGTCCTATTTAATTATAATTCCTGGGATTTTGGTGTAACTATAAACATCCTCACTTTTCATATTTCCCTAACCATCATTCTACACCCTAAAATAAAACTAGGGAAAAAAATAAATTTTAAACATGGGTTTATATGGTTCTTTTCAAATATACTAGACAAATTCTAAGTGATTAAAAAAACTCTTTCTAGTGTTTCAAGTGTTGATCATAGAACATATTTTATTCAATATTCATCATTCATTACCTAGTAAATGTGAAGTGAAAGGAAATGTTAGCTACTAATAGTGCATGCTACATATATAATTAACCAAATACATAAGCATTTCAATATTCCTAGATTGTATTTTCCATAAAATATGTTACTTGAAAAAATTGGTGTGCTTGAATAAAATTAAATAGTGATGAACAAGGCAAGCGACTCTTTTTTTTGTTTTACTTCTTGATCTACATATTTTGCAAAACAACCATTCCAAACTAGGTCTTAAAGTCTAAACAAACACTGTTAAAAATGATGGTATACTCAACCTACTCTCTATTCATTCCATTTTAACTCCAAAACTATGGTGAACTATATGAGACAGTGACTAGAACAAATTGAATTAGCTTCCCCACTAGAATTGAGTCAATTGATTTAGTGCTACGAGACATAATAAGTATTTTACACTCAATCACACCTCACATTTGCATGATTTTTTTAAAGTGCTAAAATATATGAGATGTTACATAATATAATGAAGTGAAGCTTAAAGGGAAAGGTTGTTATAAATTTAAAATTTTAAAAAAATCATGCTTCAATTTTCTTTTTAAGTTATACTTAAATAGATAAAAAAGAATAAAAAACAATTGAGAATAATAAAAATATGAATATGACTATGATGGCCAAGACAATTTTTTTCAATAAAGTTAACATAATAAAGGCCTATTGACCAATTAAAATTTAAATTGGAATAACCTTATCAATAACTTGAAATATCGATAAAACTAGAATATAAAATCCCCATTAAAAAAATGCCTTGTTTCAAATGATAGAATAAGTTATTAAAATCATATGAACTCTAAAATAAGCACATCATTAAAGTATATTTTAATAATGCCAAATATTTCTCCATCTCTTCTGTTTGACATTCTAGCTAAACGAAAAAGTGTCTCATTTTTAGAGCATCCACAACTTGGTAAGTGACATATAAAAAAATGAGCCTAGAATTGATTAATATTTTGAAACACTTCAAAATTTAAAAAGGTGAATAATATATCTGATTAAATTATGATAGTCATCATCTTGGTGGAAAGAAAAAAATGATATCCATGAACCCAAAATGAAAATTAAAAATAAAGTATATTGGTTCACATAAATTAACACCCATATGAATAGTGACTATTGAATTAAATTTAAAATTAACAAAATGAATTTTAATACTTAAGTAAGATTTTAAATAATTATATATTAATTTTAACATAATTCCTAACATGTGAGAGTGGGTGATCCTTTTAGATGTATCAAATTAAAATCCTAATGTATTAGATAATACATTTGCCAAGGAATGAGTGTGACCCTCCAAATGGTAAAAATTATTATATCCTAGTCATTCCATTCAATATTAAAGTTATTAGTTGTGTATTATATGATTTTTATTCTCTCCATAAATATAAAATTGGGAAATTGTTGATTTCAAAATACTATATTTTTACGGCAATGTAAACCATGATGTTGCATGATGTATTTAGAAATCTACGATCCTTCTCAATCCATGATACATGACCATTAGAACATGTTTTTAATCCTAAAGACAAAAATGAAAGAAAAAATAAAATTAAAAGATATTTGGCTACCATGATAGAAAATAAATACAAATTATGACTCTAAAGAGTATGTTTACAAAGTATTTGATAAAACCCCTAATTATGAAAGTTGCAGAGTGTAATTATGGAGAACTTAGTGTTTTGTGGATTCTTAGAATTCATGGAATGAAGCACTAATAGTTCAGGCTATCTGTGGATGTAAATTTTATCCTATTACACTTGTGAAGGGAGTTTTGGAGGATGTAAAGTGTTTACATTCACAAAGGTTCCAAATTCAGCTAAGGAAAAGAGTTCCACACGACACAAATGTGGGTTTCCATTACATGAGGAAAGTAGTGACACTTTGCAGGTGATAGGGTGAAAATTCACAACACATGATGGAAACATTTTTGGACCCAGAAGGTAGTAAAGCAAGTTCAAAATATGGTTAATTTATAAAATTGTGAAACAATATTTAAGTGTTCAAGGGTTTTCCTAATGCAACATTGCATATATTTATAAGTTCATAGAGTGATAAAGTGCCATGTGTGAGTGGCTAAGTGCAAAGAGTTGGAAATCCACATATGTGTGAATAAAGAGTTCATGAGATAAGTGAAATTTATTGTTTTGCATGTTTTTAAATCCATGTAGAAGTTAAAATTAGAAAGGATGCAAAAAATTATAAAATTCACAGGAGCATGTCAAGTCAAGAACCCATGAAAGGATTCTACATCAGCAAAAGTAAAAGAGGCAATTTACAATCTTGCAAGCCTTGCAAGTTTCAAACTGTGACTTGAGATCTAAAAGCTACCACATAACACAAGCTTGGGAGTGACAAAATAAAAACATAGTTTGCTTATTTCAAATTGCTCAACCACTTCACCTACTTGATTTAAATCCTCAAAAGGTGCCCATACTCTTGCCTATGAATTACGATGGAATATTATAGAGGAAATGATGATCTATCTAGGAAATTAATGGCAACAAGATCTGTGGGTGGAATATTTGTCTTCATTCATTCCCAAAGTCAAAATCTAAATCCCCCTTTTTCCTCTCTTTCAATTTCTCATATTATATAAATATAAATGAAGAAACATATTATAAGGGTTCCCTTCTGTTAAATTTGCATGCTCATCCTTTGAGCAACACATTTTCTTACCTCCTGACCTCTGTAACTTCATATTTTGAAAGAGATTTCTAACCTCTTCTTTATAAACATGATGAATACATTTTGAATGCAATAAATCCATGTTATTTTCCCTTTGAATGCTCTGTGTTTTTATGGATGTTTTCCCTCTTGTTTTCCTTAATTTTTATTCATTCATGTCTTTTAAAACTCTGTGTTTTCATTAAATTCTTTGCATATGCAATTGTTATGTGTCTTTAAAGACCAAATTCAAACCATGTATTAGTTTTAGTGCATAAAAATTATTTCATTGTACATATTTTCTCCACTCTCAACCCTAGATTCTATGTGTTATAGAGTTATTTTTAGATTTAGCTATATTTTGATTAGTTTAGGATAGTTTGTGATGATCTAGGAGAGAAGGAACCAACCTTCTCTAGAGGTTTGTCTCAAGGAGAAAAGTCCCACACCTTGAAGACAATCCCATGTTAGCCGAAGTATTTGATCTTCCATGATCAAACCAAGGGTGCTACTTTCAATCCCCAAAAGTTATGTCACACTCGTTGGGACAATGCTAAATAATTTATTGTCATTTCACTAAGAATTATGGGTGTATCTTGGTGATATTTATCATTCAAAGGATCTGTAAAACACATTTGGTGACTTCAAATATTGCACTTCTTTGGTTCAAGCAATAAAATGTCTCCATCTCATGAGACAAATTCAAACAAGGAAAAGGATAACATGTTAAGATCCCTTATAATACTTTTATTTTTCACCGAGGAGAAGAAGAATATGTAAATATACACATAGGTCATCATCACCTCCAACTAGAGTTCACTCTACTCCTCCTCCTAGTATGCCTTTTTACCTGTCTTATAGGGTTCTAAGATCCATCACATTCATGGTTCACCAAAGAAACCAAAAATTTGTCACATTTAATGGAGGAATCCATTTTATTTTATCCCAATATGATGACATTCCAATTACATCTTTGAAGAGTGTTCCTTTACTAACTAAAGAGAACACTACAACTCCCATAGAACATATCAAATATGTTGCAAGAATGCACTTTCAAGTATATCATGTCACACATGATAATATAGCCATCAAATTGCTAAAGTCTTATTTCAAAGGGAACACTTTGTAATGGAACATAAGCTTAAGAGTAAATTTCATATCTACTTGGGATGAGTTGGGAGAAGTGTTTTGTAACTAGTTTGAAGATAAGTCAGATCATCTATCTTTAGCAGAGAAACCGAATACGAAAAAGAGCACTTCACAAGATAATGACTAATTTCAACATCATATTCTAGAGGACATGTGGCGTAATCACAAAAATGGTAAGGCCTATACCCTAATATTATTTTCTCTATTACTTAAGGTATTTCAATAGTGACATATATATCATGATCTAGTCCATGGGGTATAAACTTACCTAATTCCTATGATATTTCTATTAGACTATAGAATAGTCTTATTTAGAATGGGAAGCTTTCTCATAGACCTCTAATGCATATATTACTAGAAGTAGGGGCATCCAAACCTTACTAACCCATTAATTAGCCCTTATTCCAACCCTAAGAAGACAAAATTTGGGTTAAGCATCTACCTCTACAAGCCCTTCAAGTGAGTTGTAAGAATTCATGAAACAATTGTAAAATTCTAGAAATGAGTTAGTATCCTTGAAGAGGAAAAAAGCTCAAAATTTCAAACCTTATCAACCTCCATACCAACCCAACAAGCCCCCTTTCTAGCCAAATAAACCACCATTTCAAGCAACTCCTCCAAATCAAAATCAAATCACCCTAGTAAATATTTTCATCCATATAATCCTAATCCAACTAGTTTATCTATGGATTTGGTTCGATTGAGAACAACTTGGTCAAAGATTATGAGTGGTGTTTCCTTATAGCCTTCCCCATAATCAAACAACTTATCCCAATGGAGATTTGAACCAATATTTGATGGTGAAAAATGCATATTTTTCTGAAGATGCATCCTCAAAAGTGGATCCATAATAAGAAACTTCTTAAGAATTGCAAAATGATACTTCACTTGTAAATTGACAAGTGGAAAAATTATGTGGTATGAACTATCTCCAAGGGATAAATCAAGATTCTTCTTCATGCGTAGTAGCTAACACTAGGACCAAAAAGATAAAAATAGAAATAGACCCTCCACCTCCCACTTCACCAAGATTGCATCCCCAAGATAAATAACCCATGGACTTGGGAGAATTACAAGATTCAACGAGTAATCTGCATAATTTAGTAAACCCACAATGCACTACAGACCTATGAAACATTGCAGACCCATGCAAGTAAAGAAATTACATGTGACATATATTTTCCATAGGATAAGAAGAATATATAGCTCAAGGGAAATTTGCAGAATGTATAAATTCCGCTACTAAAGAAAATCCATGAAATGTAAAACAAACAAGAAAATAAAATCCTACTCATCTATTATAGAAATCTGCATGTACTCCTTTCAACATTCTAGAACAAATGAAAAGCAATAATGTGAATATCTTGATGTGGGTATTTGCAGATATTCTGGGTAGAGATATATTTTGCAAGCCACCATGGTCGATCTTCCCATGCCACATGAATCATCCAAGGAGAAGAGAAATGTTGTGCTCACTAATGCACTTCATAAAAAGGATGACTAACCAAATAAGAACATGAAGCCATCACCTTTGTATATATATCTAATCATAGGAAAGTATCGGTGTAAAATTACATGATTGACTCAAGTGAAAGTAATTTAGTGATGCCAAAAAAATAGAGGACCAACTTGGTCTTGAATATGAGTCACTCTCTAAAGGAGTGGTGCAATTAGATGGAACCATAGTGTTGTCCAATTTTGCACACAGGACAAAATTGGACAACGGGTCCTATTATGAATAAATTACGACATTGGTCCTAGGGGCCTATTTTTGGTCATCACGGAGATAAAATGATTAAAATAATTAATAAATTGATAAGTGAGCTCTCCTAGATTTAAACAAGATCAAATTGGAGCCCAACTTAGGCTCAACTCAGTTACCAGCTCGGTTAGGGTGCTCAATGTGTAGCTCGATGGTAGGAAGGGTCACCATTTTTTTATGAAAACATAACAAAGAGGTCTGGGACAACTCGACCAAGTTGGTCACAACAGAAATCTAAGATCATAAACAAGTTTTAGGATTGGCATGACAAGAATCAAGCCTAGAAATGGTAGGAGGTCACTAAGCGAGGTCAACTCGGTCGAGCTAGTGTAGTCAGCTTGGAAAGAGCTTAGAAGGTAACTTGGGCTTGGTGAAGTCATTTCAATACAAGCATCTGTTGATTACAAAGCTCTCTCAATGGTGATCTTGGCCTTGACTCAAAGCTCAACTTGGTAGGGAGCTTGATGTGGAGTTTGACAGAATGAGTTGTCGGGTGAGTCTGTGTGGAGAAAAGTAGAGTGCAAGATTTTGGCCTCACCAGGAAATTTCCACTTCAAAACCAAGCTCAAGATTTTAGTGATTAAAAGAAAAGATGAAAGTTCCATGTTGGGAGTTTCAAACCATTGTGACCAAATTGAGATTTGAGGAAGCTTTTCCAAGCTTGGTACAACAATGATGATCAAATCTTGGGATCTGAGTTTCCAAAACGTGGAGATTTGGGTTGTTTGAGCCAAGGCAACTCAACTCTTTTCACCCACAAGAGACCGAGTCGAATGCCAAAGTGTCCGGCTAGTGTGAGGAGTTATAATGATGATCAATGGAATGGAGCTCACTAAAATGAGTGGAACATGTAAGTGGTGAAGTTAAATGAGAGAAAACAAAATTCCAAGCTAATTAGAAATTTGTGATCAAATGCATAGAGGAGAAAGTTGGGTTTGAGCTCATCAATGGAGCCATCATGCTAGCATTGAGCAACTCGGGAAAAAATGGTTTGGCTCGGGTTGGCGGGTTATTGGGGGAATTAGCTCAATGTTTCTATCAAAAGCTCAGAGGATTTGTAGGGAACAATTTTCTCGATGGCCAAGATCCAAATGTCCACTACACGGGAATTGTGTGGATAATTGAACAAGTTTAGGGCTCACATAGCTGAACTTGAGAAAATAAAATGTCGAGCACAAGGTAAGAATTCATGAAAATTTCACATAATGGGGAGTTTTAGGATTTCACAACCATGGTGGAGATGACGCATTGCCAAGCCAAGTCGGTAATTCCATGTGTGGAAATTTGAGGAACTAATTTCCAAGTGAAGACAATGCCATGAAAAACCATGACAAAATTTCCACTTCACGGAGATCGTGAGAAACATTACCATGCGGGGATAATCACTTGACATACCAAAGGATAAGTTTCGTAAATTAAATGTGTAACTAGAAGCCAAAGTCTATGTCTGAGATTCATGCAAGTCGCTGAGTTACTTCTTGGGTTGACAAGATAGTTAATAGGGTGAGCGAGTCATGGGGAAACTACCACTTTTGGAGGATTTAGTTCCGGGCCTATAACTACGAACCATGGTAGAGTCAAATCACTTTGTGTAAATAAGGGAAATGTTCGCAATGGCGGGGCTGAATTTAGTCATTGGAAGCTTGATCTCGTAAAGATCATCATTTAAGAAAGTCACCAAACTAAAGAAAATCTCATGTATTGAGCTATAGTTGGATCGATTTGGCATAGGTTCATCGTTTCTTTGGAAGGAACTTGACCATTCAAGGTTAGATGTGAGATCGATGACAAGTGAATTTCTTGCAGTCACGCTAGCTCAAGTGAATCGATTAAAAGGATCTTGGTCTATGAAGACTGATCATTGTAAGCCATGGCATAATAGTGATGAATGAATAGTTTTAGGCTTGATTGTGTAAGCGTAATGAGCTCATAAATGCATGTTAGTGGAGGCACAAATAAATCCGGCTTGACGGAGAGCTCATTGGTGCACAAAAAGCTCAAAGCCAAAAGGTGCAGTCAACATGTTTGAAATTTCATGACCAAGTTACAAAACAAATGAACAGGTTTAGAGTCGAGCTACACATGAAAAATCACAAGATCTATCAACAAAGGTGGCTCATGGAACCAATCTAGGTGCCAAGTGCCTTGGTGGAAAGAGCTCATTGCATAAGCCATCGACCGAACCTAAGTGAGGTGACAATTGTGTCAAGGTGAGTGTCAAGGGACTCAAGCATTTGAGGAATGAAACGATGGGAGTAAAGCATGTTTGTCAAGCTCTACTAAGTTGTGGCTCAAAGCGAAGCCTCATCGATTGATTTGATATCTCTCATGACTTGGTGACTCAAATCCATGAGCAGTTTGTTTAACGCAAAACTCTTGGTGAATGGTCGTAATGAACAAGTGAATGTGGAGCTCAATGAGCTTGGAGATAATTAGGTACATGCAGAATGAGTTGATTTGTTCAAATCATAGTGAGTTACTCACACATAAGACTAAGCCACTTCAGCTCGGCTCGGGTATAAGTGAGTAGTCTCGACGTACGTGATTAAATGACATGTAGCTCATAACAAATGAATGAATAGATTAAAGTTTGGAATAGTGGGAAGGCTCAAGTCTCACAGGAGCGAGTCAAGGTTAAGTCCATAGGATGCTTACGGTTTTGATTGAACTCACCATGGAATCTCACCTTGGAATTAAATATGAGCTCAGTACATAGGCATGTGAGAGGCCGAGTTGAGCCAACCGGGTTCGTGGGTCGACATGTGAAACATAGTTCGTGGAAGTAAGCCAAGTCAAAAAAATGATGAGCTCAATCGGGATAGTCGAGTCAATGCGTGTAATATTCAATGGAGCTCATGAGCTGAGCAAGTAAGCAGAGAGGGTTGTTTATTTTCATCATTCGCATGTAGAGCTCGGAAGATTCGTGTGAAGGAGCTCGACTCTCCGAGTTGAGCCATGTAATGAGATAAGCTCACCAAAAACAAAAGCAGTGCACAATAACTTAACAAGAAACCCGCCATGGTGAACAAAGAGCTCGTCGTCATGTGCAAAAGAGCTCGGTGTGGCGTAGAGGAGTTAGACACCAACTCGGTGAGTTGGCTTAGTGAGCCAACCACCGAGTTGGTCTCTTTTTGACCCATTCACATGGACCCCTCCCTCCTCAGGACAAACTAGTCAACGGGAGGGTCCCACATTATTTTAAATTAATTTAATATTTTTATTTAAATATTTTAATAATAATATTTATTATTATTATTTAAATATTCTTTTAATTAATTAAGGAGAACTAGGTCAACTGGGTATTAATGATACATGATGGAACCTTCTCAAGTGGTTCAACCAACTATAATAAATACATCATGTGCCTTCAATTTAGGAATGTAATTATGACCTTTCCTCTTCTCTCTCACATATTCTTCTATAAATGTAAGTTGGAAGCTCATTCTAAAGGGTTCCAACATGTCAGATAGGTTGGAAAGTTAGACATCTTAGGCAAGTGCAATTTTCAAGAGTCCTCTCTCTTTTGCAAGTTGTCCTTATATGTTGAGAGAACTTTCAAGCCTCCTCTTCAAGACTGTAATGGAAACCATTGCCTCTTCTGAATGTATGATGCATTGTGCATGTTATTGAAGCAATAAAAGTGTGTATTTTGTGACTAATCTCGGTCCTTTCATCCTTCTGTACTTCTTTGTGCCTTTCCTCATGCTTCTAGGTACATTGTGAAAGTTTATGTTTCTATTGCAGGTTCTTGGAGTTCGTGCTTATTGAGTGGTGGAACATTGCATGCAGTTGAGTTATGGTGCTTGTTCACCCTTCTCAAGTTCATCCTTCTTCACTGGAAGACTGATAACTTGTTTTTCTGATCAATTTTAACAAAGGGAATGCGTGCTTCCTAGTTTGTGGTATTTTGTACCCTCTCTAAGTTATAATAGGTGAATTTGACTTGTGGTGCACACACCCTCTTCAAATTAACCCTTCCTAAGTCTGGAAACACCCTTTATTTGGTGCATCACCATCCCTAGTATAGTTTCATTTCTACAAATATCTTTCCCTAAAACCCATGAAAATGTTAGCATAGGACTAGATAGCCATTTTATTACACTAGGAGTAGTACAAAACTTAGTTTAGGAAGAGGAAGCCGACCTTCTCCGGAGTTTCACCTTGAGGCCAAGTCCCACAACTTGAGAGGTGATCCCATGTGTCCTAATCACATTGAACGTCCTGTTCACATTTTGGCCATTCAGAGGGTACAATGATTTGGCAATAACACATAGTAGGAACTATTTGGGTTTTCAAGGGTTTGAGTCTTACACTACACATATGCCTTGACTTCTTAATCCTATAGGATATTTTCATCATTGATCTTCCCCCTCTCTTTTCTTTGTACCTCTCAAGGGATTTCATTTCTAAGATTGGAAGGTAATTATCATGGATTGATCTCACATAATTTTAAGAACCAAATATGGCACCAAACTACTATAAGGTACAAACCTATTTCCACATATCATATAGAGCATTATGTGCCCAACCCCATCAAAAAATATTACTCTATTTTTTTATCAAGAGGATAACCCAATTTTCAAAGAAGAAGATACTCAAATTGAAAATATCCCTAATTTTCTAGTTGATGAGTGACGACCGAATGCCATGGATTTTATCCCTATAAAAAAATTGAAGAAACGACGTAGGAATCTATTATATACATGAATAGAATTCTCTTGTTCCTTATGTTATTAATAAAATCCACATGATGATGATATCCAGATGTTCTTTAATGAATGAAGGAGAAGACAAACTATAGGAGGAGGTATAGTGTCTTGCATATCCCACAAGTGTGAAATATTACTTTACCTTTATATTCAAGTTTATTTTTTCTAACAAATTAGTAGAGCATGATTCCCTCATCAATCTCTTCCAATGGGAAAGAAAGAAATATATACGACAATTGTTAAATTTTGGGGATAGTGAGATGATTGTGAACCAAGTGAGAGGGCTGAATGCATCCAAAATCACATATTAAGGGCCTTAAAACATAGGTTATGGGACATTCTAGAGGATTTTGAATATTTCAACATGCACACCATCCCAAGGAAAGAAAATGAACCCAAAAATAGATTAGCCATAGTGGGAGAAAAGTTTGACATTACTAAGGATATTAAAAAGGATGAAAAAAACCATGTTTTAGAGTAGTGGTGAGCCCATGGTCTTAGAAAACAAGACAAACTAGAAAGTTTTTGAAAGTGACCATTAAATTGTCAACTTGATCCAAGAAGATGTTGAGTTTTCATCAGGGAATGAGGAAAAATTGGAGTAGCAATATGGATAAAAAATTGTAACTCAAATCAAATAAGTTACCTAAAGGACTATTGACTTTAGAATCCATTTTCAATTCATATGATCATCATATAAAGAGAAAAAACAAGCATGGTAATTGTTATCCATTTTTACCCCTGGCAAAAATGGACAACTTAAAAAATTGGACTTAAGAAAGTGATGGAGCTTCAATAGGGAATCTAGAAAATGCAGGTAATTTTCATGATCTTGGGCACTTGGAATTATTTCAGGCACTTCACATCTTCTCCCTAGGCTTCAGAGTTCAACACTTAGCCAAATGTTTTCCAAAATGGTTAAAATTGGGAAGTTGGTAGGTTTATATAGCTTCTCTACTACTAAAAGTAATTAAGTAAAGTTACTCCAAAAAAACCGACTTACATTGCACTATGTTTGGAGGGTTTTCGCAACTACTTTACTTCTTAAAATAAATAGTAAAATTAGTCCCGAAAACTTGATTTACATAGCTTCCTTTTTGCATGAATCCGATGTTGCTCTACTTCTAAAGGCAGAAAAATAACTTTAAAATCCCCAAAAAGGAAGGAAGTAGTAGGAGGTTGAAATCCAAAAAAAAAAAGAAAGGCAATAGTGGGGGGAGGGTGGAGATCCCGTAATAAAGAAAGGCGATTGGTACTCCATAAACTTGAATGGTCATAACTTTTGACCAGGTGCTCCGTTTTTGAGATCTTAGACTTTCTGGAAATTTCTCGACCTCCTCTTCAACATGGAATCATGAAAATCATATTTAGATGTGTAAATTTGGTGAAAAAGGATAGAAACACTTATAACATAAAATGAATAGTTCTAAGAAGCCCAACCACTGGAATTTAATGCACTATGGTCACTTTTCTTTTCCAGCAAGGAAAAGGACATTGGAGAATGGATTTTGTAGGATTCCCACACCATTTTCAAAGAATTTAATGATTTTTTTGTGGGTGAAGGGGAAAATATGGGATTCTACCTCTTTCTCATTTATTTTATATAATGTAAACTTCTCATTTTTAGAAGTAATGGGATATTTTGGGATGTGGGGATATTATGCCATTATTTTTCTCAACACAAATGAGTTGCAAGCCTTCTCTTGGGCTTGAAAAGTTTTCTAATGAATCTATACATCAAATGTAAATGAAATGTCCATATTTTGAAGAAATGAAATTTGTGTTTTTTTGGTGTTTCTTCAACCCTTGCTCATGTTTTATTGTATTTCCCTTGCCTCTCCATTTTGTTGTTGCATTTTGTGCATGTTTTGTTCATTTGTAGGTCTATTTGTTTGTGTTTCATGGGGATTAGATGGTGAATGTTTCCTTGGGAATGTTTCACAGCTGTTCTAACCTCTCTCAACTCCATTTTCCTTCTTCTTTCTCCCTCAACAAGATATTTCCACCCCCTTTTTCTGGTGCTATCACCTCTATTAGTGTAGGATTTCATTTTCATGCATCTTTCTAACCCTCTCTCTTTCTCCTAGGTCCTTCGAATGGTTAGATTATAATTAGTTAGCTACATTTTCCCTTCTACGAGTAGTGTAGTATTAGGATTAGGTAGAGGAAGCTAGCCTTCTTCAAAGGTCCATCTCAAGTAGCAAGTCCCACTTGAGAGATGGTCCCATGTTAGCAAAAAGTAGAGATCTGCATAGTCAAATATCATGGTGCTACATTTTTGTGATAATAGTTTTAGAACACACAGTGGGAGAGGTTTGAAGCACCTTACCACTTTATTTCATCAATTTTTTTGGGATCTTGGTGAAATTTCAGCCTTTGGAGGCATGTTCTAGCACATCGACCATTCCACTAATCTAAGCGACCCATTTTATGAGTTACTGAGACCTCTTCCCCTTTCCATTCCATCCATTTCCATCCATTTTTATTTCCATATCTTTCCATTTTCCTTCTATTCATGAAGTTTTTCAATCATGAATTCATTTCCATCATGGAATTATCACTTGCAGTAGAAAAATCAGTTTACTCCATCTTTGCATTCTCAAAATCCAACTCGAAATTGGCCATATGAGGAAAATCAAATTCAATATGCATATTTCCATGAGAAAAATACAAATCATTTTGGCCATTCACCAAACTATGGAGTTGTTCAAGAGTAGGAGTATGTATATTTTGGAGGCCATTCTACACTTGGAGATGAAGATTTTGAAGGTAGAATTCAAAGAATGGAGCAGATATTTCAAGTTGTCAAGGGACAACTACAAATATTGCATGCTAGACAACCTGGTTTTAGGTAGCCCTGTCCATGGGGAGATCCTATACCTAGTTGGCTTAGCCCACAACAAAGGCTTGAGGTAATGAGTGAATCTCTCATTCAAATGGTTGGTTTCATTTCTTCATTACAAGCATTAGAGGCTAATGGATCTAAGGTTGAAGAACCCTATCAATGGGATGTTCCTAAGCCTTTTCCATACTAGTATTCAATGCCTATCTCTTATCAACCACCCAAGCCTAATGTCAAAACCCATATCTTTCTATCTTTTACCCCCATTGATGATTCTATTTATCCAACTTCTTTCATTCCATCCCACCTTTAATCCATTGCCATTTTCTCTTCCAAATTCCAATCCCCTTCACAAGAGGAAAGTGTAAAATCTTCCCTTCCACCTCAAGTATTGAAAAATTAGTTGATACCCAACCCAACCCCCTCTTGCTTTCCCAAACCCATTTTGGGACGAACAAAATCAGAAAATTAGTCAAGGAGGGTAGAAAATTGAAGAACCTAGCTGAGAAGAACTTGTGAAATTTTTAGGAATTGGGCTGCTAAGTTTCAATTTAGTCAAATGCCACTGATGACTAGGCCCTCAAAGGAAGTTAAAGATAAATAAAAATTGGTGGAAGATGATTTTGTAGAAGAGTAGGAATAAGAACAAGAAGTAGATGATTAATAATTCATTTGATCGAATGTAGTGTGCATGTTGGCACTATATTATTAGAGGTTTTTGATTTGTCTTATCTTGCCAAGTAAGAAGAGAAGGAAGAATCAGCTCCAAATTCAAATGAAGAGGATCACATAGAAGAAACCAAATTAGATTAAGAGACTTTAGATGAAGCTGAAATCACTGAAGGATTCTTGATTTCTTTTGTAGATTATGATTTTGTTGATGAGATTGTCATGGAGGAGAACCTTGAGGGGGAGATTACTGAAATCAGTCCTCAAGAGCATAAAATGGAAGAGTTTTATATTTCAAACTTCATGTTAGATGAGGAAATAAGAGATTAAAATCAACTTGGTCTTCATTCAAAGGAAGAGAAAATCCCAAGTGATCAAGCAAGCTTCAACTAGTTACAGTGATTCACCAAGAAATCCATTATATGTTGCAACTAGTCATAAGGAGTTTCATGTTGTTGAGGAGGAGGATGATGAAAAAAATGCCAAATAAATCATCAATGAAAGGGAAGAGCTATTTGTGGAAGAAAATAATATTTCAAATCATCTTGCAGACATGCTCCATCACAAGGAAGATGAATAAAATGACCCTTGTAACTCTATTCATGGGGTTACATACAAAAAGGATGGGAAAATTTTAAGGATCATATTGTGCCCAATCAAATATTTGGCTTCTTTAGAGCCAAGGAAGGAGTTGCAACTAGTCATGCTTGCTTCAGAGCATGAGGAAGAGCTTCAAATTCTAAGGATCAGTTGTAATACCTCTCAAAACTAGATGCAAAGCAACTAAAAGAGGTATTTATTTTTCTTCTAGTTGATACCTTGATGAAAAAGTAAAGAACCAACCTCAAGTCAATTTTTCACTCTTACATAAGGCCATGTCCATTGCAAAATCAGTCACATGGCAAAAATTTTGGGAGGAAAGGATGCTACATCTCCCAACCTATTTCATGTTTTGTTTAGCCTCCTTTGCCTCTGGTTAGAGTAGAGTAGGTAGGTTTGTTTACAATAGAAGAAGTACTTGTGTACACTCTACATGTTTCCACTTGGAACATGTATGATTTCCATTTTTGTACATAGTTTTTGTAGTGTTATTTCTCTTGCACAATACATCTCAAATAAGTTAGTTTTCATGGGAAATCAAGTTTTTACTACGGTGCCAAATGTATCTAAATTAACATGTGATTCTAAAACTTTGCAATGTTTCATACTTGTGAAGAAATCAGTTCAATTTAGTTCTTCATACTTGGCAGAAATCAGATTTTGGGATAGTTTCAGATGTTCATCCTTGTCCCAATAGATCGTTTATAGAGGAAGAAGATAAAAATTTCAGATTCAAAACAATTTTCCACTCGAATAAAATTTAGAAAAAATCTTATAATGAGATGGAAAATTCAAGCAAATAGATCAGCTCAAGGTACAAACAACACCGCAAGTTGTCTTAAGGGGTTGAGTTTCAAGTCTTAGAATAGTTTCATGATTATCAGGATGACTCCATGCCTAATAGATACTTCAAGGCCACTGATCAACTCATCCAAAGTGGCGAGATGTCCCCGTGAGTGGCCAAATCGTTATCCATTTTTACCCCTGGAAAAAATGACAACTTAAAAAATTGGACTTGGGCAAGTGAAGGGACTTCAATGGATAATCTATAAAATGAAGGTAATTTTCATGAACTTGGGCACTTGGAATTATTTCAGCACTTCACATCTTCTCCCTGTGCTTCAAATTTCATAACCTAGCCAAAAATTTACAAAAATCGTTAAAATTGGGAAGTTAACAAGTTTATATAGCTTCTCTACTACCAAAAGTAACTAATTAAAGTTACTCTAAAAATATGACTTACAACTGTACTATGTTAGGTAGGTTTTTGTAACCACTTTACTTCAAAAATAAATAAGCAAAGTAGTCCTGCAAACCCAATTTACATAGCTTCCTTCTTTCGTAAATCGATGCTTTCTCTTGCTAAAAGTAAGACATAAAAATAAATTTGAAATCCTGCAACAAAGAAATGTATCGAGTGGGAGTTTTAAATCCCACAAAAATAAAGCGAGTAGTGGGGGTCAAGATCCCACAATAAAAGAAAGGCAACAATGGTACTGTAAACCCGAATGGTCATAATTTTTGACTAGGTGCTCTGTTTTTCAAGATCTTAGAGTTTATGGAAATCTCTTGACCTACTCTTCACCATGGAATCATGAAAATTAGATTTAGATGGGGGTAAGTTAGTGAAAATGGGGAAAATAATTATAACATAAAATGAATAGTTCTAGGCATCCCTACCATCGTAATTTAATGTAGTATGATCACTTTTCTTCTCCGAAAGGTAAAGAACACTGGGGAATGGATTTTTAGGATTCCCACACCATTTTCAGAGCATTTAATGAATTTTTTGGTGGGTTAAGGGGAAAACATAGGATTCTCTCTCTCTCTCTCTATCTCTCTTTTCAATATAATGTAAACTTATCATTTTTGAGAAGTAATGGGATATTATGGGATGTGGGGAAACTCTGCCATTTTTTTATCAACACAAATGATTTACGAGCCTTCTCTTGGGCCTAGAAAGTGTTCCAATTCCTCTATGCATCAAATGTAAATGGACTATGCATATTTTGAAGCAATAAAATATGTGTTTTGTGGTGTTTCTTCAACCCTTGCTCATGTTTTATTGTATTTCCCTTTCCTCTCCATTTTTATGATCATTTGTAGGTATATTTGTTTATGTTTCATGGGGATTAGATGGTGAATTCTTCCTTGATCGTGTCATACTTGTTCGAACTCTCTCAACTCCATTTTCCTTCTTCTTTCTCCCTCAGCAAGATATTTCCATCCCCTTTTTTCTCGGTGCTATTACCTATGCTAGTGTAGGATTTTATTTCATGTATATTTATAACCCTCTCTATTTCTCCCTGGTCCCTTAGAATGGTTAGATTATGATTAGTTATCTGCATTTCCTTTTAGGAGTAGTGTATCATTAACATTGGGTAGAGGAATTCAGACTTCTCTCGAAGGTCAATCTCAAGGAGAAAGTTCCACAACTTAAGAGATGGTCCCATGTTAGAAAAAATTAGATATCTACATAGTCAAATATCGGGTGCTAATTTTTGTGATAACAATAGTCAAAAGAAAGGATTATGAACCCATCTCAGTTGGTGAGAATAAACTACTTAAGATTGGATAGGTATATACTTCGCAAGCAAGAGAAGCATGATTTTGTATAATTTGATGATGTATTTGCTTGGATCTATGAATACCTTATATTTTTGATCTTGATATAGCTCATCACACCATTGAACGAGATCTAGTAGCCAAGACCATTAGGAAAAGACAAAGGCCTGTCAATCCATAGTTTGAGCCTCTCATGAATAGGGAACTAAATAAGTTGATTAAGGAAAACGTCATTTTCCCCATTAAGCATTCATATTAGGTTTCTAACCTAGTTTCAATGTGAAAAAAATGGAGAAATCAAGATATCTATTGATTTTATGGATATGAACAAAGCATCTTTACAAGATCATTATCCATTGCCTTCTATGGAGAATTTTACAAATAGTAGCACGGTTAGAGAGGTTTTATCTTTTAGATGGATAATTAAGGTATAATAATATTATGATGAAGGAAGAAGAACAATTCAAGATATCCTTTACCAAAAATTTGGGAACCTATTATTACAAGAAAATTCTAGTGGTCCTCAATTCTACACCCCCTGGTGGCTTGAAAACATTCTCTAGGAAGGGGGATGCTTAGATGGTGGTAGATTGGGTGATATATGTCATTTGTATCTAGGGAGGGGTATAAAATTTTCCTTGGGATCAATATTTGAGGTGATTGAGGGAACATATAGAGGGGATGGTATCGTCCTACAACTTTTGGTCCTTCCTTGAACCAGGGTGAGAGGACCCACGGGGTAACCTGAATGTTGAGGGAGAGATCGGGTCTTTACTCCCCTTGATTTGTAAAATGATGGATCAATCTGGGATAATCATGGCCATGAATACAACACTTCAATCTCATGATTTTTCACTTAAAATGTTGTATATTCTTACCTTTACTGACATAGTTTAGTGTACACAAGTAAAGTTCGATTGCTCATGCATTCTCTTGATAGTATAATTAAAGCTAAAGGGCACTTTCAATGATATTTAGAGGCGAGAGAAAAATGAAATGAAAATAAATTAGTATGCAAAGTGGGATCAATTATGAAAATTTCAAATTCAAAAAGGGGGATTTAGATGAGGACATATTCCTTGTATCAAATCACTTAACACTTACTAGAGTGGTCTACGTAACTCGAAAAGCATAGAAAACTTGATTGAGTGGTGAAATTTTCTCCAAAGGAATATTTACATTCATTGATACTCAACAGATGCAAATTTCCAACACAATATCTAAAATAATTAACAAAAAATCTGGTGTAATCATTCCGATAAAGTATTTACTTATTCTTCTCTTATACGCAAAAGATACACTCAAAGGACAACAAAAATGACTACAAAAAAATGGTTATGACATATATTTTTAGAATTACATCCAATATTATAGAGTAAATGCTCACAAAAAAATATTGAATAAATGAACAAATAACAACCATTAAGGATTGATCTAGTGTAAACAAATAGAAGCAATGAACACAATATTACAATGCAGAAAATATAACTCAAGAATCAATCATTCAACATACGAGAACTAGGAAAAAGAAATCAAACTCACAAGCGAAATATTTCATTTGGATCTTGAATTTCTTAAAAAGTTAACATAAAGAAAATTCTCTCAAATTTTTCAATGGTTGTAGATTGAAACCACCTTGACATAGAAGTTTGGGAAATCAAAATCTGCATGCATTTCTCAAAAGAAACATGTAGTATTATAGTTGAATCTCTTGACATTTTCAGAAATAGAAAAATTTAACCCCCTTTTCTATGAGGATGAATCCTCATATTTATCCAAAAGTTGACTACAAAATTTCTTAATTCCCCCCCTAAATAATTCAAGGAACCATCCTGAAGGCATAAAAAAATGAGCTCCATTTTTGGAAAATATCTTGTAACTGTAAAGATTCTTTTTCATTCCTTAATTTGATTTTATTTCTAGTTGCTGACATGGATGTGTGTAATATTTTTACTTTTGTTTCTTAATCCCCTTTTTTCCTATTTATGTTGTCACCATCATTCATGTGCCTAGTCACAAACTATTTGTTCCCTTATGTCATTATCCTAACTGATTTGACACCTTCCTTTTAGAGGATATGTTTTGGGAAATGGATAATCATTGATATTCTCTTGAATTTGATGCTTCCCTTGTGTGAATTGCTGAATCAAGCCAAAAACCATATTTTGATAGATATCAATCTATTTCCTTTTTTCCAAACTAGTGCGAGTATCTAGAATTGATTTCACATTCAATCCTAATATGATAATTCACACAATCACTTTAAACATCCATCTTTGTATAAATTATTATAAAGTTTCCATAGGATAACATCTTCCTTTGAGAATTCCAAGTGAAAAGGAGTTGGTGTCAATCCTCTTTAAGAAATGAAGGATTTGGAGTTAGGAACCAATCTAAATGATATTTATTTGGAAACCTTGCACATAATTTTCAACCTTTCTAGCCCAAATGAATATTTTGTGAGAATGTTATTCTCAATTAAAGATCAAGCCGAACCCACAAGTCCATTAACACACAACATAATTTAGTTGGAATTAATGTAAAGGCTTATCAAGATGACTCCCTTCTTCTCTTTTTTTCAGATTATGTACCATCACATGTTCCATACGAGATGATCGAAAGATCCGAGTTATTAAGGAAATGTTTTCTCCTTTGTAGGCCTACAATTAACAAGAACAACATCAACATATCCCTAGTATTTTTAATGATGAATTAGAGTAGAAAGAGATTCCAGTTGATTTCTATGTAGTGCTTGATGATGAGCCTATAGAATACATATCTTCAATCTCATGTAGAATAGCAGTAATAGAGAAAATACTCACTCATTTTGAGAAAGCCCCATTGAAATATTCTCCGAGAGGTCCCTGAAGAATTGTTTCCTTTATTGAAGAGATTTTAATGGTTTTTACTTAATCCAGTAAGTGAAAGCCAACCAATTTGTGTTGATGAACCCTACATACTTGAATATGCCCCTATGAAACTAACTAATGTTCCTAGGGATATCTTCAACCTCAAAAATTGTTACCCAACAGGGTACTAAGGCTTACCTAAAAGTCGTGTCTAATCTCCTTGAATGGGTATCCTCTTATGGGAGAAAATTTTATTTGATAAATATCATGAAAGGGCCAAATGTAGACATTAAGGAACTCGTGAAGATGGGTATGTCCTGTGATATTAGAGGGGATATTCAATATATTTATTAGGCTCAAGACCGTAAAGAGTTTGATTTTAGGATGAAGAAAATGTTAAATCAAATCCCCACCTTTGCAGAGGAATTTATAACCATAAATTGATAATTTACCTCTTTTACAAGAACCTCCTCTTTTGTGTATGTAGATTAGAAGTTATGTAAATTTTAAGGGTTGGGGCCCCTATAGAATCCCCATTTTGTTCCTAGTATATACATATGCTTATTTTTATATCTTTTTTTGAATTTAACTATTATTCATCACAAATGAATTTAACTTTGGATAACGTAGCAATTGTCTGTCAATCCATCTTACATGACATGTATACCCGTAGTGAGAGGCACTGATGAAAAATGTTCCTTTTTGTACATTTTCTATGGATTTCACTCACATTTCTCTTTTACTTGTGGTATTTTTAGTTATCTTTTATGTTACCTAGATTTTTTTGGATTTCGAGTGTTCCATGTTTTCTGAAACCCATAGAATGTCATCATCCCGACATACCTATTGAATAATAGATTAGTGTGTTATGGCCCTTTTCGAAACCCGTGGGGTATTAGTATTTTTGATAAACCCACAAAATACTAGATTATTGTGCCACATATTTTTTATACAACCAAACTCCCTCATTTCTTGCAACCATTCATCCCACGGTATCCTATCTTGCTTCAATATTATGAGAATAAGTAATTTTAATGACTATCAATCATTCTATAATTCCACCTTGGCCATGATCTTATCTTTATCGTTTCATAGTTTTTATCAACCCGTGGAACATTAATTTCTTCATTCCATGGATTACCAAGCTAGTGCACTGTAGTCTTCTTATAATTGAATAGTCATATCTAACCTTTAATATTTTGGATTTCGGGGAAAGGAAGGATCTTGGATACTTGGAAAGATATGGTGCTTAGCTAACATATGTAAACATGATTCCTTTAGATGGTATGGGAAATTCCTTGGAAGAATCAACTTATTTAAGAATAAGGTTCAGAAAAGAGCACCAACATCGACCACAACTTGTGGATGGGCACCCCCTGCAGTACCACAAGAACTAGAGAATAATTCAATAGATAGACCAAATGCCTAATCCATTGGGCCACGATGGAAAATCACACATATTCTCTTAAGAAAATACATAACATTCATACCAGAATATTGACATATTTCAAAACCTAGTCACTATAGACTAGAGCACAAAAGGAAACAACAACACCAAAAAAGCACGAACATGACAAAATAAAACAATATAACAAGACTATATATTGTATAATGATCATACTGACCCTTTATCTTAATTGAAGAAGTGTTTGAGGTGCCTACCACTGACAGGAAAATCCAACAAATGTCCCTCCAAGTTTTTAGAAATGAAGTATTTTTTCCAATTCTTATGTCAATATAATATATTCCCATCCATAGGGCATCAAATTTTCCATGTTTACCCTTGTCTTCATTTCTACTGTCCTTTAACATGAATAGGTATATGACATTAAAAAAACTTAGTGTGACCTTATTTTCAAATATATTCTTGTGTCTTTCTCTAAAATTGATATTTATTTGGTGGGACTCTATTCTTTCCTCTCCAATTCCATAATTTGATTGATCCTTGTTTCATATGGACTCACTTCTTCTCCATCTTTAAATTGTTGCATGAACTAATATGAGGAAAGTTGTAAGTGTAGGGAAAAGGATCTTGAACTCGATAGACTAACTCAAACATAATATTTCTAGTAGACCTCTAGGTATTAACTTTTTATGCCCATAGTGCAAACTTGATTTTCTCACCCCATTTCTTTTTATTTGTCTCTAATGTTCTTCTAAGGATCTTAAGAAGGTTCTTATAGTTGGATTCAAATTGGTATTTTCCTTGAGGATTATAATTTGATGCATAATACAAAGTAATACTATACTCATGGAACATTGTTTCCAATGTTTTAGCTATGAAGTTCATGGCATTGTCAACAACTATCTTGGTAGGAACCCCAAATATGTAGATTATGTTATTAAGAATGAAATCTATGACTACTTGATGAGTTGTCTTCTTGGTGGGAATATATTTAACCCATTTGGTAAAGTAATCAATGAATACCAATATCCACTTATGAACAACACTTGAATATTTTTATATCTCACCAATAAAATCCAAGCCCCATTATTTAAATGGAGATTCCAAAAACACATAATGTAGGGGTAGGGCCCAGAGGATTTCAGTCTTCCAAAAAATGTTGACAACTTTAACATTTTGAACCACTAAAGAAACAACTTTGAACAATGTAGGCCACCAATAACCCACCCTTAATTTTTTTGGGTAGTAACTCTCTCAACAAAATGACCTCCACATACTCCCCCATGAAATTTTGTAATTATTTTAGGTGCCTCTTCCTCAATGATACATCTTAGAAAAACTCCTTCTGGATTCTTCCAAGCTAGTCCATGATCAGTCAAAATATACTTTTGGGAAACCAACTTGAGTTTCCTCATTTGATTCTTGTCTAAGTGCATATGAAAATTTAAATTCATCAAGTAATATACTATATATTTATACTAAACTGAAGTCCTCACCTTTTCATGAGGGTGTGGCCAGTATTATTCAACATTATGTATCTCCACCACCTACAAATTTCTCTCTACCATGAACCTTGATAAGAAAAATCATCTAACCAATTTTGTGGTTTGGAACTCTGTGTCATATTCTTGAAACTTGTTGAACCATATGTAACTTTTTCTTAACATTTCCATTTGAGACAGAATGTCTTTCACCATTGTGTGGGGTATATAAGCTATAACTTTGGAGCTTAGAATGTAAGGTCTAAAAATTTTAATGGCCTTCACCAAGGAAAAATATTTCTTTTCCATGATGGATTATTTCAACTCTAAACATTATAAATAACTACTAAAAATGCAATGGGATTTTCATGCCCCTCATCATCTTTCTGCAATAATACAAAAGCTATTGTATTATCAGAGGAAAAATAAAAATTTGAAATTCCTTTTTATAATTAGGGTTGATTAATATTGGGGCAGTTTTGAGTGCCTCCTTTATTCCTTTAAATTCTTCAACAACCCCTTCTCCCCATTTGATGGTTTGATCCTTCTTCAGTACTTGTGATGGGAATAGTAATCTCAAAAAATTTAGAGATGAACCTTCTTACAAAATTTACTTGTCTAAAAATGGATTGGATACCCTTTTTAGACATAGGGATAGGGAATTTATCAATTGCCTCCACCCTTTCAGGATCTATCATAAATCCTTCTTGAGACACTATATGTACCTCAAAATTTGCATTTTATACCCCAAAGTGACATTTATTTGGTTTAAATGAAGTCCCATATTCTCTGCATTGAATCAATATCTTTTAAGGTACCCCAAATGATCACCCCGTGTGTCTAGAGAGGACAATGACATCATCTTGATAAACTACTATGAAATAATTGATGAAACCAAAAAGGTCATATCTATAGCTCCTGAAAGGTTGCACCAACATCCATTAGTCCAAAAGGCATCCTAACATAGACATATGTTCCCAGGGGTAGTGAAAATAGTTTTTAAATGTTTTTATTGTTTCACCAAAACTTGTTCATATCCTAATAATCCATCCAATGTAGATAGCAACTCAGATCATGTTACCTTTTGTAATATATTATCCATATAAGACAATGGGTGCTTGTTTTTAAATGCTTGTTTATTTAGATTCCTGAAATCTAGAAAGCCTTATATCCCCATTCTTATTTTTGACTGGTACTAAGCTAGCCACCCATGAAGAGTATTTGGTGGGTTGTATTATCCCACTATCTTGCAGTTTAGTTAATTCCTCTTGCATTTTGGTTGCAAGAAGGGGATTGATAGGCTTTTGCTTATGTCTAACGGGCTTGGATTGAGGATCCAATAGTATCTCATGTTGAAACAAATCTTCTCTATAGGACTTTACTTCAGAGTAATACCATGTTAGGCAGATCCCGATACTTTTTAAATAGCTTAATATAAGCATGTTTTCTTCTTTTCTCATGCTACATCCCAGTGAAATCTTTCTAGGATTTTTAGAAGTCCCTAAATTACATTATTCAACATTCCTAGATGTAAAGATAGGTTTATTTATGAACCTATTAGCATTGTCAAAATTTGACTCGAGTCTAACCAGTCCTCTAGGGATAATATTTGTTTATAATTATATTATGTATTTCCCAAAGAGGGTTTATTTTCCATCACATAATACAACCATTGGCTCAAGATCAATGAGTTGATCGGTGAACTCACCTTTATAGTTTAAAAACATTTGGATCTGAGCATCATCTTCCAAAACATGCCAATGTTGAATGTTGTTAGGAGCGAATGGTCTAACCAATACATTTAATTCATATTTAAGATAAGGATACACTTTTACATTTTCATACTTTGGGATGTCACAACAACCAACTTGTCATCTACTACATTTTGAATTCTCTCATGGTAAAGGACATTAAAATAATCAAACACTTCAATGAGATCCCAGACTGTGTGCTTGTATTATTTCAACCTCTGGTTCTTAGTTGCATATGATTTTCTAACTTGATTTACAACTAATTAACAATCTCCTTTAAAAATGATATCCTTAATCCCATGCTTCCATTCAAATCTTAAATAAAGGAGAAATTCCTCATACTAAACAATGTTGTTGGTATATTCAAACTTAAATTTGAAAGAAAAATTAAAAGGTCCATGATTTGGACAAGTTAAAACCACTCCATATCTATTTCTAATATTGGAACATGCTCCATAAAATTCATAGTATAAAGGACATTGAAATATTCAATGTGTGAATTAATATACATGTTATGATCCTTAAAATATGCATAACCTATGAAATTATCCAGATTTGTATCAATAAACAATAACTCATAAGAAGCATGCATATGATCCTCAATAAGATGGAGCATTTTCTCTTCTTTATGCAATTTGACTAGTTTCCCTTCCAATGGTATAGAGGAAAAGGACATGTCCATCGAACAATTTTATCACACTATAATCCCATTTTATTGATAGAAACATACCCCATTTAGTAGGGAAATCAACTATAACCATATTCATAGTTAAATATTTTCCAAGATAGGTAGTAAGTTGTACTACTAAACCTCTGACATACCCAACAATAGGTACTTATCTTGAATCCATGGCATAACATCTCCCAAAATATGTTGTTATTTTAATGTCTAATTCATTCATGACCTCTAAAGGTATGATATTACATGAATCTCTTAAATAAAACATACAATTATGAAGAATTCATTCATTGACAATCAAATTAGTAAAGAAAGGATCCATGACCAACTATGATTCAACTAAGGAAATACCTAAATATACTTACGGGGTTTCCTTTGTACTCTCCTGATCCTTACTTCAATTTCATCTATGGTAGGAGGAATCACCACATTATTTACATCCCTTTCTTTGACAATTGTATCCTCCTTCAATCCCAAATACTCAAATGCCCTCTTCTATGCTCGGGAATTAGTAATAATTCTACAATTGGAACTGTGATCTTTATTTGACTCAATATTTGGGCCATGTCACATGATTCATATTTGGGAAAGGTTGTATTGAGGCCGCAGTGTGACTTTCTTTCTTGATGGGATGTTGTCCTTTGTTTCTTGGGTAGAAGCGAAGTGCTTGGTTTTGAAGTATTGATAAAATCTTTATTAGGCATACTCATTTTGGGAGAATCTTTGGGGATGTTGGTCAAGAGAGGAATTTTTGGTCTAGGAGTAGGGAAAGATCCTTTAACTTATTTTTTCCAAAGGTTATACTCTTTTTCTTGAGAAAAAAAAACATTCATTAATATTTGTTTATCCTCTTTAGAAGGGATCCCACCATCATACTTTTTATAATTAAATCTCTTAAGTCTTGAAAGTCATAATATATATATATATATATATATATATATCAGCATTAACCATAAAAGGGAGGAAAATACCTAATATATGTAAGCCGAAAATTCTTCCATAATTTTAGAATACAATAGATCCATTGAAGTAGATACTTACATTGAATCTTTCGGACACTCCATCATGTATATGTCACCAAAACTAGCTTCATAAGTAACATCATTATGTTTGAAAAAATTATCATAAGGGGGATGTGGCAACAAAAATGTATCACACTATTCATTTATGTGGTCTTCCTCTACCAATGATACCCTTTATGTCAATGGATTTGGGACTATTTTATTATCTCTAAAATATTGTTGTTTATTTATTGAACCCATAGGTCATTTTCATATGTCATCAACCGGTGATATCCTTTGGGATGATTCCCAAATCTATTTTTCCTTTGGCCCGATCTTTGAGTTTGAGGATATGAAACTAATCCTTTCTCTGCTCTAGCAAGCTTATATGAGATTTCTTTGACTTCTCCATCCAAAGTTTGAACCAATTCCTCAAGATCTACTACTTTACTTTCACGAGGCTTCTTTGGATTAATCAGCTTGACACCTTCCATATTCTAAGGTTTCGATTGCTTTAATATTGTTCTCAATCTTGATAGCCATAGAGAAATCTGCCCCAAAGGTTTATGATTTTTTTCCATTAGATAGGAAGTCACTTTCTTATCAAATGCATATAATTATTTAATTAGGTAAGAATCATCACTTGGCCTTAAATGAATAGGAAATCTAGTCAAAGTTTTATGGAACCTAGTATTAAATTCTTGTACATACTCAATAGGATTTTTCTTGATATTTTAAAACTCGATAAGAGAAACCTAGGGCTAGTTTTATCACCATAATGGAGTCTAAAAATAAATTTTATTTCTACCGAAGAATCAATTGAATTTGTAGGTAGAAAATTGTACCATTCCCTAATATCTTCTTCTAATGTATGTATGAATAACTTAACATATACATCCTCATGTTCCACTTCATAGTCATCTATAATATTCTCAAATAATTTGAGATGTTAATCTCCACTTATGGAATTAATCCCTTGGAACCTACCTCTAATTTCATTTGGAACTTCATAATGATATCCCTCCATTACATGGAAAATTATTGGTCTATAAGTATTAACTAAAAAAGAGGCCCTTGGTGGAGGTTTTCTCATATTATTTGATGGAGAATTTTCAAAAAGAGGGTTAAAACGGTGAATAAATAGAAGTCTCGGGGTAAAATAGTGTGATCCAAAAAATGGAAATCTTTTGAGGATTCAGTTTCACAGAAAACTCTATTCTCATGAGTCAAAAAATAAGGGAGATGAGGAATACCTTTGTTACTTGCAGATGTTGAACCTTCTTGAGACAATAAATCTAAATCTTCTTGAGGACTACCTAAATTAGAGCTGTTAGGTGTGCTAGAGTAATCTTCCACCAAAGGTGGATAAAATTTTCGAGGTTGAACAATTATTTCTAATTGTCTTTCAACCACCCAATGGTTTCCAAATTTACTTCCTTCTTAAATGTGTATTCTACATCTCGGGAATAATCTTATGGTGGGATCAGATTTGAAAAAGGATCTTCATTATTCCGAGTTTTACAAAAGGGAGACTAAATCAACAAGGTGTACAAGATTTACACTACTATATCCCATATTTTCTTTGAAAAACAAAGCTTCCACTAAGGCCTTGCACCATAGATGTATAGATTAACTCAAAACGTTATTGAAAATATAACTTCACAAACTTGATATTTGTAGATCTTTATGAATCAGTCAATAGTTTAGGTTGTCAACTCATGGAAATATAGGCTTTATGGAAATCCTGCATGTATTTGGAAGGTTAGGAAAATACTCAAAAATTTTGTATGTATTTTCCAAATTTTGGAAAATCTCTATAAAGGTATGTATTATGAACCTTTCCTAGACTCAAAAATGGTGCCAAAAGTGTGTTCGTCCTTAATTCTACACCCCCTGGTGGATTGACATCATTCTCTAGGAAAGGGGATACTTGGATGGTGGTAGACTAGGTGATATATGTTGTTTGTAGCCAGGTAGGGGTCTAACACTTTCCTTTGGATCAATATTTTAGGTGATTTAGGGAAACATACAAAGGGGATGGCCTTGTTCTACTACTTTTGGTCCTACCTTGAACCAGGGTGAGAGGACCCATGGGGTAACCTGGATGCTAAGGAGGAGATAGGGCCTTTGTTCCCCTCAATTTTTCAAATGATGGATCAATATGGGATAAGTATGGACATGAATACAACACTTAACTCTCAAAATTTATAACATGAAATTTTGTATATGATTACCTTATCGGACATAATTTACTATAGATAGTAAAGTTTAGTTGCTCATGCATTCTCTTTATAGTATAATTAAAGCTAAAGGGAACTTTCAATGATTTATAGAGACATAACAATAAAGAAACAGATGGAATTTATAATGGGGTGGGATCAATTATGAAAATTTTAACTTCAAAATGGGGATTTATATGAGGACATATTCCTTATATCAAATCACTTAACACTTACTAGAGTAGCCAATAATTCTAGAAAGTACAAAAACTTGATTGAGTAGTGAAATTATCTCCAAAGAAGATTTGCATTCATTGATACTCAATAGATGCAAAGTTCCAACACTATCTCGAAAATACTCAACAAAAAATCTCATGCAAGCATTTTGATAAAGTATTTATTGCTTCTTCTCTCTTATGCCCAAGATACACTCAAAGGCTAATAAAAATCATTACGAAAAAATGGTTATGGAATTTTTTTAGAATAATGTCCAATATTATAGAGTAAATGCTCATGACACAATATTAAATAAATTATGAAAGAACAACCATTAAGGACTGATTTAGTTTGTGAAAAGAGAATAAATGAACACAAAATTGTAGTAGAAAATATAACCAATCAATCAACCATTCAACACTAGAAAATAGAAAGAAAACTCACAAGTGAATATATTTCATTTGGATCTTGAATTTTTTAAAAGGGAACATAAAGAAAATGCTCTCAAAGTTTTTCAATGGTTGTAAATTACAACTACGTTAACACGAAGTTTGGGAAACCAAAATCCATATACATTTCTTAAAACATGTAGTATTACAATTGGATTTCTCGACCTTTTAGAAATAGAAAACTATAACCCCCTTTTCTATGAGGATGAATCCTCATATTTATACAAAAATTTACTATGAAGTTTCCTATTCCCCCCCAAAAAAAAAAAAAAAAAAAAACTTCAACGAACCATTTGAGAAGGCATGAAAAATACGCTCCATTTTTGGAAAATATATTATAACTACAAAGATTCCATTTTCATTCCTTAATTTGATTATGTTTTTGGTTACTGACATAAATATATGTAAGATTTTAAATTTTGTTTATTAATCCCCTTTTTCCTATCTATGTTGTCACCATCATTCATGTGCCTAGTCACAAACCATTTGTTCCCTTATGCCATTATCTTAATTGATTTGACATCATACTTTTGGTGGATATGTTTGGGGAAATGGGAAATTATTGATATTGTTGAATTTAGTGTTTCTATTGTGTGAATCTCGAATCAATACAAAAACCATATTTTGGAAAATATCAATCTATTTCCCTTTTTCAAACCCGTGCGAGTATCCAGAATTGATTTCACATTCAATCCGATATGATAATTCACACAATCACTCTAAACATCCATATTTGTATAAATTCTCATTGATTTTCCATAGGATTACATCTTCATTTGAGAATTTTGAGTGAAGCTTATAACTGGTGTTAATCCTCTTTAAGCAATGGCGGATGTGGAATTAGGAACTAGTCTGAAGGATATTTCTTTGGAAACCTTGCGTGTAATTTTTAACCTTTCTAGCCTAGATGAAGCTTTTGTGAGAATGTTACTCTTGACCGAAGATCGGGAAAACCCACGGGACCATTAACATAGTGCATAATTTGGTTGGCATTGAGGTGAAGGATTATCAAGGTGATTCCCTTCTTTATTTTTCACATTATGTACCATCACTTGTTCCACGTGGATGATAAAAAAGATCCTAATTTTTTGAGGAAATTTTGGCTTCACTACAGGACTTCTATTAGCAAGAACATAATCAACATATCCCTAGTATTTTTTTAATGTGGAATTGGAAGAGAAATTGATTATGGTTGATGTCTATGTAGTGCTTGAAAATGATCTTATAGAAGACATATATTCAATCTCCCACAGAAAGTAGCAATAGAGAAAATACTCACTCATATTAAGAAACCCCCAGTGAAATATTATCTTGAGAGGGCCCCTAAAGTGGATTTTATTTTACTGAATAGATGTAGATGGGGTTTACTTAATCCAAAAAATTTAAGCCATCCAAATTTTGTTGATGAACCTAATGTTCCTGAATCTTACCCTGTGGAACTAACTAATGTTCTCAGGCTATCTTCAACCTAAAAAACTATTACCCATCTAGGTATCAATGCTTACCTCACAAGTGGATCTAATCTCCTTAAATGGGTATACTCTTATAGGAGAAAATTTTATTTGATCAAGATATTGGAAGGCCCAAAAGTTGACATGAAGGAACTCATGAATATGGGCATGTCCCATGATCTTGCAGGGGATATTAGATATGTTTATGGGGCTCAGGATCATAAAGATTTTGATTTTAGGATGAATAAATTGTTAAATTATATCCCCAAATTTGTGGAGGAATTTGTAACCATAAATTGACAATGTATCTCTTTTACAAGAACCTCCCCTTTTGTGTATGCATACTAGAAGTTATGTAAATTTCAAGGGTTGGGGCCCCTATAGAATCCCCATTTTGTTCCTAGTATATACATATGCTTCTTTTTTCATCTTGTTTGTTAATTTAACTACTATTTTTCACAAATGAATTTACCTTTGGATAACATAACAATTGTCTCTCAATCCACCTTGCATGACTTGGATACCCATAATGAGAGGCACTGATGAAAAAATGTTACTTTTTATACGTGTTCTATGGATTTCACTCACATTTATCTTTTACTTGTAGGATTTTTAATAATATTTTATGTTCCATAGCTTTTGGTGGATTTCCGGGTCTCCCATGACTTCTAAAACGCATGGAATTCCATCATCATGACATACTGTTGAACACTAGATTAGTGTTCCATGGCCCTTTCTAAAACACGTGAGGTGTCATTGTGTTTTAATAACCAACAAAATACTAGACTACTATGCCAAAAATTTTGTTATACAACCACACTCCCTCATTTATTGTAATTGGTCATCCCATGGTGTCTTACCTTTCTTAATTATTCGAGCCTAAGTCAATTTTAATGACTATTAATAATTATAGAATTCCACCTTGGTCATGATATGATATTTATCCTTTCACATTTGAAGAATCCCATGGAACATTAAGTTGTTCATTCTCTGATTACCAAGTTAGTACATTGTGGTCTCCTTAGAATTGAATGGTCATGTCCATCCTTTAATTTTTCCGAATTTCAGGGGAAGGAAATATCTTGGATACTTGGAAAGCTATGGTTCTTAGCTAATATATGTAAAATTTATTCCTTTAGATGGTACATGAAAATTTCTTGGAAAATCAACTTAGTTAAGAATATGGATCGAGAATGAGCACTAACAAATTCCATTTGGTTTGTCCATTCCAGGAGAAACCTTCCAAAGAGACATGGATATGGCATTTAAGGGACTAATCAATAAAAATTTCTTATCTAGTTGGATGATATCACACTATTTTCTAAGGGTAAATATGACCATATGATTCATCTTGGGTAGGTATTTGAAATATGTAGCAAATTTGAAGTTTCTCTTAACCCCTAAAAATGTATCTTCTTAGTGCATGAAGGTAAACTCTTGGCCACAATCTTTAAGAAAGGACTTCCAATTGAGCGAGAATTAATAAGTTTCATCCTTGCATTATCATTACCCAGCCATAAGAAGGCATTGCAAATATTTTTAAGAAGGATTAACTTTGTTAGGTGTTTCATCCCAAAATTTTCCAATCTTGTCAAACTGCTGACATCTATGTTGAAGAAAAACATGCCTTTCAAGTAGAGTACGGAAGGAAAGGAAAAATTTGAAGTAATAAAGAAATAAATTGCATGGGATCCACCTCTCATTAATCCTAATTTCTAAAATCATTTCACCTTGTATGGATTTCAGGGTGTATACACAATATTTTCCATGTTGGTGTAACGAAATGAAGAAACTTTGGAACATCCATTTAATATTTTTAGCCAAGCTCTTGAAGGATATGAAGTAAGGTAATAATTTTTTAAGAAGAATTACTTAGTTGTTATAAGGAGCTTAAATAAATTAAGACATCGATATCCAACAACAAGATCCATCTTATGGTGTCACACCCAGGTGTGAAGGATTTTCTCTTGAATAAGGATCTGAATGAGAAAAGATTTGGTTAGATAACTAAAGTAATGGAGTATGATGTTGACATCAAAGAAGCTAATCTAGTCGGAGGAAAAGGTTTGTGTGAGTAGCTAGTTTGAGAGCCACATAATGAAGAGGATTCCATCTTAATGATCTAACATGATCAAGAACAAACTGTCGACACTCCACTTATTCATTGTTGGACTGTGACATAGCGTACTTTCTCCAAACATGTCAATCCCCTCAAGGCTTGACCAAGGCCAAGAGAAGGTATTTCATAATTCAGTCTATACCCTTTGTGCTTATTAATGAAATCCTATTTATAATTTATATGAATGGATTTCTTTTCGGATGCATCAAAGTAGATCAAATTGAGAAGCTCTTGCATTAATTTCATGATGGTGCAAATGGAGGAATTTTTCCCTAAGGAAAAAAACACTTAAAATAATGAAAGGAAGATATTATTGGATGAATTTTTTTAAGGGCTATTATGCATGGGTGAAGAAACAAAAAAGTGTTCCTTTTTATATGAAAATAAAGACTAGTAACCCTTCCACTCCACCCCATCTATATAGATCAACCATTCATATAATGGGGTTGAATTTTATTAGAGTAATCAATCCACATTAAATATTGGGTCATAATTACATCCTTACAACCATACATTGCTTCAACAAATGGACCAAGGAAATTACTTTGAAGGAAGCAAATGAAGCTAGCATCCTAGATTTCTATGAAAGTATTGTGACCAGATTTGGTGTTCCTTCCACAATAATATCGACAAATTCTGGATTTCCTTGCACTTGATTTCTTACTAGGTTGTCAAGAATGGAATATACTTGACCACATACTCAAAATATTACCCCCAAGGTAACGGACATGATGAGTAAACAAACAAGAATATGTTAAGGATTATCGAGAAGAACTTTGGAGGAAAATAAAAGATCTTGGCATACAAAGATTAGATTAGTCTTATGGGCTAATAAAATTAATCCCAAGAGGTGACTAAAATCTCACCCTTTAAGATTTTTGTGTTAAGGAAGTAAAGTTTCCAATATCTGTTGAATTTCAAGACATGGAGCCCATAAATCAGATGGAGATTTTAAAATTTGAGGCCATGGAAGTTATGTTTGCAGCAATCATAGAGCTAGAGGAGACAAGAGATTAAGAAATGCAAATAATAGAGATTAATCGAGCTCGGATCAAGAAATATTTTGACAAAAACTAGTGGCTAGAAGCTTTTGAGAAGGATATCTTGTCCTCAAGTGGGACCAAGATAGAGCCAAACCAAGCATGAACTCAAATTTTAATGTCATATGTAGTGGCCCTTATGTTATCTCAGGGTGAAAGCCACATAATGCTTTCTAATTGTCAAATTTTGAGGGAGAAGATCTCATGATCATGGTCAATGGGATCTACCTAAAACATTGATTTTGATATAAAAATTTATATTGTACATACTAGATTAGTTTTACTTTCCTCTAAGTGTTGTTAAAAACATTTTTCAATGTTAGTGTAGTTTCTATTTACCTAAGTGTTTTGTACATGCTCTAGTTTCCTTGAGTGGCATTTACATTCTCAAAGTTTTTACAGTCCAGTAGATTCATCATATGTTGAATAGAGATGATTTAGGGTAAGTATAAATTAAGGGTTAAAATCATGATATATACTTGAATCCATACACAATGGATTATCAAGACATCTAATAATCTATTTTTATGTAGATTACTTTGTTGACTCACTAAACTGTTATCCAAACTAGCTCCCTTGCTATTTGGGTGACTCATGAAGTTCAAGGCAAGGTAAAATTCTTTCTAAGAATTAAAATCCAAAAATGAATAATTATGAAATTTGTAGAGTGTAATTATGGAGAACTCAATGTTCCATTGATTCTTAGAATATATGGAATGAAGTGCTAATAGTTCACACCCTTTCGCAGATGTAAAGATTAATATATTGTGGCTATGAAGGGAGTTTTTTTGCCATAATTTTTTTACGTTCACAAAGGGTCAAAATTGAGCTAAGGAAACAAATTCTACACAATAAAAGGTTGGTTTTGTGGCATGAGGAAACTAGTGACACTTCGTGGGTGACAAGGTGAAAATACGTACCATATGATGGAAATGCCACTAAACCTACGAGCATAAAAGAAAGTAATTTCAAATTTTGGCGAAGTCTAAAAACCATAAATCAATATCCCAATGTTCTATGGGTTTTCCTAACATAGTGTTGCATGGATTTCTAAGTCCGTAGAGTGAAGAAGTACCATGTGTGAGAGGCCAAGTGCAAAGAGTTAGAAATCTGCAGACGTGTCGAGTAAATATTTGCATGGATAAGTGAGATTTATTATTGCATAGGTTTCTTAATCTATAGAGAAGTTTAAATTCAAAAGGCCGTAGAACATTATAAAATCCACGGGAGCATGTTAAGTAAATAACCCAAGAAAGGATTCCATAGAAAAAAGAAAAAGAGGAAGTTTGCAATCTTATAAGCCTTACAAATTATGAATTAGGATGTGAGATCTCAAAGCCGCCCCATATTACAAGCTTATGAGGGATAAAAGAAAAACATAGTTTACTTATTTCAAAGTGCTCAACCACCTCACCTACCTGATTTGAATGATAGAATGGTGCCCATACTCTTTCATGTGAATTTTGATGGCATATTGCAGAGGAAAATGATAATCTATATGGGAAATAAATGATGACAAGATCTGTGGGAAGAAGATTTATATTCATTCATTACAAAATTCCAGATCTGAATTCTCCCTTTTCCTATCTATCCCTTTCTCATATTCTATAAATGTAAATACCGAGACATATTGTAAGGGCTCCCTTCCGTTGAATTTACAAACTCTTCCTTAGAGCCATGCATTTTCTTTCTTACAAACCTCTGTAAATTCATATTTTGGAAGATATTTCTAACCTTTGCTCTAAAAACATGATGGATGTATTATGAATGCAATACACATGTGGTATTTTTCTCGGAATGATTTGTGTTTGTTATGAATGTCTCCCTCTTATTTTCCTTAAATTTTATTCATTCACATCTTCCGAACTCTATGTTTTTATTAAATAATTTGTATATGCAATTATTCTATGTATTTCAAGGTTAGATTTTAACCCTATCTTAGTTTTGGTGGATCGCCATATTTTAATTTTTTAGCTTTTATCCCCTCTCAACCACGAATATTGTGTGCATTAGACATATTTTTATATTTATTTAAATTTTGATTAGTTTACACTAGTTTATTTTGGGCAAGAAGAAAATTTACCAACCTTCTCTAAAGGTTTGTCTCAAGGATAAATGTCTCATGCCTTGAATAAAATCCCATGTTAGCCTAAGTACTTACTCTTCCATGATCAAACCGAGAGTTCTAATTTTGGTCACTAACATATGTATTTATCATATTCAATGGTCGTTTGTTATACTCAAAATGACCAAGTTGATTAGATTTTAATCAAAGTGAATGCTAGATTAAAAGATCCATGTTTTCTTGCAGAAATTTGTTATTGACAACTTAAAGTGTGGGAGGTGGGATACTTGGCTCTACTACAAACAAAATTCCATGGTTCATACAAGATTCTCGATTTCCGTATGCGAGGGAATAAATCAAGATAAGTTACTTAATGAAAACTAACACCACATAGTCTACATAACTAAGCTAATCTATCAAAAGAACCATGATAAATCCTATGAAAGGGAAAAAATAACTAAATGCATCTAATAAAAAATGAAACCACTAAGTCATCCCTTGTTATTTTTGATGGAATTTCTAGATTTTAGTTACTCCTTTTGTTGAGCTGATCATGTTTACGATGTGATCAAAGAAATGTTATCTCCATAAAGTGGAAAGTATCTCAACAATATGGCTTAACTTCCATGTATGGTTCTTCCTTTACTACTCTTTGTAAGTAGAGGATAGAATGAATACTAGATCAATAAGCTTTTCAAAGTATAAAATGCTCTTATCATGTGCATATAGTGTAAAGATGAAACATTGGTGTAAGATTTGAAGGAGGTACTAGGTTCTTTATATATCTTTCCAATTTGGGAGAAGCTAGAAACCTAGAGAATGTGGGACAAAGATAAAGTAGAATTAGAAAGGGATAAGCATGATTAGAAGGAATTAATTAGTGATTAGAAACTCATGGGAGTTGGAGAGGATTTAATTAATCAACTAGGATTAATTAATAGGCCAAGATAAGCTTAAGAATCCATTTGGAGGTGATTTAGAAGGAATTTGATAAAATTTGGAGGGTTTTAAAGGGGATTTAACCAATAAGAAGGTTTATTAATTAAATAGTTTTAATTAACTAATAAATAGTTAATTAAAATAGGATTATAACTAACAAAGTGTCGTATATTGGCATCTAGAATGAAGGGAAGGTTATTTAATTAAATAAGTGTCGTTAATTTACCAAAATGAAGGGGAATGTTAGCTAATTAGAGGGAAATCACCAAGTATAAAAAAATGAAGAGAAAGAGGATAATGAGTGCAATTTTAGTATTAAAAATGCATAATCAGATTTAGGTGTCTACATTTTCCCCTCTTTGGTGTGGTGAAATGCAAGAAATTCCATTTCAAAGATAGTAGATAATTACATACAATTAAATTTTGAAGGATTAGAAGATAAATTAGTATTACAAAGGATGCCCCCTCGAGTGGTGATGGGGTGATAGAATATGTCAATCGACGATCGAAAAGAAGAAGGGAAAATTAAGATTCAAACTTGGCTCGGGTGGCTGGTGTTCAATGTGAATGAATGAGAAAGAAGACCCCGTGTTTCAATGGGTGGAAGAAACAAGGGGGAAGGGGGATAAGTATAATCCCTATTGCCCCAAATTTTGTGGAAGGAGATGTTGATAGTGATAGAAGGGATTCAAATTGGGCATGGTTAGTTATTGTTAGAGTTGATAAAATTTGGAAAATGATTACTAGAAAGTTAGATATAATGAAAATAACCTATACATGGAGTATCAGAATATCGTAATGTTGTTGACAAACCATTTGGCTCAGGAGAAACTTTTATTTGATATAAACATGCAACAAAAAGTGTAAAATGACATGAAAATCCATAATATTGGTTTTTGTTCATTGTTAAAGGACCGAGTCAAAGAAAAATACAAAAATTAATGAAGTAAAATAAAGTAAACAAGCATACTAAAAATAAACAAGCACAAATAAACATACTAAAAAAACAACGTTCAAGAAATTTGCACCAATGTTTTTGTTATCTAGCTTCAGTTCTCAAATGTTTGAGTTATACGAAAAGGGTTAAAAATGGTACCTCAAGTGAGGATTCATGCAAGGTGAATAAATGGAGGACAAAAATTCCCATGAAAAATCCATCATGCACTACTTAAACCGACTTAGCAATGATATGTGCAAGGCAATACAAACATAACAAGCAAACCAACTTTGTTAAGAAGGTAGATTAAAATGATTCGTATGTCATGCACAAGAGCAGGTGAGGACGAAAGGAATATTTTTTATAGGATAATTTTAAATTTTGAGGATATTGTGTCATGTGAATGATTCAGATGGTTGAATTATTTTTACCAATTTTTGGGTTTTTGAAAATTTTACCATTTTTTTGGATTTTGGAATTTTTACCATTTTTTTGGACTTTTGAATTTTTCTAGTTTTTTTTTCTCAAATTTTTGGGAAGACGATGGTATAAAATAATTATAGTGTGTGTGGTAAACTAACCAGGTCTTTGGGAAGAAATAATAAGCCTTAGGGAGAAGAAAAGATCCCATGAAGTAAGAATATGCCCCAAAGAGACAAAAATGGTAGCAAAAATGATGAATTAGATAAATAAATCATCACAACGGAACACTAGTACATGGAGGGAGGAAAATATATGACAATGTTAGTAATCTTGATCATGTAAGGAAAGAAAATGAATAATTATGGATGGGAGGGTATAAATAGTAGGGGAGGGGAAAAATCAGTCATGATCCATTTGAGCTATTATACCCTTTTGCCCCTTGAGAGAGATTTTGCTCACGAATTTTGAGAGAGATGGCTTGTGTATTGGATGGAAACATCATATCGATCACATTTATGAGTAAATGGGGTCTCCACATGATGGTGTCATGGTAAGTGTAGACATAAAATCATGCACTTTGGGTAACTATCTAGTCCACGATTAGTAAGAAAAGTATTGATTAACCCATGTATTTGACCACCTTTATTTGCTTTTTGTTTCCACTTTTGGTATTACACCCTTACCTGCTTAGTTTCATTTTTACACTCTAGATTTTATTATCCTGGACACTGCACCCATCCATGATGCCAAGACTAGGAACCCTCATCCCCTTTGTGCACCCCTAACCCTTTTGTACTTTACTCACACTTTTTATGTCCTTTTTATCCATTTAATAATCTTATATTTTTGGGAGTCGACATTTTTGGGGTTAGTTACAAAATTAAAGCAAAGGAGTCATAAAGATATAAACTTATGCAATTATAATAAAGGACCAAGCACTAAGCATTATCTATCACCACCTAAGGTTCAATCCATCAAGTATCTAAGAGCTCTATTGCATCCATCTAGCACCATCCAAGGGACATAAGGGCTAGTCATTCTACTTACAAAGTTCATAGGTGGGAAGTTCATTCTATTTCATGAGCACATCTATTACAGTTCTTTACATCTAGATTATTTTCTTGTTATCAAGTACGCCACATAAAAGAGCCACCTAGGGCACAATTCCACACACACACACACACATAGAACTAAATTGGGTCTGAGATGTAGTGCAATGCTTAGTCGTAAGTTCACCATTGTAAAAGTTGAGGATAGTTTGACCCCTCATTCTACATCTTTATGTTTTAGGATTCAATGTCTATTTGAAGGTTGTACAATTTCATATTTCATTATAGGTTTATAGCAATCTCGACAATCTTGGTGCAACCTCATAGTGACCAAAGGAGAATAAAAATGAAATACTTATGACCTTGAAAATTTGGAGTTTCGAGAATTTTCACGAGACTCGGGAACCTATTTCCATCTGTAGTTCCCGTGGATGCCCCTACCCCTTTTCGGGTGCCCCTGTCTAGCCTTTGATCCTCCATATCTATATTTTTTGGGCTTCCTTCCAGTATGACTTTATTTTCATTATTTTCATTATGTTCACATGTTCATCACTTCCATATGGTTAAAAAATTAATTGTGAATTTGTTAAGTACCTTTTTATCCTCTTTGTAACTAGGTTTTCATAATTTATTGCTTAGTTTGCTTGAGTTGATTTCTTTACTTCATTGTTGTATTTATTTAATGCAACAATAGCATCAGATTAGGCTCATGAATCAAATTTTAGATTAATAATTTTTGTGAACATGAGCGATAAAACCCTTGCTTCTAAGTATGTCTTCACCTTATGAATTCATGACTCAATCTTCTTATCCCTCTTTCACACCCTTTAAATTTTTAGGCATGGTTACTCTTCATTGTTACTAATTTTCCTGTAAGTTTGTACTCAACATCATCCTCTATTTATTATGCCTATGGCTGATCCTTCTATCAATGTAGTAACTACTCATCGCACTCATCCTCCTATGGCTCCACCTATTTCTATTCCACCACCTATCACTTTTGCGGATCCTCCTACTACTTATACTTCTAAGGGCTATGATATCATTGAACAAATTAAGAATACACTGGCCAAAATCTCCCTCTATGAATTATTGCATAGTGCACCTAATTGTCATCACACATTTTAGGTTACCCTTCATTCTATTCATATAGAAAGTGATAATTATTTTGTGGCCTTCCCATACCTCATTTAGTCTCTCAATTTTTTTGTGTGCTATATCATTTATTAATGATGACATATCGCCACTTGTTAATGACAATCCATGTGTGCCTTTTCTTATCACCACTATTATCAACATCAATTACATTAAATGTGTACTTATTGATAATGGATCATTTGTCAACCTATGTGCTCATTCCCTTCTCAAACAATTAGGCATTAATGATAATCTAATTTCTAATAATTCTACTCTTATTCAAGGATATGATTCAACTACTCGCACATGCCTAGGAACTATTTCATTACATATTCAAGTTAGGCCTAAGACTATCCTCACATAATTCTTCGTTATAGATGTTTCATTTCAATTTAATCTATTACTAGGTAGACCTTGGATTCATGTAATGCAAGCAGTTCCATCTACTATACACCAATGCATCAAATTATTACATGATGGATACAAACATACTATTAATAAATATCTTGAACCACTCAAATTATGTTACATAGACCATGTTACTACTATGCATATTCCTCCTTCACAAACTATTCTATATAGCAATATTGATACATATAACATTGGTCAATTGGTCTAGCACTTTACATTTTTCTTCTCTGCTCCAAACATTTACGGGTATTTCTACTTATAATACTTCAATCATCTCACCCACAATATATGCTTCATTAAGAACTATTGCTTCGCTCATTGAGGTTCCTATCACTCCTACATATAGTGCACATCCTACCAATATCTTCAATGTAGCTATATAACATGATAATGAAAACATAGATTATTTTGATGACTCTGACGATGAAGTTGATACTATTGAAATTACTAATGAAACATTGGGAAAACTCAATTTCAATCCTATTGATATAGATGACTCCTATTTCAATGACACTTTCGTGGCCGATGGTCTTGGTGAATAAAAATTATATACCCCTCCTAATAATGTTATTGTAATTTATTAGGATTCCATCCATACTTTTGATGTTATTTCACCCTCTCCCCGGAAGTCTCTATATGTGCCACCTCCTTTCACATGCACGCTCTTCATCAAAAAATCTTACTAGCATCACATTCCAATGGATCGTACTTGGTCCAATACTATTTGCACATATGATAGTTTAACTAGGCTTGGGTTGATGCTCAATGACATTCTCCCATCACCTCACTCACCTCATCTTTATCATGGCTATTTTCACATTATGGATGCCTATGGTCTTTGGGTGTTCCATTTAACAATATTCATTGCACATACCCCTTGTAATTCTCCACTGATACTTGAGAAATATTTTCTTGAATATATTGGGGGTGCGTTATATTAAACTCACACTTCTATCACTTTCCCTATGTCATTTGGAAGTATTACTATTAGTAGTGATTCATCTCCTAGTAATTATCAAAATCTCACTTACTGATACGCACATGGATTTTTGCCACCACCTTTCTCGATCAATAATATGCAATGATTATATACACCTTATGTCATAATGACTCTTTATAGGATCCACCTCATAGTATTTACTATCAAGTCTCCAATGACGCCCCATTCTACTTCGATCCAGAGACAATGATGATCTTTTAGACGGTGGCACTTAATCACTCACATCCTTCACCACGGGGGGTTCATTAGCAAGGCAATATCCTAGCACGTGGGTTCATATTGAGGTAATTAAAATTAATAAAATTAAAGTCAATATACCGGTAGACATGAGGGGGTGAAAGGGTTTAATTTATTAATGTTTTGAATCAGGTATTGGGGGTAGGTTAGAGAGGTGAGCCAAAGGAAAGGGAGGTTTGATTTTAATATAAAACTAAAACATTTGAACCCTAGTTTTTAAAATTAAATACCTTAAAATTGAAAAAGTAGTGTGGTCATAAATTAAATTATACTCTCTTTATTAATAAAGAAATCTAGATTCTTAACCAAGAATAATAAGATGGTAGAAAACTAGGATTGAGTATGCTTTTCAACACAAGTGATATTATTTCACCATCTTAATTATTTGAACAACTATTGATAAATGATTAAAGCTTAACATATATAAGGTGATCTGTAATAGGTCTTCAATGGCTTCAAATTATCTTTCGAGAGGAAATGCATATTAAAAAACATTGAGTGAAAAATATAATATATTTTTTGTCTAATATATTAGGGTAGAAATAAAAAGGGGTAAATAAAATTGTAATCGAAAAATGGGTAAGTAAGGTACATGGAAAAAATAGGGGGTATTTTCATTCTAATAATATAACAGGAGGGGGTATTAACAATTGAGTAATTAGAGGTAGAAACTAGAATTAAGGGTATTATTTAATACCCTTCGAACGCACGTGCTATACCATAATTTTACTAAGTGAACCCCCGTGTCCTTCACATACATGGGGACATCATGCTTATCTACCCCTTCCGGCATTGGCACACATATTACATTTTCATTACCTCACATTAAGTACATCCCATATCGCCATTTCCCGATGACACACTCTTGTGCTTTGGTTCACTCTTGATTGTCGAGGGAATCCTATACACATGAACTTCACACACTACATACTACACTACACATTACATATCACACATTTCACATCCTACACATCTTCGATATCTCCGTCTTATATTTACTATACATCTTACACACTTTTTCTTTCTACCCATTACACATCTTACGCCTATACAACATCTTCTTCTTCCTACACATCATACATATTATGCGCTTTCTACATCTTTTATTCATATCTTATTCTATACATCATACATAATTTTTTTCTTCACACTAAACATATCTTCAATATCATCTTCTAACATATTATAGGAATCATACACACTTTACGTTACCAAAAATTGCACACTCTATAAATGCAGTGCGACACATTACACATCATCACACTCGACACATTCATCACACATCTTCCTAGTGTCACAATTTTAAAAAATAATTCTACATACCTACTGATCTACATCTTCCTATCACATCTTACTTATGCATTTCAACATTACATTTCACGATCGAACCCTTACAAGTGCACACTACCCTACGAAACACTCTAATTGTGTGGTACATACTCGAATGATAAGGGTATACATCTCAAATGGACCTTATCACGCTCACATGTTTAATTATACAGTCACTCATTAAATTACACACTTACACTCTATGCGTTGTGCTTTGATGATCACAACTTTCTCATACTCACCATTCATACCATTTCTTGATGACACACTCTTTTTAAGGTTGATTCTTGACTACTAAGGGGGTATAAATAAATGAACCTCATTTCATACATACACATCCACTTAGGGTGCATGTTGCTCCTATCATTCACACTGCATTCCATTATGTACCATCCAAAACATACTACATATCTTGGTTGCATTTATCCTTGCTTAAATTTATTTGTTATATGCACATCTTATTACACATGTTAGATAGATATCTTGTATGTAATTATCTTTATCATACACACATGCACGTTCACTTTCATTTCTCATTGTTATCACACATTATACATATCTTTACATGCAACATGGATGTTTGGCACAATACCTATTACTAGTCCCACAGAGGCTCTGAGGAATCCATTTTTGTTCATTCTAGGTGTTATTTTTTTATTTTGTTTCATAACACACTACTTTATTATATTATACATGCTTTGACATAATTTTTTATCTTTCTAACATGCTAATGGGTGCTTCATGTAAAACATTTGTTATGCAGGATTATTTGTTTCCATGGTTATCTATTACATTGTTTGTCATTGATTGCTCTTTGTATGCTCTTGTTTGCATGATTTTCCCTTCATCTTGTGTGCACACTTGTCTTCTTATGGCCACTTTATCCTTGATTTTCTTGCAACATTGTGAGTGATGTACCATTTTTGTAAAGAAATTTTCATGGTCTACATTGTCTTCTTGGATGTTTACTTGCATCTTATCTTACAAATTGTTTTCTTAGAATATATTTAGTCTTCCAAATGAATGTTTGCTTGTACTAACACTTGTCTCCCTGCCAATTTTTTCATGTGCCTTGGTTTCTATGAAGCACATTACCTCCCCTATAAGGCACAATTTCAACACAAATTTTTTTATTATTTTGGTCCACATACTCCTTGGTGATTGAGGGGGCATCATTTGGGTGAATTATTCACCCATATAACATTATAAACATCATAGTACTAGTAAAACATAGTTTTTAATAAGGCTCAAAATAAGACTCGGGTTGTTAACATAGTGATGTCCTTCATGAATACATGTAACCGGGGGGTAATTACATAGAAATTGGTAGTTCAACATAGTTTACAAAACTCCACACAATAGATTTTACTGGGGCATACAATCCTTATTACTTTCACCAATTTTTCACACCATCACTGGAGTGGTGTCATACATTCAAGAAGAGTTTAATTTTGGAGGAAGAAACCAAAATTTTCTTCCTATACTTCTTCCATGACTTAGCATGAGGTCACCCCAAAATTGTGGCTAACACAATTGGCGCGAGATGGCCTAAAAAAATTGTCTTCTACAACATATTTAGGATCATTTCTACACTCTTTTCTTCATTACGAGATCGGTACACATGTTCATTTTTCATATTTTCAAAATTTTTACATACGTTATATATGTGTGTGTGTGTGTGTGTGTGTGTGTGTGTGTGTGTGTGGGTATTTGACTACCTATTTGTTCTTGTCTTTTACAGGTCCATTTGTATGGGAAGCGAGTAGTCAACATCATTCACATCAATGATAATCAAAATCGACATCAAAAATAGGTACATCATGACATCTACACATGCGTTTCTACCCTAGGTTCATTTTCATCATCACTTTTTGCACTTTCTCATCCTTAGCATCCACGTTTCACATTTTTATCACTCCACACTTTGTCTTGTCCCTCGGCATGCTTTCATCATCAATCTACATGGTTATCAAGTACGCATCTCTATCTACTTTATGTTACCAAGCTTTCCACTCACCAACATAAAGTGGGGAAAATGTAGACACAAAATCATGAACTTTGGGTAATTATCTAGTCCTAATTACATACTACTATTCATATGATTCCTAAGTAAGAAAAGTATTGATTAAATCATGTCTTTGGCTGCCTTTCTTTTCTTTCTATTTTCACTTTTGGTCTTTCACCTTTACTAGCCCAGCCAACCTTTTTACACTCTAACTTTTATCATCCTAGACTCCAATGGCCAGTTAGGGCACCATCACTGAGCACCCTTGTCCCCTCTAGGTGACCTTGACCCCTTTGTACTTTACTCACAATTTTGTGGTCCTTTCTAGCCATTTTAGAATCTTATCATTTTGGCGTGATCAACCTTTTTGGGGTTAAATCATGAAATTCAAGAAAAGGAATCATATATATAAAGTTATGTAATCCATACACACTTCATAAGAGGAAGTTCATTCTATCCATTACACACATCTATTGCATTTCTTTACATCTAGATTATTTTGTCATTTATCAAGTGCGACACACACAAGAGCCACATGGGGCATGATTCAACACACACACACACATAGAACTACATTGGATATGAGATGTAGTGTAGTGCTCAATCATAAGTTCACCATTGTGACAACTAAGGATAGTTTGACCCCTCATTCTGCATCTTTCATTTTTATGATTTGATGTCTATTTGAGGGTTTTGTAGGTTCATATTTCATTATAGGTTTCGGTGAACTCAATGATCTTGGTGTAACCTCATAACGACCAAAGGTGAACAATAGCAAACAACTTGTAACCTTGAAAAGTTGGATTTTTGAGCATTCACAGACTCAGGTGCCTGTTTCTAGTCTGTAATGCTGTGGGTTCCCCGCCCTTTTTGGGCACCCCTATCCGGCCCGATCCTCTAGTTTTCATTTTTGGGCTTTCATATGACACTCTTACCATTATGTTCACATGGTCATCACTTCGGTATAGTTCAAAAATTAATTGTGAATTAGCTAAGTACCTTCTTATCCTATTTCAGAACTAGGGTTTCATAATTTATTGTTTACTTTACTTGAGTTAATTTCTATACTTCATTGCTCATTTATTTACAACTACAATATCATCAGATTAGGCTAAAAATCCACTTTTATCTTAATCAATAAATGAAGTATTTTTTTTTTAGTTTGGTCGCATTTATTACATTTTTTAGGTAGTAGAAAAATGAATTTAAATGTTAGCGCACACTATAGTGTGTGCTTAGCATGAATTTCATGTGTTAGCGTTAAACTAAGGGAAGAGAATTAATCATGAGTGCTAGTGTGAATGTTGTGCACTAGCATGACATAATGCATGCTAGCGTAACACTAAGGTAATCTAGTGTTAAGGATGTGCACTAGCATGAAATGTACTAGCATGATGGAAAGTGTGCTAACATAGAAAAATGTGTGCTAGTGTGAAAGGAAGTGTGCTAGTGTAAAAATAAGTTTATCGTATAGTTCCAAACTTGTTAGGAGAATTTAGAATAAAGTAGAAGTGATTAGAAGATGAGAAATGAAGAAAATATGTCAAATTTTTGTGTTTTGGGTGATCCGTAGAAGAGACTATGGACCTTGGATGTGTGGGAGTGCCACAAATGACCGCGAGGATTTTGAGATGACCTCCACTCTATGTGAGTAGAGTGTATTAGTCACAATACTCGAGGCGAGTGGGTTATCTTACACTTGAAGAGTTTCCACACATCATATTGAATAACACCCTACTTACATCATTAGTAGAGTGTTGACACGATGAAAGCTAAACCTTCCAACTACTGACTAGAGAGATGGTCATTACCTTAGAGGATTTGTATTGGATCATGCGGGTTTTGATATAGGTAAACTTGGTAGTATATGACAATTTTCCCTAGTGTATGCATGACTAGAATTTATTCAAGAGAGAATGTATGAATAACATAGAATTTTAAGTACAATTTTCATCCATTCTTACAGTTTTAGTGTCTCTAATCACTTGGTTCTAATGCCTCTATAGTTTTAGAGTTGTGGTTGGAATTTTAAGGAGGATGGATTTATAGTAGAGGATCCCCCTTAATAGGAAAGTGATTCATCTCACATCCATAGCTTCTTTACCCAGTGATCTGATATGTTTCCATCTCAATCACATTTAAGTAATTGTATAAGACTATTGGTAGCAAGAATGAATTGGTATTTGTGGTGAATCCATGAGTTGTCTCTAACTCAAAATCGATGGCCATCTAATTAGAATCCTCAACAATAGTTTCATCACGACAAAGTGGATTGTTCTATATTTTCATTTGGATCTTCCTTTCATTGCACCATTTAATTTAATGAATATTATCTTTAGTTGATCTCCAGTCTCTTTATTTTTCCATATCTATGAATTTTTTTGGGGGGATTCTATCACATTAACACATTAAAATATGGATAGCCAAAGTGTATTTTCTATCACTAGCCATAACGTGCATGGATAGATCGGGATCTACATATGGAGGGAGAAGTAATTTCCTACAAGTCATGATAACATTGTATTAAATTTCTCTCAACTCTCTAACAATGTCTATGAGATGAGACCACGAAGCCGATGACCCTACATTGTATGATTTTTTCATTTATATCATTCATTATCATCAAAACTTATTATTTCTATCCTCTTCCTTCCATTTTAAAAATAGATTTTGATATTAGATGGTAAAAATGTAATTAGTATAGTTTTGTTTAAATATAATTTTATATGTCAACAAAATAGTTATGAATAAAGTTTGTTAATTAATTATTTGATGTCGTATTAAAATTCATTTTAGTTCATTATCTAGATAGTTCTTAAAGAAAATTATTATGCCTATTGTAATTGACTATTATACAAGCGATCATTTATGATATTATCTTTTTCAAGTCTATTTTAATATTAATTCCACTAAGATTATTTTTTTATGGTTCGTATTATTTATTAGTCGAGTAAGTTTCTTGGTTATGTTGTAGAAATTTTAAAATTCTTGTAAAATATAGTCATAATTATCAAAGAAAAGATTCATAGTCATTGTCGTCAAAATTGTGTCATTGTGAACGTCCAAAAACTAAAAAAATTGCTCGTATTTCAGTTCTTGGATGTATTATCACTTGTACATGATGTCTGAATCAAAAGCGAGGTGGGGAAGTTCTAATTATACCTCATGTTCACATTACGATGAGATAACAAAAGTCCACTAGAGGATTGAATTTGGAGGTTTTTTGGTGACCTTTCATTAGTCGTCAATGACGGGGACACATTTGGCATTGGTGGCATATTGCCTTAATTATGTGTTTGATTTACGTTGTGTGTGAAAATAAGAAGCTGATGAATCATACATGTCTAAATTTGTAATATGTGAGCAATAATTCTTTTATTTTCCCTTGATGTACGGTTATGATGAGACCTAAAGAGTACTACAACATTATGATATTTTGGTTTTGGTAAACCAATTGGAAAATATTCCTAAAGGTTTGTTAGTTATCCGAAAAAAAAACCATATTTTTGGTTGGTGTCCGACCACTTGCAAAACTATCATGGAGGTTTTGGGTATCTTGGCAACAAAACCATCTAGATCATGAATAAGCATCAAGGTAGAATGTTGTAATATAAGATAAAAAACTCCCCATGTTCATAATAGTAGGGGAAGGCTAGGAAATAATAGTGCAAACATTATATATTTATATTGTTAGGTACATGTGTGAGGTTGTTTGTACCAACTCTTGTATATAAATTACAGGATTTTTTGAGAGATTATAGGGATCTTTTACTTGTTTATTATTATGGCTTAACTCTTAAATTATAGTAAATCATTTTATGTATGTCAGCATTGGATTAAATTTGTTATTACACCTACATTTCTTTACTCAAATTTTGACATTAGTGACAAATTTTTTGAATTAAAGTATAAAATTCAAATAAGAAAAGAGTGATGAATAATTATAATGCACACGATATTACAATTGTAATATTAAGTGGGAAACATGATTAATAAAAACTTGCCAAAGACTAAAAGTTATGGCTTATGAATTAAACTTAAAATATAAGCTTGACTGAGTCATCATCAAGAGTGGATCCATACCGTCGCCTTAATATAAATCAAGGTGATCTCATTGATATTGGTTACAAATAATGTAACAAACATGCAAGAAATAAGTGTGAGCTAAGTATAAGATCCATGATGCAAATGGTATGAAGGTTGATCTCTTCTCATGAGAAAATGTATTGATTGTTCCTCCATAAAGGTGTAAGCAGATACGGGTCTTATGAAATAGTGGGTGTATACAAGGAAAACTGAAAAAATGAAAGAAAACAACAATAACAATGTAATGCAAACCTTCCTTCAAGTTCTCTTGCAACCTCATATGAGATAGCTGAAGTGTGGAATGGAGTACCAAACTTTTTGGATCTCTTTGAATGATTTGGTTGTGGATGCTCCAAACTTGTTTCCAAATGGAAGAAGGATGTGCTATGAGAAATGGATGATCAAATGGGAAGCCGCACAATGTGCAATTTCAAATGGAAAATTGAATTTTTTTTTTATAAATGCCTTAATCTTCAAGAGATGATTTGTGAAGGAAATAGCCTCATATTTATAGTTGAATGAGAGACCATGGATTATAGAGTAAGCTTTGAATGAGTTACAGGAAAATTAATGCATTTTCTCGAATTAGCAAGTCGATTTTTTCTATTTAGTTGGATGATTTAAATAAGAATTAAAGGGAAATGCATTTTTAGTTGGCTTTTTATTTTATTCCAAAATGTGGTTGTACGTAAATATTTTGATTCCTCCTTTGTAGGGTTCTATAACTTCAGTGGAGTGAGCTAGTTCAACTTGAGTGATTTGTATGGTGAAGTGGAGATGAGTGGAGGGCAAGTGGATAATTAGATATTGTTTATGTAAATAGATAATTAAATTAGCTAAAGAGTGTAAGTGTATAGTTTATGCATGATAGAATTAATTAAATTAATTCTAATGGGATGTGAGTGAATTTTAATGAGATGTGGGTGAATTATAATGGAATGTGGGAGGATAATGGTCTAGGATGCATTCTAAAACTGATTTGGCACATTTTGCAAGTAATAGGAATGACTAAGAATAGGTATGTATTTTTAGGGTGTCTACATTTTCCCCTCTTTAAAGTGTTATTACGAAGTAATAGCATTTTAAAGATAGTATACACATGTAGATCAATGGGAAGATGACATGGAATTGTGATGGTCCTTCTTGAATTACCCCAGTGAATCATTTGGATGCCCAATCAAGTATGGATGCTTGATTTTCCCTTGTGAAGAATTTAGATGTCGCAATGAGTATGGATAATGCTAAGTGATTTCCCCCTCAAGAGGACGGGTGACACAACAAAGTGATGGTCAGCTGCTTAATAGGAGGAAGGAGAAGGTAGATGAATTAAGAATGATTACAAGGATGATGGGAGTGATTCTTTTGGTAGTTTAAGCTTTCATGAAAATATTATATTTTAGAGAAACCATATTTTTATGTTGTACAATAGATTTGACACCATGATTATAAAAAGAACCATGTTTCTTAACCCGTTATGTATATAAACAAACAAACACACACACACACACACACACACACAAACAAACACACACACACACACACACACACACACACACACACACACACACACACACACACACACAAATAAAAGGTAAAACATAAAACAAACCCAATATACATAGTAAATGTATACACCATGGCTATAAATGAACCAATATGATAACAAAATACTTGTAAGTGGTACAAGGAAAATAATAGATAAAAATAAACTAAAACATAATATACATGGTAAAAGTATGCACCATGGCCATAAATGAACCAATATATTAACGAAATACTAGTAATTGGTCAAGAAAGAATAAAAAAAATACAACATAAACATAAATAAAGACAATTAAATATGCCCCTAATGTGTTCCACAATGATGTTTGATCATATTTGGATTCCTCCAGGTAAGAATACATGCAAGGGGATTTGATCAAATTGAAAGAGTGGGGTCAAGTGACACTCTTTGTTGGATCCATAGTGAAGAGTAATTTGAGATTGAAATGGGTCATTTCCCCAAAGAAAGGATGCATGCAAGGGATAAAATGAGAGTAAAGAATGCCCCAAGCAATGATACAAGCAAGGTATATGATTGATTTAACTTTCCCCCAAGCAAGGATATATGCAAGGGTAATATGATTTGTTTTGATAGTCATAGGATTGTTGGAATGCTCACTAGGATAGGAGTTAAATTTTATATTTTGTTGAGTTGATTATTTTTGATTTTTTTTAAATTTTGTAAATTTTTAGGATTTTGTGATTATTTGAATGTTTTATTTTATTTTTACTTATTTGAATGTTTTTGGATTTTGATTATTTGTGTTTTTTGGACTTTTTTTAATTATTTGAATGTTTTTAAAATTTGGGATCTAAATATAATAACCAGTGAGATTTAATTGGGTTATCTCGGGACCCATCCAAATGTACACAAATATATAAAGTATTATGAATATCAAGGGTAAATGCTAGTGAAAATGAAGAGGATGAAGGCGAGTGCATTTCCTAAATGCAACGAACAAGAGATAAAAATTGGTTTGGGATTAAATGGTAAGATGGATAGGGTGGAGGAACTATATAGGTGGATGTGCTAAAATGCCCCCAGATATAAAGGTATGTATATATGGCTCAAGAATAGAATATCTTCAAATGAACTACATTCATGGGTTCTTTAAGCTCTTCGCCATCTTGAGTGGATAACTTGTATGCACTAGATCCAAATTTTGTAGTAATAAGGTAAGGACCCAACCAATTTGGCTCAAATTTTCCTTTCTTGTCTCGATATTTGGTTGTATTCTTTTGATTTTCTTTTAAAACAAGGTCTTCAATCTTAAATTGTCTTGGTTTTGTCTTCTTGTTGTAGCTATGATGAATTTGATTCTAATACACTTTGTGAGGTGATATAAAGCGTTAATACACTTTTCATCTAGGAGATCAAGCTCTGTAAGATGATACTATCTATCATAATATTCATTTATTATATGTTGGAGAGATACACATAGTGATGAGAGCTCTACCTCCATAGGTAATATAGGTTCAAAGAAGTATATAAGTGAAAATGGATTGGCTCTTGTTGGTGTATGAAAGGATCTGTGAAAATCCCAAAGGATAGGACATACTTGCATATGTCGATTACAACCATGTTTATCAACAATATTTTTCATGATGAATTTTCATGTCTTGTTGGAGCTTCAGCTTGGCCATTACATTGGGGATAGTAAGGGGTAGACCAACAAAGGTAGATGTTGAAATGTTTGGTTAATGCTTTAATGGTTTTATTTTTGAATGACTTATCATTATCAATAATAAGAGAGGATGGAATTACAAAGTGAAAAATAAGGTGGTTGAATATGAATTTGGATATATTATTACCAATGACATGTGAGAGGCATTTCCTCTACCCATTTGGTAAAATACTTCATGGCAGTGATGATGAACTTATGACCATTAGATGAGGTGGGGCTGATTTTTATTGTAAGGTTGAACCCCCATTGGTAAAAAATCCAAGGTGTATTGATTTGACATAAGGATCGAGAAGGTACATGGATGATATTCCCATGTGTTTTGAAATCCACACACTTCTTAAAAAATTTACAAGCATCAAACTCCATGGTATGCCAATAATAACCAACATGTTAGATCTTCTTTACTAAAACCATGTCACTTGTATCTACTCGTAAATAAAAGCATGTACCTCGCCTAGGGTTTGGAGGATTTCTTCTTAGTTGAGAAATATTAATATAGTCCCATCATAACCTCTGTGATAAAGGTTATCTGTAAGTATGGTATAACAAAAAGCATGTTGTGGTAAGGCTCGTTTATTCTGGGAGTTTATTTTTTCGGGATAGGTTTTTTCATGGATGAAATTATAAATGTCATGATACTAGGGATTGTCATGAACAACTATCTCACAGAACATGGTTTACTCAAGTATATCATAGGCCAAAACCAAAAGATGTTCAATAAGAAACTTGATAAGCATTTGATGGGCGTTGAACTTAGTAAGATATCTAATATTTTTCATGGCATCCGTTGATTTATTTTGAAGGTATGGAACTTTTTCAAATGTGATCAACTAAAAATAACCTCTAAGGATATCAACCATAAGTTTGTAAGGAATGATATTTTCATCTTTTACTTAGTATTCATTTGTGACTTATTTGATGATCAAAAGTGAATCACCAAACACTTCTAACTCTTTGAGATTCCATGATATAACCAATTTTAGACCAGTTATGAGGGCTTCATATTCTACAATATTGTTTATGCAGGGAAGGCCAAGTGGAAATATTTTGGAATAACATTTCCATATGGTGTGATGAGTAAAATACTAGTTCCTGATCCATGAATATTACAAGATCCATCAAAATATAAGGTCTAAGAAGGTATTATATCCACATACAAAATTTCTTCATCTGGAAATTCAAAATGAAGTGGTTCGATCTCGATAAAGGTGTCGATCAAGTTGATATGCAAAATATTTTCCATTGATTTGTGTTTGACTAAAAAAATTGATATCAAAATCACTAAGAAGAATGACCAGATTGACATTATTCCACTAAGAATGGGTCTAGAGAGTAGATATTTGAGATAATCTAGTTTTACAATGAGTTTGGTTATGTGATTGAGAAAATAGTGTCGTAGTTTGTGAAATGCAAAAGCTACTGCTAAACACACTTTCTCAACTTTTGAAAATTAAAGCTCATGATTAATAAGTTTTCTACCAAGATAGTATATTGTTTGTTCTTTCCCTTGATCATTATATTGTGCTAGTGATTCTCCTATTGCATATTCTATAGAAAATGTGTAGAGAATAATTGGTTTATCTGATATTGGTGGCATGAGAATTGGTGGAATTAATATATACTCTTTTAACTTAGTAAAATAATCTTAACATTCTTGGTTCCACCAAAACTATACATCTTTTTTCAGTAATTGATTGAAGTGATGACACTTATCTTCCGGTTGTGAAATGAAACTTGATTGATTGGAGCTTTTCTTGAAGACATCGTAGCTGCCTAAGTTTTTTTGGCGGAGGAATTTCCATGATAGCCTTGACCTTTTTAGGATCTACTTATATATCTCTCCATGAAATTACTTTACCAAATGTTACACCAAACACACATTTCTTCATATTAAGTCTAACTTTGTATTATCACAATCTTTCAAAGATGTACCATAATGTAGTAAAATGATCCAATCATCTTTTAGAATTTTCTAGGATGTCATTTACATATTCATTCATGACATCAAGTATCATATCACGAAAGATGACACATATCTCTCCTTGATAGGTGGTACCTACATTTTTAAGGCCAAAAGGCACAACCTTGTAACAAAATGTGCCCCATGGTGTAGTGAACATTGTTTTATGTTGATATTCTTTAGAAATTTGAATTTGATTATAGCCATAAAATATATCCATGAGGGAAATCATTTCTTTAACCCATTCGTTGTGCTAATGTTAATGTATAGTGTTTCCTCAACCAACATTTTAGATGTATCTCTTTTTGAAAAGTATGTCATTTGTTGATGTAAATATTCAGTTGATGATGAATGAGATTCCCTCTCTCTAGTGCCTAGAAAAGTTTTCACTAGGAGATGCATCCCTTTTATTTTTACTATTTTTTTTTTTGTTTTTGTTTTTGTTTTAGTTTTTCACTATGGGAGGTTTGATTTTTCTTTTTTTGTGTTGATTTTCAATTTTTTGCAGACTAGGGTACTCCAGTTCTTCACCAAAGTAGGAATTTATGTCAAGATCAATATTGAATCCCTTATTGTGATCAGAAAGGGGTATGGGATCTCGAGTCACAAGAAACTATTCAATGTCCTCATTATTTTGAAATAGGTCCATGGAGACATGATTTAGTTGATCTTAACTAGTCAGGGTAGGAAAGACAAGTTGGAAATCAATGGTATTAATAGAGAGGTTTTCAATAAAAAGGATTTTTCGGTAAGGTTATCAAAGAGACTATGTGTGTAACCTATGTCATTGTCAAAATCAATGTCCTCACTATTATTCAAGACATCAATTAGTATTGGTGAATTTTTGAATGTACGTAAACCAAGACCATAGCGATAAATATTTTATGTGCAAGATATTGGATCAAGACGTCCTTGTTCATTTTCCCAAGTCCTTTACCTTTCCACTACATATTTTTCATGATTTTGTGTGCTTTAGTATATTTGGATGATTTATAGCAAGAAGAAAATCCATCATCATATAACCAAGATCCTAAAGAACTAGAAATATATTCTTCATCTAGATATCCAAACCTTTTCCATATAGACTTACCAAGATTATAGATAGGAGAAAATTTGATATGAGGAGCATTGGATTGACCATAACTACATGGGGATAACGGTAGGTTGCCAACATGAAGAGAATTTTGGAGTTCATACTCTCCAAGACCTTTTTCTATGATTTTTAATGTAGGTGGGGTAGAGGAAGTGGATGATTGAAGTTTCATCAAAACCTCAGGGTCTATGTGGGTTTCATCTATGAATGGGATAAGGCAAGGAGCTGAGGATTTATCCACAAAAGGACAATAGTTTACATGTGTATGTCTTCCTTCTAAGATTTTGCAATACTCAAAAGGTTTAACATTTGCATGTAACGTGAATTCTTTGTCATCATATGGGAATTTGATGCATTGATGGTATGTAGAAGGAACAAATTACATGACATGAATCCATATGCAGCTGAGGAGGATGTTATAAGAAGTTTCTACATCCAAAATATGGAAAATGTGTCTAGAGTTTGGGGTCCAAATTTTATCACTAAATATATTGTACATGTGGATTTTATTTCACTATTGTCATAACCATGGATGGTAATGATGTTAGTTCCTAGACTTTCCTCGGTGTATCCTAGACATATCAACAATTTCATGAAGAAGATATTCATTGTATCTCCATCGTCTATAAGAATAGATTTGATTTTATGATGTGTGACAAATGCTTCTACATATAAGGAATTGTTATTTGCAATATTGGGGTTTAAGAGGTCATGAGGACCAAATGAAAAAATTGGATTATTAGATGATAAGTTGGAAATTAAATCTTGAAATTATTGAGAGTTAATATCCTTAGGAACACATGCTTCATGGAGTGCATGAGTAAGGATACTTTGGAGTGTGGGAGATGTCTTGATCAATTACATGAGGGAAATTTGTGCATTGGTCTTCTCTAATAATTTTATTATATCGTAGGAATCGAGTAAGAATTTACGTTTGAGAATTTTGTGTTTGTAGTAGACTTTGGATTAGAAAATTGTTGTGGTGTTATGGACATGACAGGTTATTTTGCAATAGGTACCCAAACCCATTTCTGTCACATTGTTATGGCACAATTAGGAGTGTTAAATTTGATAGTGGCTACCCTATCTAGCGTATGGTGTAACAATGAAATGATAGAATCAACATTGACATTATTTTATGTTTGACCCTTGTATTTAGCAATATCATGTGTACCATGCTTGGGAATGGGGCCTAGAATAATTTTTATTTCTCATTTGGTGTCTTTTTATTATATTTTCCTTCTATTTCAATGTCTCCATTATCAATTAAGTCTTGTATAAAGTGACGTAGTTTGACACAACAATCCGTAGGATGGCCATGTATATGATGGTAGTCACAATATTCATTTTATTTATAAAATGTGGGTTTTTTTAATCCTTGCTCAAAAGGACATGTAAATGGGTATGTCACCATTTTATTGCTCTTTAATTGATGGAGGACACTTAAAAGGATTTCTCAAGAGGCGTAAATTGTCATATTTTTACCTCACGTGGAGTATTTTATTTACTATAAAGGATTATAGGTTGTTTAGATTTTTTAGATTACCAGATTGTTGAAGATTTTGATTTTATATATGTTGAACACGACAAGAATAAGAGATTCCTTATTTACCACATTTCAATTTGGTTATGATTTGTATTTATTGTGATTTTCATTTTTGAAGTTATTATGATTATTAGGTTGATCTTTGCAAGGTTTATTGATTAGGATCTTAGCGATAAGATACCTCTCAATATGTTTCCATTTTTGTATAACTTCATTTCATTTATTCAAACAATGAGTTTACATTTGAAAATATAGTTCGAATTAGATTTAGAATGAAGATGCTAACCGATGAACCCCATTTTGTTATGTTTAAACCATGTCAAGCCTCATACTATTTTGATATCATATTACACGATGTAAATTTTACTTGCTTATACTTAATACTTTATTGTGTTTTTGAAGGAATTATTGTGCATATGTTTGTTATTTTTATCTTGTTAATTCTTCCTCAAAAATGGCTTAAATTGATATTTTTATAAGCATTAACAACACCTTTGGAAAATTATATGTTGAGTTATCACAAGAGTAGAATGGAAATAACACAATACTCAAATTGTGCACTAGCATAGGACTTAATTTGTGTGTTAGCGTGGGAATCACCTTCACATCAATAGAGGATTCCCTATATAACACCAAGCTCATCCATACCATCAACTCTAAATTCCTTGAAATAAGGGATTATCGCAAGTATAAATATATCTTGAACTACTGGTAATACAGTTAGCATCACCACATCATGAATAGGAAATGTGTGCCATTAACTCAACCTATATTCAGGCTGATTTTGAGGTCTAGTTACTCTAGTCACTGGGAGACGAGATACAACCAACAACTAGAGATTTATTATCACCACAGTTCCCTTTAATCAATGAAAGATATGAAGAATCTTCTAGCACTGATTGACTCCCTCAAATCATTCAATCAAATACCTCCTCTATAGTTGTCACAATTGATTGAAATCTAAATACCTCAAGCATTGTTCCTTCCATAAATGTGCTCCTTAAAATAGATAGTCATTTTTTCAGACAACATTCACTTAACTAGATGTTTGTTATTTGGAATAACTAGTTCTCTCTAAATAGAATATAATTGCTCTTGTATAAAAGCAGCTTATGTAATTAGATTTATAGGTTCGTTTAGATTGTTTGATTTATTGTCAGACAAGCATACTCTTTCAATTCAATAAGATAGTAGATTCAAGGGAAATTTATGTTGTGTGAATTTCAATACTAAACCTGATCAAAGGAAGGAGAAAGGGCCACTCATACCTAATGAAAAGGGAGATTTACATTTATTTCCTTTCTGTATTCTTAGATATATTTACTATTTCAGCATTGGTTATGTTATTTTGATGCATTTACTTTTCCATATTTAATTATGTTAGGAACTTTTCAATTATTTTTTTATCATGTTTTTCTGCAAGAATTTCATTTTGTAATCATGATCAGTTCATTATTTTCTTAGTTTTTGGTTAAAGTACATGCTAAGACACAGTTCCTATTGTTTCCTTTGTTGTAAACAACCATGGACACTACCCTGAATTGACAAAATAATATGATTAAAGTACAAATATCAATGACACTCATCACTTTTTAGTGCCATTTTTGGGATTTCAAAGTTTTATCAAAGATTAAGGTGCTAGATAAAGATATTGATTGGTTATCTAGTAATTTTCCATTCATATATTTCACTTACATAACTCTTTCTTTTAAAATCAGAAGACCTTGTAGTGATATCAATAATCCTTTGAGCTTGGAGTATGTGAAACACAAATAATTAATTCTAGTACTAATAGTTAGGGAGTCATCCTTAGTATGATAGGATTTTATGTTTAGACCTAGAGACCATAGAGGTAGATTCATTAGAATAAATCTTCAAAACCCCACTCAAAACTAGCATGTGGAACAACTTGTTGACCAAAGAAGGATGGATGATGAAGTAGAGAACCCCAATGGTTCAGAAAATAGAAACCATCCAATTGGTAGAATTTTTAACTGCCCCATCAAATTGGACCCTAACGATCAAGCTCATATGAAAAATATATCCCCCTCCATCTTACCTACCTTCTAGGGATTAGTTTCAGAAGACCCTGACCAATTCCTTTTTGAGTTCAAGGTTTTATGCCAAACATATGACTACACTTCTGATTCCCAAAAGCTTAAACTATTTCCCTCCACTTTAAAATATATGGCTATGAGGTGGTTTATGGGTTTAAGCCCTAACTCCATCCATAACTGGGAAGAGATGGAACAAGTTTTCTTGGACAAGTATCAGGATTACTATAGAGTCAGGGATAGGAAAGAAGAACTTTTTAGGATTCAAAAAAAAGAATATGAAAGTGTAGAGGATTATTTGGATTGGTTCCTCTTCCTTCACAAAAGGTGTGGTACTGGTATGGATATTAATCTACTCAAAACCTTATTTCTTAAAGGGTTGGATGAAGACACACAAGAAGCATTCAATTTAATGGGAAAGGGAGACATGAATAAGTTAGAGTTCACATAAATCATCGACCTCTGTAGGAATTACTCTCAAACTCATGCCAATTTTAGAAGACAAAAAGGAAAAATTGTCAGTGGGGATCTATCCAAATTGAGAGAAGAGATTTCAAATTTGAGAATAGACCTTTTGGCCATGTTGTCTATTTTTTCACCCCTTGCAAAAATAGGACAACTTCACCTACTGTGGACTTGGAATGAATACCACAGAGAAGTTTAAGTATGCCACAGAGATAATTCAGGAACCATGGGAAAAGGAATGAATGTTGGAGTGAAGGTCAAAGGAATGAAGGTTGCGGCTAAGGAAATAAAGCCACCAAGTACAAGAAAGAACCACGAGAGGTCTTAGAAAAGACACGGGAAGTGGGACATAGCCATGGGTAAAAAGAACAAGGCTACAGATGCAAAATATGGAACCACAAAAGTTAGATGAAATACGTGGGACTAAGATGTCACAAATTAAAGTAGAAGACAAATCCATGGTTCAGAAGGAAACAAACCACACCATAGATTCATGTCGCAGAGAAAAGGGAGTCTGCAGATGTTATTGAAATCCACGCAATAAGTAAATAGATTGTGGGCCAAGTAGAAGAGATAGTAGAGCCATGTAATAAGGAAGAAAACATTTTTTCATGGGAGTTGTAATTGATGGAGATTTAGAATCATATTTTTCAAATCTGATATGATTTGGAGAATATTGATCTCCTCCACACAATAAAATCAGATTTCATAAATTAAAGGGGAGATTGTTAGGCGGAAAGATAGAAGACATCTCCAACATGCAAAAGTATAGTTCAGGGTGACACAACTACCAACATTAAATGCAGTATGGGTGCCTAACTTTCTAAAACGGAAAAAAAAATTACTTCTTGTTTTTGGTTGGGAAATTTGAAATCTGATTTCCCTCTCCTTTTCCTTTCCTTCTCTCCTTAATTTTCTATAAATGTAAGAGCTCGAGCTCATAAAAACAGATCTCTCTTTTGTTGTAACGACACCATGTCAAAATGGTGGTCAACTTCCCATGGGTTTAGACCTTGTATTTGGTCTCTACAATGTATTTCACCTTCTACCATGAATGTAATCGACTATGCATCCTTTAGAAATAAAATCAGGTTTTGAGGTTATCTTTCAATCCTGGTCTCACATTTTATTTCTCCTTGCCTATATATTTTCATTTCTTGGCATGTTGTGTGTTCCCTCTTACTTTTAAGATCAATTTCATGTGAGGAAATCCGAGATCTACATGGTTCTTGTCTTTGGTGAGCTTGTTTACCCTTTCCTGTGTTTTTCATCTTTTTGTTGCCTTTGTGGAGAGTGATCAACCCTTTTCTAGTGTTATCACCTTATTTAGATTAGGATTTCCTTCTTTCTAAATCTCCTTCTATCCATGGTCCCTTGGCACATTTAGGTTAGGATTTTTTTAGTTTTAGGAGTAGTGTTAGCATTAGAATAGGTAGAGGAATCCGGTTGTCTCCAGGTTTTTCTCATTTCACTGAGTCCCACAACTGAGAGACAATCCCATGTTGCCTCAAAATCATGGGTTGTCTATGACTCAGGGAAGGGTGTAATTTTAAGCTCTAACAATTTTGGCATGCCCAGTGGGATAGGTTTGAAGCACCTTACCACTTCTCTTTGTTGAGTTTGATGTGCACTTGGTGAATATTTCAGCCTTTAGAGGTAACTTTCAAGCATATCATTTGAATCCATTGATTCAGGTAACCCATTATTTCGAGTTGCATACCTTCCCCTTTCATTCCATTCACTTCTTCCATTTCATCCATTTTATTTCCATATCTTTCCATTTTCATTCATTCATGAAGTTGTGCAATCATGGTTTCATTCACTTGTTGGGATTCTCATTTGTAGCAGCAAAACCATTCCCCTCCATCCCCACATTTCCAAAATCCTCCTCTAAATCATTTTTATGAGCCCTATCATGAAGAACATGAGCATAACCTACCCTCCACTGACCCATATGGTTATTCATCTAACCAAAATGTTTATCAAGAACAAGGTTATGTAGGTGATGGTGGCAATCCCATGGAAGATGTTGAATTCAGAGGCAAATTGAAGAAATGGAGATGAGCATGGCATAAGATAGAGTTACATGCATAGTGAAGGTGGCCATGATTGGTTTCAGAAATCCCTACCCATGGACAGGATTTGCACCAAACTAGTTCAACCCTCACAAAAGTAATTTTTTGTTGAAATAATGTTGTAGATTACAGATTGGGTTGAAGAAATGGAGGCTCACCAATTCAATGTTGGGAAACCCTGTTAATGGGGGAACTCTACACCATCTTATAGCTCTCCCATTCCTCCTCCCCAACCTATACCATCTTAGCTTGTTTCCCATGCTCCTAGTTTTTGTCCACCTTCCCCATTGAGGATTCCCCTTCTCCATCTTCTTCCTCCCATCCCACCTTCAGTTATCTTCCCTTTTCTCTATAAAAACTCCTCCTCCACAAGAAGATCCTACACCTTCCCCTCCAGCAAAAACAATATAAAAAATAGTTGCAGAACCCAACAAGGAAGAATTCATAAAAATTTTAAAGATTGGGCTTCAAATTTTGAGTCCGATGATATGTCATTCTTGGTCAAAACTTCAATCGAGCCACGGAATGAAGTCAAAGAATCATGGATGATAATTCAAATCCATACAACACTGGACAAAGCTACACGTTTAATAAAGTTACGGGAACAAGAAAAAGTGGTGGAAACTTATTTTGCTAAATCAGAGAAAGAACAAGAAGATGATGACCAATAGTTTATTTGATAATAATGCAAAGTGTGCATGATGGCATTATACATGGAGTTGAGGTATTTTCTTCATAAGAAGAAAAATCAGAAACTGGAGGAGGAATCAACTCCAAATCTGAAGAAGAGGAGCACACAAGGGAAACTAAATCAGTTTCAGAGACCTTGAACAAAGATGACATCATTGAAAGCTTCTTTTTTCATTCATAGAACCTGATTTAGTTGATGAACCTATGGAGAAGGAAGAGAAGGATGATGAAATCTCAATTCTCATGAAGGTGGTAGAGCCCTTTCATAATTTTTTTGTAGAGGTGGAAAAACAGCCAAATCAACTTGCAAACAACTCTATTCTTCTAGAAGGTCTGCACGATGTCCCTAATCAAAGGGATGAGCTTCAAAGAGATGGGAAGATCATGAGGATTAGTCTACGATTTCCCAAGGCTACATGCCCAATAAGATATTTGGATAGTTTGGAGCTAAAAATAGAGCCGCCACCAGTCATGCTCACTTTAGAGCATGAGGATGATCATCAAGGTACCAAAGGTCAGCTACAATACCTCCAACTAGATGCAGAAGAACTTGAGGAGGTATACATCTTGTTTGTAGTTGATACTTTGATGAAAGAGGAAGTTTGGATCATGTTTACACTTCTGCCATGTGGTTTTATTGAAAAATTAATTACATGTCCGCACTTTGTAAAGAAGGAAACTACCTCTCCTTTCCTATTGTAAGCTTCATGTAGATTTTCTTTGTATCTATTAGAGTAGAGTAGGAGTAGGTTTTCTTTTAGCAGAAGAAGTGCATTGTGCACACTCTGCATGTTCCAATTGGGGCATGTATGTTTTTCCCTTTTGTATATTATATTTTTGGGTTCATGTTGTAATCAGATTTTGGGGCAGATTTCAAGGTTTATTCAATCAAACCCAACAAATCATTTGCAGAGGTCAAGTCTAGCAGTGCTTTAAGCGGTCTCAGGGGTTGAATTTCAAATTTCAAGATCAAATTTCAAATTATTAGGATGACTCCATGCCCAATGGATGCTTTAGGCCACTGATCAATTCATCTAGTAGGAAGATGACCCTTGTGATTCACCAAAAATGTTGTCTATTTTTGCACCCCTTGAAAAAATAAGACAACTTGGAATGCCACCGACTTGGAATGAATGCGTATAGAAGTTTAAGTATACCGCAAAGATAAGTTAGGAACCGTGGGAAAATTAATGAATGTCGTGGAGTGAAGATCAAAGGATTTTAAGGTCGTACCTAAGGAAATAAAGCCACCAAGTATAGGAAACAATCATGGAGGTTTTGGACAAGCCAAAGGTAGTGGAACATAGCCGAAGGCAAAAATAACAAGGTCACTAGATGCAAAATGGATAACTACGGAAGTCAAATGAAATCATGGGACTAAGATGTCATGGATTGAAGTAGAATACAAAACCCATTGGTGAGAAGCAAACAAACCACACCAAGAAAAGAATCATGTCACGGAGAAAAGGAAGTCTACATATGTTGTTAAAAGTCACGCAACAAGTAAATAGAATGCAAGCAGAGCGAGAAGAGATAGTAAGATTTGGGTAATAAGGAAGACAACACTTTTCCCAGGATTTGTAATTGATGGAGATTTAGAATCAGATTTTGCAAATCTGATATGATTTGAATAATATTGATCTCCTCCACACAATAAAATCAGATTTGATAAATTAAAGGGGAGATTGTTAGGTGGAAATATAGAAGACATATCCAACATGCAAAAAGTGTAGTTCTAGGAGGCATAAATACCAACATTAAATGCAATATGGGCACTTATCTTTCTCATAAAATTTATTTCTTACTGTTGGTGGTTGGAAATTTGAAATCTGATTTCCCTCTTCTTTTTCCTTTCCTTATCTCCTTAATTTTCTATAAATGTAAGATCTCAGCTCATAAAAAAAGAGATCATTATTTTGTTGTAACAACACCATATCAAAATGGTGGCCAACTTCCCATGGGTTTCAAACCTTGAATTTGGTCTATGTAATGTATTGTACCTTCTTTCATGAATGTAATGAACTGTGCATCCTTTAGCAATAAAATCAGGTTTTGTGGCTATCTTTCTGTCTTAGTCTCACGTTTTATTTCTCTTTTCCTCTCTGCTTACATTTATTGGCATGTTGTGTGTTCTCTATTACTTACAGGATCCATTTCGTGTGTTGTTCGTGTGAGGAAAGTTGGATCTGTGTGGTTCTTGTCTATGGTGAGCTCGTTCACCCTTTCTCCCTAAATTTCCCTCTTTCCATCACCTTCGTAGAGAGTGATCAACCCTTTTATGGTGTTATCACCTTATTTAGCTTAGGATTTCCCTCTATCTACATTTACTTCTATCCCTAGTACCTTGGCACATTTACGTTAGGATTTTCTTCCATTTTTAATAGTAGTGTTAGTATTAGGATAGGTAGAGGAATTTGACCTTCTCGGAGGGTGTGTCTCGGATTCTTGAGTCCCACAACCGAGAGACAGGTCCCATATTGCCTCAAAATCCTGGGTTTTCTATGAATCAAGGAAGGGTGTAATTTTGAGCTCCAACAGGTCCAAATCAATACAAATATGGATAGAGAGAAGGTTTGGAATATATATCTTTTGTTTATTTATTTCCCAATATGTAGAGCTAAACATGGACTTACGGACCATCCCTTAGAAAAGACAGAAATATGTCATATTTATGAACTCAAGCATGCCACAAACCAATGTGGATTTCTTCCCTTGCTAAATAATCATCTAAAATAGAACACACAAGATGAATCTGAGCTCAACTATATGGCTCAGAGGCAAGGAGGAAATTTCATCCAACCAAAATCAGCCCTACATCCCAAAATCACAATGGGCCCCAAATCAATGGAATGCACCATGGTCATACCCCCAACCTTAGGTTCAATAAACCTCATATGAGTGGAGCCCATAGTGGAATTCCCCACCAAATTATTATCAACAACCTTGGGCTCCACATCCCAAAATTCCACCATTCCAATAATTTAATCCTCAGTACCAACAACAGTGGAATGTACCTCAAGGGTCTGGGAAACAATACTATAATAAGAGAAGACCTCAAGGTCAGCAATCCCTATTGACTAGACCCACCAATGCTTCCCAACCTGGATCAACCTACCCAACCACAGATACCTACAAAAACTATGGCAAATCCTAAAAATGTGAGGCAAGGCAACCCAACGTATATTGTGGAATAAGAAAAAAATACCACATTGAACTTTCTATATTGTAAGAATATCATGTTATGTTCATGGAAGGTTACTTCAAAACTTTCCTCACTTGTGATAGAATAAATTCCTAAAGAAATAGAAAAAGTAGAAGAAATGCATCCTAGTTCTATTGAAGAAACTCCTCCACCTAAAAATGACATTCCCTTTCCATCTAGACTCTCTTAGAAACCAAATATTGTAGTCACTAAAAACCTAGAGTCATAATTAATTCAAGGATTGAGGAAGTTGAGTATCGACATTCCCCTATTGTAGGCTCTTAAGGAAATCCCTAAGTTAAACAAAATAATTAAATAGCTCTATTTCAAGGCTCCAAACATAAGGAAGAACCAACATAAAATCATCCATGTTGATGAAAAAATTTCTAGTATTTTGGAAGGGAATATCCTCCCTCCTAAATACGGATACCTTGAAATCCATATTGTAATATTCTACATAGGAGATGTCCAGATTCCTAACCTTCTGATTGATCTAGGAGCTAGCATCAATGTTATGACAATAGATACTTTGAACATGTTATCTCTACCTGAACCTCATTCCACATCTATAGTTTTACAAATAGCAGACTAGTCTATAAATAAAACAAAGGGAATCATTGAAGATGTCACTATTACTATTGAATTTCGGGACCATGTAGTAAATTTCATGATAGTAGAAAAAATAACTGTGAAATATTGGATACCCTATAATCCTACGATGACCTTGGTTAGACATGGTTTTACGCCTTATTGATTATAGGATAGGGAATATGGTGATCACTAATGGTCAAGATTCAAAAAAATTTTCATTATACCCTACTGTTAAACCATTTTTCATAGACAACAAACAATGGTGTAAGGACAATTCAGATAATTCAAATAATGCAAATGATTTGGATGATATCATCTCTTCTCTATCCATGGTCATAATTTAAGAACACTCATATCAAATCCAATATGATGACCATGAGCCTTGTGTTGGACACAATATAAGTCCTACACCTGATTCCTGCGTTATATTCAATTCAATTCTTGTGCTTGAGTCTTGCATTAGATCTAATTCAAGTCATGCGCTACAACTAACTGAAACAAGAGATGATTATATGGATGAAAATAACCAACCCATCATCTGTCCCTTTGTACGAAATATAGATATGACCGAGAACATTTTTCAAAACATTACTTCTATTCACAAGTTACTACCACATAGGTTTCCATTAAACACATTATTAAGAGAATACCCTGTTGTAGATTTTGTTCATCCAACTACCAAACAATTACCTATTCTCCCAGGAAAGACATTGACAATTAATAGTTGGTGGTGATCGGGAGTAAAATACCCTATTTAGAATTTTATGCGCCCCTCATCAATATTTTTCTTGGGAATATAGTGACATGAAGGGTATTCATCCTGGTATTTGTACACACCACATATATACCACTAATTATAAACTAGTCCAGAAACCTCAAATAAGGATAAACCATGCTCTAAGAGATATTGTGAAAGCAGAGATTGAGAAACTTTTAAATGTAGGATTTATTTATCCAATCTCTGACAGTAAATGAGTTTCTCCATTAATCATAGTGCCTAAAAATAATGAAAAATGGAGAGTTTGTGTGGACTATAGGGAATTGAATAAGGTAACTCATAGGGATTATTTTCCATTACCTTTTATTGATCAGGTCTTAGACAATCTGTCTAGTAAAATGTTCTTTTCATTCCTTGATCGGTTCATTGGATACAACCAAATAATAATGTCTCCTAAAGATAAAGATAAAATAAATTCACTTTTCCTTGAGGGACATTTTCTTAATTAGTACTACCTTTTGGGTTATGTAATGCTCCTACCACTTTTCAAAGAGACATGCTAGCAATCTTTTCTGATCTCACCCATGATTGTGTAGAAATTTACATGGATGATTTCACTGGTTACGGAGAAACATTCTAAGAGGCAGTTAAAAATATAGATAAAGTTCTTTCTTGATGTGAAAAGCATCAATTATCTTTGAATCATGAGAAATTATTATTTATGATGGAAAAAGGTATAGTTTTAGGTCATTATGTCTCAATTAAGGGAATTAAGGTAGATTCAGACAAGTTTGATATCATGTAAAAATTCCATCCCCCACAAACCAAACAAAGGTAAGAATATTTCTTGGTCATGTTGGTTAATATCAAATGTTTATCTCATATTTAGTAAAATTGTTTCTCTGTTATTTTCTCTTCTAACTAAGGATTCTAAATTTGAATGGAGAGAAGTATGTCAACAATCTTTTGATTCTATCAAGGACAAGCTGATAAGAACACCAGTGTTGAGAGGTCCCAATTAGAAGCTCCCCTTCCATATACAAACAGATGCCTCCAATGAAGCAGTAGGTGTTGTCTTGGGACAACAAGATGAAGGAGAGCCTATGCATGCAATTTACTATATTAGTAGAAATATTTCCCTTGCTGAAAGAAACTACACAAAAAATGAGAAAGAATTTTTTGTAGTAGTATATGCAATCAATAAGTTTTGACATTATATTATAGGATATGAAGTGATTGTTCATATTGACCACTCTTCTATCAAATATATAATGAAAACACCTTTAGTGGATTACTGAGGATTGTAAGTTGGTTATTAGTACTGCGAGCAGATTTTAACATCAAAATTGTTGATAAGCCAGAAAAATCCAATGTGGTAGCTTATTTTATTTCCAGACTTACCACTTCAGAAGAAGAAGAGCAGGTTAATGATGACTTTCTAGATGAGCATTTGTTTTCACTTTCTACTACCTCTCCTTGGTATGCAGATATGGCTAATTACTTGGCTATAAGGAAGTTTCCAACCTTTTTCACACAAAAGAAAAGAAAACAATTAATTAAATAGAGTGTGATGTATACTTGGTTAAATGGAATTCTTTTCAAATGTGGACTTGATCATGTTTTACGTAGGTGTGTAGCTGAAAATGAAGTATTTGACATACTTAGATCATGCCATGATGAATCATCAGGAGTTCATTATTCAGTTCAAAGGACCACTCACAAAGTTATAGGATCTTGTTACTATTAGCCTTCCTTGTTTAAGGATGTTTGAAAAAATGTATGGATATATGATCAATGCCAAAGGATGGGGAAATAAAAATTTACATCTGAAATGCCACTCTAGCCCCAAGTTTCCTTGGAACCATTTGAGAAGTGGGGTTGGATTTCTTGGACCAATTGACCCAACCTCTCAAGGGAAGGACTACATCTTAGTTTGCACTAATTATGTCACTAAATGGGTTGAAGTGCATGCACTACAATATGCAAGAGATGAAAAGGTTACATATTTCTTATATGAGCATATCTTTTAGAGATTTGGAGCACCAAGATCCATTGTGTCAAATCAAGGACCACAATTCATATAAGGAGTAATTGGTTCTTTTATGTAAACATACAAGATGAAACACAATAATTCATCCCCATACCATCCATAGTCTGATGGCCAAGTATAAGTTACTAACAAAGAATTGGAGAACATACTAACAAAGATAGTGAATATATCAAGGAAAAATTGGGCTCAAAAACTACCTAAAGCAGTATGGGCCTATAACACTACTTGGAAAACAACCATATGGTTTACTCCCTATGAATTAGTCTATGGTAAGAAGCCAATTCTACCTATCAAACCTTAAGGACAACAATTGAAGTGGGCATTGAATTGAAAAAATTACAACAAGCTAGAATTGTTCAATTGAATGAGTTGGATGAAATCATACTTCAGGCATTACATCATACTAAAATCATCCAACATTAGAGGCATATTTGGCATGATAAATAGATAAATCCAAGGAAATTTCAAGAAGGATACTTGGGATCTACTATTTGATTCAAAGTACAAGGAATTTAAAGGGAAGCTACAAATGAGATGGATGGGCCCATATCAGATTGCACAAGTATTTGACAATGGGACTATTCAATTGATTCCAATAGATGGAGAGAAAAAGGTAATACTAGTTAATGGGCATAGACTAAGGTTATTCCATAAACCAACATCCAGAGAGGAGTTTCAAAAATAACTTCAAGAAGATTTAGATCTGAACTGTGTGGACAAAGTCTCTTTGTCCAACATAAATCAGACATGAGCTATCTTGTACCAAAAAAAAATAAAGGGGATGACTAAAAACCAGAAATGTTGGTCATCATCCTCTACAACATTGATTGAAAACCATAAATGGCAGCCAATGCTTCTAATATATATATAAACTTAGGTGACCAAAAACTAGAAATGGTGGTCATCTCCCATGAATATGAAAAGAAATAAAGGAAGGACCATGCGTGGATGGAGCATTTAAATAACATGGAAATAACGAAGAGGATGTGACAAGTTCATTTAACAAGGTATGCACAATTAATTCACTTCTTGAATATAGGAAAAGTTTTAAATTATGAGTCATTAATTATTAGCATCATGCAAATTGATTTTCCATTACATTCCCAATCACTCTGCATGCTTCACAAATCCCAACCAAATCCATAATTCACTACCTCCATAATCCTCACATGCACCCAATAAATTCCATCATCACCTTGGGATTCCATCATATCTTTCCCAATTCAGTTATATTCATTACATACCATTTATACTCGATTGCTACATTCCAAAATGGTTTCTCTCACTACTGTGCCACCAGTCACTCTTTTGCTTACCCACATCCCTAAAAAAATTTCACTATCATTTATGTGTCCTTTCTCCCTTTCCTATTTGTTCAAATTTAGACATGGAACCTCAAATGCGACATGAACCAATAAGTTTTGTGGAACTTTTGGCCAATGCAAAGTCGATCAAAATATTTAAAAATGTGTCATGGTTGGAATTTCTATTGGCTTATGAGGAATTGGAGAGTAGCAATGACATAGGAATTCATAAGAAATATGGAGGAAGGACACTCTATAGTTCAAGGTAAGAAAATTCCCTTTACTCTAACTGTCATCAGTCATCTTTCAGGCATACCTGATGAAGGGTTAGCAGTAAGTGATATAACAATGTATGTTGAGGTAATTAAGAGATTTTTAGTTGGAAATAAGGATAAACTACAATTGGTCATAGATAATAAGGGTAAAGCTAAATGTTTAAAAATAATAACCCTTCCTAAACCTTAGACAAAAGTGTAAAAATGGTTAATTAAGTACTTTACATGCGAAGGACAATATGAAATTGTGTTGGGAATTGTACTAAGAATGTTAATACATCTCCGACATGGTCAAAGAAAGCCCCAGTATAAGATCAATTTGCCTCAATTTTATATGATTCCATTTTTATACTACATAAAAGTTTTGATGGGGTGTCTCATATTTAAATTTCCAGGGTTTAATTCATCTAATATGCAAACACCAATTTGTTAAAAAGAATCATGAAATTAAGAAATGGCTGAATTTCCAAAAGCAATGCACCTTGAAACCCGAGGTAGTTGTGGAGAAAGCATCATCTACCTCTGAGATACCTAAAAATCATCTTAAAACTTCTAGGCCTACACCTTCCCTTCGTGAAACACCAATTGAAAATCCACCTTCCCAGGAGGAATAAGAGGTAGTCAAAATAATGTAAACCCTAGTCAAAACCCCACATGTATCTCCTCAAAAATTAGTATCCCCATCTGTTCTTAATATAGAACAAGAAATTGAGCATTCCTTACCCACAATTGAAGAGTCACCTGTTAAGGACAAAGGGAAGGCACCTATGGAAGAGGGAGAACCTAGTTCTCCCCCTGATTCTAATACTATTATGCCCCAAGTATTTTCTTTATCCAAAATCTAGTTTGAGCTACAATTATCTCAAGAAAGAATCAACCATCTTCAACTACTCCTTGAGGTCAAAGAAGATCATTTCTCCCAACAAGAAACTGCTAAAAATCAAGAGATTCAAAAATTGCAAAAAATTGTAGCACAACATGAAGAGGTAAATCTTCAGCTACAGAAATCCCTAGAGGAATGAGAGCAACATATACAATCCCTTCAGGGCGAGTAAAGGAACTTGGCACATCTCTTTCAATTTTGTAATAAAATAGAGAAGAACAAGAGCTTATGAGAAATAAAGAGCAAGATACTCAAATTGATTGTCTTTCCTCATATTTTAAAAAAAAAGGAATGGTCAAGTGGATGGATGAATGCTACTGAGTCGGGACAGATGTCGAGGAGAACAAAAATTTGAAAGAAGAAAATAAATTATTAAAAGAAAATGTGGTTACAGTTATTCGCCTCTATGACCAAGTTATTTCTTGATGATCCCCTTAAATTTTTATGCATTGTTTCTAAAAGAGTAGTTTTTCAAATGAAAAATATCTAAGGCTTGTGTCATGAAGGACATAGAGTTTGATGATGATAAATAATTTATAGGTGCATATACAATTGGGAATGATATTGAGAAAAAATATTGTGTGAATTCTATGTGCACAAGTTTCTTCTCCCTGAGAAAATTGAAATTCCCATTAATCTTTATGTTGGGGAAGTACAATTAAGAGCCTTCATCTCTACTCTTAGGAACCAAAGTGAGCAGATAGATCTCGAAAGGAATGATTTGAAGATTTTTCGAAGATGTGATCTCGAGATGATTATAGCACACCACATTAGATTTTCAAAATAGAAGAGATAAAATACCATATATGGATATCCATCATAATCCATAATGATCAATACATTACAATACAATGACTTGAATTACTTAATAAGAGAGATGTACATATAGGAGGAGAGAAGTGCAACTACTACCTAAATTAGTGGTGAATAACTCCTACTAACTAATACTTGGTAGTTAATTTAAGTACACAAGACTAGTAATCTAATTCCACGTAATCGAGAAGCTAACAGAACACAACTAGTACACCTAAGCAAGCTAACCCAACAAGTGTAGGGATAATACAAGTGTAAGAATTATCCTAATAAATAAATGAAAGGATAAATAATAGCCTACACTAACACCCCTCGTAAGCATAGCTTAGGTGGGAAGGAAATAAGGTGGGTCTCGGCAACCGGGCGATGAGGTACCCACGCACAATAATCGGGAAAAATAGACACACGCAATGTATCCAAAAATAGTAATAACAAATTAGAGAGAAAAATCCCGTTGCAAGACATCCCAAGAAGCTTGGCTCCAAAAAATAATACAATGCTGAAGAATTTTGGTGTGCACTATGATCTAAATCCATTGCTCAATCACAAAATTTAAAAGCAACTGACACTGGGCTTCACAAAAATAGCTCCATGTAAGGAGATTGTTAATGGAGTGATGTCAAAAGTGAAAAAAATATCAAACATAATCGATCACATTTGTGCTTTAATAAAAATAAATAAAATACCCTACAGTATTTGATTTATTTTCTAGAAATAAAATTCCAATTATATATTTGTAAAACAAAAGAAGAGAAAAAACCCAATCCCAAACGTGAAAAATCTAGAAAAACCCAAAAATGTTTTTTTCTATATTTTTTTGTTTCACAACATGAATTTCTAAAATCCCCAAGGGTAGCATAGACATACAAGATCTTCAAATCCTCCACATACAGGAACTTTGCAAAGCCGAAGAAAAAAACCCATTACCGAATGAAAAAAACCTAGAAAGTATTTCTATGGACTTTTTGCCTCCATGGCACAAATTTCCCCATGACACAGATATCGAATATTTCCTCTTCCCTATCAAACACAAAATCTAAGAAGCAGAAGAAAAAAAACCCAATACCGGATGAAAAAAACCCAAATAAACCCGAAACCATTTTCGGATTTTACCGCTTTCCCGATAAGGATTTCCCTAGCAAAAAAATTGGAATATGTCCATATTCTCACCAAATAAGAATACTACAAAGTGAAATAAAAAAACCCACTACCAAACACAAAAAACCCGAGAAAAACCCAAAAACCATTTTTCTGGATTTTCTACTTCCCTAGCAAAGATTTCTTCCCCTGGCACGGATTTTCAAGCATATTTGTATGTATCAATTTCCACCTCTACAAAACCAAAACAAACTCAAAAAAAAAATCTTCAATAGCCAATTTTATAGGTTATTCTAGGATTTTTCCACCTTTCGGATCCAACAAAGCCCTCCATTTTGCATAAAAATGGACACTGTAATAAAGTGCTAACAAATTCCAAAATATACGAAACTAAAAAAACTCTTTCTTGTAAAAAAACTTACAGATGGATTTCTACATAATCTATCTCTTTGATACCATGAAAGGAATGATAAAAATATTGTTCCAAGCCATGGTCTCAGATGATAATAGCACACCACATTAGATTTGCAAAACAAAAGAGCTAAAATACCATATATGGAAATCCATCATAATCCATAATGGTCAATACATTACAATACAATTGCTTGAATTACTCAATAAGAAAGATGTATATATAGGAGGAGAGAAGTACAAATGCTACCTAAATTAGTGGTGAAGAAATCCCACTAACTAATACTGGTAGTTAAGTTAACTCCACAAGACTAGTAAGTTAACTCCACATAAATTAGAAGCTAACTCAACACAACTAGTAAGCTAACTCCACACAACTAGTACACCTAAGCAAGCTAACACAAGTGCGGGGATAACAAAAGTGTAATAAATATCCGATTTATAAATAAAAGAATAAATAATAACCTACACTAACATAGATCATAGTGTACTATTTGTGCAATCAGAATCTACAATAGGCCTCTTGATGAGGCATGATTTACCTACCCCAATTCAGTTCTTTAACAGGTTTCAGGTCATAGGTATATTATTTACATCTAGTAGACATATACACAGATATTCTTAAAAATTATGTTAGAAATTTTAGAGAGTAGGTGATTCCAACATTCAATGTCAACTTCCTCACTTTTCAAGTCAGATATCAACTTCTTACAGAGCCGTATAAGAGGAAGGAGGTGATTTCACCAACAAACCTTTGTTGGTCTTTAAAAATGTCCAAAGACCTCTGCAAGATTATTTTGGAAATCAAGGAAAAATGGATTGGTATGTGACTCGGGCCCCCTTAAAATAGTAAATAGACTTGGAGAAACAAGGAAGGCGAGATGGGATTCCATAGATGATCACGATGGAAACAATTAATAGACTTGGAGGAATAATTTTGTTGTGTTCTTTGGATTCTATAACACCACATTGGATGAAACTTGGAAGAATTTTTCCAATGAATATAATTATTCAAGGATTGTAGAACAATTGAACAATAGGTAGTAGGAGGAGGACCTGCTAAACCTTTAGTCCGAGGGAGTGATGAACCCTATTTTGTATGTTTAAACCATGTTAAGCCTCATACTATTTTGATATCATACTGCATGATGTAATGTTAACTACTTATACTTAATACTTTACTATGTTTTTGAAGGAATTATTGTGCATATGTTTGTTATTTTTATCTTGTTAATTCTTCCTCAAAAATGGATTAAATTGATCTTTTTATAAGCATTAACAACACCTTTGGAAAAGTATATGTTGAGTTATCACAGGAGTAGAATGGTAATAGCGTAGGACTCAAATTATACACTTTGGAAAAGGAATCGGTTTGTGTGTTGGAACAAGACTCACCTCTACATTAATAAAGAATCAAAGTACAACACTAAGCTCATCCAGATCATCAACTCTAAATTCCTCAAAACAAGGGATTTGCACAAGCATACAAATAGCTCAAACTACTATTAATATAGTTGGCGAGAACCACATCACGAATAATAAATGTGTGCCATTAAATCAACCTATATTCAGTTTGATTTTTATCTCTAGTTACTCCAGTCATTGGGAGATGGAATGTAGCCAACAACTAGAGATTTACTATCACCACAATTCCCTTCAATCAATGAAAGATATGAATAATATTCAAGCACCTATTGACTCCCTCAAAGGAGTAAATCACTTAAATCCTTTGTAGTTTTCACGATTGATTCAAATCCAAATACCTCAAGGAATGATCCTTCCATAAATGTACTCCTTAAAATAGATAGTCATTGTTTCAATCAACATTTAGTTAAGTAGATGTTAGTTATTGGGAATAACTAGTTCTCTCCTAAAGAGACTAGAATTTATCTTGTATAAAAGAGCTCATGTACTTAGATTTATAGGTTCGGTTTAGTTATTCAATTGATTGTACAAGCATACTCTTTCAATTCAATAAGATAGCAGATTCAAGGGAAATTTTTTGTGTGAATTTCAATACTAAACTCTGATCAAAGGGAAGGAGCAAGGGCCACTCCTACCCAATGAAAAGGGAGATTTACATTTATTTCCTTTTTGTATTCTTGGATGCATTTACTATTTTAGCATTGGTTATATTATTTTGATGCATTTAATTTTCCATAGTTAATTATGTTAAGAACCTTTCAATTATGTTTTTATCGTATTTTTCCTTCCAAGAATTTCATTTTGTAATCACAATCAGTTCATTATTTTCTTAGTTTTTTTGTTAAATTACATGTTACGACACAATTCCTACTATTTCCTTTATTGCAAATAGCCATGGACATCACCTAGATTGACATAATAATATGATTAAAGTATGAGTATCAACGACACTCATCACTAACTAATTTTTTTAGGTATAGAGTAAGGGAATTGACTTATAATTCCTCGCCACTATTGAAGAAATGACATGAAAGTTTCATTATTCCTTTACTTTGTGTTAAAAAGGTCCATCATTATAACTCCATAATCTAGATTGAATGGAAAATGTTTGAATTTTTTTGAGAAAGGTCTACGAATGTCGTCGTCGATCCCTTTGGAAGGTGTAAGAACAAATCCAAACCTTTCCATCCTAAACTCTTGGGAAATAGGCATAAGAGGAAGATTCAATTTTATGCCACTTTTTGGAATGCCATGAAGAATTATTTAATTTTCTCTCTTGGATCATGTTTTCCTTATATTTATCAAATTTGGGTGTTTCAAATGATTTAGGAAAAGGTACACTTAACATGTCCCTATCGAATGGGTAAGGACATAGTTCATCAAAATTGAATTGTTTTATACACTTTTGAAGTCCCATTAATGTTTCTTTCATACTCCTCCATTCTTGTGTGAATGGGGATTTTGCTTGAGGAATGTCCATGGTTATGTCATTTTCATGTGTTGATTTACATTCTTCCTTTTTTTTAGTTTTTCATTGTTTGAGAGGTGGCATTGCAATTCTTTGATTTTGGGTATCAAGTCCTCTTTTGATGAATTAGATGTGGTAGTTCATTTTTATTTTTATTTTGATAGACTCAGGTTTTTCTATTAGATATTTTAATTATTCATGTTCAAAATATGAGATTTTCCCCATTTCAAAGAGGTGAAGAAAGTATTGGTTTTTGTTTTGCATTATGAGGTGATCAATAGCTTCTTTTTCACCTTCTGATAATTCGGGTTGTTCTCCAATATCTTCTTCATCCTCAAAACATTATGACCAAAAGGGTTGAATCTTTCAGAATCCTCATGGGCACTAGTGCTCTTGCTATGTGTAAACACCATTTTTATAGGTAAATACCTAAGTGAATAGTGATTTTGAGATTTTTAGAAGTTTGGACAAAGTTTGAGCTAAAAAGATGGATAAGAGTGATTGTTTTAGCTTTGTGTGATAAAATGGACACAATCAAAATGTAAGTTTGAGATTGAAAATTGTTTTGATCAAATTGGATTGTACTTAATACATGAATAAAGTGAATATTCAATGTATAAAGTTTGGATGTTGGTTTGATTTGCTTAATACGTGAATAAAGTGAATATTCAACATATAAGACTTTGATTTGATTCTTGATCGATTGCTTATGAATTGCCTATAATTGAATAAAGTGAATATTCAATATATAAGGCTCTTGATTGAGTTCAATTTGATGTAGTTTAATACATGAATAAATTGAATATTCAATGTATAAGGGGGTTTGAGATTAGATGTGCTTAAACAATGGATAAAGTGAATATCCAATGAAAAAGGCTTAAATTACGAGATGATTTGATTTTTCTTAAGTCTAGGATTTTTGTCAAATCCAAAGATGAAGGCTAAAAGAATGATTGGATTTTATTTTTGTCAAGTTTTGGAACAAGATGGAATCAATTGGCCCTAGTTTTTCAAGCTTCCTAGGGGCTAGGGATATTCTCTCACCAATGTTTTTCCGACGAGAACACGCAATGGAAAGCGTTGGTTATGGACTATACCCATCAATTAATTAAGAATGGAGACATCATTATAGAAAACTTATGGTTTTCCTCACAGATAATATTAGTCAAGTGGGTTGGGGCACCCGTTTTATTAGCTGGTTCCCTTAGGGTGTCAAATACTTTGGGATTCTTGTGGTACTCCTCATAATGAGTTTTAGGGTGATTCTTAAACACTTCCCATAATTAAACAAACATTTTTACCCTTATCTGAACTTGCAATGATAATGTTTTTAAAGATTATTTTAACAATTTTTCATAATTTGTAATGGTGTTTACCCATGATTTAACAAAAATGGAAATTTTAAACCCTAATATTGTAGATTAACTGATATAAACTATGATAAGCAATTGTTAGAGTGTATATGACACAAGAAATAAGTTAAATAAAATATGAAACCCTAAGTGTAAGATAAGGAAAGAATAAATTAGCTAATTAACACTCTTCCTGGAATTGTTCTAGATTGGAAAATTAATGAACAAAGATGACATACCATCACAATTATGACATGTGAATTCTAGAGCTATCGGATAAAGCCGAATAGGGTGCCTAGAATGGAGCATGGATTCCTAGGTGCTAGAATCTACTTCTAGGCACCCGTGACTGTAAAAATAATCATACTTGATTTTTCATATTTCACACAAATGTCATTTATGTTTGATTTTGTTCACTTATATGTCACACATTGATTGTTAAATGTACTTATAACCCTGCAAAAGAGACGTTCACTGTAAAACCCACAAAACCACATCAAATCCACAAAAGAAAGATTCAATATGGGAAGTTGGACTAACCTCGGCGGTCACTTGATAGAGTGAACATGTGACCTGAGTGTTGCATTGTATCTTAGACTCCATGTAATTCTTGTGAGTGTGTGTGAGGATCATTCCCTGGGATTCCCTAGTGCAAGTAAATTTGATAATAAGATAGCTAGACTTATAAATATAGAAAGGTACATGGATGGAATAATGAAATTCCCCTTCCTATATTGTGTATGCAAAAAAATTAGCCCATTACCCCTTGAATGGATGTTATATGGATGCCTTTAGTTCTCTTAGATTCCTTTGGGTGCAAGCTTAGGTGATGATAGTAGATGTTTATAACTTGGTCCCTTATTTTGATCACATAGCTATGTATTTATATGATTCCCTTGTTTGAATTTTGTAAATGACAACTGGAATCCTAAAGCATGAGAAAATAAGATGCCCAATAGATAAAATAGGCCCAAAGAGAGAAAGTAAGGTGGAAAGGAGTCGGGGGGCACCAATAGGGAATGAGGGCACTTGAGCGTTAGTTTTCTTGCTGGGTGTTAGTGTTTGGAGCTATAAAATATAAATGAGAAAAGTATCGACTGTGTTGTAGGGTGTGTAAGACCAAATAGAAAGAAAGAAAGACATAAAAATAGGCCAAAGATAGTTGTCAATTACTATTTTTCTCTCTTAGGAATTATATGAATGCTACTATGTGTTTAGAACCTAGAAATATACCCAAGTGTGTGATTTTATGTCTATAGCCCATGGAAACACTGTCTATAAATTTGTCACTATTTTTTTCTTTATTGAATTGATGATATTTTCCAAGTTCACAGTAGTCCTACACACAAATTATTAGTAATTTTCCTACAAAGAAACCATAATGTAAAATAATGAAACAAACTTCATCGTTTCTAATTTTCAAGATTACCCAAGAGGGATCTAGAGAAGAGCATACAAAACCTGTTTTATCATATTACATTAGATAAATATTAAAATAAAAACAAACATTAGATGTTGTTTTATAAAATATGCAAAAAAAGGGTTAGAGAAATAGTGTTTAAACAGTAAACAAAAGGAAGCTAACACATTGCAAAATAGTAGAAGTAAAAAAGAGAGCTAGCGAGATACAATTAGGTGTGTTAGTGGAGTTGTAATGGTAGTGCACACATTTAGGTGTGTTAGCATAATGGTTAACGGTAACACATGCTCTCAAATGCACTAGCATAAGGGTTAACGATAACATATGCACTTAGATGTGCTAGCATGAGGGTTACTAATAACGGTGCATGAACTTAGGTGTGTTATCACAAGTGTTAATTGTAGCACACTTAATTAGCTATTATAGCGTAAGGATTAATGATATCACATGCACTTAGGTGTGTTAGCCCAAGTGTTAATGGTAGAATGCTCAATTAGGTGTGCTAGTGTAACAAAGGCTTTTTCTAGATCATAATTGGTTACAGTAGTGAATTTATGGTTACAATAGCACATTTTACGGGATATGGTAGCGCATGTGTGAATATGGTAGTGCAGGGAACCTGTAGATGCACTAAAATGAAGGAAAATAGCATAATGACTATTTTTTTGGAATTTCTCTCAGTTTACTCCACTAAATGTCTTGAAACATTTTCAGGAGGCCTTAAACAAGACAAACAACATGAAAACAAAGTTAGATTGACAAAAACTAAGTTAAAAATAATTTAAAAAAGTAGGGGTTCCATATGACATATCGGAATGAATACAAGGAAAACTGAAACAAATGAAAGAAAATGGCAATAACAATGCAATGCAAACCTTCTTTCAAGTTCTCTTGCAACATAAGATGAGATAACTAAAGTGTGGAATGGAGTACCACACTTTTTGGATCTCTTTGAATGATTATTTTTGTGGATGCTCCAAACTTGGTTCCAAATGGAATAAGGATGTGCTATGAGTAATGGATGATCAAATGGGAAACCTCACGACATGAAAATTCAAATGGAAAATTGACAGAGTGTTGTTACAAACATCTTAAGCTTTCAAGAGAATATTTACAAAGGAAAGAGCCTCGTACTTATAGTTGAAAGAGAGGTCATGGATTGTGGATCAAGATTTGAATGAGTTATAGGTAAATGAATTTATTTTCCTGAATTAGCAAGTTTATTTGGTCTGTGTAGTTGGATGGTTTGAATAATAATTAAAGGGGAAATGAATATTCGATTGGATTTTGATTTTGATTTGGTTTTACATGAATATTTTTCTTTATCCTTTATAGGGTTCTAAAAATTAAGAGGAGTGAGCTAGTTCAACTTGATTGAGTTGAATGGTGAAGTAGAGATGAGTGGAGGGTGAGTGGATAATTATATATTATTTATTTAAATATTTAATTAAACTAGCTAAGGAGTGTAGGTGTATAGTTTATGCATAATAGAATTAAATAAATTAATTCTAATGGGATGTGGGTGAATTCTAATGGAATGTGGGAGGATAATGGTCTAGGATGCATTCTAGAACTAATTTGGCACATTGTGCAAGTAATAGGAATGACTAAGAATAGGTATGTATTTTTAGGGTGTCTAAAGTGAGAGTGTTTGTTTAAACATATATTCTTAATAAAGATAAGTGATTTTTAGTGGGTTTTTTACCTCTCATGGTTTTCCCACTTATATTTTATGTTGTGTTGTGTTCATTTACTTTCATGTTCATGTATGCAATCTAATATCTAATTCATATTGTGATGTAATTCATATTAACTTGTTTTTCAATCATAAACTATAATCCTTGGTTGTTTATTTTGGTGGATATATAAATTTGTTGTATTATCTATCCCCACATTTCTTGATATGGTATCGAGTGAGGTTTCACCAAATGGTTTCTCTAGATCATGCTCATACCTCCTTATTTGACAAAAAGGTTTCTCTAGAGCATATAAATTCCTAAAACATTCATGCCAAAGTTGTATAACATTATGTGAAGAAGAACAAAACAGGTTTTAGACATACATCCATGAAACATGTAATCACAAATACATTAAAAAAATATTACCAAGATCATTTTAATTAAGTAATAGGATGCTTAACAATATTTTCTTGGTTTTTTCTTATTCTTCTTTCTATTGTTCTTACTTTGAGAATTTATTATGACAATTAGATTTTTTGGAAAAAAATTGTCATCATTTTAACTCGTGTGAACTTAATGTGTTCTAGTGTTAACTTAGGGTACTCAGATTTTAGTTTTTGTATCATTTTATTTTTCTAATTATAGGTTCAATTCCAAATCTCAAACATGGGTTCAGCAATTGGGTTAGGGTGGAACCACCTTCTTGTATTATTCTGTAAAGGAATACAGTCATATGGGATATCTTTAGAAAGGTAGGTCTTACTAATTATCTATTAAATTTGAAGGGGCGTGACTCATAACTTTACTCTAATTTTTTTATGGCTTGGGAAAATGATATGGTCATGGTGAGAGGTGTAAGTACTCATGTTACATAGGACTATACAAAAAAATTCACAAGTATGGGTACTTGAAGGTTTAAGGGTTTTTAAAGATAGGTCACGAAGAACTGAAGAGCTTGATGCTTTTTTTAACATAGAGGAGAATAATCACTATATGGAAGATTTTATTGCTAGATTATATTTACTCGGGATATGGACAAAAATATGCTTCCACATTATGAAGTATATCACTTTAGATGGGAAGTTTAGAAAATTACACACCCATAATTTTTCCTTTTTTAACCACTTTCATCATAACAGGAAAATGAGCATTATGTTTTATTTGTTTAGTTCTTTACAGGATTTTTTCCATGAGTTTCAAGCTGAGAAAATGGTGGCTCCACTTCCAAAAGGTCATATATTGTTACTGGTTAAAGTTGGCACTAATTTTTGGGAGCCTAGGGTTTTGGGTGTTAGTTTGGGGGAAGAATGGTAAGACTACTTATCTCTGGTTGAACAAAGGAATCTTTTAAGGATGAAAAATAAAGCACAAAATAATATCCCTTGAGTCTTTTGGGTGGATATTCAATATCTCATGAAGGGAATAATCTTCTCAAGTTCATTTCTCAGAGAATGGATGCCTTGGAAGATATGGTGGCCCAATTAAAGGAATAAAATAACAATATGATAAGAAATGTCAAGAAAATGAGCACCGAGCTGATTAACTATGGTCGAGGATGGATATTCTACAAGATATGGATGTTGAGGCTAAAGGAAAGAGGGTGAAATTAGTTCTAAGTAGCTTTGAAGATGAAGAAACTCCCCTCATAATTTATCAAAAAGGAGCCTTAGTTCAAGAACAAGAAAGTACATTATTTAAGAAGCTCATTTTTGGCCTTTTTGTTTACTAATTTTGTTGTCTCTTTGTTATTTATGTTCTTGTTTGGTTTTGTCTGTAATCGGTTTTTAATCCTATTAATGGGATTTTTGTGAGTCAATATCTTTTTGACTCTTGCCCTTTTGTCGATGTTTTTTTTCTCTGTGAACTTTAAGGAATATCCTTTGTAATGGCCCTTGGATCCCATCCAATAATTATCAATTAAAAAAATAAAAATTAGATTTTTAATTACCAGATTTACCACAAAAGGTATAAGTATCATCAAACTTAACCTTAAAATTCATGTTCTTCTTTACTAGATTTTTTAGAATTAGGTTTAAAGTTTGATTATTGGTTAGTATTTTTCTTATTTTGACTAACAAAATTCTGATTTTGGGATAATAATTTCTAAGAGGCATTCTCTTTTGAGTCAAAGTTCTCCATTATTACTTCTTGAACTAGGAGAGTAGACAAAGTATCTAAACTAGGTAAATCATATTCATTTTGATACATAGAATTCATAATAGAAATTTAATTTCTAAATTTCTCATGTATGTTAATCTGAATAATAAAATATAACAACTTATCTTAAAATAGTTAACAATTGCATCCATCTAGCTGACCCTTAATTTTATTAATATTATCTAATTAATTAACTATCTTCTCATCTCCTTTCATTGGAGTTATAAACAATTCCGTGATAATTTTATCATCTTAGAAAGGTAGTTGCTTTCATGTTTGTTTATGGTTGTAACATTTTTTTAAAAGAATATTTTCTTGTTGAATTATCTTGGAACCTTTTACATATTGATTTTAATCTCAATCAGTCTCTCCAAACCAAATTTGAGAATGTTGCATTCTTAGGAAAAATACATGTGTATTCTCTTATAAATCTAGTTGTGAGTTTTCTAGGAACCAAAGAGAGAGAGAGAGAAGGGAGAGAGAGAAATTTGTATCTTGAGAAATAGAAGGTTTCATGATATAATTTTGAACTCTAAAGTTTTATTTCATCCTCCTACATCTTTCCTTTTTTGAGATCTCATCCACAATTACACCGGATGCTCTAAGACAATAATTTTTTTCCAAAACAAAGTATGTTTAATTGTGCTCAGATTGTGTTTGCTAGAAACCTACATTTTATAGTCCATAAAATATCTGATTATATGTTCTTAAACATTAAAGATTACCTCATAATGCAAAATATAATTAGAAATGGAGGAAAATTTACAACTTTGTATAATAATACTGTTTTATTCTTTGAATATCTTGCTTTGCAAAAAAATCTTGTTGATTATGATTTGTAAAATATAAAAATCAATCATATTGTCTTATATATGATCTCTTGATTTCTTGTAGAAATAATTATCTACTTCTTAAAATAAAAAATAGATTAAGACAATGTTTCAAATCTATTAATTTAAGTTTACTAAAGCATTATTTTAAGCATGGTTGTATGTCAAGATCACAAATATGTTGTTGCATCTCTTTTATTGTATGTTATTGACTTACTTCAAAGAGTTAACATCATTGATTATAAACTTGCATGTGATAAATTTATTTAACTATCACTAATATCTTATGCACTAGGACTTGTTTCTAAATATTCATGCAAGATCCTTATGAGAACCATTGGAAAATGGAAAAAGATATAATCAATTATGTTTTGTATTATTCTATTAGTAATAATGCAAATTATTTTGTTTTTTTGTATATCTAACCATGTTGTTGATATTGTAGATAGAATATCTACTGGATATACTTATCTCAAGTTGAATGTAGGTGATATCACTATAATTAGCAAGGATAGACCAATATGAAGTATTATGGAAGAATTAAAGGAAGAAATGTGGCTGAAAAGAATATTGATAAACTTCATATGGGTTTCAAAGAAATTGTTCTACTTTTGAGTGACAACTAGTGTTGCATTGCTCTTGCAAACAATTCAGATCAACATTAAAGAATGAAGTATATCAAGTTGGTGTGTATTTCAAATGGTGAATTTGTTATCCACCTATGAATCTAATGATCAAGTGGAAGAATTTGATCTCTACCTTTGAATCAGATGGGCAAGACTCAAATGATCATGTGAATGACATCTTCACCTTTGAATCAGTTGATATTTAGACTTTCTGAGTTTCCCTTAAGGGGAAATAAAGAGGAATGAGCATGGTTTTCGTGGTTTTTCTAATGCCACCTCTTTTTCTAATGCCAACCCTTTATCATCATGAGTGTGTCAATTGAAATATCCCTATATTATTTCCATTTTGTTTGAGTAAATTGTCACTTTATTTGAGTTTACTTGTAATACCCAATGAAGCATTAGATATGATATTTTTTTAACTCTATAATCTTATGTAAGACTTCATAGGTAATCACTTTATCTTGATAATTTTTATTTTTCTAGCGTCTTTGCAGTTTTTATGAAATCTGGTGGACGCGTTTGCTTTGTATCGCAGATTCTTAAAGTTCGTGGAACACTAAGTAGTGTACCAAATTTTTCTAAAAGCGTGGAACACTTTCATTTGGTTCATGACTTGTTTAAATCGTAGAATACTACAACAATGTGAATCATGCCATTGAATTAGTATATCACAGAGTTAAAAATCTATAGAAAAAATGTCTTGTTGCATGCTATCATAAATCACTTAGATGGTTTATGGATTATAATAACTTTTGTACAAAAAGGTAACTTTGCATGTGTTATTTGGAACAAGCATTATATTTCTACACGCTAGCCTAAATCTTCATGATTTATGGATTATAATTTGTTTCGTATAAAAAGGTCATTTTGAATATTTCCCTACTTAAAATTAAGGGGGAGGGTTGGGGTTGTAATATTAAGCAAGAAACATACTTAATGAAAACCCGCCAAAGAATGATAGTCATGGCTTATTAATTAAACTTAAAATATAAGAATGAACTAAGTCGACATTAAGAGAGGATTCATACCACCCACATTGATATAAATCAAGGTGATTGCATTGATATTGGTTACACATACGATAATAAACACGCGAGTAAGAATTGCAAGCTAAGTAGAATATAAATGATGTGAATGGTATGAAGGTTAATTTATTCTCATGAGAAAATGTATTGATTGTTCCACCATGAAGTCAGTATGATTATGGATCTTATGAGCTAGTGGGAGTGTTAGGTTAAACATATATTCTCAATAAAGATAAGTGATTTTTAGTGGTTTTTTACCTCTCATGGTTTTCCCACTTATATCTTTTGTTGTTTTGTTTTCATTTAATTTTATGTTCATGTATGAAATCTAATATCTAATTTATATTGTGATGTAATTCATATTAACTTGTTGTTCAATCATAAACTGTAATCCTTGGTTGTTTATTTTGTTGATATATATATTTTTGTATTACATATCCCCACATTTCCTAACAAAATACTTGGAGGAAAACAAGGTGGCACCAAAACATATGGAATTTCCCATAGAATACGGGTGCTATGGCCCATTTTATATGCTTTGGTATGAAAAATACTAGAAAACAAAATAATTAAGACATGATGAAAGAGATCCCTATGACACAACAAAAAGACAAAAATAAATCCGAGAAAACCACGAGGAGTCACAATCGGATAAATCAATAGCAATATAAAACCAAGACTCGTGTCACTAATGTCTAATATTTATTCTCATAAATCATGTATATAATATCATACTAAAAGTGTAATGTAATAGTGATAAGTGCATGTTTTGGCATCCATAGAAGCTTCCCACTAGGTCTAGGGGACTACTTTCCAAATTTGCAAAGATGGTCCTCCTTATCCAATTGAGATATTTAGACAATGAATTAAGGATACTATTTCTATGCTATAATTTTTACTTAGATTATATAGTGGTGAGAAAGTGGATGGAACCCTCCTTGAAATGGTATACATTATCCATTATAGAAACCCACTAATTGCATACATATTTGTTGAGCACGTTGTAGAACCCATGCATAAAAAAATTATAATAATCAAAGTAGGTTCCAAAACTAATACCTTTAGGTTCACAACGTACTTGTGCTATTTATTTATATGGTAGTTTAGTGAATGGTTTAAGGAAACAAAGATTCAAAATCAGCCCTACTATGATGTTCAAGGGATAAAAGTGATGGTTCCATTAACTTAGTAGACCCATAAGATAAATATGCATGATCGTAGAAGGAACTAAAATCATTTTTGACTAGTTTTTGGATCCACTTTATCATGTAATTATAAAAATCCAATGCCTAGATTGTCTATGTCTTGTAGATAATGCATTCAACTAAGATTAGAAATAAAATTGGTTGACTGGTACTTCATGGAGGAATATATTGTGCTAAGATTTTGTAGATCAAGATTAAATCCTCACAAACTTCCAATACATGTGTTAAAGAAGGTTTTTTTCTTGGAATATATACGAGAAAATGGATAGCAGAAATCAACGCTTTTTTGTTAGTCAACAAAAGAAGAGAATATTCCGGCTTATAGGCCTTATTTTGTATTCAAGGGTATAGTCCCTTTCAAAAACTATTTGCCAATATTAAAAAAACAAAAGAAGAGCATATTTCCTTACCTTTTTTATGTGGAGGGTTCACATTTGAGAACAGTATTATTTATGACATATAATTTTTTGAAATTTTAAATCTATAAATTGATCCTCGTTGGCTATATGAGCCATGTGAGGTGATTAAATCAAGGCTATTATAAAAAAACACTCTACGAGTAAAATTCAACATGAAAGTAAACCTTGCTAGAATGATTGAAAAAAGGAACTCTTGAGATGAGGTGAAAAAAGTAATGGAATAATTTTTTATTGTGAAAGCAATTAATCTAAAGAGTTGACAAAAGAAATTTTTAGATTGCATCAAAAAATAAAGCAAATATAAGTATAACAAGCAAAAGAATAAGATATAACACTGGAGGGTAAGTATAGAAAAATATATACCCATCACATGACCTTCCTCAACATGTTCCGTCACAAGTTTATGGTCAGTATTCCCTTTTTCTTGGCTACCTCTCTTTCAAATTTGTTGATGGCTTTCCAGAATAAGAAAGTTGAGCTACCCCTTCATGAGGGCCTAATTCTTCTTCTAGTTGAGAATGGTAAGCCGGTTCTAGATCATCCTTTGATTACGACCCTGGAGGAGCAAGACGAGGAAGATGAAATTACTCTTGTGGAGTGTCTTACTAAAATGAAAGAGGGTAAAGGTACCCCAGGGGGGATGAGAAAGATAAAGACAAAAATGAGGGAGGTGGTGGGGAAGCCAGTGCTTCCAGGAAGAATGAATGTGTGGGAGACCCCATTGTTTTTGAAGAATGGAGCAGGAAGATGGTGTATTTAGAAGGGGTCCTAAAAGCTATGGAGGACACGAATGAGGGGAAAAGGAGTCCATTTTGAACATCATCAACATTTTGAAGAATATGGTCATGCGGATCAGGTCCAGATAAAACACAGAATGAAGGAGCTGGAGATTCAGGTTAAAGTGTTGCTTGACAGAGTGGAGGAGATCGAAGGGGAAAAGAAAAGGAGGAGATTCAACCTTCGCATTAGTAGCTCGGAGGAGGAGTAGGTGTTGGTTGGTTCTAGACTCCTAGTTGGTTGTTGTTGGAATGGGGCCTCTGGTGGTTTTTTTCTTGTCACGAAGGTTTTTTTGGTCTCTGAACTGTGTGGACTACGGGTGAATTATGGTGCCCTATTGTTTCTAGGTCTTTTTTGTCCTTTTGGGGGTCCAGATCCTGTAATGTAAGAGTTAAGCCTGTTTAACTCATTTTTCTGGGACCCCTTTCTAGGTTTTTCTTTCTATTTTGTTTCTGGTTGTGTTCCTCTCTTTTGTTCTGGCCCCTGGGAGCTGATCCCTATTTTTTCCTAATCTAATAAAAAAGAATAAGATATAACAATTTTATACAAAAGCTACCAATAAATTTTCTTATAAATTCATACCACGAGATCTAAAAGTATATTGTGAATATGTTGGTTGGAAAGGGTAAAAATAACTTCCTTTTGGTCTATGAGGAAGGACATAGGAAATCTGAAAGATACTTCAGAATTGGAGGAAATTAATAAAGATCTAGATTTTTGTAGATTGTGAAATGCGAGATCATCCCTCCGAGAAAATAAGTGATGAATATTATTGTGAAACTAATGAAATATTTCCTCCCTATAGGTAGATATTACTCATACAAACCTATTATTACTGAAATCATAACAAAAAAATATGGTACAAGAGGAAATTATAACCCAAAAAATGGGTTAGGGTGGTGATTTGGGCTCAACAAGACAAGGCATTTGAAAAGTACCAGAGGTTCAACCTAGATAATCTATGGATATGTTAGGAATTAGAGCTAGGGTAAAATGCCCACTTAATACAAGAAGTGGTAGTCTAAATCAGTTTATTTTAGCTTCAAATCCTTTTAATAAGTTATAGGTTAAAGATTCAAGTGGCACGGGAGATGGTAGTGAATTTGGGTCTACCTTGGTGGTGGTGGTAAAGGTAATAGTAATGGTCAAGAAGTGGTACAATGATAGATTATTCTGTTAGAAAAACTATATTAGTAATCACATTAGATTAGTTAGTTAAAAATATCACATGTGTGTGCATGTGTAGATAATGTATGAGTTATTGTGACATGAGTAACAATCACACTAGAATAGGAGTGATGATATTTAGAGAGATTTTAGGATTATCCGAGTTATAACAACTCACCTATTTTAGTGACAATTGTTTGAGGAGTTATAATAGGTATCCTATTATAATGGAGTTACAAAATATGTTAAAATTAATTCTATCTAATGCTAAATAATGAATTGTGACTGACCAACTTTGTGTTGTGCACATCGATCTTCACTCTTCACCATATGGGGTAGTTCCCAAATTTTGGTATAAGAACAGTGTCTAGGCCTCTCTCGAGCTTATTCTTCGTTCATCCATTTTTTTCAAAATAAAAAAATGACTATGATATATGGACCATGAGCTAATGTCATTGATTTTTTGTCCAATATTCTTACATGTTTCCAATGGTTAAATAGTGAGGACCATGTACTACCCTATTAGAATACACCTTTCATTTGCATTTTCTTCAAGCTCCCATTCTTTCCACACTTTGTTGTATTCATTTCCATATGTTTGTTGTTTCATTCAAAAATTGAAAAAAATTAATATATATTTATATATCGACTTTCATAGAAGGTTTTTTTGGATTTTTTGTTCATATCTAACCATAAAGGTTCATTCATCATATTCTAGATTCTCTGCAAAAAACCCATAGTTTGAAAAAACATCACGTAAATTTTCATTTCATTTTTTCTTGATGGAATTAGAAGTTCAAATATGTTCCATAAATATTAGACAGATAAGAACAAAACCCAATGTATACATATAAATACTACACAATAGAAATAAAACAAACAATAAATTTCAAACATGATCCTTCTTCATATCTCTTTGTAACCTCGGATGAGATTGTTAAATCTTTGGAATGAATTACCGAACTTGTTGAATCTTTTGATCAATTTTTTTTGATGTTCTAAAGATGTTCCGAATTGAAGTAGATTTCAAATACAAGTAAAGTGATTAAATGATTGATTTGATTGTTGATTCGTGATCAATTGGATAATGCAATGGTGTGTAGAAATCAAAGTAAATTTGACACACTAAAAATGCAAATTTCAAAGCTTCCAAAAATGATAAATGGAGAGGAATGGGTGCTTATGTATAAACGAGGGAAGAGAATCCAAAATATTTAATTTGTGTGATTAATTTGTCTTATCTAAAGCTAACTAAAGCATGATTGAAGGGATTTGTTTGATTTTCCAACTTAATTGGTAATATAATTTGTTTGAGCTTGATTGAATGATTTATCATTGAGTTGGAAAATGTGACATGCCTTTTTGAATATTTTTAGCTTTTGTATTGAAATATTAAATTCATGTCTTTTGTTTTATTCACCCAAAAAAGTGGCATGAATTTTAGCTTTGGGGAGATTGATTTTAATTTTATAGTTACATGCTTTATGGGATATATTTAATTAAATCAAATGCATGATTTTATTTAGTCTAAACTTGTCCTCTTGCATATATTTAATGATTTTATCTTTAATTGATTTTTTTATCTAGTTAACTTGAGATGTTAATTAGTGAAGTGAAAGTGGATAAGAGGTGAGGTGGAAATGGATATATGTAGGATTTATTTAATTATTTTAATATGAAATTAGCTAATAAAATTAATTAATGGGATAGGGGATGAATAATAAGAGTGATATGATTAATTAATTAATCCTAGGAATGAGATATAAGTGTAATAGGTTTTAAATACCATGAATATTTAATAATTCGAGACCATGTATGAGCGATAAGGATGATAGAAGTTTATTCGAGACAATGTTGTAAAATGCCATTAAAGGTCATAAAATAGCGAGAATATATCAAAAGTGGTTGAAAGTGGTTGAAAATAGTTGTAAATGGTCATAATGTACTGTGAAGTAATTATAGGATGATTTCATAGGTTTATAATGCATAATGTAATATTTTAGGGTGTCTACATTTACCTCTTTTTAAATTCTAACTACAAATTAGTAACGCTTTAAATATAATAGACACATGTAGATCGGTGAAAAATGATAAAGAAGTGTGGTGGACTTCCTAATTTTCCTTGGTGAAGCATTTGGATGCCCCAAAAAGTTAAGGATGCTACTAAGGGGTGCCTCCTCGAGTAGGTGGGTGATTAAAAAAGTGGTAGACATCCTCTTGATAAGAAAAGAGAGAAATAGAGATAGTCATGGATAACATGGGAAGAAAGGGCGCTAAAAAGATGAGTGAGGAGAGAATAAAGGAAAAATTATGGTTTAAAGATGAAGAAGGGTTTAAATAGATTGGTGGGAGGATTGAAAACATTATGAGTCATTTTTGTTATTAGATTATTTTTTTCCCTTGAGAGATTTTTGACCTCTGGATTTTAGGAGATATGGCGCAATATCCACCTCGTGTTAATCACACAAATTGTATATGATATTTTGGGTGGGCTCCTAGCAATGATGGTCCGGTAAGTACACAAAAATGAATTAATTAGGTGTATTTTTACTCAATATACATAGTTAAAAGTGGAAAATTAATGATATCACAAGGACATAGTTGCAGCTTAGTGTAGCTCACAAAGTGTGTTAGCATAGGCTTACTTGAACTAACATAAAGGTATGTGTGTTAGCATTGAAATACATGCATTAGCATAATGGATGTGCTAGCGTGGTTTTGATTGTGCTAGCATGATAATACGCATGCTAGCATTGAGTGCATTAGCGTAGTAAAAAGAATGCACTAACATGAAATGGAGTGTGTTAGCATTAAAACATGTACGCTAGTATAAATTTAGATGTGCTAACATGAATTATGAGGAATAGGTTAGTTGTCCCCAACTCCCATGATTATTAGAAAATGAAACAAGAATAATAATGATTTGTAAAGGACTAACAAATGAGCGTGATATGTGCATGACAAATTATATGCCTTGGATGTGTGAGAGAAACATGGATATTTGTAATCATTCAAAAGACATATGAAGAGGTCTAAGAAGAGAGGACTATTGGTCATACTTGAGGCATCAAGATTGGCATACATAGTACATATGTCAAACATTATATTAGACCATTTCTTTTTGACTTCGATAGTAGAGTGATGGCACAAAGTGAGTCCCAAACATTTAGATTGCCTATCAGGGAGATGTCAGTGATACTAGAGGATGTATATTTCATATTGAGGGTCTCGATGTTGGGTAATTTTATTTAGTGGAACAGGATTACAAAACATATCTAGTAACACATTTAATTACTATTCAGAGTAGATGAGATTCATGGAGAGGGTATGGAAGTGCACTGACAGAGTCTATAGAGAATGACACATTAGTGTGACTTCGATTTACTTGATGGATCTTATCAGTGGCTACTTGTTTCTTGATAAGACTATGATACATTTTCATCCTGGTTTGATTAGTGTGCTAGTGGAGTTGATGGATTCAATTATAGTGTTTTCATGGGGGACATGAATATTAGCCTTTTTATATAAAGATATACATATGGTCATATATAGGAGTACGAGGAACTTGGGAACAATAAAATTATTATATATTTGAGCATGGGACCATATCATAGTAGGTCAGCCAATGGGTGTAATGAGAAATAGACATCCAAATGATCCATCAAGCATGTGGATGGGAGATAGTAATTAGTTGTCATAGAGGTCACCGAGGAGATTTAGGATTCTACAAATGAGTGATGGATGATATATAATTACGTATAGTTACGCGAAGGCCATAAAAATATATAGATGGGTGAAAATGTTGTAGAGTTAGGGATAGATGAGATAGAGCATTACATTATTAGGAGTTGATCATACATCGTTAAGTAATATAGACCGAGATAGGGTCATATGATAGCTTGGTGTTATTTAAGACATTCTAGGGGAGAGCAAAGTGGTATGCATGGGTAATAAGAGAGACCATATATTTTAGTCCACATATCATGTAGATCATAACAAGGTCCAATTTTAGAGGAGTATTACAACAAGTATGGGATGCATGAGTAGACATCATGGATCTTGGTGTATCAGTGGAGTATGTAGTGAGGTACATAATTATATTACTGTTTGTGTTAGCATCACTCAAGTAGTTATGGTAGTGGATATAACATTGGCAAAGTGAGGGGTACTCTATGCTAGAGAGATAGGAAAGGGAAGTCCAACAATGATAGACTTTATATGGAAAATGATATACAAAGGATATATAGGTATAGGGTGCATAGGTACCAACACATGCATAGGGTGTACAAGTTATTCAAGTACATGGTTCACCACCAAGGCCACCAAATCGGGAGGAGGAGGAGACAAAGATGGAGATGATGTGTGGGGTGATGGAGACAATATTGGAGATGATGGATATGGAGAAAGATGATAGAATGGTGTATGGAGTGAGATTCCAATAGTACCTCCCCTAGGGTCATCAATAGAAGAGTTACAGACTACGCATGAATATAGAGATAAAGAGATGTGGTAGAGAGATGCTTATTTGATTATATCACATTCATTACAGAAAAATTTCTGAGAAGATGATAATTGAGAGGGATCATTTATCATTATAGTTGTAGTAGGTGATGAGTGAGAGAGATACAACATGGTACGTAGTTAAGGCTATTGGGATTAGAGATTTGTTCTAGGATTTATTGATAGCCGCACATGATGTGGGGTATTACAGAGGTCTATATGAGGCATTCATTCTAGAGAGACATAGAGATCTAGGATACAATCATAGGATAGTGACAAGGTCACTAAGGTTGGCTAGGTTGCATGGATTGTCTATGTCCATTAGATCTGTTCAAATGCCACCGTTGAGGTGAGGAGGATATGGACCAGAATTCCTTGCATGGGAGAGATTCGGTGATGAATTCATGTATTATGTCTATGTATATTATTTTTTGGTATATGCTCATGATAAAGGCATATTCTCTTTTTATAGATGTCAATGGTAGCATTGTGATGTATATCTTGTATATGACACTTTGATTTGGAAATTACACATGGACATTTTATTGATGTATATAGATGATGATTAGTTTATTTTTCAAATTTTAATTTATTCATGGATGGATGTTTATTGATGTTCATTATTTATGTTAAGATGGTATGTTAGATATGTTATGGATGATGATATAATTGATTTTACTTGTAGCATGAGCTTCTATTCAGATATTGATATTTAGAGAAACCTATTTTCTTATTGTACAATATAGTTGTCATCATGATTATTAAGAAACCTTTAAGAGTGACACATTATGTGTGTAGTATAAACTCACACACAACACAAAAAAAAGTAAAAAATGAGACAATATACACAGTAGATGTATACACCAGGGTTATAAATGAACCAAGATGTAAACAAAAATACTTGTAACTTTCCAAAATGAAAAAAGGAATAAAAGCAAATCATGTGAGATAATGTGAGAATGAGGATCAAGTGGGATGGTGTGCACATCAACCGAGTTGCACTCAAATGGTAGTGTGATGGAGTTATATTTTGTAAGCAAGCATCCAACCATGAAAACATCCATGCAAAATAATGTTTTTTACTCACTCTCATAAATCATAAAAAAAGGGTACAAATAGGAATGTTGTGTAACTCCCAATACAAGACCAATCATACATGTATAAGGGAGAAGAGGAACCGCATTCCAGAAATGGAAAGTAACTCTTATATGATGCACTTATGCACACCGACATGTATGATGGAATTTTTCATACCCGCTAAGACATATAATACCTATGATCTCACCTAGGTGATATGAATCACCAAGTGATGTGGAAAATTCCTTGTTATGATAAGGTAAGTACCTTACACCAACACCCTCCTTCATCAAAACTTAGGATGAGGTAGGAAATTTAAAAATGAGAAATGGGTCTAGGAAGCTACACCTAATTAGGTACCCATGTATAACAAGTATCTCAAGTAATGGAGGGAAATCCAATGGTAAAAACATCCACTCACAAGAGATAGAAGACTCCCTAAACAACCTAAGAAAGATGCATCAAATGGGTCCCAACAATTAGAGACCTGATAATGTACCCATATATAAACAATAATATTTCTAGAAGACTAGAAGAAGGAGACTAGAGAAACTGAAGAAGATGTGAAGTCACAATGGACCTCACCCAAAATGAGATCAAAAGTAAGGATACTTGGCCTCACTAAATGGTTTGGTGAAGAATCCTGAAACCAATCTAAAATCTGCAACTTTATGAAGTCTTCAATAAGAGTGTTGATGATGTGGTCTTCCGCTTGTAGACTAAAGAAGGTCCATTCGCATCGAACAATTTTCCTGCCCTTAGGAAGGAAAAAATGGAGTACTTGAAGTATTCCCACTTTGTGAAGGAAACATTGGAATGTGACATAGGTCTAGCAAATAAGTGCAAAGGAAAAAAATGTAATGCCACAACATTAGAACTATCAGAGTGTAAGAAGGGAACATTTTCCAAAGTAATATCCATACAAAGTGAAGGAAAAGAAACAACACCCACAAAAATAGAAAGAGGATCCACAAGAGGAAGTGGATCAATGATGGTCTCTAAAATAATGGAAGTGATAAGAGTCCCAGAAGGGTAACTCTCAAAAAAATAGATGAAATACTCCTTTGAAACAATTGTAGAAGAAATAGAAACTCCTTGTACTACAAAAAAATTAGGCACTATGAAGATAAAACTAAGGTCCAACAAATACTCATCCTAAAAGGGTTGCTCAAAAACATAAGAAAAATTTCTAACATGTATGAATTATCAACACAAGTAAGGAGAAGGAGTGGAAGAAGCCTCATACACAGGATATGGAAGCAGATACATGTGCGGTGAGATTATGAGGCTAGGAACAAGATCGTATGATGTTTCATGTGAAGGGGAGGTTCAAAATTCTATGAAAGTTGGCCCGGGAAGGAGGAGAGGAGTCCTTGTTAGTACTATCATCATCATAACTAGAAGAAAAATATCATCATCAAGAATAGGAACAGGAAAAATTATGTGAGAAGAACTATCATCACATGAAGAAGGAGAGGAAATAATTATATCATAAGAAGTGGTATCAACAATCTTGTTGGATGCACAACCACTGAGATGGGGGGTGAATCATTGTATTTAAAAATTTTACTTCAATTATTTTAAATTGTAAAAACCATCAAAGCAACCATTCGACATTCATTAAATAATATGAGATTATTAATTATGAAACAACTATCCACAATAATATGAAACAAAGATAACACATAAATACCATATTTATGTGGGAAACCCTCAAGGGGAAGAAAACCCATTGATCATTGTATTAATAAACAATAATCAAGATTTAGTGAAGCACCAACTCCACAAGGAGCACCAACTTGTAAGGAGGCACCAACCCCTAGTTTAGTGAAGCACCAACTTCACAAAGATCACCAACCCCTAGGGTTTTATTGAAACACCTACTCGATAAGGAAGACCAAGCACCAACTTAGCCACCTAAGATTTTTTTGTAACCTTTCCTTGTTGTTATCTCAATAAATGATGGACATATTTTCACTTCTTCTTGGTATGTTCTTTATCTTTGTTACATCATCATGCTCTCGGGTTTCTAACACACATTTTTATCCTCAAATATCACTTTTTCTTCATACACAAGATCATCTCCTCTTGAAAAACACCCAAAATTACCTTTTTAGCTAACTCACTCTTCTTCTTCTTCTTCACCTTCACTAAGTCATGGATGAAATTCCCTTCATAGATTTGGAATTTCATATATTAAACATGAATGCATTCTCTATGATCTTTACTACCTCATATAGCTCTCACACTGGGATCTAGCTCAGATTTTTCTCTATGCACTTTGTTAGCCCAAATTGGCCTAAACTAACTTGTTTATATATCTTTTTGTTATCCCATTTTTTATTTCATCGATAAAATAAATATAACCAATAAAATTCTCATGTTTATGGACCTATTAAAATCCATTTTTATTTCTAAGTGTTTCCTTAAAAATGTATTTGTCATGTCTTTGTTGGGTTTTGAGGTTTCCTTTGCATTTTGCATGTTTTCTCGTAATATTTTTCCTCCCCGAAATCCCAACACACTATAGCCTTTCAAGTTTCAAGTTTTGATTGCATTGAAACATTTAACTTAGAAAATGCATGCATCATGTCATGTATTTCTTGAACCCGAACCGAAACATGGTCGTGTATGGGACTTTTAGGTTTTTGTACATCGGAACATGGTAAATGATTTGCATGTTACATGTTTCTTACTTTCAAAACCCGAATGCTGACTCCCATTTGGTATTATTTGTATCGGGTTTTGAGATCCAATTACACATTTTCATGACATGCCTCAGAAGTAAAACTTTATCCGCAATTCAATGTAATAAATTCCATGGGGATTCAAAGTGTCCTACACGCATCATCTTACGTGTAATTAATTCTATTTCATATATAAATAGGTGGGATTTCCATGTCATTTTTACCTTATACTTTCTCCGAAATTTAGATTTGCCTCCTGGTTTCACACTTCACAAACACGATTGGTGTTTTCTTGGTGTTTGTGATCAATTTTCTTGGACTTCAACTTATGGTTATTCATTTGATAAGTTTTTTTCCTTCTTTTTGATTCACATTTTCATTTTGGGAGTTTCTTATCTTGTTTTAATCGATTGAGGAGTCATTCTTATTTTTTCCAAATTCTCTCTCTCTCTCTCTCTCTCTCTCTCTCTCTCTCTCTCCTCTCATTTTTCCTTCTCCCATTTTAATTTTTACCTTGATACGTATACTACAAACCTTAACATGAACTTATTGTGTTTTTAACTTATCTATCATGGAAAAATTCTAAGGAAATAAGTTAGATAAAATAATTAATGGTTTGTTCACTCATCATAAATTTTATGGTTTTCCCTTTGCTAAGCAATGTCCATTTTCCAAAAATTTAGTTAGAAATCTTGAAGTCCTGAATTTTTTTGGTCTCCCAATAGTATTTTGGGTTTTGGAAGGTGAACAAAAAGATTCAAATCATAAGAATGTATCAAGGATTACATAATGCAAATTAAGGTATATTTCCTTACAAGTGTGTCAAACATCTCAAGCTACTCGTAAATGTTTCCTTTCTACCAGCTTTTTTGGGATTTTAGAGTTGCAAGATAAGGTCAATATTTACGATATTATATTAAACTACCTGTGGTGCTTTGCAGGGGATAAAACCTTATTTTTTTCCTTGGGCCTTCAGGATAATTTCAGGCTATTTTCTTTAATCCCTCATGATTGATTCAAAAAGGAAAGGACAAAGGAGAATCCTAAAGATAAATGAAGCAAAAATATCAAGGATCATGTATCCCTTTATTATCATATTACAATATTGATATTACATATACTAAATTGGGACACATTAATATGGATGAATTATGGAGTAGAGTCAAAAGTTCCTCTCAAATAACTTAGATGTATCTTGTGTATTTGTAACATCAAGGCTACACCTGGATGCTACCTTTCCAATATTCACTCAAAGTGCCCTCGAACTCATTCTCACTACTTCCAATCATGAAACCTAGACAAGGTTTGTTTTGAATCAAGCTAGAGATGTGGTAGTCCACTTAGACACTAATTTTTTTAATGATCTCCTCAAGCTTCCTAATTTTCACACATACATTAAAACAAATCCCAAAATTTCTCAACAATCGGGATGACAACATGGGTGACTATAAACACGTCAACAAGAAATACTTGGTAAAACCCAAGCCTTCCATGTCAAGATTCCCCAAAACCATTACCTAGAGTGACTTCATCCTCAAAATTGGTAACATCATCACACTTGTTAGTGAAAGGAAAAATAACCGGATCGTACCAAGCCAAGAACAAAAATGCTAATCAAACACCATGATCAATAAGATGAAAGCAATTTGTCAGAATAAATTTACATAAAACCTTTGCAAACAAATAAGAAACAATATCATATATTATTATGGAACTCAATGTAATACATTGAGAATGGGCCTTGCTTAAATAGGCAAGGAATAACAATCTAAGAACCAGTCAAGGTCGTAGATCAAGTCATAAATCAAGGAAATAACTAGTCATCAAAGAAATAGTCAAGACCATAGATTTAGGAGAGAACTAGACATCAAGGATCTAGTCAATACCATAGATCAAGGAAATAACTATACCCAAAAACTAGATAATATCTCCTAATATCTAAATAAGATAAAAGAAATATCCACACACATAAGTGGGTGAGGATAAATACAATAAAGGTAAATAAAGTACCTAGGTGAACATGAGCTAAGGTAAATACCTACTCTAATAATTAGTAGAGTTTTTAGACTCCCTAAGGCCAAATAATTCCAAGGGTGGATGTATCAATTTATCACCATCATAAAGAAAAATGAGCAATTCTTCGATTGGGGTGCATTCATCAGTGACACAATTAATAGCCAAATGAGAGAAGTATTTAAAATTTGAAAGTTATATATGATGTAATATATCACCTATATTGTAGAAAATATGAGGTTAAAAATTGGATTCACAATGGTGGTTTCTAGACCTTTAGATTATGTCTACAATTATTATCCGCAGTTGTCCCTTAAAGGAAATGAGACTCATTTCTAGAGGGTTAATGATGCTTTCTTCTACAACTTTATTTGTATATTGGACCCAAATCTCTAAGTAAAGGGTCACTTAGGTTGTGTGGAATGCAGTATCTCATTGGGGTTGCATCTTCTTGAAATTTCAAACATTCACCTATATTTTGGTTGGAGCACTCCAAGTTTTCCCAACTCATCTTCCCATATTTCCAAGTGAAAAATGGATTCTCATGGAGTTGGTCAAATAATTATTGGATCTTCACAAGTTTCAACAAAATAATAAAAAATCAATGATTCATTTCCCCATCACCATTATAAGATACACCTTCACCTCTATTTTCAAAACCAAGAATGTCGAATTGAAATGCAGAGGATTTTAAGAAGACAATTCCTCCTATGCTAGGTTTTGATTATCATGGCATTCTAAAAACTTATGGAGCACTAGAAATTTTTTTTTCTAGACTTTGAAGACATTCGGGATGATTTCAGGATGAAGTATGCATTAGAAGAAAAGATAATGAGTATATTGACCTTGGATGAGGTAGTAACTCTTAATCTCACCGATGTTCCGTAAGGCGTAGTTGATGATGGAAAGGTCTTGGATGATGGATTAAATATATTACCCACTCGATGACCTCTTAAAAATAATTTATCTTTTTTCTTCCTCAAGCTCTACTTGCTTATGGAAAAATTCCAAGAAATTTTGGATAATATCTTGTGTTTCCTTTTCATTTGGTCCATAGGAATATCAATTCAAAACTACACATGTCTTGAACATGTTTCCCATATTTCAAGAAGCTTATGATAATTCTTGATGAATTTGGAAAATTTACTTAAAACATTCTCGTTCAAATTAAAGGAGGTTTTACTACTTTCATGGAGCGTGTGAAAGGTCATGACCTTCATCTATCATTAGAATTCACCAAAAATTGGAAAGATAGTAAAGTTGCATACAAAGGAAAATAATTTGATATTACGGAGGATGTCATTTCTTGGGTTACCAGGATTCATATAAAGTGGTTAAATTTCTATAATAACAATGTGGATATTGTAGTGGAGGAGAAGAAATTTATGAAAAATACAAGTCAATCAAACATGAAAACAATGGATTCTATAGAGACTCACTCCCATGGCCTTAAAACATTGTAGGTTTGCTCGTGATGAAGTAAATTACTCTCGAAAGGATATTTTATGTAATTTTGTTCTTCCACTTAATTTTCCTAAATCATTTTAGGAGGAAATGCCCCATCAATATTCTATTGTTCATATTGCAATATCTTGAGCACTCCATTTATCTTGTTAAGTGGGGGAACAAAGTGTTCCCACTCCATCATGATATGATCCTTCTACTTTATATATGATTTGACCTTTCTATCCTCCATCCTTGGCTATTTTCCCTCCCTCCATCATAATCCCCTATTGTCCCCTCCAGTAAACCATCCTAATCTACCCCCAAACTCTTCCACTACAATCCCCAACCCTTCAACCCTTCCTCTTTTGTACCCCTTTGTCCCCTACCAATCCTCCTACTTTTTCCCATCATCTTCCTTTCTTCCTCCCTTTTGGGTCTACTTTCAATGTCCCCCTTCCCATAAGAGATCTCAAAATCTCTTGGTAAAACCCATTTATTAGTAAGTATTCCTCCCATTCCTATCCTATTCAAGAGGATGGGAATGGGACATAGACTTACCAAAATAAGGCTCTTGTCTATGGGCAAGAAAACCTCCTATTCCAGAAATCTTTTGATGTTATTCACATTGAGGAATTGGAGATAAATATCAATTGTATCAGTGTTGAGGTCAATGATCTCAAGGATATGTTGAAGGAATTTAACTCTAATAAACGGAAGAGAAAATCTTGAAAGAACTCCGGGCGATGACATGAGATTAATAATATCTAAGATTAAAAAGTAATTTGAAATCATTAAAGCCAGACATTGTGATGTTTTGTCTATCTTAAAGTGTACTATTGACTCTCTTTCTCTCATCACTAACCACCTTGAAGACCACAAAGGAAAGGAGAAGTTTAAGAAGGATATAGGACTCACTGAGATCAACAAGGGACTTTCCTACATCAAGAAGAATTTTTAGAAGTTAATGAAGTAACATCTTTACTACTTGTCCTCTTATGGTTGGCTGGGTTATTTTTGTGGTATTGCGGTATTTTGGCTAACTTTAAGTTGTGTTTTTTGTTACATTGTGTTGTTTTTTTGTTGTATGTTGACTAGTATCTTGCTTGTGGTCTTATTTTACCCACAATGGCCCAAGGCATGCTAGCACATCACTCATCCATAACTCGAGAGCTCACCTAAAGTGTGCAAGGGTACTAAGTCCCTCTTTTATGGAAGATTTGTAAAAATTTATCATGATCATACAAATATTACATATCCATCACAAATAATAAAGTATATTGCATAAAATAAACTAGATCTAAATCTTAACCGTATACAAGATTAACTCATACAAGAATCAAGATTAACTTTACCATGCATGAACTAGTAACAGTTTTGTCAACAATCAATATCTAGCCACATAGATTCATTATATTAATTGTTGTAAAAACACGTAAGCTTCATACATCATAACACAATCACCATAAATTACGTGCGATCAAGAACCGAAAACATAACCTTACAAAATAAATATAATGATCACCTCCTTAAGCCATGAAAATCAATACATATATATAGGGGTGGGGACTTTCCCTTCACCACATATGCATCCTCAAAATAAGTTGTATGCTAAGAATAACCATGCATCGTTTACAAGATAATTACAAAAGCATGCAAACTTGCTAATAATAAATTTTCTAATAATAACTATAGTTCTAATCCTATTAATAGCTCAAAAATATGCATGGCACTTGATCTCCCACTTATCTAAAATAGCCTTTGTGTGTTCTCCAAGTCTTCATACTAAATGTGCTCTACACTCCATGTCTATATTTAGCCTTACACTGAAAACAGATAAGTCCTGAATTCTCACTTTCCGTGCACACTTTGTTCCACTATTATTTTGTGTGCACCTATGTGCCCCGTGTCTACATGCCTAATCCTTATGCACCTTCAAGTGCTTAGGTTGTAATTCATCATCCCAACATTACCCCTAACTAATTTCATTACCATCCCCGGTAATGGGTAATCTTGATCCATCACCGCATGACTAAATAATAAAGAATGAAAGAATATTTGGCGTTCTATTCTTCCACAGGGAGAATTAACTTTGGATATTCATTTTTAATCTCTTCCTCTAAATCATTATAGTCACTAAGCACCTTATTTGTTTTGTCCATAATTTCTACAAGTAGTGATTCCATTTCATCAAGAGTCATATTCTCACCTTCATTCTACATTACTCTAAGAACATTATCCAGGATTGAGACCATCCCGTCCTTGAAATCCATTCATTGCACTATCAATTTCCAAATGTCCTTGATATTTATCTTGTGTGGGTCCTGGCTACATGTAAGCGCATCGTGCTTCTCTGTTATCAAATTTAGCCTCTCCACACACTTAAGTGTCTCATTCTTAACTACTTTTAGGACCTCATCCTCCTTGTCCATATTTATTATCATTATTATCACATCAGGTCCCACACACATATTCAATTCCAAATCTATATTTTTCAATTGATCCTTCAAGATATGTAGTAAAGATTCATAGCTAGTAATATTGTGTGTTATCGTTGCCTTGGCCTTCACCGCCTATGTTGTAGTATCATTTGGTTTTAGAATTTATATGGGTCCCTCATCTAGTATCATATGAACTAATGTTTGTAAATAATGTAAAGCAGATGGAAACTTCTGTGTGACTTTATCCTCCAAATCTAACCTCTTTCTCAAAATATCATCCCCAATTTCTTCTGCTATGTTGAGTACCGAAGGCACCGTCACCTCAACTATCTCATTCTCCTCTATTAGGCTCTTGATTTCAGTATATTTTTCCTTCTTATCATCCAACAACACCTGAATAGTTTCCTCTTTGTCTATTTTCTAGTGCACAACCTTGACATATACCTTGTCAAGGTGTTACTCACCCGCTCATCTAGCATCACATTGGGCTTAACAATCACATGGTGTGAATGTGGTACTTTCTTCATTCTCCTTGATACACATGATTCTTCACACACATCAAAGTTAGTATCATCCATGTGAGTTTGCATTTCCCATGATAATTTTTTCCATGTGTGAGTGGTCGTCATTTATATATCCATTAACTCTTAGCTGTAAAGATCCTTGGGTTCCAAAGTGCTTTGGAACCTCACACGTATGATCTTGGTTGGGTCATCAATATACCCAACTATTGGTGTTTCATAGGTTTCTTCCTCCTTTCCCTTTCCGAGTGCTTACCTTTAGGAATGTGGATGCCTAAATCCATCACCATTATTTCATGTGTATGTGTAGAATGAGGCACACCGATGGCCTGCCCTTATCTATATATACCTCTGTATCCATGGCACCACTTTCTATCTCCCTCTCTTTCAAATCCTCTACATTATTCTTCATTTATTATTCATGAGGATCTTTTACATCCTCAATTTACACTCGGAGTGTTATGCGCATTGTCCTCTAATTTTTCTCCATCATCATGGTCCTTAGTTGGGATGTATCTATGACTTTTGCTTACTGGTTCTATCTTAATAGGAGAAGTCCTAGGTGACCTCCTAAGGGGTTGTGATGGTTTCGTGCCTTGATTCCTTTTTTTTTTTCTCAAAGACTCTTCTATATTGTTTCTCCTCGCGAGTTCCTATTATATGTCTATCTCCACAACATTGGTTCCCACTACTTTTTTTCTCAAGAGGGTAGGTTCACACTCTCTTTTCTCACCTATAGTCAATTTTTTTCCCTCTATTCTCCAAGCCACTTGTATCTTATTTCTCTTGTTCTTCCTTATCTTCTTCTTCTTCATCTTATAAAGTTCCCATTGTATGCTTCCCCTTGGGTGGTGGGGATCTTGAATTTATATTCAACATACTTCCCATTTTCTCGACTTGGGCCTTAGGTAAATATGCACAAGTGTTTCCTAGACTTCCAAATTTCTAATCTCATATCCTTAATATTCATATCATCTGAAATTAGTTTCTCAATGTATGCAGACTTACTTGGGTAAACGTAAGTTTTCTTGAGTGTGTGATAGTCGCAATCTACCTTGTCTGCATTAAATAGAATCCTTCACACATTGGAGAACCTATGCACTAATTCCTAAAAGTAGCGTATAATGAAAGCATAGGGGATATTACACCAAGGGCTCCACTTTCCATCCTTCAAACCAAAATGCACTATGCAAAAGTGTTGGTATACTATAAATTGTACTTTTTTGCCAATAATGAAGGAATATCCTTAGGTATTCTCCATTCATCCTCAAACACAACACACATGTGCTCATACCACAATTCTTCTCTCTACTTAAATGGTCCACTCATGGATCCATCACATGTATACTTATCAAATCTCTCTGCAAGATATTTCTTCTCTTCAGGGTATTGCCATATTTTATCCTTTGGCGCATCGGGAACTCCAATTTATACAAATACAAGAGATAGAAGGATCACATTGAAAATTATAAACCACCCCTTTTGTCATATTCTTTGATATGTGCAACCATCCCTTCTTCACATGTGACCAGCACTCTTGATTATTTAACTTAGTTAGGAGGTGTGTTGCCACCTAAATAACTAGATACTTCTACAACTTGGGGATATCCATCCCACACCCTCCTTTCATGTATCCAAGTGCTTTATTTGTTGCTTCTATCACCTCCTTGTTAGTGAGGTCACTTTGTGAGGTTCTCGTGCCCGAACTCTTTAAACTTTTTAGTATCCCAATTAGGGACCCAATAATCCTCATTCATCACCCATAATAGTAGAAAATCCTCATGGACTCGCTCATCAAAAACGATATAACTTCTCTAGTTTTCCAAAATAAGAGAGTTCATAGAGTTGTAAAACTCCCACCTTTGTCAATAATTTTTTTCCCGCATCATCATAAACAACCATATCATTTTCTGTTCTCATGGATGTCTTTACTACTAGTAACTTATCTAATTCATCTTTGTTATCTTTGGTTCTATGGTTATAATCACTTACTTTGTAATGATGAATATGTGATTCCTAGTCATGACCCATAAAAACCCCTTCTAGATATTGCATCTCAGAAAAATAGATTTTGAGGGCATCTTCTACTTTAAACTCAACTTCCTTCTGCTTCATTCCCCTTGTGGCCACTCCAGGTGCTCACTTAGGTGTCATAGAAACAATAAAGGCACGTCCTTGCAATTAATTGAAGCTCTGCAACTCAACCCCATGTTCCCTAGCTTGAATTTGTGTGCCCTAGCTCAAATTTGAACCCTAACAGTTGATTTCTCCTCCCTACACATCTTTTCTTCACTCAAATACTTATCTCCAATGGAGCGCAAAATAATCATGTGCGTAACTTTAACAAATCCATTTGGCTCATCTTGGTATCATCACTCTTCACACGTCACAACTCACTCTTTAGCTTACTCTTCAACTCACTTGAATTCTCTCAATTGCAAAGGTAAAAATTATTTCACAACACTTCCTTATATAGCTTTTGAAAAAAATTATATTTATTACTCTCCACCTACCACTATACTTAGCATTAAATTGGTGTTTCTTTGATTTTTCCATGTTGATTTTTCTGCACCACAATCATAACTTTCTAGCATGCCTACTACTCCTTGGAAATAGACCTCATTTTTTGTGCCTTCATACACTAAAGTACCTATCCACTACACCTTTCACTAAGTAGTTTCCCTGCTGCAACCTACCTCACGTTACATTGTGCATCCATTCATCCATATGTGTTATTTATTTATGAGAAATATTTCTATATTTGTACCTTTACTTTAAGCACCTAAAAAATATCTCTTTATGCATACTCATCTTCAAAGAACATTCAAGATTGATCCATTTATCATGTATACACTCCACCCCACACTAAAATTATGTGCAGTCATCTACGCATGAATTCAATATACGTAATCTACTTCACATTGTGCAAGCACGCTTATTACACAAAATACTAAACTAAATTGACAAAGAAAAGGAATGATGAAGGAAACGCATATAAAGGAATGCATTAAGGAAATATAATCTAATGGAAATACTACCTTATTAAAAACACCAAGAAAACTTACTTATAGTAGGGATTCAGCCTACTCCTATTGAAATAACCAGGAAACCATGTCCCATCCAACACCTCTAACTAGCAAGTGCCTAAATCAAGTATGTAAGTCACAATATATGGTCCCAACCAATGCACTTTAATATTTCCAAGGTGGCACAAGAACTTGGAGTCATAAATAAGAACCATTTTTCCAACTTCAAGCTTCTTATCCTTAGGATGTCTATTATGCCATGCCTTTTGCCTTTCTTTTTCTATCTTCTAACTCCGTCATTCTATAACACGCCTTTCATCCAATTACATCGGGTTATTGTTAGTGCAAAATCACAAAGCACCCCTAGATTTGATCAGATTTCTAGTTTGATCACTCTAGCATCCAAAGTGTGATTGCACAACATGAATCCTTTCTCGAGTGTGGGACCCATAAACGAGAAAGGAATCTCCAAAGAAGGCTGGTTCCTCTAACTCCTCTGATTTAGATCTATATTTGCACAACTACAGAGGTTCAGATCCTAATCCTACTCTAAATTGCAAGGAGATAGGGATAGAAATGCAAAAATTGAAACTAACTAAAGATGGTGATGCACCAAAAGGAGTGGTGAATATTTTTGTCATACAAATAGACACAAACCAAAGATTGCAACATAAAACATACACAGGCTGATAAGATATAATTTACGATCTGAAATGAAGCAAATAATACAAACAAAGGACTGAAACCAATTCACAAAGCTTGCATTATCATTTCCAATGTCAAAGCCACTGTATTACAACCTCAGAGAGGTATAAAACCTGTTACAATCTTTGAATAGGTTTGATTCTTGCAACAATCACTTGCTGGAGGTGAAAGAAGAAGTTTTTTATGCTAAAAAGTGTTCCCCCTTAAAATTTGCATCGAACACTTAGCCAAAATTTTGTTTCGCTCCCCACGCCGCGAACTCCCGGCCCTTAGGACACGTGTCCTGTTTCTATTGGCCCACGTGCCGACCCTTCAAACCTTGCCCTTTGAAATTTTGGATGTTTTCCCTTGTGACACGTGGCGTTTCCGATTCATCGTGGGCCTGCGGCTTTTCGCATTCCTTTGGCCCGGATGTCCCAAACCGTCTGGGACAAATTCCTCCGATCCACCCGATTCGGGCTTCCCTGTCCCTCTTTGAGGCGAAGACACGTGGCACGCTTTCATTGGCTCTCGGCTCTTCCGGCTTTCCGCATCCCATGCGTCCCTTTGTCCCAACTGTCCCGGATGAAAGTTCCCTATGCAGCCGATCCGGGTGGTTCACGTCCTTCGCGTCCTCACGGCCCAGATGTCCCAGCCTGTTCTGCACAGCAGTTAGTCAATTTTGTTTTTACCTTCGGCCGGTTCGCCCTTTCACGTCCCGCGTCCCCATGGCCTGGATGTCCCTTTGCTACGTGGACCGCCTGGCGGCCTTTCGGCCGATTCGCGCCCCGACGTCCCAACTGTCCCAACTGCTACGAGGACTAGGACTTAGCCGATTTTCATGATTTTTCCTGCCCCAAGCTTGTTTTTTGCAACTTTTTCACCCTTTTTAGAACTTGCTCTTTTCTCCTTGGACAGGAGAGTTAGAAAAAAGCCGAGGGGACCCCAGAAACATGATTTTTTGCCTTGAATCAATCTATCTTGCTCGGGACCAAAGAATTTAATGCATGTTATCAAAATTACCCTGGGGGGTGAATTTTGGATAACAATTTGGTGACTCAGCGGGGTCATCTACTGTGGATGAAGTTACCAGCTTACACTCAAGCGATCCATTGGGCATGGAGTCATCAAATATTCTGTTTAGAACCCCAACTGACTTAGAATGTGTAAGGAGGAAGATGGAATATCACCTGATGGGAGTAAGGACTACAAAACATCTCCATGGATAGTAAGTTGTGCCAAAGCACTTAGGGAAAACAAAACTAACCTACAACAAAACAATGTGCACAAGCACTTGGAGGAATGAAAATCTAATCTAATATTTACAAGGTAGTGAATTTCCCTCTAGAATCAACGCTTGAGATATATTCCATTTCTTGGAATCTGCAGTTCTTCACCATCCAATGGGGCTAATTAGAAAGCATTGTTGTTCTTGCACTTCGTGACCATGTATGGGCCACTCCAAATTGCATCAAATTTTGAATGCCTTTCCAGTTTTTGCTCTATCCACATCCCATTTCAACACTAGATCTCCAACCCGAAAAGATCTATCCTTGGCCTTCCTATCAAAGGTATTTTGATCGAAGCTTGATCCTTTTCCATTGCCTCGGGATGCCCGATTTCTGATCTCTCGCAGCTCCATCAACTCTACATACCTCACCTCCATGGGCTCAAACTCTAGCAACTTCAATCGCTTCATGAGTTCCAATGTTTGCAACTCAAGTGACATGGGCAAGATTGCCTCTCTTCCATAGACAAGTTTGAATGGAGAGTTACTGTGGATCTTTTGTGAGTTATCCTATCAGCCCATAAGGCTGATTTCATTTGGTATGCCAAGACCTCGATTCTCATCAAGATTCCTCCTAATGATCCTCAACAAGTTTTTGTTTATAGACTCGGCTGGCCATTACCTTGAGGGTAATAGTTTGATGAAGTGCTTAGGTAGATCCCGTTCTTGACAGCCCACTCAGTCACCTTGGATCCAATGAATGCCAATGCATTATCTGAGATTATTGTAGTAGGTACACTAAATCTGGTTGTTATCCCCTCATAAAAGTCTAAGATGCTAGACTCATTTGCCTCTTTGAGTGCTACTGCTTCTGTCCATTTGGTGAAGTAGTCTGTGGCTGTCAAAATCCATTTGTGCCCTTGGCTTGAAATGGGATTAATGACTCCAATGAAGTCCAAACCCCATTGCATGAATGGCTGGTCAACTGAGATTGGATGTAATGGAAGGGCAGCAAGTCTCTCTTTTCCTGTGAAGAATGCACAATTCTTACACCTCTTGATCCATGCATAGTAATCACTGAAGATTTTAGGCCAATAATAACCATCCTTCATGATTTTTAGAGCTATCACTCTTGGTGTAAAATGACCACCAGCTGGTCCACCATGAAACTCTTCTAACATCCTTTGAATCGATTTATGCTAATGCATCTCAAGAAGACTCCATTCACATCTTTCTTGAACAAAACTCCATCAACAATGACATATGGAACAACCTCGCAATCAAGTGTCTCCTTTGGGTCTTATTCATCTCCGAAGGGCATAGGCTCGTGCCAGAAGTGTATAATACCTTGGGTCCAGCAAGGAGTGGGGGCAGCATTGTCTTCTTCTTGATTTCCACTTGGCTCATGGCTGTCCGACTGTCAAAACAGCCTCTTCTTCATTGCATACTTCTTTTGCTTCCCCAAAACTAGCTGCTCACACAATCCTTTCCTCTTACCAGCTTGGCGATCTTGATCTCAATGTCATACTCCATGACACGGGTGATCCAACCGCCCTTTTCTCATTCAAATCCTTGTTGAGGAGGAAGTCCTTAACCCCAAACATGTGAGACCAGCAATTGGACCTTGTTGTTTGAGATTAAATGCTTGAATTTCTTCAAACTTCGATTCACGCTAGCACATGCTTCTCAATAAAAGAGTGCCTCACCTCATAGTCATCTAGGCTCCTATCAAGAAGGCAATTGCACGCTCGTCATTATCCTTGTTCTCATTGTACCAAAATGGTAGAAATAGTGTCATTACCTCCAAATGCATAGAGGATGAAATCCTTGAGAAGTCCGGGTTGATGAGAGTTGGTGCTTGAGAGATGGCTTCTTTGATTGCTTCAAAACTCTCTCTTGCCTTCGCTGTGCACTTGAAAGCCATGCTCTTTTTAACATTTTGGTGATGGGCTTGACAAGGGCTGCAAAATCTAGGACAAACCTCCGAACAAAGTTTATCCTTCCCAAGAAACTTTGAAGGGCCTTCTTGTGGTGGGAAATGGTAGTGCTCTTATGGCTTCAACCCTCTCTGGATCAATTGCTAATCCTTCCTTGGAGACAATATGGCCAAGGAGCTTTCCTTTATGTGCAAGAAAGATGCACTTCTTAGGATTCAAAGACACTCCAAATCTCCTACACCTCGTGAAGACTTGCCTCAAATGAGAGAGGTGGTCTGCTACATTTTTGGAAAAAACAGTGATATCATCAAGGTAAATCAGCACCACGTTGTTAATCAAACCTTTGAATGCCATGTCCATTGCCCTTTGGAAGGTAGCACTAGCGTTGGACAGCCCAAATGGCATTTTCCTGTATGCAAAAGTTCCCCATTTGGTTGTGAAGGTTGCTTGAACCGGTCTTCTTCCTTCACCATAACTCGATTGTAAACGAGTAGCCATCAAGTAGTGAAAACCTCTCGGAGCCAGCCACAACTTGCAAGATTTTCTCCATGGAAGGGAGTGGGTAATGGTCCTTGAGAGAGGCTCTATTTAAGTCTCTGAAGTCAACACACAATCTAATCTCTCCACTCTTTTTTCTGACTGGAACTAAGTTGGTAACCCAACTAGAATGCTTGATTGGGAATATGATCCTTGACTTAATCACTTGTCCAATTCTTTCCTCATGAGAGGATCCATGTGTGGATTGACTGGTCTTTGTTTCTGCCTGACAAGCTTAGTATTTGGATCCAATTCGATGGTATGCTGAGCTAAGTTGGGATTGAAACCTTTCAAGTCTTCATAGCTCCAAGAAAACACGTCAGGGAACTCTTGACACAAGTCTGTATGAACTCATACCTTTCTTGTTCAGTTGTCATCCTTCCAATTTGCAATGGTTTGTTCTCTTCTACCAAGATGGATACCGAATCCTCTCTCTTGACTCGAATGTTTGCTTTTTCCTTTCTAAACTGGTCATTAGGGTTAAAAATGGACTCCAAAGTGATAAGTCCTCTTGGGCAGCTTGTTAGTTCTCATTTTGTACTACTTGGTCACCATACTCGCTATTCCAATCTCTCTTGATTCTTGGTGAGAACTCAGCTTCTTCTTACAAGAAATGGATGATTTATTGGTCATTCTCAAACACTTGCCAACTAACATTGTTATCCGCACTTTGAAGGCCTCACAATCACGTGGAATTTTGGTTGTACCTTGTCTTGTTGTATGCTTTCCACAATGTCAAAGGCTGCCCTACTCTGCTGCAAGCTCTGTCCGCAGACTTGATTCTCTTCCTAGGAATGGATTTGATGCCAAAACCCTCAAAATCTTCCATGAGGTCCACACCCCTGTTCTTGTAGCACACCGAGAAGGTCATTCTTGGTAGCATGCTATCCCTTGACCTGATTTACAATCAATTCACTTTGTCACCAAAGACTTGCAAGTTCTTTATTTTCTTCTTGATTGTCCAATGCATCCCTTGCACTAAGGCTTCATATTCAGCAGTGTTATTGGAACATGCAAACTGAAATCTAAAAGCTAAATAGTACTTTACTCCTTGAGGTGAAACAAGCATGGCTCCACCTCCTGTACCTTGTCTACTCCTTGATCCATCAAAAAACAGCTGCCATACCTCGTTTTCATCCTTGTGGTTTGGCTTGGTGATGCTAGGAATAGGCTGATTTTCTTCGTGTATGCAATAGACCCCTAGCTCAGATTCTTCCACTTCTTGATAAGGATCAAATGCATGTATCTTGTTTGCCCATTCATCAAGAGTTAGATCCGGGATGCTTCCAACCTTGGTGTTAGCCTCATCAGTGCTTGGGTGATCTTCTTGATCAAATGCTGAGCAATTGGCATTAATCTGACTTGGAGTGTAAGGCTCAATATGGAAGTTTGCAATAGGTTCTGACCTGATTGTAGCCTTAGTTCCATACCTCATTCTGAATAGCATGTGTGACCAATCAGCAGACAAATATCCCCCAATCTTGGTTGTGAAGTCCCTTGACAAGCATAGGGCAAAGAGTGGTGGAAGGTCTATGACTGATACATCTTGTAAAACAACAACATTTGGACATGCATGCAAGGTAAGACTCAAGTTTCTAATCACTCCAATCATTTGTTTTACTTGTCCCATCCACCTGCACTACCCTTTGGATATAGTTTCACTCGAGCCCTAGCTGATCAGCTATTTGTTTAGGCATTACCGAGCTACTTGCCCCGGAGTCTATCATGCAATTGTGCACTAGCTGGCTTCCAATGATCAATGAAACATAGAAAGGAGGGGGTTTCAACATTTTACCTTGCTGTCCTCCATGATTTCCCTCATGTCATCTTTGGCGTGATTTGTAAGTACCTTCTCTTGCCTTTGGACCTGTTGATTTGAAGTTGACCAGTCCTTCATGGCAGCTTGTAGCAGATATCTTTGGCCTGGGATAGATAGGGATTCCCACATTGATATATTAACATTTGTCTTCTTCATCTGATCAATGATGTTGAATGGGGATGAAGTATCCTTTTTTTGTCCCTTGGTTTGCACATTCACTCCTTGCACGTGGGCAGCAACAACTGGTATTTGAGTTGGCCTAGGTGCTGTTCTTAGCTGCCCTTGTGCATTTGAAATTGGATTTTGCTTGCCAATCATTTGTGGAGCCATGGAAGGTTGTGGATTGGTTGGGGCTAATGGCTTTTCTTCACCCAAATTCCTCCTTTTTGACCTTGTGTTGGCTGCAACATCTTGAGAAACTACTTGATTCATGCCACAAAAATCCTCTGCTTGCCAATTTACCAATGTGGTGTCATTTGGGGCTGATTGTTGTTGGAATGTTTCTTGTTGTTGGCTGTTTCCTTGACTTCCCTCACCCTCCATACCAATGGTTGTCACCATCAATGCTTGATTCAAAGCACCATTGAAGCACATGGATTGGTTATGAGGCTCATTGCATGGAAAACACCAGTCATACTCCTGAGCAATGTTGTTTTGTGTTGGCACCAATGCCTTAGAGGCAGATATGGCATTTGGATTGTAGGGCTGAAATGATCTATTGGCAGGAGGCCTTGTTTGATTCATATTTGCAGCTAGATTAGGTGGTCTTTGTGGTTGGTATGGCTACCTGTTAGGTTGAGCTTGGGGTTGATAAGGAGGTCTAAAACCTTGGGCCTGCTGCCTTTTGAGAGTAACCAACTCATTGCCTAGGTTTTGCAATTGTTTCATGACTTCTTGAAGCTCATTTGGGGCACTTGGAGATGAAGTGGAAGCTTCATTTGAACTCTGATTTCTAGGAGTGGGAGAAGGAGCCAAATTAGGTGCTTGATTGGTGTTTGGGCTCTCTAAACTTGGAAACAATGGCATGGGAGGTCTAGGGGCAAGTTTTCCAGCTTGGATCAAACAATTTTCAGCCCTAATGGAAATGTTATAAGCCATAGGGATAGTTATGCCTCCCATGGACTGAATCAACATAGAAATATCAGAATTTAGAGCTTTGAGATAGTAGAGAAAAGCACCTTCTGTTGTTGGCCTGACTGCCACTGGAATTCTCTCCCAAGTCTTTTGAAATCTGAAGTTGAAATCGGTCAGCTGCTCATTGGGAGCTCTCTTGATGGTTGTCAGTTGCTCCAAAAGAGACAAGTTGTCTCCCTTTTCTCCAAATTGCTCATGAAGTGCTATACACAGCTGATTCCAATTTGTGATAGAACTAGCTCCAAGGCTTCTAAACCATTGCAATGCTTTACCCTTGAATGAAGATGCCAGTAACTTGACAGCCACTTGCATCTCATTGATTTCATGGATTGCACAAAGGTTAGCAATATCTTTAACATGATCACCTGGAGTAGTTTGATTTTCTCTAGTGAAGTAGGGAATGTTCTTCAAGGCTACAATAGGAATTGGATGTTGTGCATTGAGGGCAAGTGGGATGCTTCCTATGAAGTTGACATAGGGGTTGTTTTGTGCCATTCTAATTGGTCTTAAAACCCTTGTTGACTGAATGAAAGGCCTACTGTGGAGGAGTTGAGAGAGTTCTGTTTGGTGGAGATGGAGACCTTTGAATCCTTCTTCCTCTTTGCCTTCTTCTTGGAGATAATTATAGGTATTCGAACAACACCTCTTCTTCTCCAACTCTTGACCTTGTGGTGATTCTTCTCATGAGTTTTCAAAGCTTGCAGACTTTGCTGAAACCAGTTGATTCTTCCTCATAATCGCCGGATATGCAAATAATAGCTCTTTTCAAGCAAGAAAATTGCAGTAGATGCACATCAACTTTGCTGCAATAAAAATGAGACCTCTGGGTCCCACCAGGTGTGCCAAAACTGTTAGTGTAAAATCACAGCACTTCGGATGCCGATTAGATTTCTAGTTTGATCACTCTAGCATCTAGTGTGATTGCACAACATTGAATCCTTTCTCCGAGTGTGGGACCCATAAACGCGAAAGGAATCTCTAGAGAAGGCTAGTTCCTCTAACTCCTCTAATTTAGATCTATATTTACACAACTACAAAGGTTCAGATCCTAATCCTACTCTAAATTGCAAGGAGATAGGGATAGAAATGCAAAAATTGAAACTAACTAAAGATGGTGATGCACCAAAAGGAGTGGTGAATATTTTTGTCATACAAATAGACACAAACCAAAGATTGTAACATAAAACATACACAGTGATAAGATATAATTTACGATCTAAAATGAAGCAAATAATACAAACAAAGGACTGAAACCCATTCACAAAGCTTGCATTATCATTTCCAATGTCAAAGCCACTGTATTACAACCTCAGAGAGGTATAAAACCTGTTACAATATTTGAAGAGGTCTGATTCTTGCAAAAATCACTTGTTGGAGGTGAAAGAAGAAGTTTTTATGCCAAAAAGTGTTCCCCCTTAAAATTTGTATCGAACAGCTTAGCCAAAATTTTGTTTCACTCCCGCGCCGCGAAGTCCTCGGCCCTTAGGACACATGTCCTATTTCTATTGGCCGCGGGCTGACCCTTCAAACCTTGCCCTTTGAAATTTTGGACGTTTTCCCTTATGACACGTGGCGTTCCCGATTCATCCGCAGCCTGCCGGCTTTTCGCATTCCTTTGGCTGGATGTCCCAAATCGCACTCGGGAAAAATTCCTCGAACCGTCCGATTCGGGCTTCCCTGCCCTCTTTGAGGTGAAGACACATGGCATGCTTTCATTAGCTCTCGCTCTTCGGCTTTCCACGTCCCATGTGTTCCTTTGTCCCAACTGTCTCGCACAAAAGTTCCTGCGCGGCCGATCCGGCGGTTCGCGTCCTTCGCGTCCTCACGGCCCAGATGTCCCAACCTGTTCTACATAGCAGTTAGTCAATTTTGTTTTTACCTTTGGCCGGTTCGCCCTTTCGCGTCCCGCGCGTCCCCACGGCCTGGATGTCCCTTTCATTGTGCAGATCGCCTGGCGACTTTTCACCGATTTGCGCCCCGACGTCCCAACTATTGCGAGGACTAGGACTTAGCCGATTTTCATGATTTTTTCTACCCCAAGCTTGTTTTTTGCAACTTTTTCACCCTTTTTTAGAACTTGCTCTTTTCTCCTTGGACAGGAGAGTTAGAAAAAGCCGAGGGGACCCCAGAAACATGATTTTTTACCTTGAATCAATCTATCTTGCTCGGGACTGAAGAATTTAATGCATGTTATCAAAATTATCCCTGGGGGGTGAATTTTGGATAACAAAGATTATCAATGCGCTCATCAAGTTATTTATCATCAGCCAAAACTCCTATGTGCACAATACACAAATAAGGTAACATGAACTCCATGGGAAAAATAGCCTCGTGTCAAACACCAACCGAAAGGGTGTGGATTTTTTCAACCTCTTGTGGGTTGTCCTGTATGGCTAAAGTACAATATAGACTTTATCATCCCAATATTTTCTTCCAACATCACAAATATTATTCAATGTTTGGTTCAATATTTTATTGAAAGCCTCAATAGTTCCATTCACCTAAGAGTGATAGGGTGTTATTTTATGGTGTGCCACCATAAATTCAACCAATAGTATCCTGATGGTCTCATTAAGAAAATGAGTGTCCCTATCATTTATCAAACTCAATGGGCATCCATACCTGTTGATAATGTTCTCCCACATAATCCTTGCTACCATAGCTACCTAGTGTAATTTTTATAGGCATTGCCTTTACCCACCTCATAAGATAATTTGTATAAGTTATAATGTAACATGATCTAGTCTTGCTTGCACGGGTGGGGAAATTGGACCCAAAAAGTCAAGTGCCCACTTTTCAAAATGTTACGCACTATAAATAGGCCTCAAAGGATTTGCATCTCAATGCCTAGGATTTCAAGGTGCTTACAATGATCACATGCCTTACATTATTCTTTACAATACTTATACAATGTTTCCACCACAAACTGCATAATAAAATCTTACGCCGTGGTGGCATCTCCTACATAATGTCCACCTACAATACCACCATGAGCCTCCTCCATAATAGCTTCGCACTCATGCTCAATCACACACTAGTGCAAAAATTCATCCCAACCTAGTTTGTGTAAGTCTCCACTAATCAACATATAAGGTGAGGCGTGTATGACAAGTTGTTTCTTCTCTATATTATTCATTCCATCGGTGCCACACCAATACACAAAAAGATAGTAATATATTCCAAGTATGAGGGCACATGGTTCAATTTGAATAAATTTTCATCTGAAATTATATCCTCAATTCTTTGTGTGTCCTCACCTAAATTTATCCTTGATAAATGATCTAGTCTAAAATTTCTCTTTCTTGGCTTAACCACCACTGTAAAGTCAAATTACCAAACAATGTAATCCAACGGCATATGCACCCCTCCAAAATGGTCTTGTTTACCAAGTACTTAAGTTCCATGTGATCTGTATAGAATATAAATGGGGTAGCTAGCAAGTACTATCTAAAATTATGCAGCGTGTATATCATGGACAAAGCTTCACACTCTGTATTTGTATAATTTTGTTAGATGGGGTTAATTTCTGCTTGAAAAACAAATAGGATGATCATAAATACCTTCTCCAAGATGGGATAATATCACACTAATGGCCATGTCGAGGCATCTACATGTACATGAAAAGGTTTGGTCCATGAAGGAAAACATAGAATGGATGTTGTAGCATGACTTTCCTTTAGTGTCTCAAATGTGCGTTGTTTCACTTCACCCCTATGGAAATTTCCTTTACTCTTTAACAGCTTCTTCCAAGGGCATGGAAATCTTAGCATAACCTTTGATAAATTTCTGTAATATCATGTGTGACCCAAGAATCTACACACCTCGCTCTGGTTAGTAGGTTTCTCTAAGTCCAAAATAACAACCTTAGTAGGATCCACTAAAAGCCTTCTTTATAGCTAATGTGTCCTAGCAAAGTCCTAAAATGTGTAGCAAAAACACACTTATTAATGTTTAAGGAGATGTTCAATTGTCGACACCTCTCAAACATAAGCCTTAAATTATCACAATGATCTTTCACTAGCACATAGATTATCCAATCATCCAATTAAACCTACAAAAACTTATGAATGAAGTATTGGAATGCTTGCACGATAATGCGTGAAAAGACTGTAGGTGCATTTTCAATCCAAAAGGCATAACTGTGTATGTAAAACTTCCCCACTCAGTGGTGAAAGTTTTCTTCTCTTGATCCTCTTTAGCTATCCTTACCTGATGATATCCACCATCAGTGAAGGAGTAGATCTCGCGCCCTGCAACACCTTCCAATATTTCTTTAGTAAAAGTTGTGGGAAAGGGATCTATCACACATGCAGCATTCAAATCCCTATAATCCACACAATTTCTTATTCTTCCATATTTATTTATACTTATCACCATAGGGCTAACCCACTCTAACTCCTCAATGGGCTCAATGATTCCAAAATTCAGTATCTTATTAATTTCTTCATTTACCTCTACGCACAGATTAGGATTCATATAATAAGGCCTCTTCCTAACTAGGTACGCACCTTCCTTCAAATTGATCCTCATCTCACCCAAAGAGTGATGTACCCCTTTTAATTCATGATAGCCTCTTGGAAATAAATCTTGGAAGTTGTGCAGTATATTAATTATCTTTACAACCTCATATTCAGCCCAATACTCCCAAATGATGACTTTATTAGGTTCTAAATTTATCCCAATGTTGACCTTCTTCATTTTCATAGGCTCATTGTATGTGCATGCTTTCTCATATGCACCGTATAAGACCTCACATGTACCATCAGTGTGCATAACATCCAAATTTTCCACTTCATCATCAATTACATGACAATCTTACCTTTTTATTTTTCTAGGAAGGCGCACCTAAGTTGTTTCGCATCTATATATTCTTCTTAAAAACATGCCTCCAGATCTCGACTCACCTTGTAACTCCTGAATGAGTTCCTTATCCTTTACATTATCTCCCAACATAAAGGACTTCATAAACTATAATGCCTCATTCACTAGGGTTTTAGTGGAAAATGGTCAAAGGTCCGAATCATACTTGCATTATGTTCTTGCCAATTCCTTGTTTCTCTATTCAACTCTACATAAACATACCATGCACACGTGCAACCTCACGGGCGTAGTAGAAATTTTTCACCCATAGTGAAGGTGATCGGGACTCTTGCCACTCCATCTAGAGTCTCTCACACTACTAAACATGGTGTTGAGCATCCTTCCCATGAAGTTCACATATCTTATTAGGCACATTGCTTCGAAGAAATCTAACAAAGAAGGTGATTATCAATTATTTCCACTCTAAAATATTATCTCTGTGAACCATCCATCAGCGTGTTAATGTCCTACATAGGGTATATACCAATATATTCCTTCTTTCCACTTAATTTTTCCACTTTGAACTTCCATAGTGTGTAGGAACACATCAGATTCCCCTCACTAGTATACCTTGGTAATTGGTTACTACCCAAATTCCTAACACAAAAAAACCAACTCACACATGTAACTACATTTTTCATCTCATAGCCAACCATTTTAGAACTCCCACGTTCCGGTTATCACATGCAATCTTGGTAGTATCTCTCATAAACCGTGCATCATCCCACTAAAAACTCCTTCTTTCGATGGCTCAAGTAATTCAAGATCTCTAATGGTATGAACCTCAATTATATTCATATCTTCTTCACTCAAATTATCTACATAAGGTGTAACTTTTCAATTTGTTAAAGGAATGATGACATGCTCCTCATTGTTCTCAAAACTGATCAATCCCTTGTTAAAGCGCAAATCGGCATTATTCGTATAACACTAAGGGTGCCCAAGCAATGTTTTAAAATTGTCTTCTTCTCGTAATTTCCAAAACCTTGAAGTATTTAGTAAACTTATCCCTTTGTATAGTAATAGTAACATCCTTCAAGACTCCAATGGGCACGGCTTTAGTCTTGTTTTCCATAAATATCACATTTAAAGACAATTGTAATGGTGGCATCTCCATCGACTCCACACATCCAAAGTGAGTACATTCACTTTTGCACCTATATCAATCAAAATGTTACTCAAAATCCATCCATCAATAACTACATTCAGAGTGATCTCTTTGTCATAATCTAGACTATGAGGAGGTAGGTTAGCATGTAAAATTTATCTCTCACGCTCCACTCAAAGTGCATGGAATATTCCTTTTAGTCATTCCCCCAATAAAGGAATGATTTTTTCTTATCACAACATCTTATAAACCTCCTTTAAATCATCAACATACTTTTGTGGAAGCCCAACTCCTTTGGCATGTTCCAACTTTCGTGACTACTCTTTCAAGCACCGTATCTCACCCCGTAAGTTCGTGATAACCTCCATGGTTTCTTGATAAACTTCCTTCGATGCGTAAGGTATGGATACTTCTCATGCAATATATCCTCCTTTATAAAAGGATTCTTCTTGGGAACATCCCTTAAGCACAAACTCAAGCGTATGTAGTGACTAACACGGGCACCATCTCGAGGATCATGTGCTAACTTTAGTATCCACTTGATCTTCCACAACGTGTTGTACTCAAACCATTCTTGTGCCCTTATCCTAATTTTGATTCTTATTAAAGTGTTCATACAAGTTCTGGAATTCTTCATAGCTGTGGTTCTTTCCAAAAAAACAACAAATAATGTTCTGTGGGCATTCACGCTGTAATGATCGGGGATCCACATGTATAACCTTTTACTCATCTCCTTCCACCTGCCGCGACTTCAGCCTCTCGAATCCTCCATGGTATCCTTTACCTATATCGTGGTCACCATTAGAGCACCCTTCATTGTGATTGTGATCATGATGCTCACCTTTTCTTTACAATTATTTGTAACATTGGTCTTTCAGTAAACCAATATCTATGGCATCATGAATATAGTCAATCAACCTACAATTCTTAGTATCATGAGTGGTAGACATATAAATCTTACAGTATCTAGATACATTCTTCCTTATCATGTGTTGAAACAATAGGAACCTATTTGAATCATGATCCAAGTGGTAGATCTCATAGTCTAGCAACATGGCACGCACTTGATTTACAATGAAAAATATCCTTAGTATGGCCTTCTACTTAAAAGCCCATGCACCAAATTTAGAAGGTAACTCTCACATAAGAAATTTATAGAACCATGTGAGGATTTGAAAGGTGTGATCAAACCTCCAAAGAACCATTGAGCATGCTGACTCGGGTGAATGTCATAAGATAACTTTGATAATAATTAAGTGAGCATCATACTCCCTTACACTTTCAGCCATGCCCTATTTGATGTCCTTCAACACGCTAATGCTCTTCTTCTCAAACTCAGGTATGTGGAACTCTACCAAGAAAGCATCACGCAACATGGTATAGTCTACACAAGTCTGGTTTGGATCATATTTCATGTACCAACTATGTGCATGCCCTTGCAAAGTAGTTGTAAAATGGATTTCCTTGCACTCTGGAGCTATAATCCCTCTCTGCGTACCATATTATTTCACACATATACACGTGCTCATCTGCATCTTCAATTCCTCTATATTCTAGGAGATGAAGAGACATCTCTAAATAGACTTTATAGGGTTGGTTTGGATTGTGCCCACTAATCCAGAACATGCATTTCCTCTTGTGTTTCCTCTTCTTCCAAAACTACCAGATCTGCTAGATTCTAAACCACCTAATCCTCTCAATCCTCCCCCGTAGTAGGTAATAGACTAGAGGATGTACTTCCTTATGTTCGAATAGTTGTGCTAAAATTAACTCCCACTGGTCCTGTGAATTTGTGTTACTTACAAACATGATACAAACATTCTTTGTGCCCACGTTCTATGTTGATGACGCACTAGAAAATATACCTCCAACCAGACCTCGAGAATAATACTGAGACGATGAATGTGCCACCATAGATGAATAATCTATTTGATTAACTCCTAAAATTGACTATAAATTAAATCTTTCCATCTCTACTCTCTCGCCCACACTAGCTTGCTTACTAATTACTATTGTAGAAACTAGAAAACCAAGAGAAAGGGCTATGTCTCGGGAAGGATCAAATGCGCACCGCTAGCCCTCACAGTTTCCACCGGCATGCTCTCATTTGAGGTCAAAGAGGGTTATCTACCATGTTTACCCAAATGGGGAGTTCTATATGCTCGGCTCCACATCCTCTATGTGAGCTCTAAATCCTTTATGAGCCATCTCTCTTTACAATGCCATACATTCTACAAATTCACGATGCTTCTCTAAATCCCTCTTGTGTGCCTCATTAAATTTAAGCCACCTTTCTTCTCTCTTCCTTTCTACCACCAAGTCCTCCATCTTTCACTAAACCTTCTCCTTCCCCCATGTGTGGTGGGGTTTAGCTAGCCATAGGACGATGTTCCAAATCTAGGGTCATAATCAAGATCTTAATCACTAAAGGGATACCGTGCAAATAAGATCCTCTGGGTTCACGCAAGAACTGGAACTCAAGCAACCTCTAGATAGGAATAATTAGAAATTGTGTACTCCAAAATATAACTATTCAAAACACCACTCCACTAATGGTCTACAGTGCATGTCTAAGTCATATCAGCATCATGCAAAGCCTGTAATTCTTCCTACATCTAAAAAAGTGTTTGAAACCTCCACTTTATCTTTGATGCATAAGACAATAGAAAATCATACAACTCTATGGGAAAATAGGAGAAAAACATCTCATAGAGCTCGTGATATAGATTTTTTTCAACCCACACACAATCATCAAAATTAGGTCTAGTGTTAAATCTGTAAGCATAATCTTCCTCTAAATTGTCTAACCACTCTTCAATACTAACCAAGGTCAACCAGTACATGCTAATCATGCAACATCCTAGAAACGGATGAAAAGAGGTCTAGGCAACGGAACCAAAATATAGTCTTATTTTACCCACAACATGCCAAGGCATGCTAGCACATCACTTAGCTAGAACTAAGTGCTCACCTGAAGCACGCAAGGGTACTAGGTCCCTCTTTTATGGAATCTTTGTCAAGAAGTTAGCATGATCATACAATATTCCAGATCCATAACAAATAATCAAGTATATTACATAACATAAAATATATCTAGATCTTAACCATATACAAGATTAACTCATACAAGAATCAAGATTAACTTTACCATGCATGAACTAGTAACAAATATGTCAACAATCAATATCCAACCACAAAGATCCATTATATTAATTGTTGTAAAAAATAGAAGCTTCATAAATTCATAGCATAGTTAGCATAAGTTACGTGCGCTTAAGAACCAACAACATAACTTACAAAATATAGATGATGATCACCTCCTTAAGCCATGTAAATCATTACATATATAGGGGCGGGTACTTTCCCTTCACCACTGTGCATCCTCAAAATATGTTACATGTTAAGAATATCCATACGCCATTTAGAAGATAATTACAAAAGCATGAAAGCTTGCTAATAATAGATTATCTAATAATAACTATAGTTCTAATCCTATTAATAGTTGAAACATGTGCATGGTGCTTAATCTCCCACTTGTCCAAAATAGCCTTTGTGTGATCTCCAAGTCTTCATACTAAATGTCAATTGCATTCCATGTCTATATTTAGCCTTACACTGAAAAAGCAGATAAATCCTGAATTCTTGATTTCCTGCACGTGCTCTATTCCACTATTCTTCCACGTGTACCTATGTGCCATGTGTCTACACACCTAATCCTTATGCGCCTTCATTACTTAGGTTATAATTCATTAGCCCAACATTGTTATAGTATTTTTTTGTTCTCATGATATTTATAATGTAATATTTAGTATTTGGCCTCTTTGTAATCGGGGCGGGGTCCCAACCAAAAAATATTTATCCTTAATAAAAAAGTTCAAGGACTTGGTTGAACAAGAGTATTCACTAAAAATGATTTTGGCTAGGAAGCCATTGATAAGTTGATTTTGTGTGAGAATGTATTAAGTAACTTGACCAAATTCATCAATAATTATCGAATTTTCCTTAAAATAAGGGCAATGTTTTTGAGACATGTGATGTTTTGAATGGATATGCTGCTGCAGACCGATGAAAAGGAAACATGAGATATTATCCAAATTTTCCAAGAATTATTTGAGAAGAAAGTAGAGATTGAGGAATAAAAAAGATAAATTTTATTGAATGCTTCATCATGTTGTTTCCTCTTTATGTGAACCATGTTAATTTTTGAGATGTTGGAACATATTTTGGATTTGCAATTTTACTTGATCATTTTGTGAGAATCAATCAAAAGGACTATTAATTTGTATTTGTTATTTTTAGCATGCAATCCAAACGGTTTCCCCTTTCTCTCCTCCCCTCATCCATAAATGTAAAATGTTGACGCATTATTTAGGGTTGGATATTTTTACAATAATAGTACAAATCCTAGAGTTGGAAACAGATAAAAACTTTGTATTTCCAATCTTGTTATTAAGTAATGTAAGAGATATCTATTGCAAACTATGTGTTTTGGTATTATCTTATTCATTTAACGTATTGTTCTTGTGTTCAATGCATTATATGGATATTTATATTCTATCATCTTGTTTATTATATCTTTGGCACTTTATTAATGTTTTATCATTGGTTTATATCTTCGATCTATGTTTTCCAAAGAGAAAGAACATTTTCACTTATGTTTTCCTCACACTTCCCATCCTCTATTGTCACTCCCTTTCTTTTATTCTCTTTTGTATTATATTTTAAAATAATAAATCTAATGGGATAAGATCCCAACCCCAAATGGTTAAAATAGTGTAAATACTATAAATATTCTTTGGTGTTATTAGAATAGTAATAAACAAGGTGCCTCCCCTTTATCTGAGAAGGGACTTTGTCCTGCATGCTATGGTTGAACCTCGTATTTTGTCTCTAAAAAATATCCAACCAACATTTTTTGGTGACTCTGTTGGGGAGTACAAAAAATTAAGAATAATTCCATTATACTATTGGCGACTCTGTATTTTATTTTTCCTATTGTTACTTCACATATTCAAGTTGTAAATAAGGGTGTTTGCTTATGCTAGCAAAGCTAGAGGAGAAGTGGATCCTATTTTTGACTTGCTATAACAACACAAATTTAATCTTGCTCCGAAAGTCATTCTTTTGGAGTTACAAGTAGTTTGTCACTGTGTGTAGGAATCATGTTACATAAGGACACGATACATCTATAAATTATAGATAACTATTTTTAGTGACACTCGATTCTTGCACGTACATATTTCGGAAGGATGGATACACCACAACCTCTTGTCCCTTGGGGCCCAACTATTAGTCCTATTGCATTGACCCCACCTCTACATGATTTACCAAATGGCTAGTGAAAGAACTTCCCAAAGTTTAATGGTGGTGAAAAACAACATCCCAATGAGCACATAGTTATATTTTTTGTAGTTTGTGGAGTTATTAGTGTAGCTCATGAAGATGATTCTATTTTAATTTTCATTGAGACACTCCAAGGCTCTGCAAAGTGGTTTTATTACCTTAATTTTTCATCTCTGTCAACAATTGGGTGCCTATGAGAACAAGGTTTAAAGCAAGATTCAAACCTACAGAGGATGCGCATGCATTACTAGCTCAGCTCACAAAGATGAAGAAAGAAGCGCTTGAGTCCATGCATGATTTTGTTGTAAAGTTCAACAAGTTGATCCATAACGTGTGATCCCTACTCTTGAAAAGTAAAAGTGCTTCTTTGTCAATTCTCAACTTCCTAAAGTCATCTTCTTGTTGAGAAGTTCAAATATTCTTGATTTGGCTACTACGCAATCAATGGCAACAAAAATTAAAGATGATCTAATCATGGATAGAAACATTAGAAGGGACTCTTCCAAATCTAAGAATCAAAGTACATCTTAAAATACCATTGATCCTATGATTCAGAGGTTAGCTAATGATTTTTTGAACTTAAAGAAGAATATTTCTCATAATGTACTAAATGTTTCTTATTGGGATATTCCTAGAAGGAATTTTAATAATAGTAATGGTGCCTTGCGAGAGATAGAAATCGATTACCCACCACTCATCCCAAATTGGCTATTTAAGCCCCTCTTTTAACGTTTTCATGGAAATAGTTGATGAATGAGAAAAATTAGGTGATGTAGTTGATGATTCCTTATAATCTATTGGTTATGTTGATAAACCAACTAGTGACTCCAACATTGGTTACTAGGAATATCAAGAGGAGTATTATGATGTCATGATAAATGATATGAATAGTCAATATTTTTTTATTTTTACTGATCACAAAATTAAAGGAAATAAGTGAAAAAACCTAGAGAAAATCCTAAAGAAAAGGAATATCTAATGGTCGTTCCTAATATTGCCAAAGGGGTAACTATTTTTCTTGTTCAACCAAAAGAGAAGCATGTTATCAAAAATTTTACCCCTACTTCTAATCATTCCTCCTCTATTATTCCTAAAGAGTATTCCCTCTCCTATATAGAAAAGTATTGAAGGATATGCACCTTCAATTTCCATCCTACACTACTTTTGACATCATTGATTTTGCTGAGAGAACTAAAATCTAGATGTTAGAGGTGGATTACCTTCAGTCCAATCAGAGCAATATGAAAGTCTTTCAAAGTTCATAAAGATCAAAGTTGTTGTACCTTATAATGATTCATCAAAAGGACTCCTTCCTAATCCTTTGCCTTCCTTATCTTATAATAATATGGATTTCACTTCTTCCTCTAGGAAAATCGATCCATTTTATTTATCATTTCTCATCAATGGTTTTAAACTTAGTAACTGCATTATTGATTCCAGAGCTTCCAATAATGTCATTCCGGAAAAGTTGGCTCATGCTCTAGGAATTACTCTTAAAAAACCATTCGTGCATTGTTACTCCATGGATAATAAGAATATCCCATTGATCGAGTTAGATTAAAGACTATCAGTTTACATTTGTTGCATTCATATACTAAGAGGGTCAAGATGACTATCCTAGTTGCATATATTCTAGATTCTTATGGGTATCCTATTAGGGAGAGGCTTTTGTAGAGATATAAGAGGATAAATCCATATTGATTGTTCAAAGGTGAAGATACATGTCAATGGAATCATGCGTACACTCAAACCTAAAGTTCAAGAAAAATAATTGGTCACAAAAATTCTTGATCCTAAAGGCAAAAATTATTTTCGAAGATGTTGGTTTAGGGATTATTTCATGGCTAGATATTAAAACTTCACTTCCACTTTGGTCACAAAGAAAGATTATAATGAAATATGGACTTTGGAATTTGATGATATTTGATCAACTTATGTATCCCAAGTTGGTGTAGTACTCATATCTCCTAAGTATGAAATCTTCTCTTTTCCTTTAAATTACAATTGATGATACTAATAACACAATCGAATATGAGGTATTTTGTTAGGTCTAAGGATGAAAAATGAAAAGGAAGTTAAGAATCTCAAAACTAAAAAAGACGTTAAACTTAATGTAAATCAGGTCAATAATGTTTATCAAGTGAAAAATGATCACTTGAAACATTATACAAATAGGGTATGGGGACTGTATTCAAGACTTCAATGCCTTATCTATCAAGGCGGTATCAAGGATCAAAATGAGAAGGAAGATTCCATTGTAGTGTATTCCTAATTACTCCTCCCTCATCCATAGTTCAAGGAAGATAAGGACGCCATTGAGATATTTTATTCACCAAGTGTTCTGATAACTCTTTTCATTGGGGTGTTCAACTATGATCAATAGATCTTGACTTTTCTTGAAAATTCTGATAATTTCAGCGAACTCTACTTTGAGGGTTTTGAGTCAACTTTCTATGAATCTACTTGGATTCACATTAGGAAATTAATGGGGAAGTTATCTATCTCAAAGGGGATAAAATTTGAAAGGATTGGTGTCTCTTGAAGTTTTATTCAACAAGCACAATTGATTGATTCAAAATAAGTAATAGTCTGAAACCAATTCTTTTGTCGAGGTTAAACAAAGTTAATCTTGGCTCTGGATAGCATCCATGGATTGTAAACATTAGTAAATGTTGTTCTCCTAAATAGAAGAGAAATTTTTACACTTTTAAATAAATACATAGATGTTTAGGCATAGTTCCACGTGGACTTGAAATCTCTCAAATAGAAATATGTTCAACACATTATTCCTCTCAAAACAAACACTTAGCCCTACAAACAAAAATAATGACATTATAATCCAAATATGTCTAGTACCATTCTTATTGAAATCCAGAAAATGTTATTTACAAGGATAATTTTTCCAATTCATCACTCCACGTGGATGGCTAACATCGTCCGGTGCCTGCAAAAAAATGGAGAAATCCGCATTTGTGTTGACTTTCATAATCTTAACCAATCTTCATTCAAAGATTATTATACCCTACCCATTATGGATTAGGTGTTACAAATAGTAATTGGTTCAGAAATTTTATCCATGTTAGATGATTTCTTAGGATATAATTAGGTTAAGGTTGTTGTTGAAGATCACTACTCCCATGGGTTATGTTTGCATACCAAAGAATGTGATTTGGGTTAATGTTGAGGATAAATTTTAGAGGTATATAGACATGGCCTTTAGGTATCTAATGGGGAAAATTATCATGGTGTACTTTGATTATCTTGTGGTCTTTTCCAATAACATATAATATTGTTGTGAACATCTGGAATAGATTTTGATAAGGTTTTGGCAAAGACACGGGATCTCCTTGAATCCCAAGAAATCTATGTTTGGTGTTACACGGAAGGAAAATTGTTGGGACATATTCTAATAAAGGAAATAACTAAGATTGACCCTGAATGGGTCAAATTTATACAAATTATCACTCTTCTCATGAGAAAAAATAGTTTGACTCATTTTTGGGAAAGTTAGTTTCTTGAGGTGGTTTGTCCCAGACTTTGCTACTAAAACTCAACACATTGTTGAGATGATTAAGGGTAAAGTTATATTTTGATGGAATACCAATGGAAAGGTTACTTTAAATGAAATCAAAGAATCCATTGCACATGCCCCAGTCTTGTTCTACCCAAATTTCCAAAAATACTTTATCATGTACAGAGTTATGCCTTGGCTCACACTTATGTCTCTTATAATAATGAAAAAGAATGTTGAAGGAGTAGAGTCTCTTATTACCTTTATGAGTTTCCCATTGAAGGATCATGAACTGAAGATGTACCAAATTAAGAAACACTATTATGCGGTGGTGCTGGGTAGTAAAGAATTTCAAGTATTATATCCTAGATTCTCATGCATTGGTCCTTGTTCTGACATAGTGGTGAAGTCCATTCTAACTCAAAAAAATTAGGTAGTCAAATAGGAAACTAGATTTCCAAGTTTGATAGTATGATCTAGAGATTAAACCTACCAAGTTTGTGTGTGGGAGACATTTGTGCTAGGTTATTGCTGAAAATAGCTTGGAGGAAAATGTTAATGGCAATGAGGACAAGAAAGAAGAATTTCCCATGGTTCATTCATAAGCACTACCAATGAGTGGTATTCAGGCATTTCATTCTTTTTTACTTATGGAGAATATCTTGAACATCTAATCCTGAAGGAAAAGTGAAAAGTAAAGTTGATGTCAACTAAGTATGTACTATGGGACAATTGTCTATACAAGAGAGGAATTGATGGAGTTTTCTTCGTTCCGTAGACAAAACTCAACAGGGTAAGCTTCTAGAGGTGTGTCATAACTTGGCTTGTGGAGGATATTTTTCATCACCTTTCACAACTCACAAGAATCAAGATCCTACAAGAAATATATTATTGGCCCAATTTATTCCAAGATACATCAATTTTTCTAGAAAAGTGTGAGGAATGCCAGCAATTTGTTGGTTATCCAAAATTAACAACACTTCCTCTAAGTCCAGTGGTAATTGGTGAGCCATTTTAGCAGTGGGGAATTGAATTTATTGGATCTTTGAATCCTTTGTCTAGCGTTGGAAAAAAATTATGTCTAGAATATATGATTATTTCACTAAGTGGGTGGAAGCCATCCCAATGAAACATGCTACCTCGAAGTTATTTTCAACTTCATCAAAGAGAATATAATAGCAAGATTTGGCATTCCTCATAAGATTGTGGTTGATAACACTTCCAATTTTTCATCTAATGAACTTACTAAATTTTTTTATGGATATGGAATTACTTTGGCTCATGCCTCGAGGTTATTACCCTTAGGGAAATGGTTAGGCGGAATCAAGTAATACAAACTTGGTGACTATAATTAGACAGCTAGTTAATGAAAATCAATGGACATGGCACAAAGAATTGTATGATGTACTATGGGCTAATCGAATCACCCCTAAGCGGGATATTGGTATGTCTCCTTTTCAGGTTTTGTATGGCATTAATCATGAGATTCCTATCTCTCTCGAGTTGCTAGTTCTAAAAATGGATATGATGATTAAGGATGAAACCTTTCAAGACTCTATAGAGAAAAAAATTATGTACTTGATGGAGTTGGAAGAAAAAGGTCTAGGTTGGTTGACAAGATTATGAAACACCATAGAAAAGTCAAAAAAAATTATAAGAAAGCTAAATAGCAAGAGTTCCAATTTGGATACCTAGTCCTATTGTAGGATAGAAGAAGAGAGTCGATAGAAATGTATGGAAATTTTGATTCCTTGTGGAAAGTTACTTTCAAGATTCACCAACTATGTGGAGAAAATAGCTTCTACCTATCATATCTCTATGGAACTCAACTCTTGTTACCTCATAATGGGAAACATATCAAGTTATTCTAGTAGTAGAGAAAGTTTTCTTACTCGTATCATAATTTCCCTTTTAGTGTGTGTTTAATTTTGGTCTTTTGTTTTTTCCTTTGTGTGTGTGTGTTAGTTTTTGTTGTATTTTTTTATTCCTCTCCTTTTTACGCCTTGGATTAATGGATTGACACTTTTAAGATATGGGAGTTTCTCTTCCTTTTAGTTATCAAAGAAAGTCCCCAGTCAAAGCCAGTTATTATCCCATTTTTGAGTTCATCAATAAAATGGAGATAACCAATCAAATTATCATGTTGATGGACTTGTTAAAATCTATTTTTCATTCTAAGTGTTTCCTTGAAAATGAATTTTTCAATTCTTTGTCGGATATCGTGGTTTCCTTTACATTTTCTATGTTTTATGTAAAATTATTTCTGCCCTTCAAAACTTGATTCACTATAGCCTTTCAAGTTTCGGGTTCGATTGCATTGGACCATTTGGCTTGGAAAACACATGCATCATGTCATGTGTTTCCCAAACTTGAACCATGAAATGATGTATTATGTCGAATTTCGGTTTTGGACATTAGAATATGGTAGCGATTTACATGTTACATGTCACTTTCTTTTGAATCTGAAATCCAACTCCCCTTTGGTCTTCTTTACATCGGGTTTTCGGGATCCAATTACACATTTGCACAACATGTCTCATGTGGTCAAAATTTTACCCCTGAGTCAAAGCAATAAATGTCAAGGTGGAGTTAGTGGCCCATACGTGTCATCTTATATGTAATTAATTTTATTTCATTAATAAATAGTTTGGATTTCCACATCATTTATACCTTGTAATTTCTCTAAATTTTGGACTTCCTTCTGCTTTCACACTTCACAAACCGATTAGTATTTTCTTGGTGTTTTTGATCGATTTTCTTATATTTCAACTTTTGGTTCTTCATTTGGTAATTTTTTTTCCTTCTTATTAATTCAGATTTTAATTTTGGGAGTTTCTTATCTTGTTTTAATTGATTGAGGACTCGTTCTTAGTTTTTCCAAATTATTTCATGTTAATGATTTGTTCGATCATCATAGCATTTCAGCTTTTCCCCTTGCTAAGGCAAAAGTTCATTTCCTAACAATTTTTTTGAAAATATTGAAGTCTTTGAACAAGGTATCTCTCCCAATATTATTTCAGGTTTTGGGAGGTGCAAAGCAAGATTCAAATCTCGGTGAGTGTATTAGGGATTCCATACTATAAATTAGGGTCTATTTCAAAAAGTGTGTCAAAAATCTCAAGATGCTCAGTAAGGTTTCCTTTCTACCTTTTTTTCTTGTTTTTTATAATTGCTAGACAAGGTCAATGTTCCAATAATATATCACACTACCTAGGGTCCTTTTCACGGGCTAAAACCCAATTCGTCTCCTTAGTCCTTCAGGATATTTTTAGGCTATTTTCTTTAATCCCTTATGACTGATTTAGGAAAAGGAAAGGGAAAAGGATAATCCTCCAAAGATATGAATTAAAAATATCAAGGGATCTTGTCTCCCTCTAATATCAATTCTAATATTGATATTAGAGATACAGAATTGGGACACAGTAATATGGATGAATTTTGGAGTAGAGTCAAAAGTTCCTCTCAGATTGCTTGGATGTAATGCATTTGTAATAATAAGCTACCCCTGGTTGTTTTCTTTCCAACCTCCACTCGAGCCCTGTGAACTCATTCTCATTTATGCCAATCACTATGACACTTCGAGACAAGGTCTATTTTCAATCAAGCTAGATATGTTGTAATCCTCTTACACACTAACTATTTTGATGATCTCCTCAAGCTTCCTAATTTTCCCACATACGTCAAAACAGATCCCAAAAATCTCAACAAGCCTAGGATGATAACATGGTTGAATGCATCAAACACGTCAACAAGAAATAATTGGTAAAACTAAAACCTTTGATGTAAAGAATCACCAATATCATGCCCCAAAGTGACTTTATCCTCAAAATTAGTGACATCATCACACTTCTAAGCAAAGTGTTTGGGGCTCCTTGAGGCTAAAGAATTCCAAGGTTGGATGTATTAATTTCTCACCATCATAAATAAAAATGATCAATTATTTAATTGGGGTACATTCATCAATGACAAAATTGATAGCCAAATGAGAGAATTATTTACCATGGTAAAGTTCCATATTATGTCATATGTCACCTATGTTGTAGTCGGGATGATGTTGTACCTAGATTAATAATAAAGTGGGTTCCAAACCTTCATATTATTTCTACGAGTATTATCCTCGTTGTCTCTTAAAGGAAGTGAGACTCATTTCTGTAGGGTTAATGATGTTTTCGTCTACAACATGATTTGTGTATTGGACCCAAATATCTCTAAGAAAAGGGTCAATCATGTTGCATGGAATGCAGTGTCTCACTGAGGTTACATCTTCTTGCAATTTCATACATTAACCTATCTTCTTGTTGGAGCATTCCAAGGTTCCCCAACTCATCTTCCCAAATTTCTAAGTAACAAATGGATTCTCATGTTTTTGGTTACACAATTGTTGGATCTTCAAAAGATATACCTACATCTCTGTTGTTAAAACCAAGAATGTTAGTATTGAAATATAAGAGGAGATCAAGAAGACAATTCCTCTTAGGAAAGGTTTTGATTATCATGGCATTATCAAAGCTTATAGAACATTACAGTTCCATGTTCGACTTTGAAGACATTTGGGCTGATTGTAGGGAAGAAGTAGTGATTAGAAGAAAATATAACAACAAATTGACCTTGGATGAGGTAGTAAATCTTAATCTCACGGATATTCTTGAAGTTGTAGTTGATGATGGAAATATCTTAAATGATGGATTAAATATATTAGTCGTTGATGACCTCTTAAAAAATTTAAGGACTTGGTTGAAAAATATCTTCAATGAAGATGATTTTGGCTTGAAACCATTGATAAGATGATTTTGTGCAAGATATTTTGAAGTAACTTGGCCAAATTCATCAAGAATCATTAGAATATTCCTGGAAATATGGGCAACATGTTCAAGACATGTGATGTTTTGAATCAATATTCATGTGGACCCAATAAAAGGAAATGCAAGATATTGATCCAGAGGTTAATAAAAAGGGCACAATGTTCCCTAAATCTCCCAGGATCATTACAACGTAGGATTTGAATCTAAGAGATTTTCGAAGACTATCTGAATGTCTAAAATAGAGTCAGTATGTGTAAATGGTGACTAGTCAAAGTTGAAGTCAACCCTAAACAATACTAGGTCAACTAGTGAGTCACGACAAAGTAGAAAATTTAAAATAGACATAGGTCAAGTTCAGGTGGACCTCTGGTCTTCAAAACTCAATATCGACATGTTCGTTGGAGATTGAAAAAAATGCCATGAGGTGGGTCCTCAAGCCACCACGTGACCTGCCACCACTTACTCCATTAGCCAACTCGGTGAGTTAGATATCGAGCTATGGACCAAGTCACCTTGCATTACATTTTCTTACGTTAAGGAAAAGTTGACCATTTAGCTAAATGAGTTATATTGCTATGTTGGATGAGTTAGGTTATGCATTGCACTAGTGGTGAGCTATTTACCAAGCTGAAAGGAGATTTATGAATCAATCTATTCATCGAGTTATGCAACGAGTCATATTTCACATTCGAGTGAGTTTCTTCTACAACAGGTTGAGCTATTTATCTTTGTGGTAAAAACACATTTATATGGCTCGAAGCCACGATGAATAAGTTAGATAAATGATTTTTAAGCCTTTTCTCATCCTCATCCCGCACAATGTGGGATAAACCCACATAGCCAACAAACATCCCACTCGATGCGATAAGACCTAATGACTAGGAGGACACGTGGATGACCAGGTTGATAGGTGACAGGAGGGTGCGAAGCTAAAATAGTGGGGTCAGATCCCACATGTAGAACTATGGGGAACGGTCAATGGACATGGAAAAGAGATAGCGGGTGAGGCTTGGCACAAAAAAGGGGTCGGGATATGTGGAGTGGGATGTGGGACGGGTCGATCTTGGGTCACACTTGTGATGGAAGTGGATAATCGGCTGATGTAAAATGTAGACGGGGGCGGGGGAGTCAAACCCATGACCTCTCCCTTATACTCACAACAGCTCAACCAACTTGGCTATTGAGTTGGTTGAGTTTAAGGTTGGCCAATAAGATATAAGAGCCCAATATGTGGGCTAAGTGAGGATACATAAAGCCCTTTGTATGCACTCCCTCAACATCAACGAAGCATAATCAAAAAGCTCCAAGCTCAAGGAGTATAAGGAATCCTTCAAGCTATTCGGTGGCTAATTACAAAGCCTTATAATATTAAAGGCAATTTTTGTAATAAAATCCTATTATTTTAATAGGTATTGTGAGGGAGTGAAGACCTATATTATATAGGCATATTATTGTTATTAGGAGTTATTCAAACTACTCAATAGGCCAATAGTGCCACATAACTTGCAAGTGCACCAAGAAGGTGGAGGAAATTTTTTAACTGATCATTGGTGTTCTTCAAAGGACTGGAGTGCTATTTAGGCAAGTTAAAAGTTCCATTAGGTTTTATTGTAAGAAACTATATTGTACTTACAATTTTTGACTAGTGGAATGGTTCTAAAAGAACCCGAGAGACATAGGTTATTACCGAACTCCGTAATCAATCCGTGTGCAGTGTGTGCTTTCATTCTTGCATTATTTTGAGTTGATTTCTTAAAATGGATTAATTTTATCAGTAATATTAACAAGCCTATAGGGGTCCGAAGTTGGTTGAAATTTTGACCTTGAATTTTTGGATCAGATATGATCCGAAAGTTCCAAGAATTTTTCCAAAAGAAAACAGAGCTTGAGGAAGAAAAACATAAATCTGATTGAAATATTTATCATGTTGTTTCCTTTTTGCATCAACCATGTTAATTTTCAATAGGTTTCAACATCTTTGGATTTACAAGTTGACTGGGTCATTTTGTGAGAACCAGTCAAAAGGAATATTAATGTGTATTTTTATTTTTATCATGCAATCCAAATTGTTTCCCCTTTTATCTCCTCCCCTTCTCTATAAATGTAAAATGTTTCAAGTGGCGTATCGAGTTACACACAGAAAACTTCATTATTTTATTCAGTAAACAAGATACAAATATATAGGAAATACATTCCTATAATTATGGAGATTATATCTCTTGATATAACTCAACCAAACAATATTCCCAACCACTAACTATTTGTAATATATTGTTATAAATATATATATATATGACTTAACCATCTAACAAACAATATTACTAACTTACTTTATTAATCATACAATAATTACAAATAATGTAAATAATAATTTACCATATGGTAAATCATAACTAACATGTGAACACTAGATTCCTAACATTCCCCCTTAGTGTTTACATGGTAGAAAAACATTCACACTTCCTCTACAACTTTCCACATATGCGCACTCATGATCTTGGTACACACTCAAACTGAAGGTAGAAGAAGGAACACATCAACTTCTTATCGACCAAGAATTATTGGGAACACATAGATGAACCATTTATTTATCAATCAATCACTGTATATAACACATCTGAGCTAATCAATGTGGGAACTCAAGAAAGAACCATCTACACAGCCTTCAATGGTTTTACAAAGGTTTACCACAAACCTAGGTATAAATAGGAACACATCTAACTATTCAACCTCTTCAAGAATCACGATGTTACATTTCACTCCACACTAGAAATCTGAAGAACTGAAATCCACACCACACAAATGAAAATACAAGTCAACATATCGAAGTAAGGCCCCAAAAAGTGTGACCCGTCATTGGCGATTGATGAGAGGTCACTAGTTGTCCTCTAGCCTCTCGATGCCTCTCGCTGCTCTCCAATAACATGCTCCTAGCTTAGCTAGATTTCACTTGGATTCTCAATAGTTTCCACAATGGGTTTATTTTTTCTCCCCCAAAATTTGAAACACATTATTTTTTAGATGTCGGGTAACACCGAAAATGCATCTCGTAAGGCATTTTTTTACAATTTTTTACGACTATAAAATAAACTAGACACCTTGAAAAATTGATGATAGCAACATACAAAGATTTTAAATGGTGACATAAAAATTAAAACACAACTATTGACTATTGACTCAATTTTGACCAATTATTTTTATAACTTCACGATGTTGACTAGACTCTTCCTTGAATTTTTTTATGACAAAAAAATTGGCAAAGACACAACAAAAATAAAACATGTTTTACAACAGAAATCGATAGTGAATCTAACAATATGACAAGAGGAATGAAAAGTAATATTTAATTACTTTTTAATACTAACTCAACTCACCACTTTGATTTGTAATAATAATTCTAGCTAATCCAGAATTAACGTTGACCAAATAAAACTAAAAAACAAATACCATGGGTTTTTTTGTTGCATGACTTCTCTGTTTTCTTGCAAGTTGGAATATGATGACAAATTTTGAGTGGAATAAACCTTGGATGTAACAGTTTGAGTTGGATCTTCCAATTCCAAGGTCAATTTGTGGTATTTTTGAGATGGGGATCAAATAATAAGGATAAGTTTGAAGAGAAATTTTCCAAGAAATAAAAAACAAAATCCAGTCACAAATGTAAATGCTCAAATATGGATTTGATGCAGATACCAATAGTGTGTATGAAGAGAATATTCTAATGAAAAACTATGGCGAGTGGAATGAAATTCACCTAGGACTCAGTCAACACCAAATTTCTTTATGCAGATATGAGATAATACAAACACCGACCAATACAAAGTAATAAATAAGTGTCAATTCAAGAATCCAGAGACACACTATATGATGAATATCGATGCAGGAAGTTGTGAACCATATATATCCTGAAATATTTATCACCAAAGTTATATTACATATATATCTGTATGTAGATACATGTGTTCTTCTTAGACGTTCATTTAAACTCTTGATAAATTTGTAGTGTCAATAAATATTTTCTAAGTGTGAATAGATCGGGAATGGAAAATTACACAGATTCAGATGAAGGGAAGATGGATGGAGCTGTGTATACTTCCCAAACCCACAGTTTCCTTCAAATATTTTGAAGTGGCTTCTACTAAAAATTTATCAATAATAATCTATATAATATATCTACAAAATCTAAATCGATGAGATTGCATAGATCGGGGCACTAAATCATTTGAATTTCCCCACAATCAACACTAAAAATCCATACAAATTCCCTTCTCTGATACCAAATCAAGTGGTAGAACCAGAGTTGCATATAGTAAACTTCGTTATTTTATTCAATAAACAAGATACAAATATATAGGAAAGACATTCCTATAATTACAGAGATTATATCTCTTTATATAATGAACCAAACAATAATCCCAATCACTAACTATTTGTAATATATATATATATATACGACTTAACCATATAATAAACAATATTACTAACTTATTGTATTATTCATACAATAACTACAAATAATGTAAATAATAATTTACCATATAGTAAATCATAACTAACATGTGAACACTAGATTCCTAACAATGTTTAGGCATTATTAAGGATTGGATATTTTTGCAACAATAGTACAGATCCAAGAGTTGGAAAGAGAGAAAAAAATTGTATTTTCAATCTTTCTATTGAGGAATATATGAGATATCTATTACAAATTGTGTGTTGTGGTATTATCTTCTTCATTTAAGTTATTATTCTTATGTTCAATGCATTATATGGTTCTTTATATTCCATAATACTTTTTATTGTATATTTAGCACTTTATTACTATTTTATCATGTTTTATTATCTTTGGATATGCATTTGTCAAAGAGAAAGCACTTTTTCACTTATTCTTTCCTCACACTTCCAATCCTCTATTGTCACTCGCTTTATTCTAGTCTCTTTTGTGTTCTATTCCAAAAGAATAAATCTACTAGGATGGAATCCCAACCCCAAATGGTTAGAATAGTGTAGATAATGTAAATATTCTTTATTTTTTTAGAATAGTAATAAACATGGCACCAACCCTTTATCCGAGGAGGTACTTTCTCCTGCATGTTGTGGTTGAATCTCATATTTTGTCTCTGACAAAATATCCAACCAACACTATATTAATATCAAAACACCTTATAGGTAAACCATGAAGCACTAGGTAATTTGAAAACAACACCATAACCTTCATTGGGTCTTTCATTACTCAATTTTCCTTATTCACTCCTTTGGGACACAAGAAACCTACAAGAACTAGGTCATCTTGCACAACAAAGAAACTTGACTTGTTTTGATCAACTATGGTCTTCATAAAAGTTTGAAACTATTAAAGGAAAATTTCCATGACCTCCTCATACTTATTCTAGGTTTTTAAATCTCAAAAAATCCATTTATATCATGAAATTACTCAAAAACCAAGATTGTCATATTAGGACTGCATAACCAGAGTTAACTACCTTACAATAATGAAGATTATATCACCTAAAAAAACATAACCATGCCAAATAAAACACATATACAGGTACTACATGACCTCTACAACATCACCATGTGCATTATACTCATCAATCCAAAGCATCGGTGCTCAAGAACTTCACTTCTCCAAAACTACTCAGAGTTGTCCTAAACACCCAAAACCAGTCATGAAAAATTAACTTGGTTAGGAAACCTAATGACTAAAAATTTTCCAGTAATCAACATATGAATTTATTACATGTCCATTTCATCATGAAAAATCCATTTATTTATTTTTTCCTTTACAAAACTTGAGAGATACAACAAAATCTTCACAAAATAACCTTTTCTTGTGGGCTCCTCTAACACACCTGATCACTAAAAACCACCTGGATATATTTGGGAGATTCCTATACATGATCCAATCATCAAACTTTAAAAACTAATCCATTTTAGGTTTGTTCCATCAATATCTTTCCTATCGACTTCAAACTAGGGTTTTAGAAGGGTTGTTGGCCTGTTTCAGTGTTAATAATTTTTCATAAAGATGTATACCTTAAATCCTAAATGAATGCCACAAAATATAATGTAGGAAACATACCAACATTTCCCAAATATATTGGGTTCCCATGTATAATATTTATGTCCCAACAAGCATCACAAAGTTGACTTACATATGGGAAACACCATTTCCAAACACCCGGTTTTGCCAAAAACTCAATATATTGCAAAATACTCCAAAATAAGACCTGAAATATTTTCCACATGAATGCATCAACATGCCAAAAAAAATTCCATCCTCACATTTACATACTAGCATTGAAAAATGATCAAGCTACCTCATTAGTATAAGTAATTATTAAAGATTTCTCTAGGTTCAAACCTCAAAACAAACTTTCAAGATTTATCCTTCAAGCCATGACCATACAACTTCATAAAAATGACTAGGAAAACTTGTTACAACTCTGAAAAATTCTCACATACCCATACTTATCTTAGAACTTGAGCCACATACCTCATTAGGACCTGATTTCTTCATGTTTCCTTTAAATTCTCTCTCTTTATACTCCAAATTACCTAAAAAAGGAAATAAACCATGCATACCTTGAAAACATCATTAGGCATCATCTAAAATCATTAAACACAATGAAAACTCACACTAATTTCTCCACATAATTCTCTTGCTTCAACAAAGCACAATCTCCATTTTGACATCAATGATGGTACTCCAAACTCACCTTGACCAACTTGACATCAATGAAAATATTACAAAAATATCCCCATTTGTCATTGATGGTAAAAACATTAATGGAAAACATACTAAAAATTAAAACACTTCAAAAGGATACTTACTTTTCAATTTCACATTCACCCCTATGGTACATATATGTGTCATTAGATCATTCTCCCCTTTTAACATGAATGAAAAAAGGTCTTAAACATCTCCATCACACTAGGATCATACATAAAATTTCATCTGACTGAAAACCAATTAAATGGTACCAAAAAAAAAACTCACCTTAATAACATGGATCTCAAGATACCGATTGTTGAAAACAAACATGCTCCCCCTGAACATATCATTCACCTCCTTTGGCACACCAAGAACCATCATACATGGAAGAAATGTTTGGAAACATCAACCAAACATGGAAGATCAAAAAAATATTACAATCTCCCCTTACTCAAAGCATACTTTCTTCAAATGAACTCAAGACACTCACCTTAAGTAGTTCACCATATGACTCAAACCCTTAAGTGTAAATTCTTCAACAATTCTCAATAAAAGTGCTCAAATGCTACCAAATCAAGAAACAACATGTTTACCATTTGAAAACCCTTCTTAGCTTAGAAAAATTGCTTCAATTTGTTTTCAAGACCATCATATTCTATTTTCACAACATACGTACTCATGGAGGTCAAAAATAAACTTTCTAAGCTTACCAAAAGCATTGTCACCACTATCCACATGTCTTCTTGACTCTATATGCCTTCTAGGAACTATAACCTTCTTGTGGAGCTAATGGAAACATATTCATATCTCCCCCTGACTTCTTAGCACCTTATGACTTCTATAATGATAACACAAGAGATTTTTCAATCCCTACTTTCTCTATGCAACTTCAAATACAACATTAGAACATCTTCACCTTGTATTCTTAAACCTCATGCAAAATAATGAACAATCATAAACAAACATTATTGCATACCTTTTCTCACAGAGATAAATAGATCTCCCTGAGATATATAATCCTATTGAGCCACTCAAAGACAATAAAACTCTTCATGTCTTCATTAGAACTCGCAACGTCGACTTAATACGATTAGCCAACACAAATATTCTAAGAGAACAATTATTTATACTTTCATGAAAGAAGAGTATAATTCATGCTCTATTTCTTAGGTATCTCAGATCATTCTTCCTTATAAAAATCACAAATCTCATCTTGATATCTACATTGCACCATATATTGTCAACTTGGAACTATTACATGAATATTTCAAGTATGACAGACCTCACCAACCCATGAATTCTCCATGATATGTTATAAAAACTTTAACTCTACAAAAGTATTACTTGTCTTCTTATGAAAAATGATACAATACTCCACATACCATGGACAAGAAATACATACCTATTTGTGACATTTTTCTTTCTCTAACTTCAACACAAGGACTTATGATGATGATTGATGAATAGTTCTGCTACCCAAGATGTTGTCTCATGGAAACAAACTAGTCCTCGATTATAAGAAACAATCATACTCTTCTCATCTTATCAAAACATCAAAACACTCTTCATCCATAAAAATACTCAACACTTTAAAGGATAACCTTTCATATTGATTATACTATTCATGCCCAGATTTATCGAAAAACTATCATGTTATCTTGTTTTATATGACATTGAAGCTCTTGATCATAACCACAACAACACTCTTAAAAGATTCATTATATTCTTTTTATATTTCATAATCATATGGAACATTCATTAATCATTCTAAAAACTCAATGAAAACTAACTCTACATGATTTTACCTTGAGCAAAACTATATGTGCATTTTTGACTTTCATGCCTCTCTCAAGGGATATACTGACTGTTATGTTTCTTTTTCCTGAATATAATCCAACAACACTCTCATAGAACTCATTTTTATCTTCATTACATGCCTAACATGTCAAAAATTCCAATAAACTTTTATTCAAGGACACATACCTAAATTAGGTCTCAAAACACGATTATACTACCTTATCATGCACTATTCTAATCTTCTCAAGTCTTCAATATGACCGATTTATGATGCACATAGAACATTTTGAGAAAACCTTAATTTTCCATCTCTGCTATCTACAAGTACACCTAAGGATCCACACATATCATCCATAACCACTCACATGTTCTTAAGAGATACAAATCTATATTAGGTCTTTAAGACACACTCCTAAGCATCTCATACCCTTTCAACTATTTAACTAACTTGTCAAGCTTCCTCAAATAGTATTAAGTCACTAAACATACCTCAAATATATTTCAAACCTTAAACATGAGCTACATACCTTATAACCTTCTTAACATCCTCTTGAATCCCTTATTACTAAAAACTAGAAATATATATCTATGTTTGAGATTGAATATACTTTTTGATGCAACTTCTAAGTCTCGATAATAATAACTATGTAACATACATTCATTTGTCCTCCTCAGCAGCCTCAAGAGACATAACATTCCTTATAGATTCTCATCACAAGGAAAAATTAATTCATGATAAAGACTCACTAGATAAATATATTATATGTACCTTCTTTAGGTTATTTTTAGTGTTTACAAGTCTCTGTCATCATCTAATTTGTACTCAAATCACTCCAAATCAATATTTTTAGCTTGTTGTTCTTATTCATCTTCTCTAATCACCGTCGATATTCCTTCTAACACTTGTGTCACCATCGACCATCTAGGTAAAAAAATTGTGTTGATTTAGGTCGGTATTCACTTTCTATCCATACGCAATTTTCATATTCTGTTTGGTTTCAGTTTTTACATGTTATTTAGTCATTTATCATTGATTTTATCATCTTTTATCAAATATGGGGGTTGATATCTGCATAAGAAATATAATTCTTCTTGGAACCAAATTATTCAGGAAACCCCTCATCTACCATCTAATCCATTTTCCTCTTAATTATCTTTGTTGTGTAGATTCATCAAATTTTCAACGAGGGGTCTACTTTGTACCCATCCTTCAATCATCATCACATTCCAAGGTACCTTAAACCCTTACATGTTTTGAGTTGCTTGATTTTATTTATTATGAGTGCACTTATCGAACATGAACCAATTAAATTTGGTCAACATTCTGGCATGCTGGTGGGACCACCCTTTTAGGTGAGTCTCTTGCATTTTGTTCATTTTCCATATTTCTTCTATTTTCCACTAACATTATAGGTAGAGGCTTTGCTTTTTCTTGTTCATGTTGGGATTTTGGATTTCTTGGATTTTGATCTTTACTTGCTTCATCTTAAAGATCAGATAAAAAGGAAAAGTGAAAACTAGGTATTCCTCTTTTTGTCTTAGTTTCTCCTTTTTACATTGCATTTTCCCTTCCTTGTGTGTTTTTTCTCATCGAACCTCCACATTTGGTTTTGGGCTTAAAACGAACCTCTTGCATTATTTCTTGCAAATATAGTGTAAGTATGGGTTTAATTGGTTGCATTTCACATTTCTTCTTCATACACATCCAAACACACCCATCAAATTTACACATCAAATCAATCTCATACCACGGGGACCTAATAGGGATTTGATCGCCCAATAGGAAATCCGTCGTGGTGTTCTCGGTCACGATATAAATCATTTACATACTTGGGCCTCATATATATATTCAATTTTATCAAGGACCCCATAGCCATAACTACCCAAAACCATCCTTAGACAACCATCTCTTAGGTACCCTTGTTATCCACCTTTTCTTTTTCTCACATTTCCTAATTAATCATGTTAATAAAACTTTTTGCTTGATTTGTTTGTTAACAAATTTCATAAATATATATTTTCCCATTTCATGCCTATTAATACCCCTTCTCAAGAGGAGACAACATAGAAATATAATATATCCAATGATATTCCTTCCTCAAACAACCTTGAGACCTCACCTTGGGTCTCCCAACCTTATGTTTCCATGGTCTCTCAACCTTGTGAAGACCATGTCATCCAAATTGATCCCCCTTTTGAAACCAATTCTCCTATCTCTCATCATTCTATTTCCCTCAACTGGTCACACCACCATCTCCTGCTCCTTTAGAAAATCTTGGGCCTCCTTCTAGCCCCATTTATGACTTCCTATTTCATAGATATCCCACAATCTCTCAATCCTATTAATCTACTCAATTGGTGGATCCTATTCCACCCCCATCACCTCATATCAACATTATCCCTACTTCATCTAATATTATTACTAGAATTCATATCTAACCATCCCAATCTACTAACATTCCTACTTCTCATGTGCCTCAAAAATCAAATATTTCCATCCAATCCCAACCATCCTATCACATTCCTACTTTCCAACATCACATGTTCCCCAACCAACTCAATCTCCACCCCTTAATTATATCCCCTCTTATCAAACATTCCCTTCAACTTTAACATACCCCAAGCTTCTTTACATCCTTATCCATCCACTTCTCATGTTGTGCAACCACAACCATCTACCTCTTATGTGGTGCCTTCACATGAAACTTTTAGACCATATTCTAATTATACCCCCTTGGGGGAATCTTACAATTCAATCTTCAATAAGTTGATGGTGGTTCACCTTATCACACTTCCTCTCATTCGACCTATTGATGACTCACACCCAAAACCTGCTTGGTATCATGAGGGTCACTATTGTAAATATCATCGAGTCATGGGTCACGACATCAAAAAGTGTCATTCTTTTAAAGATCACGTTCAAAAACTTATAAATCAGGGGGATCTCTAAATAGAAAATTTTGTCTCATCTCTTAGCCAACCCCTTGACATCTTCAAACACCCCTTTCCTAATCCACCATCGAAAAATCAATTTCCACCTTCCACATCTTACAAATTTAACCCTTATGTAGTCAATACTATACATCAAACACCTCCATCCTTACCTATCTCATCTACCCCTACCTTAGACATTGTTCATATGACTTCTTCAATATCTACCCCCACATCTACATCAACCATATCCACGACTACCACACCTATCACATTAACTTCTACCACTTGTTCTACATCTACATCTATTCCTACCTTTACCACATCCACATCAACTTTGACTATACCTACCACTTCATCCACATATATCATTCCCAACCTATCATATCTAACCCCTTATCCACATCTACATCAAACACACCTATAACTACATCACTTACATCCCTAAACATCCCAATTATACCCACCTCCCTATCAATCCCAACTACCTCTATATCTACCACATCAAAAATTCACTTATGTCTACCTTGACATATTCATCACATATACCTACATCTTTTCCCATGGCCACATCACCTATTTTATCCCAATATTCTACACTTAATCCTTTAACATCTACCATTTCCACATCTATACCCGCTACCACACCAATCACATCTTCTCGATTTACAAACATATCAATGATACCCCTTGAAAAATTTATGAAACAAAAACCCCCACCTAAGACAAACACAAAGGGTATTCATGTCTCCTCTACAAAACCAACTATTTCCACATTAACCAATCCAAAACCTACACAATCCACATCTCACATAGACCTCATTAATCACATCATACAAACACCTCTTTCTCCATCAATATCCACCCCTACACCACAATCTTCAGATCCTCCAATTGATATTATTTTCATCCCTGCCAAGGGTAAACCTTCTCAATCAAAACCTAAGACTCTTGGTAAGCATCCCCAAAGGTATCTTATGCATCCTCATAAGAAGTTAGATCTTACCTCTCCTTAGCAATCCAATGTCACAAAATCCATCCTAGGAGAACCCCATCTATTTTAGGGTCAGGTCCTTCATCTAAGACATCTCCCAATGATTAATCCAAATCCAAAAATATAATCCTCCTCCCAAATTTTATTCATCTTTTAAGACATATAATTTACCCATCCAATCTACATCCACTCCTTCCCCTAAATCCAAGTCAAAATATCCTATCAAAACCCACAAGAGTTATCTTCCTCCCAACACTTCAATCGGATCCTATGCAGATACCCTTTGACATTTAATTTGAATATATGCCATCATGATTCCTCCTATTAAATATTTTTATCCTCATAGTAAAAAACCATCATGGTTTGATCCCAATCTCATTTACGCCTATCATCGTACCCTAGGTCATGACACTGAGCATTGTAAGGCCCTCCAAACTATCATCTATGATCTTATTGAGGACAATTAATCTCTCATCCAAGGGGATATTCCTTCTCCATCCACCATAACCAATCCAATTCCTATTTCTACATCCCCATCCATCAAATTTTCTAAGTCTCCTCCTTCATCCACATCATCCCTTATCATCTCTTCTCTCAGTATATCATTCCTCCAAAATAGGGCCCTCCTTGTTCATCGATACTATTTTTCTTTCCAATAACCCCATTATTCCTAACCATATATCCAATATAAATCCAAATTTATCATTGAAATTCCTTCTAATGATCCCATCCAATCTCCTTTGACATCCACTAGCTCATCTACATCTAAGTTTCCCAATGTAATATAGTCTCTTTTGCTAGGGGAGCATCTTCCCTTATTATTGATCCTCTCACATATTTTTCCTCATCCACACATATTATCCACATAAATTCATCCCCTATCCATCCAAACAACTCCCTTGATGTTGGGGACTTCACTTTAGGATCGGTGTACCATCAAGTTAATTCCTCTTCATTCTTGACATTGTCTTATTTACCTCATCCAATCTTATCAAACCCATCTCATCCGATCTCATCCAGTTTATTGTCTCATCTTATCCAATATACCTATCTATCATCCCATCCCACCTTATCATAAGTCCACCTTTTTTGGCCATATTTGTGCCCCTCTTTGGGGAACCATATTCTCATCCTAATTCCACCTTTGTGGCCATATTTTTTCCTTCTTGGGGGAACCATATTATCATCCTAAGTCCACCTTTGTGGCCATATTTTTGCCCCTCTTGGGGGCACCATATTCTCATCCTAAGTCCACCTTTGTGGCCATATTTTTTCCCTCTTGGGGGCACCATATCCTCATCCTAAGCCCACTCTTATGGCCATTTTCTCATCTCCTAATACACATATCTCTCACTTCCTCATTTTTGAGGTGTTGTGTATATTTTATCATATCCATCTCATCCAATCTTATCTAATCTATCTTGTCCAAATATTCTTATCTATCCCCCTCATCCAAATTCCACCTTTGTGGCCATATTTGTGCTTCCCTTGGGGGACCATTTTTCTCATCCAAAGTCCACCTTTGTGGCCATGTTTGTGCCCTTCTTGGGGCACCATATTTTCATCCTAAGCCCACTTTTGTGGCCATCTATTCATCTCATTAGGGACACATATTTTATTTTCTTCCTCAAGGGTAGCACATAGATTTTATCTTCGCTCATCTATCTCATTGTATCCCATCTTTTGCAAGTTTTTAGTCTATCCTATCGTGACTTTAATGTTGGTGACCTTGTCCTTAAAATAAAATCAAAACATTACTACTCTAGAAAGGAGCCAATGTGGAAATTTTTCCCCAACTAGATTGGACCTTACATTATCATGCATAAGTATGGGTTGGGAGCCTATCACTCTACCTCCTTGATGGTAAACTAGAATTGGAACCACTTAACGCATTGCACTTGTGACCATTCTACTATTAGCATACCTACCAGTGAGCACTTAGTCATATCCTTAGATAATTCCTCCATCATTAGCCTCTTTCATCTATCATTGTAATGGTTTGGAATAATGTGGTCTACCATCACTTTCTTATACATGACCTCAAATATGTGCACCACGGATCTAACCATAGAATTTTCCTTATGTATAGGTTCTCCCTCTTTGGTGAGAACTTTATGATCATTATATTCATCACCCTCTTGTCTTACCTCTTGGAACCACGCTAAGGGTCTTAAAGGTGTCACTTGTACATCCATTATCCCCTCTAAGTGGTCTACCTAGCTATTCCCAGCTCTTCCCCATGTAAAATTCAAAATCATGGATGCTCCTATCAAAATTCAAAGTTATCAAAAATAGACTTCTCCCTCAAAGGACAATTGTTCATTTAAAAAAATCAAATCAAATAAATAGATTGATCCCTCAAAGGACAGCTATCATGTATATCATTCTTTCCATTGAAATCATATATGTATAAATTAGACCATACCCTCGAAGGATGGATACTCTCTTGTATCATGACAGCGAGGGATTCTGCATTGATCAACCTTCTATTATATTAGCATCCTAAGAAAGCTTCCCGCATTGATCAGCTTTCTCATAGAAAACTTCCCACATTGATCAATTTTCTCTCTTTCCCCTACCCAGAGCTAGGGCATATGACCTAGGGAAATCCACTTATGGAGAACCCTCTTCCCACGTACAAGTTACATCTAAACCCCTTTGTCATGTCAACATTAGGTTTATAATCTCACTCATCCATCTTTCCCCCTTGATCTTTGGAATAAATAACTATCATTGGTTAGGTGTTAACACTTTCTTTGGTTGCATGTGCATTATGTTACCAAGATCCCTTTCTTATTTACCTCTAATGTAGTTGGTGGCATCATTTCTTCATGCATTCCTTGATATGATGTAGTATAGTTCATACCATTTTGTCACCATCTATCGAGTTGTTCTACCTAATATAATCATATATCTTCCATTCCCTATATATTATCCTAACATCAATTATACATCATATGATCCATAATTTTTTCTATGTGTGACTTATCTTATCTATCCAAATATCATCCACTCTGACATCTTATCTAATCTTATCGATCTATCTTATCTTATCCATCTATTTTGATGAATATCTATTATCTCATCTCATCCAATATATTGTCTCATCCGTCATCCTATCACACCTTATCTATCTCATTCAATCTTATCAAATCTATCCCATCTTAAGTCCACTTTTGTGACCATCTTTTGTTTTGTCTCGGGACACCATATCTCAAAATTTCCTATCTCGTCTCTTTGGCCATCTTTGTGTCCTTTGTTGGGGCACCATTATTTTCATCATCATCCTCATCCTGTTTGGATGCATATTCTTCACTAATTCCTTGTGTATGAAGGATTTTATATTATTTTCCCATATGGTTGCACATGATTTTGATGTGTTCCTATGACTTGTTGGTCCCCATGACTTTCACATCCATTTGAGTGGTTTCCCATTGGATTCCCTCCATCTCACAAAGTGGTTTTTTCCGAATCACAAATTTTTAGGACATTATCATCATATCCATTGAGGTTGTAATTTGTTCCCTACCAGAATGACTCCTAGAATCACCGACATAGGTTATATTGTATATTGAATTCTTCTTTCTTGGGGAATTATGCCTCACTTTCTCTTTCTCATTCTTTCCATCCTTCTCATCTATATCTTTCAAACTCATAATTGATTACTCATCGTATCATAGATCCTTAGTTTGAGGGGAAGCACATCACCAATCATCTTGTCAATCCCTTCTTATTTTTGTCTCATGGCTTGCCCAACGCAAACCACTCAAAAAAAAAAGAGGAAAATATAGACATCATAATTTAGCATCGTTACCCTTATCACCCGTATTCACTTCTTTTACCATGGTCACCTATCTAGACCCTTTTTGTTTTAATTCATGTTCTTATTAATATTCCCATATTTCCCACCTATTATCCTATCCATTTTAATTTATTGCTAATTCTCATCAATTATCCCCTAATCCTCATCTCATTATCTAATTAGTCTTAATCACTCCTAATTTCTCTTCACTAGGTTGTTTATCATCCCTAACTACCTAGTTGTTCATCCCTAGGCTCCCCTTAGCCTTTATTTACTCCATTTCACCCCCACCTACCCATTTCACTTCCCTATGCATCCCTAACCTGTCTAGACCCTTCAAAACCCTAATCCCACTCCCAAAGGGTGTGATGCCTTGAGTTAGGCATCCTCCCACCGCCCAAATGGATGGTTCCCAGCAGTTGGTGGTGACGCATTCAAGTCGTCATTGACCCTATAAAGCTACATTCCCCCATCCAAAGGATTCATACTCATAATTCTCTTATGCTTTGTGAACTTGTCTTTGAGCTTGAGCTTCTTTACAATTGTTTCAACATTCTTAGAGTCCCTTTGAGTTTGTTTACATCACTTGTGGAGACTTTGGGGAGTTTATCTTGGCCTTGTGTTGGTTCATGCTATTGTTGCTTTATCATTATCATTATTATCAATCTCGACATTTTGTAGGTCCATTTAGCATCAAATATTTAGATCCAAATTCTTCTTTTGGTCATTTTTTCTACAGGTTATATATCCATCCCATCCAACCTTGGTATAGTTTAGGGATTCTCGAGTCAGATTTTCTTCTGTTAAGTCATCGTCAACCTAGTCCTCATTTTTCATCCATTCTTCCTTCTAAGTCCACGTCAACCTCTCTTTTTGTCCTGTCACCTTATTTAGCACATAGATTTTCCATTCTAATTATGTTCTTTCAATCCTCAATCACCACCAACTCAACAAAGTCTTCATCTATTATTGTCTTGTTAGCCATCCAAATCCACATTTTCTTACATCCTTTCTATTTCTCTGTCTCGAGAATCTCCTTTGTAGGTTTTTGTTAGTGTTTATAAGTCTCTACCATCATTTAATTTGCACTTAGATCACTCCATATCTACATTTTTAACTTGTTGCTTTTATCCATCTTCTCTTATCATCGTTGATCTACCCTTTGCATCTTGGGTTGTAAATCGCCAACCCAACTAGGTAAAATTTGTTTTGTGTTGATTTAGATCAGATCTGCACTTTCCATCCATTTCTACAATTTTTAGATTCTGTTTAGTTTTAGTTTCTGCATGTTATTCAATCCTTTATCATTGATTTTATCCTCTTTTATCAAATATGGGGGTTGACATCCACATAAGGAAGTTAACACTTCTTGGAACTGACTTCATCAAGAAACCCCCTCATCTACCATCTAATCCATTTTCCTCTTAGTTATCTTTGTTGTGCAAGTTCATCAAATTTTACAGCAAGGGGATATACTTTGCACCTATCCTTTCATCATCATCTCATTCCAAGGTACCTTAAACCCTTGCATATTTTGAGTTGCTTTATTTTATTTGTTACTAGTCCACTAATCTAAACAAGAACCGAGGAAATTTGGTCAACAATTAGGTCTTCTTGCACAATAAAGAATCTTCACTTCTTTTGATGAACTATGGTCTTCATAAAAGCTTTAAAATATTCAAGTACAGTTTCCATGGCCTCTTCATACTTCTTATATGCTTGGAAAGCTATGAAACATCCATTTATATCATGAAATTACTCAAAAACCAATATTGTCCTATTAGATTGCATACCAGAAAACTACCTTACAAGAAAGAAGCTTCTATCACCTAGAACAACTTAACCATTCCAAATAAAATAAATTTTGCATGTAATAAATGACCTATATAACATCACCATGTGCATTATACATCAAATCAAATCATAAGTGCTCAATAAATTCACTTCTCCAAACCTACTCAGAGTTTTCCTCAACACCTAAAACTAGTCATGAAAGATTGACTTGGTTAGGCCACCAAATGACTGAAAATTGTTTATAAATCATCATAAGAATGTAGTCTATGTGCATGGCATCATGAAACATCCATTATTTTACTTTTTCCTTTGAAAAACTTGAGAGATACAACAAAATTTTCATAAAATATCCTTTTAATGGGTCCCACTAATACACCTGATCACTAAAACCCACCTAGGGATAGCTGGGAGATTCCTCTACATGATCCAATCATAAAATTTTTAAAAACAATCCATTTTTACTTGTTACATCAATATTTTTCCTATAGATTGTGAACTAGGGTTTAAGAAGGGTGTTTCCCATGTTTTAGTGTTAACGAGTGTTCATAAAGATGTGGACCTCAAATCCTAAACCAATGCCATAAAATATTAGATATGAAACATACCAACATGTATCAAAGATATTGGGTTCCTTTTTTCATTTAAACTTCACTCGTGTCTTGGATACGGAAGGACCGAGTCGTTTGAGAAAACAATGGAACCGTCTCAAGTTGTGGGACCTTGCGCACTTGAGACGGGTCTCAAGAGAAGGCTAGTTCCTTTATCTATTTCTCTCGCTACCGCTACTCCTAATCTTGAAAGGTAAAACTAAGCTAAAAATTCCGGGGGACCAAGGATATAAGGATAACATGAAGGAAAAATACATTAAAAGGCGATAGCACTAAAAAAGAGGGATGAACACCATCCATTTTGAGTGAAAATGAGAATAAAAAGGGGAACAAAAGAATGCTAGATACACATAGCACAACTAAAACACATTTACGAGATCATTTTCATGGAACATAACTAAATATGGAGCTGCAAGGGATGTAGAATGACATAGCAAGCACACAATGCAAAATAAAAGGCAAGAATAAGGAATACAAACACGTTAGGATAGAGAATAGTCACAAAATGATGCTTCCATTACTTACAGAAATGTACGAGTTTTTATAATGGTGAAAGAGATCAATATTCACATGCACGAGCCAGATATAGAGGTCTGCGACTCAAAATACAAAAATATGAAGTCCTTAACAAAATGTGTAAGGATCTAAAATGTCCAACATTAACAATGATCCCAAATCTTAGATTTATAGATGAATTCATGGAAGAAGAAGGAAAGGAGGAAAACCCAAATTTGAAATACAACCACCAACAAGAAACATTCAATGCCTGCAAATCTACCTGTCTGTCAAATGTGCTTTCCCAAGTCTGTTTGGCATGTTGGAGAAGGAAAGAGGGTGGATTAGATCAAATTAGGTGGTTAGAGTAATCATATCTACTCATTAATGCCCAAAAATATGTTTTCCCATTTCTCACCTACCAGATCCACCAAGAATTTTAATTTGAATATCTAACACTATAGCCTACGTCAACAACTATCGATAAATACTAGGCGCACGTCGATTGAGCTTTGTATCAAAAGATATGTTAGTCGAAGTTTTTCAAATCTGTTTGAGCATGTAGGACACGTGGTGTGCATAAATTGGCTAAAAGAATAGACAACTATGTAAATATTCTTGTCATTTATACCATGTATCACTCATTGATTTGTTGTAAGCATTCGGTACCTTGTTGGCATGCTTTGACTGGTTGCGTGTGGCACACTCAAGTGTTTCAGAGAATGACATGGCATAGAATGCCACAGAGGAGGGAGCAAAGATATGCAGATGGAAGAATGAGGGACGGGAAGAAGGTAGAAGGAAGGTGCATGCAATCGAACATAGATGAAATGGGGAAAATTTTTGAGTGGAGAATGTATGGTCAAGGCATAACTATTACAAGGTAATATACGGGCGTGAGAAGGCCAGGGACTTAACTGATTGAAGCAAGTGCAAGGTGTGTGTGTAGGATGAATAGATTCTAGGAAGAAGGTGAATGCATAGAAGATGTATGCAAGGTAAGAGTGGAACAAAGAGGAAAAGGAAAATGGAAAGGGGAGAAGGGGAAGTACACAAGGGCGTGTGAGGAAACAATGACCAAGTGAATGTGCCAAGGAGAAAATGAGGTGTGCACCACTTACAATGAATATCTCTGAGCTATAATATGTATGTTAGTTCTCCAAACAACTAGGAGAGTTGTTTAGATAATAGTTTTGGTGAATTTCTAGGCCATCTACCTGCTAGATGAAGGAGATTAGTAGCCTAGAGCATCCATTAGGAATGGATTCTACAATGTGATCATGAAATTTTGATTTGAGTTTTGAAGAAATCCCCCTGAAGTCACTTGAAGGATCATTTCTTAACTTTATTCTTAATCCTACAAACTTATGAAAATTGTTGGAAGAACATTGGCACCCCGGAAGTAAAAGAATAGTGTGCGCAGGAAGCACGTGAGAAGAAATAACTATTTACAAACAAATGATTATACACAAGCACACTTGGAGGAGTTGAAGATACTCTAATATATATAAAAAAATGTAAAAACTTAATGGAAGGGTTTGAAATAGATCCCATTTACTGGGATTTGCAACGCACCTCCATCAAGATGAGTTATCTTGAAAGATTTAGCCTCCTTGCATAAATTGGTGATGTATGGGCCACTCCAAAGTGCATCAAACTTTGAATGGCATCTTGGTTTAGCTTTGTTAGTATCCCATTTCAAGACCAAGTCCCCAACTTTGAAAGCTTGAGGCCTAGCCTTTCTGTCAAACCATTTCTTTGTTGCTTGTTAATGTTTTTCTAGCTTGATCATGATAGAGTTCCTTGATTCTTCAAGATTAACCAGCTCTACCATTCTGATTTCTCTCTGGTCCTGTACCTTGAGCTCTAGATTTTGGGAAAGCACCAATGATTTTAACTCTAGCATCAAAGGAAGGGTAGCCTCTTTTCCATAGATAATCTTGTAAGGTGAAGTTCATATTGCTTTTTTAACTATGATTCTATCTACCCAGAGCATGTGTGATACTTTTGTATGCCACTTTCTTTGGCTGATGTTCATTATGCACTTCATGATCCTGATCAGGTTCTTGTTTGTTGACTCTTCTAGACCATTTCCTTGAGGGTAATAGTTGGAATAATTCTTCAAATAGATGCCCAAATTTAGATCCCAATCAGTGATTTTAGTGCTAAGGAAGGATTTTGCATTATCAAAGATAATGGTTTGAGGAATGCCAAACCTTGTGACTATACCTTCAAAAATTCAAGGATGATGACTGACTCGGTTGATTCCTTGAGCATGACATCTCTGTCCATCCATCTGGTGAAGTAGTTCGTAGTTGTCAATACCCATTTGTGTCCAGTGCTTGAAGGTGGATTGATCATGCCTATGAAGTCGAGACCCCATTGTGCAAAAGGTTGATCTATTTGGATTGGTTGGAGGGGAAGCATTTTTAATCTCTTATTTCCTACAAAGAAAGTGCATTCCTTACATTTTTGATCCACTTGTGTGCATCTACAAACAAAGTAGGCCAAAATATACATGTCATTATGATCTTCATTATATTAGTCTTGGAAAATAAGTTTCCATCGATAATCGATCGTGAAATCTGCTAACACTTTTTCAATTTTTTCTCCATTGATACACCTTAACAACATGCCATCAAGATTCTTGAAGAGAATTCCATCAATTAAAACATAAGGGATATATTGTAACCTCATATTTCTTCTCTTTTCCTTGTCTAATATAGGAGGGTATGTGCCCTTGGAAATTAATGTGATCATGTCCTTCATCTAATCGTGCGCACCAGGATCTGTACTCTTCTCAAGTTCTATGTGTGGGATAGCTTCATCAAGAAATAATGAAGTCTCATATTCATCGTGTGCATCTTCAACAACTTTCTTGCAGAGTGTGATACCTCTTACTAGCTTTCTGGCTTTGATAGTCACATCATACTCCATGATTTTTGTCACCCATCATGTTCTCTTCTCACTAATTTCTACTCACATGATGAAGTTTCTAAAAGAAGAGTGGTAGACTAACACCTTGATATAATTTTTGGTGAGCATACTTTTGAAATTTTTGAGCGCATGCATAATGGCATATACTTGTTTCTCCGTATGACTATATTTAAATTCATAAGCATTCAAGATCTGGCTGAAGAAATCAACTAGTTATTCTAGCCCTTGTTCATTTTCTTGTGTTAGGATAGTAGCAACACTCGACATCAGCGCCATAAGCATAAAGGATAAAATTCTTTGATTAATTCAGGTTGATGAGTGTTGGCACACAATAAATATATTTCTTAAATTTGTTGAAGATTTCTTTTCCTTCCATTGTCCATCTGAAAGTTATGTCTTTATTGAGCATGAGGGTGATGGGCTAAACCATTCCTACAAAGTTAGGAATAAAATTCCTAACAAAATTGATCTTACCAAGGAAGGACTACAAGGCCTTTTTGTGTGTTAAGGGAAAGAGCTAGGATGGCTGAAATGCACTCAGGATCAATTGCAATGCCATCCTTTGAAACCACATGGCCCAAGAGCTTGTCATGTGCCACTAAAAATTACACTTCTTGGGGTTAAGAGATACCCCATACTTTATGCATCTCCCAAATAATTTCTCCAGGTGTGTCATATGATTTGTGCTCTACTTTTAATAATGTCATCAAGGTAAACCAAGATAAACTCATTGATGTAAATTTTGAAGGCAACTTCCATGGCACATTGAAATGTTGCACATGTATTTGAAAAACTCGAGGGAATCTTTTGATACACATATGTTCCCCACTTGGTTGTAAATGCCATTTTGAATTGATCCTCTTCCTTAACTAGGATCTGATTGAAGCTAGAGTATCCATCCAACATTGAGAATCTTTGCACATCAGCCACAGTCTATAGAATCTACTCCATTAAAGGAAAAGGATAATGATCCTTTAGAGATGCCTTGTTCAAATCTCTAAAATCAACACAAAGTCTGATTTCACCATTCTTCTTACGCACCGGAACTAGATTTGTGACCCAGGTAGAGTACTTAATGGGAAAAATAATCTTCACCTCAATGAGTTTGGATAATTCCTTTCTCATGAGGGGCTCTATCTTTGGATTGACTGGTCGTTGCTTTTGTCTAATGGGCTTGATATCAAGATCAAGGTCAATAGAGTGTTGAGAAACACTTGGATCAAAACCTTTGAGGTTTTCATACTCCCATAAGAATATATCACTGTATTTTTGAGGAGAGAGATGAAGGCTTGTTTTTCATAGTGCGCACAAGATTTACTGAGTAGCAATTCCTTTCCACGTGTAGTAGTGGATCGGGGATAAATCTTCTTACATCTTGTGCATATATTTTTATTCACTCTTGAACTCATCATCAAGGCTAAAATTTTTCTCTAAGGTTACCAACCCTTTAGGTAACTTGTTTTTTTTCTTCTGATTGTATTTGGTCACCATAATTGTCATGTAAATTGGCTTGCATACTTGATGAGAAATCAGCTTCATTCTGGATTAACTAGACAACATGTGTGTCACTGTCAAACACTTTCTAGCTGGTGTTGTTTTTGGAATGGATGGCTTGATCACCATCTTGATGTCTTTGAGTAATTCCTTTGACTAATTCCTCGGTAGAAGAAAATTGTGAACCAAGCGTGGCCATTTTATCTTCTTCCTTATTCATTTTGTGTGGCACCACCTATAGATTTATAGCATCAAAGCTCTCAAGGAGGTCTAAAACTCTATGTTTATAAGATTTGAGAATATTATTATTTTTCTTACACTTGTTGTTACCTGGTGGATAACCAATTTTGTGTCCCCAAATATCTACAACACCTTAATCTTCTTCTTTTTAGCAATAAGAAGACCATGCACCAATGCCTCATATTCTGCCACATTATTAGATTATGTAACCGCAACTGTGTGCGAAGAATAATTTCTCATCCTTAAAGGAAATGAAAATGACTCCTTCTCGCTGCGTTTCTACTTCTAGATCCATCAAATTATAACTTCCATAGACCAGGGTTCTCTTTACTTTTCTTGAGTGCACACAACAACACAACTTCTTCTTCAATAATGTAGTAAGTACCAAGCCCAGTTTCATAATCTTCCAACTCTTCAGCATATGGTTCAAATTTATGGTGCCTATCCTTGCACTCATCAAGTACCAGATCAGGTTTAGGAGATGGAAGAGGTTACTCTTTAGAAATTAAAGCTTGTTCTTCTTGGATTAAACAATTGGCTTGGAGAGGGGATGTGATGTACAACTCTACATGATAAGAAAATATTGGCTCATCTTGTATGGTAAAATGGGTACCATACCTTGTCTTGAGTAACATATGAGACCAATTAGAAGACAAGTAACCACCTACTTTAGCAGTAAAATATCTTGAAAAAATAAGGCAAATAGAGGGTTCAGATCAATGATTGACATATCTTGAGTTATTGTAAGACTTGGACATGCATGGAGAGTTAACTCAAGATCCTTGATGATTCCTATGGTAGTGATAGTTGAACCATCAAGTTGTAGGACTCCTTTTGTCAAGGGGATATACTTAATACCTAAGACATCAACAATCTTCTTAGGCATGACAAAAGTACTAGCACTTGAGTCAATCATGTAGTTATGGACAAGATGTTTTCCTATGATCAAATACATATATAAGGGTGGGGTTTTAAAAAATTTACTTACTTGCTTCTCCTCTTCTTAGCATATGTTGATAGAAGTGTGTGGCTTCTGCATAGTTGGATTAGTGTGCGGGATTTGTTCCAGAGCTTCATGCAATAAGTTTCATTGGGATGGAATAGTGAGTGCATCCTGCATTGTGACATTTATGGTTGTCTTCTTCATCTGATCCACAAATTTGAATGGATAACCCACTGACTTATGTATTTGAGGAACAACAACATCCTTTCTTGGTTTTTCAGCACAGAGGCAGAACCTTCACTGGCGTAGAGGCTTGACCTACCAAAGGAGGGGCACGCACCACTTCTAGAGTATTTTTCCCTAGAGCATCACATGCTAGCACTTGGGTATTCTTACTCTTTGGATGTATTAGTTGTTTTCTTTTTCTTTTGAGGGTCTACTTGTGTTGCTGGAATTATGACCTGTATGCCAAAATCAAACATTCTCTTCTTGTATCTTGTGTTATCTGCAACATGGGTGCACAGTCTTCTTATATCCTATACAACTTGTTTGATTGAATAGAACTCCTCAAGCCTTTGAAGAACATAAAATTTTCCTCTAGAAGATCTTCTGTCCTTTCTTGGTTATCTACTTCTAGTGCACTCATTGAAGGCTCACAGCTGGGAGCATTCTGAATCATGTAGGCTTGCGCATGCACAACATTGGTGCAATAGTATTGAATATAAGGCATATTTCAAGGAAAGCACCATTCGAGAATCATGCGCCATGTTTTGAGACCGAGAAAAGTTCTTGAATTGTACTTATAAAGCTGGAAGAGAAGGCGCGATAAGAATAACCTACAAAGGAAAGTGTGCATTAACATGCCATCTACCATTCTACATGTTTTTTTGTATCTTTGATTCCCATACTAATTCTACCAAGGTTGATTTCTCTAGATTTTTGCTTGATTGGAACTTCCTCTATAGGCTTGCACCTACTACTTCTCCAATGATATGACCTTGTTGGACAAATTTTTAATCAGGATCTTTAATTCATCATCTTATTTTTGTTGTGCAGGAGAGTAGGATGTAGATGCAACTGGTTATGTGATCTACACTAGAAAAGTAGCAATGCAAGGTTGGTGCATTGAATACATCTCTAGGAACAAATGCATAGGAGGCTTAGATTCGACTTACCATCTTGAATGAGACTATTTTCTAATCTTATTGCAATATCATATACATGAGTAAGGTTATACCTCTTAATATCGAATCATGACTGAAATTTCACTATTTAAATCCCTTAGATAATACATGAAATCATGTTAGGTTGTATGCCTTAGCACTTGAGGAATTATGTCTCAAGTCTTACGGAATCGATGTTGAAATAAAGTCATCTTCTCGTTGGGCGCAATTTTTTGTAGTCAACTACTCCATCGAGTGATAGATGATCGATTTATCTTCAAATTAATGGAAAAGAGTTATTCCGAGCTCATCCCAAGTAGCAATAGATGTAGGTATTAGGCCACGGTACCATTGGAGTTCTTTACCCTTAAAAGAGGATGCAAGCAACCTAACAGTAACATGATCATGTGCAATCAAATAGATAGAGCATACATTAGCCACATATTGAATGTGGTTAATAGGGGTGACTTGATTTTCTCACATGAAGTATGGAATTATTTTGAGCACAGTCATCGGCATATCATACTGGGTATTGAGATTGAGAAGATGTCCACTAGTGAAGTTGGCGAAGTTCCTTGGAGGATGAGGAGGTTGAAGAACCATGGTAGGGTATGCTTTTCTATTTTGAAAAGGAGTAGAGTGTGCACGGTGCACTAGAGATGGGGATGCGCATGTGGAATATATATTGCATGTGTTTCTCGGTGAAATATAGAGGTATTCAAAGGATCCTTTAGTCACAAAGACTATGTCTGGTATGCACCCTTCTCATAGAAGGCACTTCAGGCAGTAAAACAAAAGCTCTGGAAATTTTGGGAGTCATCAGATGTGTTGAAATAAGCCTCTAAAGGATGAAAATACTAATTTCACACACTAGAACTTAGTGATATGAAATTTGAGCTTTCACCTTTGTTGGTCCCATCGGGTGTTCAGAAACCTGTTGTTCATTCAAACTTACATCCATGTCTTAGTTATGGAAGGACCAATTCGTTTAAGACAACAATGGAACTATCTCCAAGTTGTGAACCTTGCACGCTTGAGATGAATCTTTGGAGGTCGGTTCCTCTATATATTTCTACCACTACTTCTAATCCTAATGTTGAAAGGTAAAACTAAGCTAACAATGTCAAGGGACCATGGATAGAAGGTTAACATGAAGTGAAACTACACTAAAAGGTGATAGCACTAGAAAAAGAGGGATGAACACCATCCATTTTGAGCGAAAATGAAAATAAAAGGGGGCATAAAAGAAGGCTAGATATGCGTAGCACAACTAAAACACATTTACCAGATCATTTTCATGGAACACAACTAAATATGGAGTTACAAGGGACATAGAATGACACAAAAAGCACACAATGCAAAAGAAAAGGCAAGAAGAAGGAATACAAACATGTTAGGATAGAGAATAGTCACAAAATAATGCTTCCATTACTTCCAAAAATGCATAGATCTGTTACAATGGTGAAAGAGGCCAATATCCACATGCACGAGCCAAATCTAGAGGTATGCGACTCAAAATACAAAAAATATGAAGTCCTTAGAAAAATGCGTAAAGATCTAGAATGTCCAACATTAACAATGAGCCCATCTCTTACATTTATAAATGAATCTATGGAAGAAGAAGAGAAGAAGGAAAACCCAAATTTGAAATACAAGCACAAACAAGAAACATTCAATGCTTGAAAATCCTCCTGGAATCTGTCAAATGTGCTTTCCCAAGTCTATTTGGTGTGTTGGAGAAGGAAAGAGCGTGGATCCAATCAAATCGGGTGGTAGGAGTAATCAGATCTACTCATTAAAGCCCTAAATATTTTTTTTCCAATTTCTCATGTACCAGATCCACCAATAATTTGAATTTGAATATCTAGCATTATATGCTACATCAACAACTATTGATTGAGACTAGTCGCATGCTGATCAGAGCTCTGTAGAAAAATATATGGTTATCAGAAGTTTGTAAGAATCATCTTTGCATGTAAGAAACATGGCATGCACGGATTGGCTGAAATGATGGCCAACTATGAAAATATTCTTTTCATTTTTTCCATTTATCAATCATTAATGTATTGCGAGGATTCGGTGCACTTTGACTAGTTGCATGTGGCACACTCAAGCATGTTAGATAATGACGTTGCATTGAGAATGGTGCAGAGGAGGGTGTAAATATATGCACATGGAAGAATGAGGTGTAGGAAGAAGTTAGAAGGAAGGTGTAAGAAATTGCACATGGAGGAAATGGGGAAAATTGGTGAGTGGAAAATGTATGGTCAAGGTGCAACTATTACAAGGTAATGTGTGAGGCGCGTGAGAGGGCTAGGGACTTAGCTGATTGAAGCAAGTGCAAGGCATGCACACGGGATGAATAGATGCTAGGAAGAAGGTGAATGCGCAGAAGATGCGTGCAAGGTAAGAGTGGAACAAAGAGGAAAAGGAAAATGGAAAGGGGAGAAGGGGAAGTGCGCAAGGGCGCATGAGGAAATAGTGACCAAGTGAATGTGCCAAGGAGACAACTGAGGTGCACGCCACTTGCAATGAAGATCTCTGAGCCATAATATGTATGTAAGTTATCCAAATAACTATGAGAGTTATTTGGATAACAGTTCCTATGTAGAATATTTACACCCCAATGAGCATCACAAAGGTGACTTACATTTGGGAAACACCATTTCAAACACTGGTTTCACCAAAACTCAATATCTTTCAAAATAATCCAAAGTAAGTCCTGAAATTTTATCCAAACACATGTATCAAAATGCCAAAATAATTTCTCATGCTCACCTTTACATATTGGCACTTTGTAAAATTATCAAACCACCTCATTAGGATAGGCAATTCTTAAGGATTTCTCTAGGTTTAGACCTCAACACAAACTTTCATGCTTTCACCATAAAAACCTAGCCTCAAAAATTCATCAACATGTATAGGAAAACATGTTACAACTTTAAAAATTCTCACATACACATATTTATCTTAAAACATGAGCAACATACCTTATTAGGACTGATTTCTTCACATTTCCTTCTCTCTCTCTCTCTCTCTCTCTCTCTCTCTCTCTCTCTCTCTCTCTCTGTAATCCAAATGACCTAAACAACAACTAAAATCAACAATACGAGAACTTGAAAAAATCATTAGGCATCATATTAAATCATTCAAGATCAATAAAAACTAACACCAATTTCTCCACATCATTATATGGCTTCAATAAGGCACAATCTTCATTTTGACATCAATGATAGTGCTCCAAACTCACCTTGACCAAATTGAAATCAATGAGAACATTCCAACAAATCTGAAGGGTATCCAAATAAGTATTGAAGAATGCTCCAAAAATTCAAGGACACTCTATGTGCACCACATGATGGTGGAGAGGCCTATAAATGTACATTAACAAATTACTAGTGACCATGCTACAAGTGTCAAGCTAGTCCTCAAGTTGAACAAGATAATTGGGGAAAGGTACTCGTCCATACAAGTAGATATAAATTTCATCATGAATAAGAAAACATTTCTTGCTCAAACAACACATTGCATAGTTAGTCCTACCAAGAAGAAGAGGTAGAGGATGCAATACGATATGATCCTATAAATCATAGGTCCTGGGAAAAACATCCTCTATAGTGCATCCATGAAAAGAGAAATAAGTGCATAACATTCACAAGGAAAAACACTCTCAAAAGGACATTAGACTTAGCCAAAAATGTGTCCAGAATGCAATAAAATAAGGTTTTCGAGAATACACACAAGGTTGTAATACGTTGGACTCAGCCGAGAATGTATATGTATGTAATTATAACACCCAAGAAAATTATAATCCCCCTTATTTGCAGCACTTTATGAATAGTGCATTGATTACATTAAGGTGTATTCATACAACGTGAAATAGTTGACCACTCACCTTATAGTAGGTGATGAATTGCACAAGAGTGGAGGCTACACTAATTTTTATTTAGAAGTATAGGAACAACACGTAAACAAGAATAAAAGGGAAAAATCAAGGAACAAGGGGAAAAAACAAAGTTTCGTGTGAGAAAAAGCATCTCACATCACATAAGGGGATCTCTCTTACTGCAAGGGTGTGGCTGACACACTCACTAGCCCAAAAGCAAAGAAGAGCACTACAATTCAAAAAAACTTCAAAATGAGTACAAAAGTCTATAAAATGCCAAGAATGGCTCCTTAATGTGAAATAAACCAGCTAAACATGCTAAAAATGCCACCAAACAGGACCTACAAGCCACAAATATTCTACACACTCCAAAAAAATGGTCGGTGGTAAAAATTCCCAATAACCCTAGTTTTGGAATAATTTCTTCCCAATTTTACTTAATTTTCCAAGACGGAAAAATAAAAAACAGCAGTTTAAAAAACAAAACCAAGTTCTTGAGTAATTAACTAGCCTCCTAAAAAATTAAATGACTTACCTTTAACTATATTACCCCCTTTTAATTAATGACCTACCTTTATAATTTTAAATTATATCCTAATTAATAAATTAAGACCTAATAATAGAAAACACTTTGTATTTAAAAAATTGACCAACTAAAAAAACCCTTCCCCTTGAAAATTAAAAAAATCCCTATTTAAATTATATATATTACGCTAAGCAAAAAAGGACCTAGGCTAAAAATTAACCTAAGGTTTAAAAACATGCAAATCCTATATGAAAGGACCATTGAAAATAAAAGGGAGGGGAAAAGGGTCGGTTGGTTCAATGGAGGATGGAATATTCTAACAAGGGAAAGCCACGTAGTGGTTTGGTGGGAGGTTGAGGTGGAATGGTTAGTGGGATGATGACAAGTCGAGACGGGATAGAGCTCAAAGAGCATGAGATGGTGCGTTAGGTAAGATGGTTGACGAGAAGCATTGAACACGTGCAATGGAAGGGTTAACTCTCGGATGAGTAACCAAAAATGAGCTAGGTAATGAAGGTTGAATGCATGGTCAATGGAATTCCATGGTGAGGGCCAAGCTTGCATGGTGAGAAGGGATGAGCCACCAACAATTAAGATGAGTTCTAAGCTTAGGATAACATGGCACAATGGGCATAAAAAATCAACGGGGTGAAGAACAACATAAACAAGGTTATGCTGGGGATCGAGATGGTGAATGTGGTGTCAAAGAGTTACGAAAGAGACTGGTAGGTGAGTCGGGAAAACATGTAGGGCCACGAACTCAAGCACAAGATTGCAGGGAGCTCGGTGAAGTAGGAGCTGGAAAAATAGTGAGCATGGTCTATGCAAAACCGGCAAGTATGAGATGTTGATGCCCTCTTAGATCGAGTAATTTGATAGCAAATTTATCTTTAGGGTGTTATGACTCCTCATATAGTTAACTTGCATGCATATTGTCTAGAATGATATTCGTAGCCTTAAACCATGAAATCTATGCAAATGAAGTTGTATAACTTATCTTGCCACTTCAACACACTATTCATACCCAAATCAAGCTTATAAAACAATCACTAAGGTATTAACATGCTCACAACTCATATTTAGCTCTTGACTAGGCCTAATGCCTTGTAGCCCTTCACAGATGCATTTTGGACCATAACTTTCATTAAACACCTGATATTAAAAACCTGAGAACTGATCTAGATACCCATTTGGGCCTCTCAAAACATGTATAAAAATGAGATATAGTTATTTTGTATGGAATAAGAGAAATTGTACCTAGTCCTAGCCCAATTAGACCTATTTTAACATGCTACCTTGTTGCAAATAGGGGTCTATAGTATGTAACACACCGTAAATCCTATTGGATCACCTCATGCATGTCTTCAAGATGCTCTAGAATTGATTTGGGTGACCTACATGTTATCCATTTTTTCACCCCATGTAAAATGGATAACTTAACAATCCTAGGTGTTAGCGAGTTAATGGAGTGCAATGTATTGCAGATACTAGGGTAGTTGTGGATGGCTCGGTAGAGTTGTGGCCAAGACAATTTGATGTGGTGAGTGGGCAAGTTACTTTGGTGAAGGTTGAGTTGGTTATGGTCGGGAAAATGAGTGAGGTGGTAAAATGCTACTCTTGGTGGTAGCATGTTTGGATGCTTACCAGCCAACAACATTATATCCTACTACCTGACTTGTAGTAGGAGAAAATGGTGGAGCAAAGGATCGTGGGGTTACAAAATGGTAAATGGAATAAGGGTACCAAGAGCATCCATAGATACTACCAGATGGTAGCATTATAAATATTATCGATAGGTAGCATGTACAAATGCTACTGTCCAATGTCATATATAATGTTATCGGTCGATATCATGTTTGGTGCTCTTTTCGGAAGCATGACAGTAGAATAGTTCTCGATTGGGAAACGATATGAGGGGCATTGGTAGCAAGTATGGATACTACTCCACAGTAGCATATATAATGTTATTGGTGGTAGCAGGGTAATGTGCTCTGGTCGATTGTATGAATTGAAAGCGGCCGATAGTAGGAACACAAGGTATAAACATGCTCCCCAGATGACACCAAAATAAATGCAACCAACCGACATGAGAAAATATGCCCCTGGATGACACTAGAGTTTATGAAAGCGATAAACAGGGGAATGACATGCTACCATCCAAGGGAAAAAATTCTTGCAATTTGGATGAATATAGGAACATCAATGATGGTCCAAGAATTAATGAACATGGTATATAGTAGCTTAAAAACTAGTTTAATGAGGTATGACATCCATGGCTACAAACAAAGTACCCTTGGGAAGTGAATTTGTATGGTTTCCCATACCTCTTTTTAAATTTTTAATGTAGGTTGTCGGTTGGTGAGGAAAATTCAAGGTTTTCTATCTATATAATGTAAATTCTCCTCATTTTTGAGGGGCGAACATTCTAAAACATAAAGGAAATCTATTTAAAAATTCCATAACTCTTTTGAGTTCCAAGCCTCGAATTTGAGCATTTTGTAGAAGATCCTTGCCTTATTTCTACTTTGTAATGGATTATGCACCATTTTGAGCAATAAATTCATGTTTTGTGGATTTTTTGTCCTAGTTTGGGTGTTATTACATTTCTTGCCTTCCATTGCATCTATAGGTATATTATGCAAACTTGTTCTTCTTCCAGGACTCAAATCTGTTGTGCACCACAAAAATGGGAATTTGAATGTTATTTTGACTGTGACACTTGTTTTCCCTCTCCTACTTTTTTTCTTCCTACTTTCACTCACTATGAATATATATATACCCCTATTCTTGGTGTTATCACCTCACTTAGTTAGGATTTAGTTTCATGCATCATCTCTCTTTCCTTAATCCCTTGGAATTTTAGGTTAGTGTTAGGTAGGTTTATTCCCTTTTATAGGTGTATTTTTAGCATTAGATTAGGTAGATGAACCAACCTTCTCTGGAGGTTTATCTCATTTTAAAGGGTTCCACACCTTGAGACAATCCAATGTTACCCCAGAAACATTGATTGTTCATCCATAGTTCATGACATATCATTGGGTGTTTTTTGTGATAACAGTTTTGGCGCGGCCCAAAGTGGGACCTAGAAGTCATATTTCCATTTTTCTAAGTTTGGGATTGTATCTTGATAGAATCTCTACAACAACACATCCGGTGACTCGAGCAAAAAATCTATGGGTTCCAAAGTAGTGATAGTGCTCGGGTTCATGAGAAGGATTCAAATGAGTTCTAGAATAGAAAAGGAAGGATTTTTTTGAGTACTGCGCAGTTATCACGGGGAGAACAAGAGAAATGACATTTCAAAGGTCACCTTCACCTCCAAATATGACTCTTTCCAAACCACCTCCTAGTAGACCTTTCTTTCAATCTACTAGAGTTCTTATACCCATCATTATGGTTGCACAACAGAATCAACCCTTTGTTAATTTTTCTTGGTAGTAACCTTTTTCTCTTAATTCCCGTAATCATATTCCAACATCTACACTTAAGAGCATCCCTTTCTTCACTAGGGAGAATCACACCACTCGAGTATACCATATTTAAGACATTTCTAGCATATGTGTTATCCATCAAATTTTTGAACAGATGTGGTTATTGGGCTATTAGCCTCTTCATTCAAAGGAAGATCTCTTCGGTGGTTCAAAATCTTAACAGTGGGGTCAATTACCAATTGAAAGCAGCTAGGAATGGCCCTTTGCAATCAGTTTGGAGAAAAGGAAGATAATATCTCCTTGCTTGAAAAGTTGACAACCATAAAGAGGTCTCCCAATGATCTTATGGAAAACTTCAATTTCATATTTCAAAAGATGTGGGAAATAATTTTATCTCTTGTAAGAACAAACCCTAAATATACATTTCTTTATTATTTGAGAGATTTAAATTTTGATATTGTTGTAATGATTCAATCTATGGGGGTATAACATTTCTGGTGTTTATGCTTTATGGACATTAGGGCTAAAATTATTTGATTGATGGGAAAATTTCTCTCAAGCCTCGATGCCTATTTACCCATAAATTGAAAATCCTAATAGAACCCCTGAATTAGCACCTATCCTAACCCCAAGAAACCAAATATCTAATGAATCATCCACCTCCTAGAGAAATTCAATTGAATAACAGGAAGTAATTAAAAAATTACATTTTTTTGGAATGAGTTGGTATCTCTTAAGAGGTAGCAAGCCCAAAATTTTAGACCTTATCAACCTCCATACCAACCAAATAATCCCTCTTACCAACCAAACAAGCCTCCAACCCAAGCTGCAAATAAAAAAAAACTAATTTCCTATTGTTATGCCTTTTCAACCATATATTCCCAATGTAGTTATCTCATCCCAATATTTGATTCCTATTCAAAACAATCTTGTACAATATTATGATTGGTGTTTCCCTTATCATCTTCCGCACAACTAAGAAACATGTCCTAATAGAGTTTTAAACCAAGCTTTGATGTTGCAAAGTGCATTTTTTTCAAGAGACACTTGCAATAGAAAATCAATAGAAGTTGGCCATTTAAGAGGCACCTCAAAGTGACACTTCACTTGTGAATTGGCAAGTAGAGGACTTTTGTGGAATAAATCACACTCTCCCTTAAGGTGTGGCTATCAATACCATATCCAAGAAGAGATATATTGAGGAGGTGCAATATGGGAATGTAGGACCTTCTCAACCTTCTTTGACATCTCAAGGGAGGTGGATGTTCAAACATAGTTCCAAAAGTGAAAAATCATATGAAGGTGTCTTCATATACCGGCCCAAGTTCGGGAGAAGGTTATTCCTAGTAAGCTACGAGAAAAAGATAATCTTGCTCCTTTCAACATCCTGAAACATATGAAGAAACAAATTTAAGCATATCTATGTGGGATTCATTGGTAATTCTAGGCCAAAGGGATCTCTTGCAAATAGCCATGGCTAATTTTCCTATCCCAAATGAGCCATATAAAGAACAAGAGAAAGTTCTCACCAATGAAATGCAATAAAAGGAGGGTCAACCAAGAAGGAACATGAATCCTCCACATTTCTATGTGTCATTAATCATAGGGAACAACTTGGTACATAATTTCATGATTGACTCTAGGGAAAACAGCTCAGTGATGCCAAAGTAGATTACATACCAGTTAGGCCTCAAATATGAGCCTCTTTCAAAAGGTGTAGTACAGTTAGATGGAACAACAGTAGGAACTATTGGATTTATCAAAGGTCTAAGCCTCACACTTCATGTATGTCTGAATATTTCAGTTCCTCATAATGTGTCGATAATTGATCTACCTCCACTTTTTACTCTGTGTTTATCTAGAGATTTTATTGCTAAAATAGGATGCTACATATCAATAAATTGGTCTCACGTTCTCTTCAACACAAGGTATAGCACTAATTTTACTATAAATTCTAAACCCATTGATTCATACCATGTGTAACCTTATACCCCTAGTCATGTCAATGAAAATTGCAAAATATTTGATGAAGAAGATTGTCCCAACACTCAAGAAGTTGACACTCAAATTTGGGGCATTCCTAATTTAACACTTGATGAGTGGGCACATAAATGTTATAACTATGATCCTTACAATAAGCTTGAATAATTTGAATTCTCTTCAAGGAACTAGAAAATTGAAGAAGTTGGTCTTGGGATCTATTGCCTACATGAAGAGAATATAGCCCTGCATAGTGTAACCAAGCCAAATGATGAAGAAGAGAAGGGCATCTAGAAGATGTTTTTAATGGATCAAGGAGTAGGCAAGGTGAGAGAGGATTTGTAGTGCTTGTTTCACATAAAGGTATAATTTTTTACTCTTATTTCATATTTCCGTTCATTTTCTAACAACACGGTAGAATATGAATCCCTTATTCATGGACTGTAATGGGCAAGGAAGAAGAACATTAAAAATTTGTAGGCCTTTGGGGATAGTGAATTGATAGTGAACATGGTTATATGTTCTAATGTAGAAAAAAATGATTTAATCAAGGCCTACAATCATAGGGTGTGGGATCTTATGGAGGATTTTGAACCCTTCAATATTCAAGACATTCTAAGAAAGGAGAATGAGGTTCGTTGATAGATTTGTTGCAATTAGAAAGGTTTGATGTTGTTGAGGATGTTAGGAGAGAAAAATTTCAGCCTCATATCAAGATGATAGTGAGACTTTTTGTACTATAAAATAGCACAAATTGGAAAGTGTTTGAGAATGAATAGAAAATTATCAATTTCATTCAAGAAGAAGTTGATATTTCTTTAAAAAGTAGGACAAATTAGAAGATCAGTATGGAGACTATGTTGTACAACTTAGAACAAACAATCTACCTATGGGCCTAGTGACCCTAGATTCCATCTTCAACTCTCAATACCAGTTAAGGAAAGAAAAGGAAAATATACAGGTTATGGGTGATGATGTAGAACCTATCTCTAGTGGGTCAAGGTAAATCTCTTCAAATTGAAAAGGAAATCACTTATCACGATAAATATGATTTTTGAAACTCCGTCAAGAATTTGCTAATGTTTTAGCATGAATATATAAAGACCTTAAAGTTTTTTTTATCATATTTTAGGTCAAAAAACCATTGATTTGGATCCTATGACCAAGCCTACCATAAAAAATAGAGGCTGTACCCACATATTGAGCCCTTGATGAAGAAGGATTTGAACAAGATGATCAAAGAAAGCATAATTTTTCCTATCAAACATTCATCTTGGGTTTCCAATCTTGTTCCATTTCGGAAGAAGAATAGATAGATTAGGTTGTGTGTGGACTTTAACAACTTAAACAAGGCTTCTCTAAAGGATCACTACCCACTTGCCTTCAATGGAACAAATTATGCAAGTGGTAGTAGGTTCAGGAAGGTTTTCCCTCCTTGATGGGTACTCAGGGTATAATCAAATCATGGTAAAAGGGAGGATCAGTTTAAGACAGCCTTCACTACAAAATGGGAACCTATGCTTATAGGAAAATGTCATTTGGTCTTTCTAATGTAGGAGAAAATTCCAAAGGGAAATGGACATGGCATTCCAAGGGCTGATTAACAAGATTTTTCTTATATACCTTAATAATAGGAGGTGATGTAGTTGATCACCTCCTTCACCTCAAGTAAGTTTTTGAAAGGTGCAAGAAGTTTGGGGTCTCTCTTAATCCCAAGAATTGCATCTTCTTGGTTCATAAAGGCAAACTCATAGGTCACATTGTTTCTAAGGAAGGATTAAGCATTGATCCGGAGAGAGTTACTTCCATTCTTGCACTACCACTTCCTAGTCATAAAAATGCCCTTCAAAGCTTCTTAGGAAGAATCAACTTTGTTAGGATATTGTACCCCCTGATTTTTCTAACCTTGTCAAGCCGCTAACACTAATGTTGAAGAATAATATGGATTTCAAGTGGACTGCCAAAGGAAAATATGGTTTTGAAGCTATAAAACACACTATTTTGCAGGCCCTAACTCTTGTTAACCCATATTTCTCAAAGGATTTGATTTTGTATGACTTTGGATGTGTTGAGACAATCTCAGTTGTACTTATGCAACTAAATCAAGAAGGAATGGATAAAACTATTGCATTCTTTAGCCAAGGACTTGAATATTATGAGTTAAGATATTCATTCATTAATAAACATGTCCTTTACGTGATAAGAAGTTTAAATAAAGTCGGGCATCTAGTGTCGAATAATGAGAATTTGTCTGCTAGTTTCACATCTTTGGTGTAAAGAATTTTCTTTTTAAAAATGACCTTAATGAGAAAAGAGCTGGATGTATAACCAAGGTCATAGAATATGACATTGATATCAAGATGACCAAGATAGTTATAGGTAAGCATATGTGTGAGCATTTGTCTTTAGACCAAAAAAATGAACAGAAACTACATTAGTATCTCAAGATGACTAGGTACAATCAGCCAATGCCTTACTCAACTTTGTTAGGGATATAGTACACTTCCTCAAAATAATTCAATGCCCTCAAGGATTGAATAAGGCCAAAAGGAGGTAATTCAGTCTCCATTTTGTTCCATATGTGTTGTTTGATGGTATTTTACTCAAGAAATATGTAAATGGTGTCCTTCTAAGGTGCATCAAAATAGGCAAAATAGAGAGATTATTACATGAGTTCCATGATGGAGAAATAGGTGGCCACTTTACCGCAAGATTAATAGCTCTCAAAATCATGAAAGCTAGTTATTACTAGCCTAATATTTTTAATATTTTTTATGCATAGATTAGGAAACGCAGAAAATGTGTATTCTTCAAGGGAAAGGAACAACTAGCAACTATTCTGCTCCATCATATCTTAGTGGAGTAGTCATTCATGTAATGGGGACTAGATTTTATTGGGGTGATTAATCCAAATTCAAGCTTGGGCCATAAGTGGATCCTCACAATCACAAATTACTTCACCAATTGGACGTAGGAAGTTACACTTAAGGAAGAAATTAAGGCTAGCATTCTAGATTTTTATGAAAGTATTGTGGCAAGATTTTTTCTCTTCCAAAATTATTTATGATAATGCTCTGGATTTTCTTGTATTGAAGATATCTGATTGGGAGGTGAATAATGGTATATATTTGAGAACATATTCAAACTATTAACCCCAAGGAAATGGACAAGTTGAATCCACCAACAAGAATCTGATAAAGATCATACAAAGGAATCTAGATGATAATCAGAGAACATGGCACACAAAACTGAAATCAGCCTTATGGGTTGATAGAATTACCCCCAAGAGGTCAACTAGTAGCTCTCCCTACAAATTGGTCTATGGAAAATAATCAAGGTTATCAATATCCTTGGAATTACCAGCATTAGAACTTATCAAGCAGTTGGATTTGTTTGAATTTGAGGCCATAAAAGTGAGATATATAGAGCTCATGGAGCTGGAAGAGCTCAGAAGTCAAGCTATGTAAGAAATGGAGAAAGACCAGGCCCAGATTAAGATGAGATTTGATAAAAGGAAAAATATAGGAGTTTCCTTGAGGGATACTTAGTCTTGAAATGGGATGCAGATAGGGCCAAACCAAGAAGACACTCCAAGTTTGATGTAATGTGGAGTGGTCCTTACATGATTTTAGGTTGTAAGGAAAACAATGCTTTTCTAGTTATCAAATCTAGATGGAGAAGAATTATAGATTCCAATTAATATAATCTACCTCAAGAATTATTATTGAATTAGAAAATATCCTATGTACATAACATTTTATTTAATTCCTCCAAGTTCTTACAGCACATTACCCTATTGGTAGTATAAGTTTTCTTTTGTATAAGTGTTGTGCACACTCTGTATTTTCCCATTTGGGACATGTATGATATTTCATGTTTGTGCATAGTTATCCTTTTGTTGTTATTGCACTTTCTAGTTTCAGGTAGGTTGTTATGATGAAAACAATTAGTTACCATCTTGGGAATTTTTTGATGAAAAGCATATCTATGTAGTGCTAGAGATGGACTCGGGGTGATTTCTTCAAGTGTCGATTAGTTTTAGTTTTAGGTGACTCCATGACCAATGGATGCAACAAGGCTACCGATCTTTGCAATCTAGCAGGAAGATTTTTCTCGAGAGTCTCTAAATTTTCTCCAAGACTCATGACATATCAGAGGGTGTTGTTTTTTTGTGATAACACTACCTCCAAATCCACCTAGCTTGCATTCAATTCCTCCTTCACTGTTCATTGTTTTTCACTCCTATATCTGAATTTTTTTGTCATTAATAAATCCTTCCACACGTGCAACCAAGGGCTGAAATTTTATAGGCTTGTTCCACTAATAGGGGTAGAAATATGTTCCAAATTTGAGCAATTTTTCCATGTAGAAAATTTTTAATGTCTTTCCCTAGTTTGGGCCCTAAAACACTAAATCACTTATAAAATCCTTAATACTCACTTTCAAAGCTCCAAATAATTTTTTTGTGTATTTTTAGACCTCCTCTAACATTTAAGATTATTAGAAAAAGAAAATATGCCCCTTAATATTGACGGTTACCTTTCATGCTTGTTTCCTGCTGGTTTTTAATGTCAACATACATACTTTTACAAAAACAAGCATTATACTTTGAATTATCACCTACAACTTCATAAACTTATGTTATTCATCTTAGAGAATCATAATACAATCATATCACCACGAATTTATTCACCCAAAAGTGGGTTTTCTTATTTTATACCCCTAAACTAACTCCTAGAGTGATTCAACAACCTCCTAGATTGATTCACATTAAACATGGAAACATGATAAACCTCATCCTAAAATACCTTATGAGCTCGTTCACAAAAACTATTACAAGATGAAATGGTCTTCATGACCTTATTTGAGTTATATTCACTCTTACTAAGTCAAAATGACTTTTGATAACTCACTTACAACCTTTATTTACTTTCACCATTACTATTTACATACAAATTTGAATTCAAACAAGCTAGAAATGGAGGGAAAACTTTTTAACATCACTCCTAGACCTCATAACCACCTATCTAACTATCTCTTGTTGTATAAATTATGTTCCTACATTAGATGTAGAGGCCATGACAAAAATGAGAGCTCGTAACTCATTCAACATGGGGTGATCCGATTGATCAAGGTGAGATCACAGGTAGGAATGGATAAAAGCACATGAGCTAGGATAAAAAAATGAACCCATGAATAAACCAAATAAAGGGTGGAGCCCAAAAGACAAGTTAGTTGGGAGCTTGATGAGGAGCAGGCCAAGTTGGGAGGTGCAACTAAGTTTCCTTCTAGGCTCCACCCTTTGTTTGGTTTATCCGTGGATTTTTTTATCCTAACTCATGTGCTTTGGTCCCTTAATACCTACCATCTCACCTTGATCACTCGGTTCACCCCTGTGTTACTCAAGTTCGAGCTCTCACTTTATGTTGTCGACTTTTCTTCTCATACTTTCTACTTGTGCACAAACCTTTCTCATTATTTTTCCATATCCTACCTCGTCGAGCTCCTTGTCATCTTGTGCTTGAGTTCGTGACCCTACATGTTAAGCCAACAGTCTCTACTTGACTCCTTAGCACCACCTTCACCATCTCAATCCCCTATCCCAACCTTGTTAATGTTTCTCATCACCCAATCAAGTTATTTTGCCCCTCATGTCGTGTTAACTCTAGATTGGAGCTCATATAAGTGTTGGTGGCTCATATGTGATTGGCATGTGATCTTGGCCCGAGCCTTGTAGAATCCCATTGACCCTACATTTAACCTACCATTCTTGGTTCATTTTTGGTTTCTTTCTTGAACGTTAACCTTGTCATTGCATTCATTCATCGCTTCTCATTGACCAACTCACCTAAATTTCCGTCTCATGCTCTCATTGTCATCGCTCTAACCGTTCCACCTCAACCTCCCACCAAGCCACCATGTAGCTCACCCTCGTCGTATTTTCCCTCCTCTCTTGACCCAAATGACCCTTTATCCCTCCTTTTTATTTTCAAAATCCTGCTCTTATTGGCTTTGCATGTTTCTTGTAAACCTTAGGTTATTTGTTTTAAACTAGGTCATTTATTGCTTAACTTAATATATATATTTTAAATAGGGATTTTTAATCTTGAAGGGGAAGAAAATTTTGTATTTTGGTCAAACAAATATAATAGAAAGAGATTTTTATTATTAGGTCTTAATTTGTTAATTGGGATCTAATTTAAAATTATAAAGGTTGGTCATTAATCAAAAGGGGGTAATATAATTAAAGGTAGGTCATTTAATTTTTTTAGGATGTCGATTAATTAATCAATTAACCTAGATTTATTTATACCCATTTTTTATGTTTCCCATCCTAGAAAATTAAGTAATATTGGGCAAAAATATTCTAAAACTAGGATTATTCAAAAAAATTTGTCATTGACCATTTTATGGGAGTGTGTAACATGTTTAATTGCTTGTAGGTACCATTTGGTGGCCTTTTGGCATTTTCAGGTGGTTTATTGCACATGGTGGATTCGTTCTTAGCATTTTGGGGCTTTTTTGACTCATTTTCGTTTTATTTTGCATTATAGTCCTCTTCTTCACTTATGGGATAGTGATCGCGTCCACCATAGCCTTATGGTAACAAAGCCCCTTATACAAAGTGAGATGCTTTTTCTCACACCTTGTACTTTTTCCCCTTATTTCTTGCTTTCACCCTTTTGTTCTTGTTTACATGTTGTTCCTCTAATTATGACTGAAAGTTATTGTGAACTCCACTCTTTCCAAATTTATCACCTCTTTTGCGAGATGAGTGGTCAATTATTTCACATCACATGAACACACCTTCACCTGTAACTTATGCATTATTTATGAAGTTTTGCAAATAGGGGGTTATCATTTTTCTTTGGTTTTGCAGTTGTGTTGGCGAGAAAATTTGTCTTGTGGAAAAATTTGTGGGTTTCAAGCCAATGTTATAGGAATCTAAGTCCCTCTACTTGAATGGTGCATCTTCGTATATGCATGCGCTTGAAAAGGTGGATTTCAATGGTGGCCTTTCGACTAGAGATCCAACAGGGGCACTCCACTAACCCCGTGGAAAAGCTAACAATGTCTCACTAGAGAAGAAACTTGGTCTTGGAAAGGGAAAGGGGAGTGGAAATGAAGGTAGGAGAAAACTAATGTTGTGAGTAGAATATCAGATGCCCACACACATTAATTAGAAAATTCATTTACATGCATTTATAGTTAGAAGAAAAACAAATCCGCAGGAGAAGCTACAAGACCGAATGAAATTCATTGGTCGCAAGGTACCAATCAATCCCTTAATCAAAGAGGTGAAAATTCCTTCTTTTATTATTGAAGCTAAAGAAGAGTTTTTATAGAGATTTGAGAATAGAGGAAAATCTAAGGAGAAGGAAAAAATAGAAGAAGTATGGCGTTTTCTATCTTTTCTAGGTACTGAAAGAGCACTCGGTATTTTTGGAATCAATCGCCCTGGAATGGCTTTGAGGAGGCATTATATGTCATGCCAAAATGGTTACCACTTTACAAATCATTTACACCTCTTCAAATTCCTCCATTGCAAAGAAAACGCTCATGGCGGGTTAAAAACCAGATCTTGCAACACGAACGTTACATTTGATTTTCGAGTTTGAATACAAACCATTTTATTTTCTCTTATAAATTTTAAATTGGGTTGTCCATGTGGTAGGAAGAGATTGGAGCAGGTATGGGGGAACGTCCTTTGCATTTTACGATTTTTTATATATTTGGTAATTTGTAACAAATTGGCCGACACCCCGCTTTTAATTTTAATTTTTAACTTAGGCACGTGTCACATTTTCATTGGAAATGGGGTTACGGCCCTTTTCTCAACATTTTAACCTTTTTGGAAAAAGGCTCAAAAACTCAAATTCCTCCACCGACCCGCTGCTCCGATTGAACTCTTGACACGTGGCACCCTCTAATTGGAAATGGGGTCATGGCCCTTTTCTCAACATTTTAACCTTTTTTGGAAAAAGGCTCAAAACTCAAAGTTCTTCGTCATTCCACTCTCCCGCTTTGACTTTTCAATGGCGGGCCCGAGACCTTGGTGGAGCCATGGAGCATTCTAGAACTTTTACTTCACTTTTGGGAATTTAGTTAAATTTCCAAAAGTGCCCCGATGGCCCACTCATCCACTTTGACTTTTCAACAGTGGGCTTCACCTTTGACTTTTTCTTGTGGGCTTCAACTTTGACTTTTACCTTTATAGCCTGATCGAGGTCTGCGGGTCACTTTTTAACTTTTCTCCTTTTTTACAAAGAGGCTCAAAAACACAAATTTCTCCTCCAATCCACTCTCCTTCTTTGAATTTTCAATGGTGGGCTTCACCTTTGACTTTTCTCTGCGGGCTCAAAATTTGACTTTTCCCTTTATAGCCTGATCGGGGTTCGGGTCACTTTTTAACTTTTCACCTTTTTACAAAGAGGCTCAAAAACACAAATTTCTCTACCGACCCACTTCCAATTAGGTATGTCCACGTACCCATGGATGATGGGGCCAAAATTTGATGGGGAAGAAAACACCCATCATTCCCGACTGTGGGAAAAATACACAGAGGAAGAGAACTTCATCATTTTGAGTCCAATTTTTGAATTTCCTTCATGAGCCGAAGGCATGGAGGAAAAACAATGATTTGACGACCTATGCCATAAAACAAGTGAACAATTTTGATCAAAAAGGATATTCTAAAGAGGATATTACGTGCATAGACTCGGGAGATGGAGAATTTCTCAAAACGAGTAAAATAGAGATTTAAACAGTGCTAGGGCATGGATTTTGCTAACTTCATCAAACTTTCAACTTGGCTTAAATACTTTAGGATGGCGAGAGATCAAATTTTGAATTTAACTTGGAAAATGAAAAGTGATTTTTGGGAGACAACAAGTTGTATGTAGACACATTCTTGGCTGAGTCGACGTCTTGCAACCTTGTGTGTATTCTCGTACCCTTCTTTTCTTGCATCCTGGACACATTTTTTATGAGTCGATGTCTTTTTAGTGTGTTTTTCCTTTTGAATCTTGAGTACTTCTTTCTCTTTTTGTAGATGCTTTGTGGAGGATGCTTTTTCTAGACCTACACTTTAGAGGATTATTACTATATTACAACCTCTACCTCTTCTTCTTAGTAGGGATAACTATGCACTATGGCATTCGAGCATGGAATTTTTTCTTATTCATGATGACCTTTATCTCTACTTGTATGGATGAGTAATTTCCCCTGTGTTCCTATTCAGCTTGAAGAGTGGCTTGACACTTGTAGCAAGGTCATTGGTCATTTTTGAAGTACATTTCTAAGCCTCTCCACCATCATCCGGCACACACAAAGATTACTTGCATTATTTAAAGAATTCTTCAGTCCTTATTTGGAGACCTTTTAGATATTTTCATTATTACTTCTTCCGATATAATTATTTCCTCTCCTTTGTGTGATTATAGTTCTTTTGATAAAGATTTACCTATTCTGTTCATGATGATGAGTTTTCTCTTCCAGTTCTGATGACAAGAGTACTATGAGGACTCCTCTCCTCCTTCTCTCAGCCACCTTTCAAAGAATATTGAACCTCCACCCTTCCCATCATGCATCAAGTAGTCTTGTTCCCAACCTCATATTCTCATTTCACATGCCTTTGTTCCACATCCCTTTGTGTGAGGATTCTTCCACTCCTCCTTTTGTTTATGATTCATACCGTCGATATTTCTCTTCTTTTTTTCAAGAAACCCTTTTAGGATGAGTATCTATCAAACCTTAGTTATCTATTCGGAGTGCCTTATTGTGTTGTAATACATGGATTTTCTCTTCTTTCTATGGGTGTTTCGGAGGATTCCTTCATCTACTTTGTTGGGAGTGCCCCTTTGGGACCCTTATCACTCTCACTATTTCAAAGACTGTCATTGATCCACTCCCTCTTTTGGATCATCTTTCTACTATTGTGGTGGTTGTTTCTTTGCCTTCACTTCATAAGGACATTCTTTTGGCTAATGTTCCCATCTTACACTCGAGATTTCTAATTTTGTGGCATTACCTTTGGTTCCTTTGTACTTACTTGCTAGACCTATGTTATATTCCAATGGACCAACTTTAGATTTCTTCATATTGTTGCCTTTGATTTCCTTCACGGAGTGGGTGGAATTCCATTACTTAATTTTTGTCCTTCGCAAGGGTTGGAAAATTGTTTGATGTAGATGGACATTTTGTAGTCTATAGGTGTAAGACCACATCATCAACACTCTTCTTTGAGACTTCATAGAGTTGCAAATTTTAGATCGGTTGCAGGATTCTTCACCAAACCCTTCACTAAGGCAAATTATATCCTTACTTGTGCTCTCACCTTAGAGGAGCTCCACCACAACTTCAAATATTCTTCAAGTATTTCTAGTATCCTTCTTATCTTCTTCTCTTCTTCTTCTAGAAAGATTACATTTTATACATGGGTACTTTATCAAGCCTTTAGTTTTTCAGGATCCATTTGACACATGTCTCTTAGGTTTTTTAGGGGAGTTTTATATCTCTTGTAAGTGGATGTTTTTCCCATCATTTTTTCCTCCATTATTTGATATCCTTTTTGTACATGGGTACCTCATCAAGCGTAGATTATGGGACCCATTTCTTGTTTTTGACTTTCCTTCCTCAATTTATGATGAAGGGGGGTGTTGGTGTGGGTTACTTGCCTTTTCATCTCAGGAAATTTTCCACATCACTTGGTGGGTCATGTAACTTGAGTGAGATCATAGGTCTTATGTGTCTTAGGTGGTATGATAGATTTTTTCATATGCATCAGTGTGCATCAGTGCCTCATACAGGAGTTACTTTCCATTTTTGAATGTGACTCATCTTCTCCCTTCTAGAGGTATGATTGGTCTTGCATCAGGAGTTACACAACACTCTTATTTGTACCTTTTTCTGATCTATGAGTATGAGTAGAAAATTTTCTTTTTCATGCACATTTTCATGGTTTAATTCTTTCTTACTATATGGAACTCCTTTGTGTTACATTTGAGTACAAATTGATTGGTGTACGTGCCCTCTTGTTTGATCCTTGTTCTCATAGATTAGAAAAGTTGTACAAATAGGAGTGTTGTGTAACTCCTAATGCAAGACCAATCATACCTCCACAAGGGAGAAGAGGAGTTACATTCTAGAAATGGAAATTAACTTTTGTTTAGCACATTGATGTGTATGATGGAATCTTTCATACCTTGTAAGACACCTAAGACCTATGATCTCACCTAAGTGAAATGACTCGCCAATTGATGTGGAAAATTCCTTGAAATGATAAGGAAAGTGGCCCACACCAACAAAGTAAACCCAATATACACCAAGATGATAATAAAATACGTGTAATTAGTTTAAGATAAAAACACAATAATAATGCAACACAACTTTAAATAAATATAATTAACTATGCCCCTAATGTGTTCCACGGTGATGATTGAGAATATTTATATGCCCCGAGTAAGGATACATGTAAGGGGATTAGATAAAACTAAATGTTGGGTTCAAGTGAAACTCTTTCTAGATCTACTTTATAAATTAATCGAGATTGAATGGTTTATTACCACCAAGCAAGGATGCATGAAATGAAGAAAATAAGATTCGATATTGCCCTAAGTGAGGATATACATGAGGGATAGGATTTATTGGAATTTCCCCAAGCAATGATACATGCGAGGGGTAAGATGATTTTTTTCAATAATCATAGGATACTTTGAACAATCACTAGGATAAGAGTGTAAAAGTTTCATTTTTTTAGTTTTGTTGGTGTTTTTAGATTTTTTTATTTTTTTAAATGTTTTAATTTTTTTATTTTTTGAATGTTTTTGGATTTTTTTTTAAATAGTAAAAGAGGTTTTTATGGACCCTTCCCCTTACAAAATACATATACCATACTACCATCCGATAGAACCACCAAGGACAAAAACCATAGCTAAGAAAGACTAAACTAATAGTAAGAAACTAACAACACTAACTAATAGTAAAAAATAGTTGTTCAAACAAAATACAATGAGAAAAAATAAACAGGGAAACAAACCCCTCACTTTTTTTCCATACTTTGAAGCATCTAGGTCCATTATTTCACCAATCATTGATGGAAACACTAATTTTTTTATAGTTCAACACGGGACCTTTAAAGTAATTAATATTAAAATTGATCATTAACTCAGACTTATTTTATAATTATTAGTTTAATAACATCCTCAAGAAGGCTTTCTTCATCCACCATAGTCATATTATAGGAATTAACCCCCTTGTTAGTGAACCAATCTACCACCCTATTCCCTTCCCTATAAATATGTTGAAATATAATATTATCAAAGGAAGATTTTAGGAGATTTATGCCTTCGATAAAATATTTTATTGTAACATAAAAAAATTAATTACTATTAATAATATTCAAAGAGTCTCCTTCCATAATTAGCCTTCTAACATTTCTTTCAACAACATGTTTAATCCCCTAATACATTGCATCTTCTTCAAACACATGGTTATTTTGATAGCCAATGTTTCAAAAGAATTCCATCACTAGATTTCACTTCTCATCTTTGATAATACCCCCACCAACCTTTCGGGGTTACCTTTGGCATTTCCATTAAAGTTAAGTTTCATCCATCCCATTTTAGGGTGTCCAAACAACCTGATTTCTCGATTATTCTAGGATGTATGGTTAGACTTGCACTGAAATCCCAATTAATAGTGACTTGTTCCTTGTCCGGAGAAAAACTAAGTTCTAAACATTCAAAAGATAAAATTTAGTTTTAACTATTTGTATAATTTTCTATGAAACTCTAGATGTTTTTTCTTTTTTCCCTTAAAGATTTTATTTTTCCTTTCTTTCCATACCTCCCAACAAAAATTAGCGATAGAAAATTCCCAAAGATGTTTTAATCTCAAAATTTTAAAGGGGCATATCCACTAAATCCATAACTATTTGACACTATTAGGAAAGACCCAGTCTAAACCAAACAGGGGGAAAATATCTTCTAATAACATGTTCATAAGAGAAATCCAAAAAGATGTGGCTGGTAGAATTATAGTCCTTTTCACAAAGTACACATATGTTAACCATTTAGAATCCTCTCTTGTTTAAATTGTTAACTATGAGAATTTTTTCCTATAGAAACAAGCCACCAAAAACATTTATTTTTAGAATAAGATTCTTATTCCAAATTTTCTCCCATTGACTCTGTCAAAAAACATATCATATGCATATTTGAAACTAAATTCTCTATTCTCTTCATTAGACCAAATAATTTTTCCTCCTCTTGCTATGCTTTATCACAACATAATCATCTAAAAGCTCATTTAGGGAGATGATTTCTTGACTAAAATTTTTATTTTCAATGGAGATAATCTTCCAGCATCTAAACAAATTCTCTTCCTCTAAGTAATTTTTGATAAGAAGGCCATATTTGTCTTCAACATCTTGTTGTATATTATTCACAGGAAAAATTTCTCTAAGGGGAATATCACAAATCCATTTATCACCCCAAAATTTTACCCTTTCACCATCCCCTATCTTCCACTTACACCCCTTTAACAAGATATCTTTAGCCTAGTTCAAGGCTTTCTAAAATATATCCCTCAAAAGTTGGAGAAGAAAAAAACTAGCTATCAGATCTAGGATCAGCCCAATATTTGTGTTTAAGGATTTTGGCCCAAATGCCTCCATCCCCAATCAATCTCCACCCCATTTTGGCTAGAATATATTTGTTCATCCACTCCTAGTCTCTAAGGCCCAAACCCCAAAGACTTTTTGTTTACACACTTTTTCCCATGCGACTAAAGGTATTTTGTTTTTACTTTCCATCCCACTCCATAGAAATATATTTTGATATTTTTCCAAATTTCTAGCTACCTTCATAGGAAGATAAAAGAGGGACATAATATACATTGGAAGACTTTAGATAGATATTTTTAAGAGAGTTATCTTACCAACCTAAGAAATTAGAGATCATTTCCATCCTACTAGTTTTTTTAACAAATCTATCAATCAGAAATTTCCGGTTTGCAACTTGGGGTTTTTTGTGCCAATACGCATTCCCAAATAGATATGGTTTTGGATTTTTATTTTTTGATGTTTTAGAATTTTTGAGAAACTATAGGTGATCTAGGACCCATCCAAGCATTCTTAAGAATGCAAGAGCTCTATAAGACCAAGGGATGAATGAGAATGGATATGTACTAATATGGATAGTAAATGAGCAGTAAACATCCTTGCTATAGGAAGTAAGAAACATAAAAAATTGGGATGATATGGTAAGAGGAATAGGGTGAAGGAGAAGTAAGGTAGTTATGCCAAAATTTCCCCAGCACAAGGGGTACTCATGGATGTTTCAAGAATAGAATCTCTTCAGATGAACTGCATTCATGGGCTCTTTAATCTCTTGGCCATCTTCACTCGATAGTTTTTACACACCATATATGTATTTTGCAGTGATAATATAAGGACCTAACCAGTTAGATTAAAATCTTCCTTACTTTTCCCAACATTTTTGTGTTCTTCTAATTTTATTTTATTATAAGGTCAGAAATTTCAAATTGTCTTGGTCTTATCCATTTATTATAACTATGATGAAGTCAATTCTAATACACTTTCAAATGATCTAAGGCATTAAGCCCCTTCTCATTTAGGAGGTGAGGTTCTATAAGATGAGCCTTTCTATATTCATCTTCACTGATAAAATATTTAAGGGATATATAAAGTGATGTGAGCTTGACCTTTATGGGTAACATGGCTTCAATGTCATAAATGAGTTAAAATGTTGTATTTCATGTTGGGGTATGGTAAGATGTATGATAGGCCTAGAGGGTGATATAGAGTTATGTATGTCAATAGTGATCATGTTTGTCGACAATATTTTCCAATATGGATTTGATAATTTTATTGGATGCTTCTACTTGGCCATTACATTGTGGATAGTATGGAGTGGACCATTTGAGGCGAGATGTGAAATTGTTTGGTTAGCTCTTTAATGGTTTTATTTTTGAAATATGTACCATTATCTATAACAATAGAGAAAATGATGCCAAAATGACAAATGAAATGGTTAAATATAAATTTAGAAATATTAGTATTGGTAACATAAGCTAGAGGAATGGCCTCTACCCATTTGGTAAAATACTTGGTTGCGGTGTTAAAAATGTATGGCCGTCGAATGAAGTGGGTTTGATTTTTCCTATAAGTTCAATCCCCCATCGGGAGAAAAGATAAGGTGTGGTGATTGGTTGAAGATATTGTGAAGGCACATGAATAAAATTGTTATTTTGTTGGCATGCCAAACATTTTTTGATAAATTTTCAAGAATCAAACTCTATATTGGACAAATAATAACCCACGCTCAAAATTATTTTAGCTAGAATTGTGCCACTCATGCATGCACCACATATACTAGCATGTACCTCAACTAGAGTTTGATTTGATTCATCTTAATTGAGACATATTAGGAGAGTTCCATTATAGCCTCTTTGATATAGGGTGTTAGTGAGGATAGTGTAGCATAAAGCATGTTGTGTTGGGTCTCATTTTTTTGGTAATTCATATTTTTAGGGAAATTTTTATCATGGTTAAAGGTGTAAATATTATGGTACCAAGGGTTATGAGGACAAACTATTTCACATATCATGGTGGACTCAGGAAAATTGTAAGCCAGAATCAAAAGATGTTCTACGAGAAACTCATTGTGCATTTTATTTGGACCGAAATCAAAAAGGGATCCAATAGTTGTCATGGCATATGTTGATTTGTTTTAGATGCAAGGAATTTTTTCAAATGTGATAAGTTGAAAATAACATTTTAGGCTATTAACCATGAGCTTGTAGGGGATTAATTTATCATATTTTATTTTATATTCACCATTGACTTGATTGATGACCAAGAGAGAGTCTCTGTAGATTTTCCTTGATATTCCACGAAATAGAAAACTTCATACTAGCTATGAGAGATTCATATTCAACAATGTTGTTGGAGTAAGGGAAGAAAATTCAAAAATATTTTGGAATGACAACACCATCTAGTGTGAGGAGTAGAATTCTTTCTCGGCCTATAGATATTACAAGATCCATCAAAAATAGAGTCCAAGAGGAAATTGCATCAAGATACAAGATTTATTCATCCAGAAATCCAAATTGAAGAGGTTTTGAACCCATTAGGGATGCTGCAACAAGCTAATCTACAAGGGCTTGTCCATATATGGGATTTTGCTTTATAAATTCTATGTCAAATTCACTAAGTAAAATAACCTTGACTAGACATTCTTCTTATTAGAATAGGTATGTATAGTAGATACTTGAGTGGATTGGGTAAGCACAGCAAGTTGGGGGGCCAAAAAGGGGTCATAAGTGGATGTCATATTGCAAATAACAATGAAATTTCAACTTGTAGGGACTACTCGTAATGTGTGCACTCAAAATTAGAAAAACTTATAGGAATATGAATCGTAACCTCTAGAATCTAGTTTCTAAACTAGTATTTTTTTTAAATGGACAAGTTTAGCTATATTAAACACTCATAATTCAATGACTTGGTTTTTTTTAAAATCCTATAATATTGTAGTCTGTTTTCAGTGATTTGGATGACCAAAAATTGATATATTTTTTTTTCCTTTGGTGAAAATTTAGATGTCGTTGTTTATCTTGGGATAGATTTTATTTTGTATTTTTTAGCAATATTTTTTAATGTTTTTTTCTCTGAAAAGGGTCTGAAAACATAAAGAAAATGGAGCACTTTCTATTTTCCCGCCATAACTTCATCAAAAAATATTGAAATCAAATAATGTTTTTAAATGCGTAGAGAACTTTTCCACGGTTGGGATGGTATAGGTTTTATCACATTCGATAAGTGAAAAAAAAATTAATCTTAAACATAGACATGAACATTCATGGAAAAAATGTCTTAAAGACCTACTATTAGTAAAAAATTATAAAATGATATTTATCATATTTTATTCACTTAAAAATCAATAGTTCTACAAAGCTAACAGTCTCCTCTATGTGATTGTACCATTTTTTTGACATGTTTTGAATTTTTGGCATGGTTCAAGTCCATTGAAGAGAATATTGATGTTTTTTTAATGAAAAATTAGGATTTGATGTTCACTTTTTGGTCCCCCAACTTGCTACACTTACCCAATCTAATTTTTATTAGATAGGGTAATAAACAGGGATTATGGCTCCCAAAGGCCTTACAAAGAAAGATGCATTGTGATAACACCCAAACTGGAACAAAAGAGAGAAACATGACCAAAAAGAGAGTTAAACATGCTTAACTCAAGAAATACCAGGTCCACAAAACACTAGGAAGGTACAAACAAAACCAATAGTCTATAACAAGGAAAACATAGATCGCTTATCAAAGAAAAACCTTAGACAACCAAAGCACATAGATTAATAGGTCTTTTGGCATTTAGAAGGTCCGCCTACAGGCACCATGTGATCTTCCTATAGATGGCATTGTTCCATGTCCCTCTGAGTCTTCCTCCCGCCATCCTCCTCCTCCGAGCTTCTCAGGTGAAGTTCAAACTTTCTCTTCCTTTGGCTCAATTCCACTATAGCCAACCTCCTCTACAACTCCTTAACCACATGTTCAATCTTTTTCATCTCCCCTCTCATAATTCTTTGGGAAATGTATATCTTTTTGGAAGCCTCAATACAGTAAATTTGATCTAATTTTGTGATAAGCTTAGTCACGTGATTGAGCAAATAATGATGTAGCTTGTGAAATGTGAAAGCGATGGCTAAGCATACTTTCTCAACCTGGGAATTGTTGAAAAAAAAAATTGGTTTGATTATCCCCCATCCCGCTTTCACTCCCTTCCATCTTCATCTTACACATATGCACCCCTCTTCCTATTTTAATTCCTACTTCCATCCTAAATCCTATTTATTTCATCTAATTCCATATTTCCCATCTTAATCCCATCATTATTTTATCCCCCATTATTCACCCCTAATCACATTTAATTATCCCTAAACATGATTATCATCATAATCACATCCCTAAACACCCCATTTATCCTCCCTATACTCTCATCTACCCTCATTTAATACCTTCCCATCCTCTAACCACCTTTTATCATCCCTATGCAACCCTAACCCACCTAAACAACTCAAAACCCTAATCTAAACTTATTATGGCCCCTTGTCTCGAGTTGTACATCATCCCCACTACCCAAATCAGTGGTTGTCCATAGTAAATAGTAACCCTATCAGGTCACCGATGACCCTATAAATATATCACTACCCCCTCCTTAAGAGGATGAAATTTTAGAGATTTCAGCATCTAGCAAGATTTTTCTATTTTACTCTCTTCTTATGAGCTATTATCAACATCTTGGAGTCATCTTGGAGCCCTTTATATCATTTTTGGAGATCTAAAACTTGGAGTTTTCTTGGAGCCCTATCTTGTTTCATCATCTTTTCATCAGCTTTACAGGTCTTCTCTTCATCTTGGAGATCTGCCATATCATTATAAATCCTTGTTTGTTTTTTATAATCCATTTTTCTTCTATTAACCTTCATCAAACCCTAATCCATCCCCGATTGATGTTGATTTTTCCTTGGTCATTATCGACCTAATTTGCATCAATTCTTTTTCCTATATTATGTCCCCTCTATTAGTTGTATCCCATCCTTAGCAACATCTAGATATTTATGTCTTTATTATCCACCTATCGATAGCCCATATCTCACCTTCCTTTCCCAGTCACCATCGACTATCCCAAATCTACCTCTGGTCACCATCAACTCAATCTGTATCCATTACATTTTCTTGTGATTAATATCTTTTTTATTTCTTATGCCTCTCGCATCAGATTGATGACATCTTAAGCATTTATGAATTCTTCCTAGATCCATTGTTTTCACATATTTTTATCTTCTCTGCTATAGTCATTATTGGTATCCAAATTGATTCTCTGCGAGGGCTGAGAAGCATCACGAAACTGACATGATGCTTAGAGACAGACAAATCATGATATAAGTCATTTTGTAGCTAGGGAGGGGATTCAGACTAACTCTTTTCACTCAGGCGTTGGAGAAATGGATATCACCTTACTAAGGGTTTGATCTACCCTCACTACTTTAGGTTGTGCCTTCAACCAGGGTGAGAGGACCCGTTCTGTAACCCGTATTGGTGAAGGATATCAAGAGATCCTTCTTTGCACAATTTTCATGAAAACCTTGAGAAAATATGATCAATACAACACAATCTAACTCTCACGAGTTGTCACACTAGAGAGTGGAGATGTTTCTTGGACAAGGTTCAGGTTACTAAAGACAATTAAAACCTGATTGTCTCTGCATATTTTGGCAGTGAAATTTGTTAAATATTTGTGGATACACAGTACAAATAGGGGTAGTTCATGTAGGATTTATCATTTGAGAAGTTTTTGGTGGGAATTTAAGCAAGATAAAGTTGATTATACCAGATATTTGAGAGCCTTTACAAATATTGGAACACTCACAGACAAAATGCTTCAAAATAGCCAAAATATTCCTTCAACCAGAAGGTGTGTATCAATGGAGGCCCAGAGATGCACAATTTCATACACTCTTCAAGAATTCAACACAAAGGCTCGTGTTAAAGACTCAATTAAACATTAGAAATCCCTTATTAGTCATGCCTAAGATACACTCATAGGCTAACAAACAATCTTTGTCAACACAGTGAAAGTAAAGTGATTTTAAATTGTTTATTTCATTACAAGATGAAATATCTCCTCACAATGAAATTACAAATGCCACAATACTACCACATGGATAAGATATTATGTGATTCAGAGGGATTTTAACATAAGATTGTAACAGGAACATGAAAAATATTTGAAAACATTCTGAAATAAAAGCAAACACAATTATGCTCATGATCAACACAAATTCATTCAAGGTTCACTAGATTCATCAGCAAGGGAGAGTTTCTTCAACAATCTTAGAGCTTGTCAATGGTTGTACACTTGCAACCATCTTGACATGACTAAATCTACAAACACAGGGAAATAAACAGGTTTCTCAGACGGTCTCTTGGGAAAATGGTTTTTCTCAAACTTTCTCAGAAAAATTAACCCCCTATGCAAGAGTATTCTCATTGCATTTATACAATTTCACTCGCTCACTCATCCCAAATTTTCCCCCCAAAATTCTAAATCTTCAAGAGAATATTCCTCTTTACAACATATTGTTTAATCATGTTTATTCCCTTGAAAATATCTTACTTTCTATTACTAGGTGGATAAATCATGAATTGATCATGTTTCTCAGTTCCTCAACTATGACCAGGATGCCATGTCATAACTTTTAATAGTCTTTTTAATCATTATTTTATTTTATCATGCAAGAAATCCCTTTTTCAATAATTCTCAGGTGGCTCCATATGGCTTGATCTGACAAGAAATCCTTTTCACTTTTGAGAATACACCTTGAGGAATAGATACTTGTATTCATGCCTCTCATAAATGAGTTTCCTCGCATGGATTATGCCACATATCTGTGTTGTAATTCCGAGTTGTCCAAGTGTAAAAGGAGCCAATGGAATCCTCCATGTGTCTCCTTGGTGTAACTACAAAGGTGAAGTCCAAAGGTAGGTTCCCAAATCAGCATGGGCCCTCCACATGTTCAGAACCTAAGAGATTTACATCAGTCACTGAAAATCACAAGCATGGGAAGGTCCAGTGAAGCTTCCATGTGTCTGTTTAGCGCAACTTCAAAGATGAAGTCTAGAGGTGGGACCTCAAATGAGCGTAGGCTCTCTACATGCCCTGGGCCCAAGAAAGTTACCTCATCCATTGAAAAAGTCTCAAGTATAAAGAGGAGCCAACGGAAGCCTCCACGTGTCTCTTTGGTGCACTTTTGATATGGTGCCCAAAGTGGAGACCCCAAACAAGCATGGGCTCTCCACGTGTCTCGGGCCCAAAAAAGTTGTACTAGCCATTGAAAAAGTTTAAGAACCAATGGAAGGTGCCACATGCCTAGGGTCCGAGAAAGTTGCATTAGACGCTTGAAAATTCTAAGTATGGGAAGATCTAGTGAAACCTCCACGTGTCTCTTGATGCTCTTTCAAAAGTAAAATTCAAGGGTAGGTCCCCAAATAGGCGCGGGCCCTCCACATGGAAAATATCTTAGTTGAGGCAGTGCAGGGGGCCTTTTGCATTTTATGCCACTCAAAAGAATTGTGTGCTTTTAAACATTCTAGCCCGCCCACCTAATTTTAATATAGGTTTAACACGTGGCTTTCCTAGGGTCTTTGAGAGTCACGGATTATTTTTACACCTTTTTACCTTTTCAAAATAAAGCCAAAAATTCTAGAATACCTCCGAAACCCACCTTCCTTTCTTTTATGTAAACTCAACACTTTTTTATCTGGGCACTTGCGGGGTTGCGCTTCACTTTTATACCTTACTCCCTTTTTCAAAACAAGGCTAAAAGTTCCAAATTCTTCCAATGACCCGCCTCCCCACTTTTAACTTAAAAATGGCCACATTTCCATTACGGGCTCTAGGCATTCCTTTTAAACATTTACACCTTTCATCATAATGCCTCAAAATTCTAAAAGGGCCCACCTTCCCACAACAACTCGACTTATGACACATGTACACTTTTCGGGGCCAAAGTAAGAAATTTCTCCGCCACTTCATATCGTTGAGTAGCCAATTAGAATTCATCGGAGCCATAGGACCAATTGGGAATTTTTTACAAATGTAACAAAAGTGACAAGTTCACCAAATAGACCCACCATGTCATGTCCAATTAGAGATGAACATGTATCCGCGGATGTTGGGACAAAATTTTGACAGGGAAAACACGACCGTGGAAAAATAAAAAGAAGGGGAAACTCAAAGCATTCACTCCCAAATTACAAACTGGTCCACATGGAAAGAAACCAGTAAACAATACCAGGCATGACATGATCCATGACCATAGAAAAGGATTTGATGACAACAACCTGATAAAGATAATACTTCATGCATCCACACAAGGAGACAAAAAGACTTCAAACCACATAGACTAAAAAAACTAACTGGTCTAAAAGGGTGAGGTTAAAACCGAGCACCAACAGTGATCCTTTCACCGTTGATTGTATTTATTTATCTTGGGTTGCCATCAAACCTATCAGGTTTATATCTTTTTATTTCAATTTATTATTATCAGATCTTTATCTTAGCATATCTAGTATATCTCTTATCTATGTTCCATTCTTCTTATTTTGTGCATGTTATTTATCCATCATTTTTAATAGATATTTCTAAACAATGTGGGTTGACATCCTCCCTATGAATTTTATCACTTCTTGGGACGGAATATGTAAGGCATCCCACCATATAATCTACTAGTATTTTTCTTATCTATCCATCTCATTTTTGTGCAAGTTATCGAGCTCTCCGTGGAGAGGATATTTGCACTCGTATCTCATCCTTCATCATCATCACACATCAAGAGGTAGCCTTAAACCCTCCCATATTTTAGAGTTTCTTGTTTTCTTGCATACCACTTCATTAACTTGAAATAGGAGTGGAAACTCATCAAACATTCTAGCACACTCGGTGGGACCTACCTACCTCCTTTAGTAAGTTGCTTTTCTATTTTTTAGTTTCCATTCGCATTATATTTTCTCTTTCTAATAACCTTGTGTGAACATAGAAATTTTCCATGCTAAAACAAAGCTAACACCTTGTATCTTCTAATAAATCAATCAAACCTAATATAGAACCATTAAGATAAGAGCTTATGGGAAAAAAACTTCTTCAATGCATGAACAATCTCAAATCAAATGCTAAGATATTTCTTACTCTTGAGATTGCTAATCTAAGAAATTAACCTATTTAGATCACTTTAGTAATTAAAATGGAGTGATTTCCTCAATATTTTAAGATGGAATCTCACCAAAACCTGGCTAAAAGGCCATTTTGGATCTTCCCATGCTCTTCAATTTGAGATAATGGATGCAAGATGGGGAAGCTATTTCCTTCAATGGATAATGGCTAAAGATCAAAATGCCTATAGTTTACTCTATGGAAAATAATGTGTCTTATTTAAGGAAGGAGGAGGATTATTTATATAACCTTATTAATTGAGAAAGCTTTACAACTTGGTGTATGTGGGATAAGGGTAAAGCAATATTAAGAATGGATAAGGTTGCTTTAGAAAAGCTAACCTTTATTTAGAAGAGTTTAATTTGTCATTAGTAACTCATGGGAGTTAGGGGATGTTTTAATTAATCAAAGGTGATTAATTAATAGGTAGATATAAGCTTATAAAATCCAATTAGAGGAAAATTAGTATGATTTGGGGGATGTGAGAGAGGAATTTGATCCAATAAATGGTGATTTATTGATTTAGAGTAGCGAGCGTAATTAATTAATAATAATTAATTAACCCAAGGTAGAAGTGGATGTTAATTAACGAAAGGTCGTTAATCAGCATCTTGAGAAATAGGAGGGATAATTAATTAATAAAACATAATTAATTAATGAGGATAGAAGGATATTGGTGGTTTATTGATGAAGTGTCATCAATTTATGGGAAAGATGATAGTTAGTGCAATTTAGGTATTAAAATTGCTTGACTGAATTCTAGGTGTCTACACCTTGTAAGTTGGATTTTTTTCACTTGCGTGCTTGGGGGTTTTGTTTGGTTTCTCAACAATGCATGCATTTAATTTGGAAAAAAAAGAGGAAAAAAATGTTATCCAAGTATTCTCAATTTATCCCTATTTTATCTATTTATCATTGTTTCTCCCTCCTTTGTTTGTTTGTTCTCATCGAATATCACATTTTGCTTTGGATCTAAAAAAGAACACCTCTTCATGCTTTCTTGATCACATAGTTTAAGTAGGTGGTAATCTTTTGCATTCACACTTCTTCCACACACAAACAAATCAACACATCTAAACATCTCCTACCAGGTGGATCTATTGGGATTTCATCACCTAATAAGGAATTTGTCACAGTGTTTTGGTTGTGTAACAAATTTTTTGAATATCATTATAAAGGATAAGCACCCAACACCCTTATTACTACGAAGACGTGAAGTGTGAGGGTAAACCCCAATACTAGGCATGTACCAGTAGTCATCACATATTTTTGCCTCACATACCTTCGGGTATATCAAGGACTCTAGCCTTAAACAAACCCGAAACCATCCTTAGATCGTCCACTTCTTAGGTTCCTTTTGAGCCCATTATCATTTTCACATATCTATAAATAAACAAGATAATCAAAAATTTCTACATGATTTTTCATCACATTAATAATCTACACAAGTTTTCACTTGTTTGTTTCATGCCCATTCTTACTCATTCCCAAGCAAAAAAATGGAACAATCAACCTCTTCCAACAACATCCCCACCTCAAACAATATTTCACAAAATATGTCTCGCACTTTCCATTATCTCTTCCACACCTTTGATCACCTCATCTTTGGTCTCCCAACCCATTATTTCTATGATTCCTCCTCATGAGCCCCATATGGTTCAAACCAATCCCCATGTTGAAACCAATCCTTTTATCTATCATCATTCCATTCCCTCTAGACCAATTATACCTCCATCCGTTGTTTCCTTAGAAATGTTTGGACCTCTCACTATCCCTCAAGGATGCTTGGATTTTTAGTAACTCCTTGATGTCAATCATGACACCCTTCATGACTACTTATCTCATAATTCCACCAACCTCCCTGTATGCATGTGAAACCAAACTAAGTTAATCAATAGAAAGAACACTAAGTAGTCTCGATAACAAAGATAATTTAACTAAACTTTGTGATAAAGCCATAGAAAAGGAAAAGATAATTAATGCATCTAATTAACATGAAATGATAAGCCATCCTTTTATGTTTTTGATGGGTTGTTAAATTGTAGATACTCCTTTTGTTGAGTCGAACGTTGATACGTGTGATCAAAGAAATTTATCTCCATGAAAGAGGAAGAGATCTACCTAATATGGATTTGCCATATATCGTCCTTCTCTTACTACTATTTTCCAAGTAGAAGATAGAAATGGTTTCTTGATCAATAATATTTTCAAGATTGAAATTCCCTTATCATATGCTAATTTCTTATAAGGAAAAGGTGTAAAATTGGAAGGAAGGTACTAGGTTCTTTATATAGCTTTCCAATTTGGGAGAAACTTACAACCTAGTGAATGTGGGATAAAGGTAAATTATAATTAGAAAGGGATAAGTATGATTAGAAGATATTAATTAGAGATTAGTAACTCATGGGAGTTGGGAATGATTTAATTAATCAATTAGGATTAATTAATTGATCTAGATAATCTTAAGAAGACATTTGGAGATTATTTAGAAGGAAATTAGTAGAATTTGAAGGGTTTGAAAGGGGATTTAACTAATAAGAAGGTTTATTAGTTAAATACAAGATTGAAAGGCTTAATTAATTAATAATGGTTAATTAATTAATTAAAAGAGGATTATAACTAATGAAGTGTCGTTAATTGGCATCCAGGATAGGGGAAGGCTAGTTAATTAACAAAGTGTCATTAATTAACCGAAATGAAGGGGAATGTTAGCTAATTAGCGAAAATCACTAATTATAATGAAATGATAGAAAATAGGATAAGAAGTGCAATTTTAGTATTAAAACTATGTATTCAAATTTAGGTGTCTACATTTTCCCCTCTTTGATGTGGTGTAGCATAAGCAACATCGTTTTAAAGATAGTAGACAATTAGAGACAATTAAATTTGGTAAGGATGGAAGAAAAAGTAGTAGGATGTAGGATTCCCCCTCGAGTGATAATAAGGTAATAGAAGAGGTCGATTGACACTCGAAAAGAAGAAAAATGATCAAAACGAGAAGAATAATACATTTAAATCGAGATTCAAACTAAGCCTAGTAGGCCATTGTTTAAAGTGAGTGATTGGAAAATAAATCTTGGGCTTCTATGTGTGGAAGAAACAAGGGATAGTGGGGGATAAAAATGATCCCTATTTCCCCATATGTTGTGGAATAAAATCACATAGCAATGAAGTGATTCAAACTGGGCCTGATTGGCCATTGTTGGGATCGATAAAAAATGAAGGATCGCGTGCCTCAAGTGGAAGAAGAAGGGGGAGAATTAGAAAATAATAGGTAGAAATTTAGTTAGAATGGAAGCAAGAAGATATATGGAGAATGGGAACATCGTAATGTACCATACAAACCATCTAGCTCAAAAGTAATTGTTTATTTGATATAAGCATACAACAAAAGTGTATAATGACATGAAGATCCATAATACTTATTTTTGTTCATTTCTAAAGGAATGACTCATACTAAAATACATAAAGTAATCCAATACAAGAAAGTAAACAAGCTAGACCAACAAACAAACAAGTAAAAACAAACAAACAACGTTTAAGAAAGTTGCACCAAAGTTTTTGTTATCCAGCTTTAGCTATCAAATGTTTGAGTTTTACGAAAAGGGTTAAAATGGTTCCCTAAGCAAGGATATATGCAAGGGGAATTACGAAGGACATAGAATTCCTATGAAAAATCAACTTGCAATATGAAACTTCCCTAAGCAATGATATATGCAAGGTAAGACATACATAGTAAGTAAAAAGCTTTGTTAATGAAGGAAGATCAAGATGATCTACATGTTGAGCGCTAGAACAAGAAAGCACTAAAATAAGATGTTTTGTAGGATAATTTTCAATGTTTGAGGATGTTGTGTCTTGTGAATGTTTAGGATGTTTTGATACTTTACCAATTTTTGGATTTTTCAAGTTTTACAAATGTTTTTAGATTTTGTAGGTTTTACCAATGTTTTTGAATTTTATAAGTTTTACTAATTTTTTTTATTTTTGAATTTTTACCAATGTTTTTGGATTTTGAAGTTTTTACCAATGATTTTTTAGTTTTGAAGTTTTTACCAAAGTTTTGGATTTTTGAATGTTTTTGGATTTTTTGGTTTTTGAACTTTTTGGGTTTTTTGAAATTTTTCCAAAGTTATGCACAGTAAAACAAAGATGCAAGGATTTTTCCAATGAGAGGTGAGAATTTACAAAGGAAAATAATGTGCATATATAAGAGTAGGATCAACTGGATCAAATCCACAAAGGATAGGATCAAAATGATTTCAAACATAGGTGAAGGACTAGCTTAGGATGAAACGATAATACCCCCAAGTGTGAGATGTTTGTGAACAATAAATCCTCCTATGGTGCCAAAAACTAGTTTTCACCAAAGGACTTGTCCAAAGTGCCACAATTGTGTGGTTTTCACATTTGGATGAATTTATTTCTCTTTACTATTTTTTTTTTGTTTTTTTAGATATTTTGAATGCCCTCAAGCTCGGGGATAGAAACACTTTAAATTCATGATATTTTGAATGAAAGAAGGGATGTCGTAATGGAAGATGATATGGTTCATGATGAACTTGGAAATATACACACCTATAACATAAGTGAGAGGAACAACCTCCACCCATTTTGTAAAGTACTCGGTGGTAGTGATAATGTGTTTTTGGCCATCATATGAGGTAGGGGTGAGTTTTCCTATAAGATTGAGCCCCATTTGTAAATGTGATCATGGTATTATGATAGGCGGTAATGATTGAGATGGTATATGGATCAAATTACCATGTTTTGACATAGGACACATTTCTTCACATATTGGCAACAATATGTTTCCATAGTAGGCTAGTAGTATCCCACTCGTAGGATTTTCTTCACAAGAACCATTCCACTATTATGATCCCCACAGATTCCTTCATACACCTCTTTAATTTTTTGGACAGACTATTATGAATTTAGACAATGTATTAGATTCCCATTGTAGCCTTGATGATAGAGAGTTCCCCCAAGTAGGGTGTAATGGGCTATTTGTTGGATAAGGGTTCATTTTTTGGAATGGGAGATGTCAGGTGGGAAAGTACCATCCAGAGGTAATTATAAATGTCAACATACTAAGGGGAAAAATGACCAACAACTTCACATACCAAACATGATTTTGGCATGTCATAGGCCAACATCATTAGATGATCAACAAGGAATGGAAATTCTTTGGTATTTGGTGATAAGTGTATCAAGGACTCAATAGTATCCATAGAATATATTGGTCGAGTTCTACATATGTGGAACTTGATGGAAGGAAATCAGAACAAAAAAATCTTTTAAGGTGTCCACCATGTTTTTATATGAGATTGTATTCATCATTCACATATTTGATCATCATTTGGGAGTCACCAATAGCCTTAACTTGTTTTATGTTCCATTTTATAATGATTTGATCTCCTATAATGATAAATTCATATTTGAAAATGTTTTATATACATGTGAAGGTGATTCTAAAATCTTGTGGGATGATATCTCTTATGGGAGTAATCAGGATTACCCCACTCTTTATCCACTAAATGTGAATGACCCAAGGTTGATGATTCATCGATATATAAAAAATGAAGCATCTAAAAATACAAACATAAGGGTTCCATTCTCATAAGGGGTGTTGTATCTAGTTGGTCAATCAGCACTTTTCATTTCACTACTTTTTACTTGACATATTCAATGTCAAACTAACTCAACAAAACAATCTAGTTGGTAATCCTATCTTTAAGGGATGGTTTTTGATAAAAGTAATTTGAGAGGGTCAACTTGAGAGATGAACTTGGTATGGTGGTTTAAAATGATAATGATTTTTGAAAGGATAAAACCATAGCAAAATATTCTTCTTCAATCTGTAGGTAGTTAAGTTGACATGCGATTAAGGTGTGGCTAAGATAATAGATGGATATTTCTTTGTAATATGCATCATATTGTTCCAAGAGCACACCTATAGAAAACTGAGTAAAAAGCTATGTATAGTAGAAAAGGCTCACCTAGGGTAGGTGGTAAAAAAATAGATGGATTTACAAAGTATTGTTTGAGTAAATCAAATGCTTGTTGAAAATCCGAACCCTAATTAAAATCACATGATTTCTTGAGTGGATGGGTAAAGGAGTAGTACTTATCTAAAAGCTGCGAGATGAATCTTTGAATGGCCTAAATTTTACCTTACAGGTGGTATGTTGTTTGAGGTTTTTAGGAGGAGTAACCTTAGTAATAGCAGTGACTTTAGTAGGATCTACTTAAATTCCATGTCGATACACGATAAATCCCAATAGTTTCCCTAGGATAACTCCAAAAACAAACTTCTTAGGATTCAAACTAACCTTGTAATCTTGAAGCCATTCAAAAAAGTGACCAAGGATCTTCAGGTGTTCTTCTCTAGTTTATAATTTTTTGAGGATGTCATCAATATGATCCTCTATAATTTAATGATGTACCATGTTGTGAAAGATGATAGTCATAGCTCTCGATATGTGGCTCCTACATTCTTTAGGATAAAAGGCATTACACTGATAATAAAAGTTACCCTAAGGGTAGTAAAATATGTTTTGTGTTGGTCCTCTTTCATAATATTTATTTGATTATAGTGATATAATACATTCATGAAGGATAGAATTATTTGTCCTATAGTAGAATCAAAAATCATGTCGATGTTCGGAAGAGGAAAGTCATCTTTAGGACATGCCTTGTTGATGTCCCTAAAATCTGTGTAAATCCTTATACCAATAGGATTCTTCTGAACAGGAACTACATTAGAGATCCACTTGGAGTAGTCGATAGGCCGATGAATCCTACTACTAGTAACTTTTCTAGCTCCTCTTTGACCAAAAGAGCCACACATGGATGCATTTTATGTAGTTTTTGTTTGATTGGATTTATTGATTCATGCACAACTAGGTTATGCACTACTAAATAAGGATCCAATATTGGCATGTTTGTATAGGACCAAGAAAATACATCCAAAAATTCTTGAAGGAGCATAGAAAAAGATTTATGTTCATGTGTTGAAAGAGAAGCCCCAAGTTTGACCATTCTAGGCTCATCTTTTGTACCAATGTTGATATCAATAGTCTCCTCCACAAGTAATTTATATCCATCCTCCATATATGTAGGATTAGGGGGAGATTGAGTTCTTACTCTAAGGGTGTCTTAATGATATTTTCACCCATAGGCTGGTCAATTTTTATATTCTTTATTTTTCTATTTTTTTCTGATAGTGCCTCAAAGAGGTTTTCAATATGGGACTTGGATATTTTCTTTTTACGAGGCTTTGGAGAAGATATTTTTCCCTCATTTTATTTTTTTTTTTTTTGACCATAGAACTCAACCTCTTCCCCAAAAAAATAATTCCTTCTTGTTGTCACTAATAGGATTGTCATCGGAAAACCTCTGAATTCACAAATATCTTCATCATTTTGAAATAAATCAATTGGTATGTTCCATTTTTACACCCAATTAACAAGGGAAGGGTGAAAAATGCATAATTCAAGAGTGGAAGGGGACAAGGTCAAAATATCGTGTCATAGAATAGGTTGGTGGAAGCAAGGTCCTCATATAGGCTACAAGGGGACTCTATTTCACTATTGTGATTTAAAGAGCTATCCTCACACTCAAAGTAGGTGGTGTTAACTTCTGTAGGATGGGACCCATAAGGCCGAATACCAATTCCATATCTACCCATTTTCTCATGTGTTGGAATAGGTTCCCACACACCTTGTTCATTTATGCCACATCCATATCCTTGGTACCCCATAACATACATCATCTTATTAGGGATGACATAGTCTAGGATTGGTATCCTAAATCCATATTTTTATCGGGGATTGGGATGTATAATACTAAAGCATTTTTTCATCTCGTCAAGAGGCCACCAAGAATGAAGGTGACAATACTACAATGTTCTTGAGGTTGTTGAGGTTGATAACTAGGCCTACAACATGTTTTAGGTGATAGGGAATATTTGAAATGAGGATGGCCTATTGGAGGTTGTATTCCCTGTAACTAATAAGAAGGAATTTCATCTCCCATGTAGAAAATGAGGATAGGGACATGAAACCACCACTCTCATACGGGTGTAGCGTATTAGGATCGATGCAAAAAGTGAGGGCCTTTGATTGAAGCTTGATAGCTATTTCAATAGAAGGACATTCATATGTTATGGGGTAATAACCAAATAACACTCTGTAGTGTGAAATTTTTTTTGGGTCTCCAAGAATGGTGAGTGTTTGTCCTTCATGATAAATTTTGATACACTTATGGAAAGTAGAGGGTATTTCTTGCATGACATGGATCCATAGGAGAATGAGGAGAATATTGTAGGGTAGTTCCAAGTTAAGGACATAGAACTGAGTATCAGGTGTAATGCACCCAACTTCCATCAGTAAAGTAATTTTTCTTGTTGACTGCCACTCTGCATTATCATAGTCCTTAATAGTGATTACATTAGGCTCCAGTTCTACATTAGTGCATCCTAATTGTTTGATGAGCTTCAAGGGAAATATTTTAAGGCCTTATTTATTGTCCACAATCACCCTTTTGATATTTTTGTGAGTAATAATAACTTCAATACACAAATAAATATTGTGCTTATGGTCATCCATTAGAATCTTATGTTGGCTAAAGGTAAGTTGTTTAGATGGAGCAAGTTTTGCATCCAAGGCCTAGAAACGCAATGCATCAATGTTTGTGGAAACTCCTAACCCTTGAAGAGTTTTATAAAGGATATCTTTATGAACATTATATATCTTGAGAAGATCCAAGATAGAAATCTTGGTGGTATTCTTCTCAAGTTACTCAAGGAGATCATAATAAATATCCAAAGGGGTAGCCATAAGAGGTTCTAGAAGGATAAGGCGAGTGTGTAGTGTTCCCATTGAATATACTCATATGTTTTGATCTTGATGGTATTTACATGCTCGGTAATAGGATATACATAACCAATTAGATATTTGAAAGGATTGGTTGTTCTAGCAACAACATGATTGGAATTTTTACCTTAGGATGATTGACCTCAATCTGGATTTTTTTCTTCCTATTTCGCTTAGCTTAGAGTAACGACTCTTTATAGATTCTCAACTATTTTTTAGAGGTTTTGGTTGGTTCTGATGAATCCATCTCAACATCTCCACTATTTATGAGGTCCTGAATGAAGTGTTTCAATTTCAAACATTGATCTATGGCATGGCCTTTGACGTGATGATATTCACAATATTCATAGTATTTGTACCATGATGGTTTTGGTGCATCGTCAAAAAAGGGTGTAGTATTGGGAAATTAACCATGTTGACCACATCCAGTTATTTCAAGATTGATGATAAAGAATCTGTAAGTGGAGTAAACTCTCAACATTAGTCTCGGGTTTGAGGGTCCTTTGGAAAGTTTCAATTGAGGGGTGTTCTGGACCACTTGGATGTGTTTATAATTAGTGATTCCGTCACCTACAACATTCTCTTTTTCTAAAAAAAACTTGGGATTTTCCATAGGTTTTGATTCATGGTTGTCTCTTTGAAAGGGTTTTAAATTCCCTTTAGTAAGTAAATCCTTTTCAATATGGCTTCCTTTCTCAATAACTTCTTCAAAAGTTCTCACACAATGCATTTACAATTGAAAGTCTATCTCTAGATGCAATTTAGGTATGAATATACTAACAAGTTGTTTCTCTAGGATAAACAAAGGGAATCGACTAGCTAACCCTCATCGTCATTGGAGGAAACCATTGAAATTCTCATTATTTCATTGTTTGGCATTACAAAGGTCTATCATAGTGATATCACTTTCCATGTTGAATGAAAAGTGGCAGACAAAATTCTCATCTAATTCCATAAATGTGAAAATAGACCCTTTGGGAATATGAAGAAACCATTCAAGTTCCTAGCCTCTAAGACTTTGTGGGAACAAGCGAATAAGATAATTATCATTATAAGAAACTTCCTAGAAAGACATGAAGAAGTCTTTAACATGATCACGAGGATCACCTTTACCCCTATATTTATCAAATTTAGGGAAATCAAAACTAGGTGGAAATAAAGTGTGCAACATTTCCCGATTGAAAGGGTATGGACACATTCTTCAAACTAATATTTCTTATTACATCCAAGGTTATTTTCTTGAAGACTAGTAAGGGTGTCCTTTATGGATTACCACTCTTGGTGAAAATATAGTCATGGAAAGGCATGGAAGGTATGTATATGCGGTTAGACTTTGATGTTTCACCACCACAATTTTCAGTGTAATGCTCGGTGTAAGTGACCTTAGGTTTCTCAATACATGTATCTCTACTTGTATCACTTTGTGGACATGGTAAGATAAGTTTTCCAATTGACATATAATGGTTTGTAATTTTTGTTGCACGGTAACCTCTTTTTTTTTGAGGTTAGGTTGAGGTTCATGTGGAGGGAATTATTCATGATCTTCACCCTTATTTTGAGCTTTGTGATTAGTTCAAATGAGTGGTATGCGATAGCCATACATGTTTTTAGGATCCTCTTATTCATTGTTTCCTTGGAAAAAATTAGAAGCATGTTCAGGGGTTTAGTATGTCCTCAAGCCAGATCAAAAGGGAGGTTATGTTTCTTCTCCCCATGAATCATGTTTGTAAGAATAGTAGGAATTTGTATTTATTTTAGAACTCATGCTAAAACTTTATATTTATTTTAGAAAAGGAATTTGTCTATCCAAGTAGGGTCATACTCAAATTTATCCTAAGGATTTTCCCCTCATATTCACTAAGTTCAATCAACCTTTGTCTTCAGCCTAATGGGTTTACATTTGCATGAAGGAAATATTTGATCCCATACTTCTATGTGTCATTCTCGTAATAGGATCCATGATAAGAAATGTTTTTCTAAGTTTGGAAAAATGTGGGAAAGTGTCACACTAAACCTAGGAAAATCAATCAAGCAAAGTAACAACATCAAGTGTCATAATGAATTTTCCAAGGGTACAAAATGTATTATGAAAGTTACAAGGAAAATACAAAGAAGCCACGATCAAAGGAACACTTGTAAAGGAAACTTTTCCATAATGTTCAAATTATCTCAAAATTTGTTTGATAATGTAATAACCCAATTTCAATATTTAATTCAGGTTTTGAGAAAATAATATTTAAGTATTAAAAAGGGTTTGAAGTGATTTTTATAGCGTAATAGTGCAAAGTATACACTTAAATCAAGTTTAATACAAACAAGGTTTAAGTCCTAAAAATGGATGATGAAAATGTGAGCAACGTAGTAATACAATTTGAATAATTATATCAATTTTATGACGACAAGATGTAAGTATTAAAAATGCTTTGGCACAAGGTGAGTAGCGTAACAATTCACCTTTAAGACTCAAATCAAGTTTGAAGAAAAACAAGGTTTAAGTATAGAAATGGGTTGATATAATGTGAGCAATGTAATAATACAATTTCGACACTTAGATCAAGTTTAAGAAAACAAGATGTAAGTATCGAAAATGGATTGACACAATGCGAGTAATGTAATGATGAAAAGTGATATCAAGGAAAGATACCTTCTAAAAAGAGACATATCGATATTGGTTTCAAGACGAGTATTAAAATTTAAAGATGTACCAACACACTTAGATTGAGATTGCAAAGAGGAAGCATGTAAGTGGGTGAAAAAGTGGTGGACACAATTTTTGCAACACTTTGAGTTATTTTATTTTGACCAATAATGTCAAAAATACAAGGGAATTATTACAAGTGGTGATGAAAAATATGTATCACAACTTTGGATTTTTGCCTTGTTCGAGAATAAGGTAGAAACTAGGACAAAGTTTTGTGATGAAAGATACATGGCACAACTTCAATGGACTCTCCCCTTGTTCGACGAAAAAAAAATGACTCGAGGAAGTATTGCTTTGAAAATGATCTTTGAAACAAATTTTGAATAATGGTAAAGTTGGGCCCAATGCCAAATGCCTCCTAGGATTTTTGTCGACACTCACCAATAACTTGTTTAAGAGAGTTATGCTTTTCTAGAATAAATCCTAGATAAAGGACCATTACCCCACAATCAATTTAATGAAAAATGCCTCATACGGACAACATTTAGCACTCCTCATGGGAATTTCTAGTCAAGTAGGTAGTGGGGCACTTCTGTTTGTCAACCAGTTCCCTCAATGTGTTGACTACTTTAGGGTTCATGTGGCAATCCTCATGATGATTTTTATGGTTTATGCCAAGATACTTCCCATAGTTTAAAGCGGATGGGTTTAAGCCCTTATCCAAACCTACAAATATAGTGTGAGTGAATGGTTTTGTTGAGCATACAATGTATAACACTTAGCAAAAGGCATACAGAAGATTCGCATGGAAGAGTAGAGTGCATTCAAAGGCACGAGAGGATCGGAAATGAATTTTGCGTGCATGATGAGAGATAGATTTGGGACTTAGCTATTTTCACAATTATGATATATTTTTGAAAGATGGCATGTGGAGCACACAAACAGAAATGACTTACGCAACACACATCAACTATTTTTGGAAGAACAACTATGGATCACTTTACATGGATGCGGGCTAAAGATATAATTACGACTGATATTTGACTGGGAGAGATCTATTGTTAGCGCACTTGCATGTATGGCTATAATTGTAAAGGCACGTGGCTATTTTCAGCATGCCACCTACTTTGGGAATAGATAAGTGGTGAAGTTCAAGTCCTCGCCCTTATAAATATGTGATGAGGTTTGTAGTATAAGATATTGATAAAAATAGATGTAGAACTAGATTACTCCGAGAGTATGTTATCGAGTTGTTACATACATGAGCATATAATTCTATTATTGTAAGAAGCTAATATGAATTCTGTATGTTCATATAATGGAATGTATTTTACGAACGAGTATTAATCCCGAGTATAATGGTTTCTTACATGCTTGACTTCATTATGGTTATCATTAAATTTTTATCCTTAAATCTAGATCTAAACATGCATTGTAAAATGATGTATTAATTATGGATCTGAATGCATTAATTCTTCATCATGCTAACATCTTGCAATAGCAACCCTAAAGAGGGGCCTCGTACCTTTGTGCACTTTGAGTGAGCGCTCAGTCTAGGCTGAGTGATGTGCCAACACACCTAGGCTTTTACTAGTGAACTCTAGGTTTCATCATTGGTTCCATTGCTAGGACCTCTTTTTCAGTTGTTTTCAGGATGGTTCACGATGAAGATGTCTTGGTTGACCCTAAAAATCATTAAAGAGTAGATACATGACCTAGAAGAAGAATATGCATGGATGTTCAACACCGGATTTGAGTTTGACACACGCATGTGGGTGAAGCTAAATTTGTATATTTGTTTATACGAAATATTCTTCGCTATTTTTCCAATAGAATTGTACAAGTGGCTGGTTGCTTATGCATCTAAACAGAATTAGAGGTATTACACGGTTATGCTGGACACAGGAAAATTTCAGACCCTTTATGATGCTAACCTTATTTGGACTCGCGTTGTGGATATGTGTTTCGAGGTGTTTTGAATAGTTATATCTTGGAGTACTCAATTTCCACTTATTTTTTCCCAGAGGTAGCTGAATTCCAATTTTTACGATATCCAAGGGGAACTTACCTGTAAGGCATTCCACTGGTGATCAAAATTTTGATGGTAACCCTGAACTTGGAGAGTAAACCGATGGCTAACTAAACCCCACCACGCATAGGGGTAGGAGTAGGCTTGGTGAAAGATGGTAGACCTAGCAGCATAGAGAGGTAGAGAGAGGAAAGGTGGCTTGAGTATAATGAGGTGTGTGAGAGGGAGTTAGAGAAGCGGCGGGAGGTTGCATTGTGGATGGAATTGTGGAGAGAGATATTTTAGGAAAATTTGAAGTTCATGTGGAAGACATGGAACCCGAGCATCAGGAACTCCCCTATTTGGGAAAGCATGACAGGGAACCCTCCTCGGCCTCACGTAGACATGCGCCAGTAAAGAGAAACAACCGGGTCATTAGTGTGCATCTAAATCCACTGCAACTTTTCCCTTACGCTTGGCCTTCTAGTATCTAGTACAACAAATAGTCAGTAAGCTAAGTCAGGAAGTGGGAGAGCAGGAGTGAGTCATATAAGAAGCACAACAATGGAAACACAAATAGATTCATTGTTATATGGGAGTACCTTTTCGGGTATATCATCCACACATAACTTAGGTGCACAGACTTTTGGACTCTCTTCTGGGAGTAGTAATGCTTCACGAGGTTGTAGGGGTATAATTTAGTACTTCTATTGGGACATAAGGAATTACATCTTCTATTCTAACCCCAGCTACAGGTTTGAGATCAGGAGGTATAGGTGGCTCTAGCTCTAGTGGATCTGGTGGTTTTAGAGGTAAAGGAAACATATGATGTTTTGGATCAGGTGGGAAAGGTCTGCACCAACCCCATAATATTTATATGGATATATCTCTTCATTTCCCAGAGTATAGGGGCATAGAAGATGTTGTTGAACACATACACATGTGTAAAATACTATGGCACGTAAAAGGGATCATAGCTTCTAAACGTAGGGCAAGCCAATTTGGTACTACATTACAAGGGTGTGCACATAGTTGGTACAAAAAGTTTGACCCTAATCAGACTTGTGTAGACTATACAGACTTTAAAAGATGCTTTCATTAAAGAATTTCATATCCCTGAGTTTGAGTCGAAGAGTATAAGCGTGCACAAGGATATTAAGAAAGGCACTACTAAGAGTGTCAAAGAGTATGATGCTCATTTCAAAATGTTGTTCTCTAAATTTTCTTATGATATTCATGTAAGTTAGCATGCGCAATAGTTCATTGAAGGCTTGATTACACCTTTAGGAGGGTAATATCACATAAGAAATACATTGATCCATGTGAAGCACTTGAAGCAGCTTTACGTGTTGAGGTAGTTAGAAGTATAGACACTGGGGTAAGCCCATTGTTAGAAGCACAGATTGCAGCTATGGCAAAGTACTTAGAGAAACTATCGGAAAATTCAACACATGAGACACGCACGGGGATTTGGTGCATAGATTGTGAAGTGGAAGGTCACACAAAGGATAGTTGTCCCTACAGACCTGTACACTCACTACTATTAGACTTTGAGATAGCCATTTAAACCATGATGTTAGCCTCTACCCATTATTGCAACGTGTGATAAGGAAGAACATTTCATGCTACTATAAAATTTGTAGGTCCACGACTCATGACATAAAAGATGAATGACTGATTGTTCGAGATCTATGACATTATAGATATTGGTGTATGGCAAATAGGAGTTTCAGATAACTCTAAAGGCAAGAACAAACATCGGACTAGGATCACAATCGGGTGTGCTATGATCGAGAATGAAGGGCATTTTGAAGGCGGTTGTGGCCGAGGATGAGGATAATGTGGTAGATACGGAGGATGAGGCCGTGGTGGAAGACAAGGCGAGTTCCCTCATGGAACATGTTACACATGAGGATCTCCTTACCACTACAGGCGTGAATGTCCTTAGAATATTACATGTTCATTACGTGGAAAGCATCATATTTATGAGGAATACCTAGACTTGTATGAGCATCTTAGTAAGCAACATATACATGAAAATAAAGGTGCATGGATGGTTAGGATACAGTGCACTATGGAAAATCAGTGGATTCCTAAGTTGGAACCATAATCTGAGGCATTGCAAGTAATTATCACTACCCTCGATGAAACAGTGTGCACCAAAGAGGCATTACAACAGATGCCTACCATCACTAAGGAGGAGGTTTTACATACATGGTACCCAGATCCTGCCCATCAAAAGGAGGTTTATCAAGAAACCATGGAGGTACTTAGAAATATTTAGGGTGAAATATAGTATTTAAAGGAGAAATCACAAAAGATGGAGCAAAAGAAAGCATCATAAATGGTCCAAAATGATATGGATGACTTGAGAGAAGTGTGCAAAATGTTGCGCTAGGATAATATCATTCCACTATTAGGGAATTGGTTAAAGGGAAACACTCTATGCGCAAGTACTGAGACTGGATGGTAGATCTTGCATGTGAATCTTCCCCCTCATAGCCTAGATTATGACGAGGAAATCACTCTGAATTTTGTTATGGATGGGTGGTTATTGATTGATACATGCATGGAAGTCAATGTTCTTACTTTAGATGTATGGGTACACTTGGGGAGACCCCCATTGTAGTCATCCTCTAATGTATTGTTCATGGCTAATCGAACTAAGGCCACTCCCATGGGATTTTTAAAAGATGCATTTATTACCATACAAGGAGCTAAGTTCACTAGAGCTTTTGAGGTCTTAGTGCTAGCAAAGGTAGATAGCTTCCCATCTCTACTAGGGCATCCGTGGTGCTATGCAAATAATGTTGATCTTCAGTTCAATAAGGGTTATAGCAGATTTGAAAATAAGGAGGAAATGGTTATCATCCCATTAACATATGGAAAATATATGCCCTATGTTGAGCCCTTGAGTGAAGAAGACCTGAATCAGATTTATGTACATGTTTTTGGGATCCAGAGGTGCTTGAGACATATAAAGAAGGAATCATTGAATGGGAGGATGCACACTCTATCGGCGATACTACAAGTGTTGCTTGTGAGAACCGGGCTCATAGCACTTACGAGTTTTGGGGCATGAAGTAAATATTATATTTTCTAGGGATTACAGGACCGCATTATATTAAGAGAATAGGTAAGAACTCGATACATCATTACACCGAAGAAGGAGACCCTATGGTGTTCATGTGTGCCATGGAGGAATAGTGGGTAGACTAGTTAGAGAGAAGTATATGCTAGCATATACCCTATGTGGGAGAAAAGCACGTTGGTGGGTGGTCCAAAGGGATAATCTTGTAGGATGGAATGAAATTGGGATTTCTCTTACTACCAGTTTCTTAAGAAGAAATAAACCTACCCAAAATTTTATTTATCATGGTAATCAAATTGTTCAGCACCACGTTCAGCAGTTTGAGAGACTCTAGACAGAAGGGTAGGAAGCTTTACCACCTTCATTATGGGTGCACAAGTTTTATTCCATGTTACAAGGTTGTGTGTGTGTTTGGTATGTCTATGCAGAACTCCATAGAGAGACTATAAATTGGTAGGATTTAATTAAAGGAAAGATCCAAACCTTTGACTTCTTCTCTACCAAGCCTCTGGTAGAAGAAGCTTTAAAGGTTATAAAGCATTTAACTATGGGGGATAGTTCCAAGGCGGAGGAACTCATTCAAGATTTACTTGATAAAGGTGACTCACGAGCACATTTTGTTGAAGAAACAAAGGCTGATGCCACGTTACTTTAGTGCACTTTCCTTGAGAAAGAAAAAGGGAAAATGGTCTACTTAGTGGATGATGAAGAAGTATAAAATCTGGATGTAAACCATTCAACAGGTAGGTGTGAGGTGTTGGAAAGTGCAGATAAGACCATACATGCCTATCATGAACCTATGAAGACAAATAAATTGAATATTGGATCAGATGTTGAGCCTAAGGAGGCCGTAATTGGAGACTATTGGTCAGACTCTAAAGTGGAAAACATCATAGAGTTACTATGGGATTATTAGGACTTATTCCCTTGATGGTACCATGAGATTAAAGGCATGCATGAATCATTAGGGGAGATGAGGATAAATCTTAAAGAGAGTGCACACCTAGTTAGAAAGAGACCCTACAAGATGAACCCCAACTTGCGTGAAAAGGTCAAGGAAGAGATTGACAAAATGTTGAAGTCGAGATCATCAAGCCCCTAGATGAGTCAGAATGGGTTAGTCCAATGGTGATCAGTATAAAGAAGGATGGCCATACTAGAATCTTTGTTGACTACAGGGGAGTTGAATGTTGCATGTGTGATAGATCTCTTTCCTACACCATTCACCGAGGAAATACTAGAAGGCATTTCGAGTGTGAAATCTATTCATTTGAGATGGGTTCTTTGTGTATCATTAGATTAGGATTTCCTAGAAGGATCGGGGAAAATACTACTTTTACTACTAAATGGGGTAGCTTTGCCTATACTATGATGCATTTTGGTTTGAAAAATGCACCTGCTGTGTTTTTACGCATAGTAGTTCAGAAATTTAAAGATTTTATTCACAACTTCTTACAGGTTTATTTAGACAATTGGATAGTGTATGGACTTGTTAAAGATCATTGTGACAATTTGTGCTTAATGTTTGAAAGATGTAGACAGTTGAGTATCTCTTTGAACATCAAGAAGTGCATATTTTCTACACCATTTGGAATACTATTAGGACACATCATCTGTAAGGAAGGTTTGTTGGTTGATCCGGCTAAGGTTGCAGTCATTATCGGCCTAAAAGAGCCTACTAGTCAAAGTGAGTTGCGTGGATTCTTGGGTCACACGAGGTATTGTAGAAAATTCATAAAGGGATATGCCAAGGTTGCCCCACCTTTGGAGAAGTTACTAAAATAAAAGGTACATTCTCTGGGAGAACCGCAAACATCACACATTCGAGACATTGAAGGAAAAACTTACTACTGCACCTATTATGTGCTTTCCTTCATGGGAAAAACCATTTCATGTACTTGGGGATGCCTCGGCATAGTCATTGGCACGGTGTTGGCTCAACATGGAGAAGGTATTAGAGATCATCCTATTTGTTTTGCTAGTAGAAATTTGACTCCTGCAGAGTAGAATTACACCACTACAGAGTGTAAATCTTTGTCAATGATCTATGTGTTATATAAATTCAGACAGTACATGCTAGCTACACCATTTTTCTTTTATACAAATCATATGGCATGAAGTATTTTACGGGGGTGCATATGTAGATGGGTACTCTTATTTCAAGAATTTTATTTTACAATTGTGATAAAACCAAGGAAAAGTAATTACGGACTTGACCATTTATCCATAATATAGTCAAGAGAAGAAGCATAGGCCATTGAAGATACCATGCCCGATGCACGGATTATACAAGTTACAACATGCACCATCGAATTAGATGAAATTGTTATCTTTCTACGAATAAGTATAACAATGAAGGAATTAAATCCTTGGAGAAGAAATAGCTTTCTATACGTGTGGCACCCTATGTGTTTATTAGTGGTGACTTGTACAAGTTAGGTCAGGATTAAGTATTGCATCGTTTTGTACTAGAACATGAACGCATAGATATAATGGTGGAAGCTCATGGTGGTATTACAAGTGGCCACTATGTAGGTGACGCCACTGCTTTCAATATTCTACTCGCTGGATTATGGTGGGAAACCCTGTATAAAGATTGTAAGGTATATTGCAAGGCTTGTGACCACTATCAGCATCTTGGGAAACCAGGTCAACGAGATGAAATGCCTCTAAGACCTATTACTAGTGCAGAACCGTTTGAGAAATGGGATATTGATTTTTTGGGTCCTATTTCACCGATCGCGCATAGAACTAGATGGCACTATACCATCACTTGCACATACTATCTCGCTAATGTGGGTAGAATAAGCACCTACAAAGGATTTTACAATCAATACAAAGAATCAGGTTTCTATGGGAAAATAATATTACAAGGTATGGATGTCCATTGAGTTTGACTAGTGATAGGGGCACACATTTTCTTAATGAGACAATCAGAATTTTCTTGGATGAATTCATGATTTCACACCATAAGACTACATCCTGTCATAATCAAAGCTAATGGAACTACTAAGGCTTTCAAAAAAAAATTAAGCCATACATTGACAAAAATTTATGATGTTGCAAGAAAATATTGGGATGATAAAGTGTCTGCAGTTCTTTGGGCATATCAAACAACATATAAAAGGTTGAACAAAGCCACACCATTTCAGTTAGTGTTTGGCGTGGAAGCAATCCTTCCTATAGAATTCATGCTCCCTTCTATGTGTGTATGCATGCACTAGAGGGTTAGGCGATGAATAAGAATTAGAAGATCGGATTGAAAAGTTGATCAAGCTAGATGAGAGACGAGCAATAGAACATTGGAGTTAAAAATAAGAAAAGGTCAGGTAGAAATCATGGCATGATAGGCACATCAGGCATAAAAAATAATGAGATTGGACAGATGGTGCTCCTTTATGATTCTAATTTTTGTGTCATCTAGGAAAACTCAAGGTACTTTGGTTGGGGCTGTATGTTGTCACCCACATACTTGAAATAGGTGCTTGTCAATTAGAGGCACTTGATGGAATACATTACCGGGTACTTCAATGGGAGTAGGCTAAAGCCCTACTGTGAATAAGTCTTCGTGGTGTTTATAATAAGGCAGTGTTGCCATTTAGATTAGGTTTTCAATTATGAATTTCCTTAATGTATTTCCTTATTTGTCACTATGCTTTGTCAATTTAGTTGGTGTTCTTGTGTAATAAAAGTGTGTTTGCACACCAGAAGCTAATTACTATTTGAATAATTTTTTATGCACAGAGGAATGCACATACCATTAGTGTGGGTGGTTATTAATATCTAGGTACATGACTATTGAAAATAAGTACACATGCAAGGAACAAACTGTTACGGGTGTTATTCAAGTTGGAGAATTGAAAAAATAGATTGCTTCTGGAAATAGGGACCATAGGGGGAGATGAATGAAGAAACAAGTATAATGTGAGGTAAGCAAGGGCCATGGGAACTACCAAGGGAAGGTGCAATGGTGAGGTACTCGGGCACATGGAGGTGAGCTAGAAGGTTATAGCTTAGGCACAAAGATGTACCGCATGGAAAGAACAAAAATGGTTGATTAATGAGTGGATTGTTGGTAGGTGAAGGATCAATAAATGCACTAACTTTTTGAAAATCTATATAAGGATGGGATGTGAGTTCATTTTTTTGTTGTAATTATGAGAATTTTAAAAGAGCTAAGTGATAAAAATCCAAGGAATCATGTGAAGGTGTGAAGAGCATGAAACTAGATGTGGAGAGAAGATTTTAGCAGAGGAGAAGCTTGCATCCCCATAGGTGAAGGGTTTGAGTGAAGAAGACGCATTACAAAAGAGCTAGGGCACATGATTTTCACTAGGGCATGGATATTTGAACTAGGGTTTTTAAATTACAAATTATAGAAGATAGAAAGGAGAGGTTTTCAAAATGGCACCAAAGAAAGCACTTGTGAAGAAAAGTAAAAGGGAAGAAGAAGCTCGAAGTGGAAGAATAAATTACTCCCGAGAGTAATTTCTTAGAAATATAGTATCTAAAGGGCGTGATAGTGGGACAATAATGGGATTCCACATTTGTAAATGTAATATTAGTGATTACAACCATCGCACACTAGATAATAAGAAGGAATTAGATGTGTTTTTAGCATGAAAACAAACAAGTGCACAATAGAAGACATGTGAGTGTACGATGGTGATTTGGATAGAAGCTACTAAAGTAGATTGGAGTATACTAGTTGTATGAGCTGCCATACTTTGGGAAATATGAACCATTGTATCAATGGTTGATGAGCAGAGTCCATGAGGAATTCTTCTACTTCATCGGATGGAGGATTCGAATCATAGCCACCTTGATTTCAACAGTGATGCATTAAAGGCCTCATGATTAGATCCGGAGAGTAACTTAATGAGATAAAGCGGTGATCCGGAAGACAAGGAACGAGCTAGGATATACCAAGGGTCTGCGCGGCATGGACATTGATAAATTGAAGAAGTACCCACTAGTATAGGAAGCTTCCCATCTTGTAACAAATTTGAATGACCAAGAAAGGTGGTCACAGGTGAATACAATGTGGCTACACGTTGTAAGAAAGATTTCTAAAAGATTGTTCTACAATATCATGGATCACATAGCAAAGACAATCATTGAATAAGTGTGTACAGTGACAAAATTAGTTTTAGTGCTATTTTATTATCTTTGGTGTTTATGGAGATTGGAGTGCCCGATGGGCCAAAGGAAAATATTTGGGAGTACCCCATGGAAAATAAATCTCTGGCAAAAAGATTTGATAAATACTTATGTGAAGGGACCATGAGTGGGCCATTTAAGTAGAGGGTGGAGATGTGGTATGATAGGCTCCATGCGGCATTTGAAGAAGAGTGATGCATACCCAAGGAGTTACCTTTAGTGGTGGGTAAGGTAGTACAGTTTTGCGGTCTACCAACACTTTTGCATCGCATGATTTGTGATGAATGATGGAGCTTGGAGCCCTTAGTGAAAACTACCATATGCCTTCACAACATGCTACTTACATGCATCAGTTCACCGGTTCATAGATGCATGCCACCTAAACTTCATCGTAGATAAGGTAGATTGTGATTACCATACCCTAAGAAAAACATATGTATATCCAGGACGGACTGCCTACATTGAGAGGCTTATCTCAGATGTAATAAACATAAAGTCGGTAAGATTAGTAGTAGGAGACATTGGAGCAGTGCTTGTGTATCTCCAACTCAAGCCCAAGCTGAAGAACCACAAATATGTGGAAAATGATTTCATGCTTCTAAGGCTGCCTAAGGGTAAGAATACATTAGAAAATGTGCCAACTCCATAGCCTACAAATACTATAGTGATGGATGAAGAGGAAGATGAACGATAAGATAGTGGTGTCCTAGTGCATAGAGGATGAAGGAAGCCTTCAAAAAAGGTAGAAACAGAGTGGTTAACTAGACCACCTCAAGAGAAGGAAGGATAAGATGATGATATGGATGTAGTACAAGGAGAGTGTTGCTTCAAAAGGGTATTCAGGAGAATAAGAACCCAAGGTGATACTCCACAATCAGTGTGCAGATCACCACAACTCTCTCCACAAAAGGAGCCAGCTGAGAAGAGAAGAATTTGAAGATGAACAAGGAGGTGTAAGAGTCGAGGATAGCGTTCCCAGATTCCCTACACCACCGAGAGGACTGGAAGAACCAAAGGATGAAGAAATGAAGGATGGGGAAGAAGGATTAAAGGAGGTAGATGGGACAACACATGAGACTACTCAAGGAATGGCAAAAAAAGCTCCAAATCTTGACTCTCAAGTTCCTAAGAGGCCAAGATCGAAGAGGACAAGTGGGGAGTGTACTACACCGGTCCTAGGCTACACTGAGGACACAAGTAAAATTGTTTGTGCTTGTTTCCAAAGCATGGTGAGCCTTAAGGAATTATATGGATGGGAGCGATGGATGAGGTAATTGCCACAAAGTGCACACAAGGAAATAGTTATCTTGGTCAATGGAGACACATATGGATGAATCGAGACTTTGATGTCTATGAAGAGTCATGTGTATCCAAAATATTAAGAAAGGCACCTCGACTAGACACATAATGGTAAAGCCTCTTTGTTATTTTAGATGAACAAGTAAGTAATGACTTGGTTAAGGTATCTACAGAGGTGGAAAGGAGGAATGTGGATAAGGCTGCAACTATTAGGGTCTTTGAAAGAAGAAATCAATGCCAAAGATATTAAGATAGCATGCCTACGACAAGAGAAAGAATTGGCCTAGAAGAAGAACACGGTTTTCATCAAAGATGGTGAGGAAATTAGAGATAATATCTTGAAAGCAAAAGCGTACTTATAGCCTAAGGTACCCAAAAAATTTCCTTCAAAGAATGCATTATGTACAAACCTTGGTGGATTTGGTGCTTGAGGATGGACCTATGCACATGACAGCCCTAAAATATCCTGGCGAGTAGCAGAGTGAGAAAATGTTTCGGTGAAGAGGAAGATTGCATCTTATGAGGCATTTCTCCAAAGCTTGCAGGAGGAGCTGAGAAAAGAAGACTAGGCATTGAACATTTACACAACTCCGAAGGTGGTCATCAGGATAAGGACCATGGTAGAGGACAATGAAGTCCTAAAAGTGATGAAGGATGACACATTGGGTTGCGTAGAGAGGTTGGCATTGGTAAAAAAGTGTGAGGCCCTTGCAGCAGCACAGAACCCCATAAGGAAATATTAGATGAGTTGGGGAAGGTTATAACATAGAATATGGATCTGCTAGAGGGAAGAATGTTTGCAATTTCCAACATTGTTCTGGTTTTGTAGAATGAAAAGGGGGACATTGCCCAAGATGAGCTGGAGTCTATTGCGGTAGATATTTCAAAAAAAGCAACAGCCACACTAAGTGAATGGAAGACATCAGAGGCCAAAATAAAGGAAGATTAACTAGAACTCATTCTTCCAATTGAATTAGAGGATACTGCTAAGTAATCATTCTTTTGTATAGAAAATTATTTACTATCTTATATTTATAGTATTTCTAATTATTTGATCATTGAAGAGGTAACCATTTCCGGGGTGGCAATGTAGTTAGTGTGGGGTAATGTTGATCGTAAAACGCATAAAACTTAGCAAAAGGCGTACATAATATTCACGCAAAAGAGTAGATCGCGTTCAAAGGCGTGGGAGGATCGAGAAAGGAATCATGCGTAGAGGACAAAGATAGATTTGGGACTTAGCCATTTTCACGATTATGATCTATTTTTGGAAGATGGCGTGTGGAGCACAAAAATGGGAAAAGACTTGTGCGACATGCATCGGCTATTTTTGGAAGAATGGCTATGGAGCGCTTTGCATGGATGCGGGCTAAAGATAGAATTACGAATGATAGTTAACTAGGAGAGATCTATTGTTAGCACACTTGCATGTGTGGCTATAATTGTAAAGGCACATGGCTATTTTTAGCATGCGACCTATTTTGGGAATAGATAAGTGGTGAAGGGAAAGTCCCCACCCTTATAAATATGTGATGAATTGTGTAGTATAAGATAGTGATAGAAATATATGTAGAATTGGATTACTGTGAGAGTATCTTTGTCAGAATTATTACGTGCATGAGCATATAATGTCATTATTGTAATAAGATTTTGTGTATTTCTTTGTTTTCATATAATGGAATGTATTTTCGAATGAGAGTATTAATCCCGAGTATAATTGTTTCTTGCATGCTTGACCTCATTATGGTTATCATTTAAATTTTTATTCTTATATCTAGATCTAAACATGCATTATAGAATGATGTACTAGTTATGGATCTGAATGCATTAAGTATTCATCATGGTAACATCTGTAACATCAACCCTAAAGAGGGGCCTGGTACCTTTACACACTTTGGGTGAGCGCTCATTCTAGGTTGGGTGAGCACTCGGTCTAGGTTGAGTGATGTGTCAAGTGCACTGGGATTTTACTTGGTGAATTCTAGGCTGCATTAGGAGTGTTTTTTTATCTTTGATCTTAATGTGGTTTCGAACATCTTTAGCATCCTACACACAGTGTAGTTAATTTTTATCTCAATTTTATTCTTTAACAATTGAAAGTTATTACACTTAAGATATTAGTAGTTTTCCATGTAAACCATAATTCTTAAAAGAGGATCAAGGTTGTTTTTTATTCTTAAGATTGCACAAAAATGCAAGAGAAGATCATACACAACCTTTGATCCAACTAAGTAGAAATGGAAAAACTTAAATTAATGACCATTAAGTGCTTTGAAATATCGATTCCTTAAACAACTTAAATGATAAGATAAGAAGCCAAAATTATAGAGATGAATATCAAAGTTGTTTTTATTCTCAACATCGGTCAAAGGCCTAAAGAGAAAAGCATACACAACATTTGATCTAATATAAGAACATGGATAAATCAAACATTACCAAAAGAATATAGTTTTAGAAAATGATTTTTAAAGTAAAACCTACAAATCATAAGTTAAAAACATGTTAAAGTTGTAGGAAACACAAAAATTAGATTCTAGAATTTCAAATTTCTAACCAAAAAATACGGGAACGCTAGTGCATGCAGTAGTGACATTAGTGCATGAAACAGCAACGCTAAGCGCAAGGAGAAGTGATGTTAGTGCATGAAATTTTAACGTAGAAGGAAATACAAAAATAAATATTTAGATTGCAATGCGAGACATAGGCGAGAGATGATGCTAGTGCATGAAGTAGTGATGCAGACACATGGAATGAAAGGTTAATGGTAGTGCATGAAAACCCTCTTCGTAGACGAGAGGTCAAAATACAGATAGACACTAGCATAAATAAAGAGGATGGTAGTGTAAGCATAGGAAATTCCAGTGTGTGAACTTCAACATAGATACATGGAAATGGGACATTTTCACGGGAACTTCAACCTTAGCACACAAAGTGACAACGTAGACACATGCGGTGAAAATAGTAGCTTATGAAGCATGTGTTACTTCAAAATTCATTAAAATGCCAAAAATGTCAAAAGCTAAAATTTTTGTTGATAAGATTCAAATTTGGTATCACCTTACCTCGTCCACACCTACAAGGAACACTCAACTAATGTAAACTAAATAAAACAAGTTAAGAAATATAAGTTATTTCAACATGTCTTTGAAAAGAGGTTTAGTATGCAAAAATGAAACTTAACTACAAAACTCAATAATGTGCATGAGACAAAGGAGTGTCCCACCGGGTGTGCCATATGTATGCATGTGAAACCAAGCTAAGTTAATCAATAGAAACTAACACCAAGTAGTCTCAATAACAAATCTAATTTAAAAAAACATCATGATAAAGCCATAGAAAAGGAAAAGCTAATTAATGCATCTAATTAACATGAAATGTTAAGCCATCCTTTGATGTTTTTATGGGATTTGAAATATTAGATACTCCTTTTCTTGAGCTGAATGTTGCTACGTGTGATCAACGGAATTTATCTCCATGAAAGGGAAGATATCTCACCGATATGGCTATTTCATGTATGGTTCTTCTCTTACTAGTCTTTTCCAAGTGGAAGATAGAAATGGTTGTTTGATCAATAATATTTTCAAGATTTAAATTATCTTATTATATGCTAATTTCTTACAAGGATATGGTGTAAAATTGGAAGGAATATTCTAGGTTCTTTATATAGCTTTCCAATTTGGGAGAAGCTTGCAACCTAGTGAATGTGGGATAAAGGTAAAGTAGAATTAGAAAGCGATAAATATGATTAGAAGAGATTAATTAGATATTATCAACTCATGGGAGTCGAGGATGATTTAATTAATCAACTAGGAAAAATTAATAGACCAAGATAAGCTTAAGAATCCATTTAGAGATGATTTAGAAATAAACTAGTAGCATTTAAAGGATTTGAAAGGGATTTAGCTAATAAGAAGGTTTATTAGTTAAATACAAGATTGAAATGCTTAATTAATTAATTAAAAGAGGATTACAACTACCAAAGTGTCGTTAATTGGCATCCATGATGGTGGAAGGATAGTTAATTAATGGAGTGTCATTAATTGACCAAAATTAAAGAGAATGTTAGCTAATTAGTGGGAAATCACTAATTATAATGAAATGATAGAAAAATAGGATAATAAGTGTAATTTTAGTATTAAAACTATATATTCATATTTAGGTGTCTACACTCCCTATTGATGGACCTCCCCTTCAAAAGCTCTATACCTATCCCCCACACTCTAAATCCATTGAAATTCTTACTTCCCAACTTGTTTTCTTCTTTCCTAGGGCCATGAATGAGTTTACATTAGCTAAACATGAGCATTTCCCTCACGATTTTTCTATCATCATCCCCCAAACCCATCAATCCATGAAATTGGTGGTCCCCATTCCACCTAATATACCTCGCATCAATACCATCCCTAAATCTTCTATCCTTATTCTATCTTCATCCACTATTATCATCAATGTTCCCAACCAAACTATTCAATAATCTAGCCTACTTCTTCCACCACTCAAATAACTCATTCAAAGTTCGGTGCCACTCTTCACATCTCAAGTCCATGCCAATATTGTTACCTCATAACCCCACCCTTTGGAGTCAACTCAAACTCATCAACCTCCACTCTAGAGCGTATTTCGATACATATTTCCTAATCAACCTATCCAAACATCCCAACCATCTCATACGCATATCCCAACTCACCCAATGCAAACCCAATCTAATCCTCCCATCTCTCAACAAAATCTTCTAAATATTATCCATCTAATTACATCCCTCTACAACATCCTATCTCGTAATCCATCCAATCACATGATTTTAATTATCTCTTTCTTATGATAAACCACCCCCATAAACCCCTAACTACACTCAACAAAAGATCAATCATATGCACAACCCATTCAATCTACCTCTTACAACCCACAACTCCATCAATCATCCCTTCATCCTCACACATCCAATGACCCCATGCAAGCCTTGTTAAGTAGGATGGAAAACCTAGAGTTTTCTACTATGGGCCCCAAAATCACATTCACCTATGCACAAATCTGCAATGAACCAATCAATCCATCTCGTACTTGTTAAGAAATATAATCCACTCTAGGAATTTATTGAATTCTCTAAGTTCAATAGTAAGTAATATCCCCAACAACATATTTTTGCTTTTAGGCACTCATGTTATCTCATTTCCCATGACTAAGATCTCATGCTTCATACCTTCCCCATGTCATTGGTCTGACCCGCTTTATATTTGTATAATGGAATTCCTCAACATTCCCTTTTCTCCTTCACTCAACTTGCACATATTTTCTTAGAGAGCTTTTCCATCAATATTACATGTAAAATCACCATCACTTATCTCTATGCCATTAAACACTTCGACAAAAAATCAATCACAGATTTCATTGCTAAGTGGTGTTGCATTATCAATCAATTATCCTTCTCTCTACCCCAAACCAAACTAATCGAACTCTTATCTACATCATGTGGTAAAGATATCTCATCCAACCTCCAAATTCAATCTTTCCAATTATTTGAGGATGTTTTTACCAGGGCTTGCAAATTAGAACTACGCGTCCTTGAGCAAGGCCATGTCAAGTTTTGATCCAATAAGACCAAAACTAAATTCACCAAAACATTCACCCATAATGAAAAATCTAAGAATGCGTAAAATTCCATTGTCCTAAAAACCTCTTCCACATCAACATCTCATATCGACCCTCAATAAAGAGCTCCTCGACCCACCCCAGCTATACTCCCCTTGGATAATCTTATAGTTCCATCTTCAACAAACTCATGGTTGCACACCTTATCCAACTTCCTCTCATCTGCTTCATTAATGATTTGCATCCCAAACCCACATGGTATCACAAGGACCATTATTGCAAACATCATCAAGTCTATGGTCATGATATCAAAAAAATTTATACCTTCAAAGACCTAGTACAATGGCTTATCGATCATGGGGACCTTCAATTAGACAATCTAAACACTCCTCCTAACCAACCATTAGATGTCTTCAAGCATCCCTTCCCTAATCATCCACTAAACAACCAAGCTAATCCTCTCACATCTCAAGCACTTAATGCCCATGTAATCAATACTCTAAGTCAAGCTTCAACATCACCACCCACGTCTACTATACCCTCATCTACTCTACCCACATCTATTATACCCACATCTACACCTACATCTACAATCATATCCATATCTACCTCTATACACACATCTATTATGGGTAAGTGCAGTAAGTTGGGGGACAATTAAGTGGACATCAAATCCTGAATTTTACATCAAAAACAGCAAAACATCAAATTTAGTCTTCCGCAGACTTGAAAGTTGCCGAAAATTAAAAAATATGTCTTAAAAATGGTACCATCACATAGGGGAGACTGTTAGCATTGTAGAAATATTGATTTTAAAATAAATAGAATAGGATAAATATCATTTTATAATTTTTTACTAATAGTAGGTCTTTAAGACACTTTTTCCCATGAATGTTTATGTCTACGTTTAAGACTGGCAAATTTTGTTTCACTTATCGAATGTGATAAAACTTATACCATCCCAACCATGGTGAAATTATATACATGTTCAAAAAAAAATTATTTGATTTCAATATTTTTGATGAAGTTATGGCGGACAAACGGAAAGTGCTCTGTTTTCTTTATGTTTTCAGACCACTTTCACGGAAAAAATCATAAAAAATAAAATATTGCTCAAAAAAATACAAAATAAAATCTATCCCAAGATAGATAATGGCATCTAACTTCTCACCAAAGGAAAAAAATATATCAATTTTTGGTCATCCAAATCGCGGGCAAACGGACTACAATCTTATAGGTGTTTTAAAAAAAAAATACCAAGTCATTGAATTTTGAGTGTTTAATATAGCTAAACTTGTCCATTTTTAAAAAAATTAGTAGTTTAGAAACTAGATTCGGATGTTACGATTTATATTGATATATTTTTTCTAATTTTGATTTTATGCATTGCTAATAATCCCTACAAGTTGATATTATGTTTTTATTTGCAATATGTTATCCACTTATGACCCCTTTTTTATCCCCCAACTTGATACACTTACCCTTATACCCACATCCATTATACCAATATCTTACCCACATCTATCATATCCATGTCAATATCCTCATTTACGCATTTATCTACCATCATATCTGCATCTACACCCATATCTACATTCATACCTACATCTACATATTAATCCATTACCATATCTACATCATCTCTTACCTCCACCAAGTAGATACGCCCCCTTGATTCCATCACAAATGATGTCCCAACCCCATCCTCATCTCTAGTAAGAATGACCACTTTTATATCAACCCTCCCAAATCCCACACAATCTACAACATCTTCTCATCATGCCTATAATGTTATTGAAAAATCATCTTCATTCTCAATCCTTACATCTAAAACAAAACCTACACCCAAATCATCTAATCCCACATCCAAAGAAAACCCCCTTTGTTTAAATCATTGTGATCCCCACCAAGGGTAAAAATCCACAACAAAAATATAAGAACCTTGGTGCCCTCATCCAAAAAAAATCTTACCCATCTCAGTAAAATAAATTGGAGCTTCCCCCTCCAAAGCCCCATCAATCCAAACAATCCAATGTCCAATCATCTATCTTAGGGACTCGGCCATCCATTTTGGGACCGTATCCTTGATCTAAATCCCCATCACCAAAAAATCGGAATCAACACCATCGACTCCTTCCATGCCTAAATCGGAATCTAAGGTCTTTAGAAAATCCCATAAGAATAAGGCACCTATTTTGCCTTCATCCTCCTCCCCTAAACTAAATCCATCCACAATCCATGAAACTCCCTCGCCTAAAACCCCCATTAGGTCTTATACTGAAATCCTTCATCACCTCATCCAAGCATCTATAATTACCCTTCCTCCTATTAAGTCCTTCGATTCACTTGGGTTAAAATCCACATGGTTTGATTATAATGTCATTTGTGTTTATCATCGTGTCCCTAGACATGACACAAAGCACTATAAGGCTCTTAAAACCCTCATCAACAATCTCGTAAAAGAAGATGATATTTTCATCTAAGAATAACATCCCATTCCATCCAAAATAAACCCTTAAATCAAATATAAAACTTTTGGGGCCTTCACATATAGACCTCCACCCAAATCCTTCATCGTAATCCCGCCACCAAACTCTAGCTTTTCCAAATAAGTTCCCCCTCTTTTTAAATATGTCATATATATTATCACTCACTCTTTCCCTCATGATTAACAACCATCCACCCAACCAAAACCAAGAGTTTTCATCGTTGCTCCTTCTAACGATCCCACTCCATCTCCCTCTTCATCCAAGGCTAGGATATTTATCCTAGCGCTCCACATACCCAAACGCCTAATATTATTGAACAAAGTATCATAAAACAATTTCACTAGGTTCGTATAAATATGGCTCTCTATGATATTTTCTAAACCTCCCCAACCATCGGTGGGTTCTCATCAAATATTTATAGCATATCCCAATTACAACCAATGAACCTAAATTTTTTGTGGCCCTCGTTGGAGATCTTACAGATTCCACCAACATCACCTTCAATAATTCTGAAATTCTCGACATTCTACTTGAATATCATGACCTTCCCCTCTTCATCACTATTTGTATCAATGACACCTTCATCAAATGATCCATGATTGACAATGGTGCTAGCATCAACATCATCTCATCTCATACCTTCAACCAACTTAAGCTTCCCAACACCATTGTTTCCCAATCACATGTGGTCCTTCATGTTTTTAATGATGTCATTTCCCTTACATGGTAACGCTTATCCTCCCCATCCACGTTGGTGAAAAATCCTCCATGAACTCTTCTACATTAATTAGGGGAGTTTCAATACAATGTCTTTCTTGGATGACCATGGGTTTGCGTTATGTGTTGCGTCCTATCCACCCTCCATCATTTCCTTAAGTATGAACATGAGGTGAAAATCCATACACTCCCTACTAATCTTCCTCCCTTTAAAGTGTATACACCTAAAATCTACCTACACGAGTTTTATTACTAAAATTGCACTAATTATCCTCTCTTCTATCATTCTCATCATAATTAGTGATTTCTCACTAATTAAACATGATCTTCACTCTCTTTTGGTCAATTTATGACACTTTGTCAATAAACCACCATTTTCCTCTATTCTCATTAATTACCTTTCGTTAATTAATGTTCGCTTCTACTTGGGTTAATTAATTATTATTAATTAATTATGCTCACTACTCTAAATCAATAAATCACCATTTATTAGATCAAATTCCTCTCTTACATCCCTCAAATCATACTAATTTTTCTCTAATTGGCTTCTATAAGCTTACATCTACCTATTAATTAATCACCTTTGATTAATTAAAACATCCCCAATTCCCATGATTTGCTAATGACAAATTAAACTCTTCTAAATCAAGGTTACCTTTTCTAAAGCAACCTTATCCATTCCTAATCTTTCTTTTCCTTATCCCACATGCACCAAGTTGCAAAGCTTTCTCAAACAAGAAGGTTATATAAATAACCCTCCTCCTTCCTTCTAAAAACACACCTTATTTTCCCTAGGATAAACTATAGGCATTTTGATCTTGAGCCATTCTCCATTGAAGGAAATAGCTTCTCCATCTTGCATCCATTCTCTCAAATTGAAGAGCATGGGAAGATCCAAAAATGGCCTTGTAGCCATGTTTTGGTGAGATTCCATCTTCAAATCTTGAGGAAATCACTCCATTTTGATTGCTAAAGTGATCTAAATAGGTTCATTTTGTAGACACCCATAATTACGGCCGAGCAATTTAAATACTTAAATTGCGCTAATTATCTCCCTTCTTGTAAATTGGCAACATATCGACAAAATCACTCACCTTCTCTCTACTATCGGCGTTAAATAATTACACTACGCTAATTAATTAAGTCACCTATCCAACAAATATCCTAATTAACGACCTTCTGTTAATTAATCCCCTTCTATCTAGACTAATTAATTATTATTAATTAATTAGCTTCCCCTTTCATCTAACCAATAAATCAATATTTAATTGATTTAATCCCCTTCTATAGTCTAAGTCATGCTAATATTCCTCTAAAATCTTTTATAAGCTTGCACATCTATTAATTAAATCATCTTGATTAATTAATAGGCCCCCTTTATCCACATGGGTCACTAAAGGACAAGCTAAACCCTCCTAAAGTTAACTCAACCCTATCTAAACCCCCCTTATCCACAACTAACTCAACATCCCTATTATCCCACATGCAAAGGGATGTAGTGATTCCTTTATCCATTGGGCTATATAAAGAGCCCTCCTCCTACCTTTACACTTACACCTAAATTTCTTGAGAAGACAAGAGAAAAGCACATAGCAAATAGACTATAAGATTTTCCTTTGTTACTCTTGGGGAATTCACCATTTGAAGAGCTAAGCCTCCTTCCTTGCATTTTTCCAAGTGCTTGGGTCATATGGGAATAGTCAAAGGGTCTTGTAGCCAAGCTTTGATGAGCTCCCATTCCTAGGTTCTTGAAGATTAAAACAATCAATTTGATTGCCATGGAGTCTACATAGGTCCATTTAATTTTTGTTGGTAATCTAGAGAAGTAGAGGTTTGAATACTTTAGCATGTTAATTCAAAGTTAATGCATTATGCTTGGTATTAATCTTTTTAGCTCTCATCTTTGAAGGTGCTTAGATTTTTTCTTAGCTTTGTTATAGAACTATTTAGGTGGTAGTTCTTACTCATCTAGCTTAGCTTAAGAACAAATACACACACACATATTTGTTAGATTAGCAATCTAGAGAGTAAGAAATAGCTTAGCATTTTGATTTGATATTGTTTATGAATAGAAGAATTTGTTTCTCATAAGTTCATATCTTAATGGTTCTATAGTAGGTTTTATTATGCTTAGAAGCTACAAGGTGTTAGCTTTGTTTATTAGCATGGAAATATTCTATAAGTTCACATTTGGCCTGCCTCGTGGGATGGATCCTTAGTCCCTTAGCATTTGATGTCAAATTTTGCTAATTTTATTTCAATTTGGACTAACCCTAATCATGCACATGTTAAATAAATTGAATTACTTGATGTATTTTTCTAACTTTACATGTGTTGATTCTCTTTTGTAGGTTTAATTGTGATGGGTTTTTTATTAATTTTGCAATAGTATCACAAAACATTTGACCTTTTTGAAGTTGTTTGTGTCAATCTTCTGTATTTTTATGTCATTCCAAGTACATGTGTAGGTGTGACTCTACCCCACACATGTGTATTTGAAAGGAATGATAACTAGATCGTACCAAGCCAAGAACACAGATGTTAATCAAACACCACAATCAATAAGATGAAAGTAATTCACCAGAATAAATTTACATAAAATCTTTACAAACAAATGAGCAGCAATATCATATATTATTATGGAACTCAATGCAATACATTGAGAATGGGCCTTGCTTAAATAAGCAAGGAATAACAATCTAAGAACCAGTCAAGGTCGTAGATCAAGCCATAAATCAAGGAAATAACTAGTCATCAAAGAACTAGTCAAGACCATATGTTTAGGAGAGAACTACACATCAAGGATCTAGTAAATACCATAGATCAAGAAAATAACTAGTCAATACCATAGATCAAGGAAAGAACTATACCTAACAACTAGATAATATCTTCTAATATCTAAATAAGATAAAATAAATATCCACACACATAAGTGGGTGAGGATAAATACAACAAAGGTAAATAAAGTACCTAGGTGAACATGAGCTAAGGTAAATACTTACTCTAACAGTATTTATGGTCACGTATATGCTAAGTATGGAGCACTACTGCTGTAAATTTTGTGCATGTGTCTTATGTGTCACGTAGGTGCTTCTATAATCGTGCATACATTGCATTTGTTTGACCCTATGTATAAATTTTTCCAGTTTCGTGCATATGCTTGTAGGTCCGTGTAGGTGCTTTTATGTCTACACATGTGTTATTTTATATCTTTTTCATCTATTTTCTTATCAAACCCATGCATATGCTTGTAGGTCCATGTTTTTGTCTCTCTTGCCACGTATATGAGTTGATTTTTATTTATTGTCTTAGAGTTGCGTATACATTATCTAGTTTGTGCTATAGTTTTTATGGGTGCATTGTGTTCTCTATAGTCCACACACATGTGTTCAGGTTCACATAGGTGTGATCTATTGGAGTTTGGGCATCTTTTTCAAATTTTGCATAATTTTGATCTCTATTTTTGGCTAACATCTTGCAGGTTTCTTGAAGCTAACAATTGATTGCAGGATATATATTGGATCATGTTTTGTGCTAACTTGTTTGATTAAGTTTGATGAATGTTTTTTTTTCACTTGTTAGGATAGAGTTACATATGCTCTTCCCTCGCACCTTCTAGGTGATCTTGGGAATCAGAAACAACTCTAGGCCTTTTTCACACTTTCAAAAACTTTGTTAAAATTAGTTTCTAAGGGAATGAACAACAATTTGGTTAAAATGAATTTCTTGCACTTTGATTTTGAAAGTATTCTCCATTTTTTCATTGTATTTTAGGTTTTCATGTGGTGTATACTCTTCCCACGCACCTTTTAGGTGATCTTAGGAATAAAAAATAATTAGGTTGTGGAGCCTATTTTCATGTGAGAAAGTGTTGAAGACTGTACACTAAGAGTACTGTACACTTTCCACATTGCTTGTCTTGTTAGGTTTTCTAACCCATAGGTTTATGGGACAGTTTTTTTCCCATGGTTTTAATACCACGGTTTTGTAAAACTACTTAAGAAGTTGTCTACTATACGGTTTTATGCTTATGGTAGGTAAATGATGTAACATTTCATATTTGTTTTTAATTCGGGTGTGAATTTTGTAGAGTTTGTTGAGCATAGCTCCAAACAAATCTGGGTATTGTATTGAGAGAGTGGTGGTTGTAATAAAATCTGAGCAAGTGATTCTTGGTGGACGTAGCCCAAATTGGGTGAACCGCGTTAAATACTGTCTCTTTGTGTTGTGTTATTTTATTTTGCACTTTTATTTGAGATCTATAATATTTTCTGCATATTAGTTTCTACTATTTCAATTTGTGAGGGATTATTCCACATATTTTATCCCTTATTTCCTAAAAATTGGTATCAGATCCTGGTTTGGTTTGCTAAAGTGTTGAATCATAGGGAAATTTTTATCTTAAGTGGGAGTTATGGCATATGATGGAAGATCAAGGGTCGATAAATTCAATGGGTAGAATTTTAGTCTTTGGATGATGCAGATGGAATATTACCTTTATCAAAAGGATATTTATATTCCATTGTTTGAGAAAGTGAACAAACCCTCGAGCATGATGGATGTGGAATGGGATTTGCTGAATAGGAAGGCACTTGGGACAATCCGGCTATGTCTTTCATCTTCGGTATTATTTAATGTTTCAAAGGAAAAGACTACAAAATAAGCGATGGATAAATTAGGAAGTTATATGAAAAACCCTCTCGCCTCTAATAAGAAATTTTTAATGAAAAATTTGTTTAATATGAAGATTTCTTAGAATGGTTCAATCATGCAGATCATTTAAATGATTTTAATAGTTCTAGCTAGCTCAAAGTTGAAGTTTGAGGATGTTATAGGGGTAGTTAGAAGCGAGGAAATGAAAAGAAAAAGATCTCGGGAATATTCTACTTCAGGGAACACTTTGATAAAGTGGAAACTAGAGGGAGATAGAAGAATAGAGGAAGTTATGGAAAATCAAAGGATCAAGCAAGGTTAAAATCCAAAAGCAAGATCGTATGCTAGTGCTTTGGAAAGTCTAGGCATGCAAAGAAGGATTGTTGGGAGCTTCGGGACAAGAAGAAACAATAGGAAGAAAGAAAGGAGGAAAATGTGGCAACGGGCAATGTATGTCAAGATGATTTGATTCTTTCTTTTGCACAATATCACTGAATCTTGGATTTGAGATTCGTGGGTTTCTTTCCATGCTACTCCATATAGGCATTATTTTGTTGATTATGTTTAAGGAGATTTTGGGCATGTTTTTCTTGGTGATGATGAGCCTTGTAGCATAGTTGGAAAAGGTTATGTTCAAGTTAAGATGCAGAATGGGAATACTTGGCTATTGAAGGATGTCAAACATGTACCTACACTATGACAAAATTTGATATTGGCAGGGTAGTTGGGAAGTTATGGTTGTACTATGATATTTACAGCAAACTCTTGGAAGGTTACCAAGGGTGCTCTTGTGGTGGCAAGAGGTAAGAAGGTTGGAACCTTGTATTTAACCACTTATAGCACTAATGTTTGTAATCTTGTGGCTTCAGAAGTAGATACAACATTGTGGCATTATAGGCTTGGTCATATGATCCATAAGGGCATGGAGATCATAAAGAAGGATTTTCCTAGATATACAGAAATAGATTTGGAGTTTTGTGAGGACTGCATATATGGGAAATAGAAGTGAGTAAGGTTTCTCAAGGTTTGACCTACAAAGAAAGAGAGTAAGTTAAAGCTGGTGCATTTTGATGTGTGGGGGCCAACTTAGGTATCATCTCTTGGGGGTTCAAGTTATTATGTTACTTTTATTGATGATGCAACAAGAAAAGTTTGGATTTATTGTATTAGAAAAAAATTTGATGTATTTAACACTTTTGTTAAATGGAAATCCTTGGTAGATAATGAAACAGTCTTAAGCTAAAATGTCTTAGGTTAGATAATGGAGGGGAATATTGTATAAATGAATTTAATGATTACTATTCTAAGAATGGAATCCATAGGAAAAATATAGTTCTAGGAACTCTGCAAGCAAAATGGGGTGTTAGAAAGGATGAACAAAACAATAATGAAACATCTTTAGGAGCATGAGGTTACATACAAGACTACCTCTTTCTATTTGGGAAGAAGCGGTGAGCATAGTTGTGTACTTGATAAACAAAGGAATCTCAAGTGCCTTGGATGGAGGCATACCTGAGGAGGCTTAGTATGGTAAGAAAGTTGATTATTCATTTCGTAGAGTCTTTGGATGTGAGGTGTTTGTCCATATAGACAAGGATGATAGGACCAAGCTAGGGGATAAATTAGAAAAATATATTTTCATTAATTATGGTGGTTATGACTTTAGATATAAATGTTGGAGTATTAAGGAAAAGAAAAGCATTCGATCTAGGGATGTGGTATTTAATGAGAAAGTCGTGTATAAGAAGTGGTTACAGGGAAAAAGGGAAGAATCCAACAAAGAATACGCAGTAGTAGAGGATATTCCAGATGGGAAAGTGAGACATGAATCGGTTCAAGAACGTCCTCAACAGAACCCCAAACTCCTATATTAAGGAGGTCTTATAACGTAAGAAGAGAACCTAAACGCTTTTTCTCCTTCTCTTTATTATTTATTACTCACTAATAGTGGAGATCCAGGAGCTTTGATGAAGCAATGTAGGTAGATTCTAGGAAGAAGTGGGAGCAAGCCATGGATGAGGAGCATTAGGCTCTCATGGAGACCAGACATGGGATTTGGTGAAGCTACCCAAAGGCAAAAGATCATTATAAAATAAGTAGGTGTTCGATTCAAAGAGGAAGAAGGAGGCAAGAAAAGATACAAGGCCCGACCGGTGGTCAAGGGGTTTCTTGTGCAAAAAAAAAAGGTATAGATTTTGATGATATTTTTTCTCCTGTAGTAAAAATGACTACTATTAGAACTGTTTTAGGAATAGTTATAGCAGAAGACTTGTGCTTAGAACAACTTGATGTAAGACTACATTTATCCATGGTGATTTTAAGGAGTAAGTATATATGCAACAACAACCAGAGGGCTATGAGGTAAAAGGTAAAGAGGAGATGGTGTGCAAACTAAAGAAGAAGAGCTTGTATGGCTTGAAACAAGCTCCATGTCAATGGTATAAGAAATTTGATAGATTCATGATGGAGCAAGGTTATATTAGATATCATTTCGACCATTACATGTATACAAATAAATTTAAGAATGGCGTTATATTATCCTTTGTCTATATATGGATGACATGTTGGTTATAGGTAAAAACATGCAGAAATAAAAGTACTCAAGAAGATGCTTAGTGAATCCTTTGCTATGAAGGATTTGGGGAAGCCAAAAAATCCTTGGTATGAGGATATCTTAGGATAGGAAGGAACGGAAGCTGACTTTATCTCAGGAAGAGTACATTAAGAAATTCTTGGAGAGGTTTAATATGCAGGATCCTAAACTGGTTGGGACACCTTTGGCAGGCCATTTCAAGTTATCAAAGGAGTAATGTCCCATGATAGATCAGAGAGAAACCAGATGTCTAAGGTACCTTACTCATCAGTGGTTGGTAGTTTGATGTATGTCATAGTGTGCACCAGGCCTGATATTTCCCATGCAGTGTGAGTAGTGAGTAGATTTATGAGTGATCCAAGTAGAGATCACTAGTAGGCAGTAAAGTAGATCCTTCGGTATTTGAGAGGGACCATGTGGAAATTTTTATGCTATAGTGGATTAGACACCACTTTGTGTGGTTATGTAGATTCAAATATTTACGGAGATGTAGAGGCGGTTAGAGGATCATGATAGGTTATGTTTACACTATAGGTGGGACAACAAAGAAGCTAGATTTCATGACTATAGAAGTTGGTGGCTTTGTCAACCACAGAGGTTGAGTATGTTGCTGCCACAGAGGCAAGCAAAGAAATGATTTGGTTATAGAAATTTCTTGAGGAGTTGGGGCATAAGCAGGAGGAAGGAAATTTACATAGTGATAGTCAGAGTGATATACACATAGCTAAGAACTCTGCTTTCCACTCTAAGACGAAGCATATATAGTTAAGGTACCATTTCATCATGATAGCTTTGGAGGAAGAGAATTTAAAGCTAGAGAAGATTCATACCAGTCAGAATCCTATAGACATGATGACCAAGGTGGTCACAAGGAAAAAATTGAAGTTGTGTTCATCTTTGGTTGGTCTTCACAGAAACTAGTGAAGGGTTGAGAAGATTTCTCAGAGGAAAAATAGTCTCGAAGTGGGATATTGTTAGGTTGTGGAGCCTATTTTCATGTGAGAAAGTGTTGAAGACTATACACTAAGAGTACTATACAATTTCCACATTTGTCTCATCAGGGTTTTTGACCCATAGGTTTATGGGATGGTTTTGGCCCATGGTTTTAATACCCATGGTTTTGTAAAACTGCTTAAGCAGTTGTCTACTTATATGGTTTTATACATATGGTAGGTAAATGATGTAACATTGCAGATGTGTTTTGAATTCAGGTGTGAATTTTGTAGAGTTTGTTGAGCATAGCTCCAAACAAATCTAGGTATTGTATTGAGAGAGTGATGGCTTGTAATAAAATCTGCAAGCAAGTATTCTTGGAGGACATGGCCAAAATTGGGTGAACCACATTAAATAGTATCTCTTTATGTTGTGTTATTTTATTTTGTTCTTTTATTTGAGATCCTGTAATATTTTCTCGCATATTAGTTTCTATTCTTGTGATTCTTAGAGGGATTATTCCACATATTGTATCCCTTATTTCCTAACAAAAACAACACTTGAATCCTCTTTTCCCGACATTTTGATCCTTTTGGAGAACTACTAACCTTTCATACTCATGACCTAATCTGCAAGTCATAGAATCAAGATCTGACAATACTAATACATTTTGTTACAGGTTTCCAAATGGTGTACAACTAAACCACACTAAGTTCAAAGATTAAAAAAACATACCACATTCAAAACATTGTATATACAGGTTTTTGTTGAGATATATGGCTCATCCTCTTTGAAGCTCGGGAGAATTGCCCTTGGTATAAGCCTTAAAATAAAAAAAGGGATGCTCCCAAGAACCTCAAAGTAGTCCATGCAAGAGGGAACCTTATGGATGAAACAATAAGTGCTCCGCTTATCTACTTGTCTAGTATACACTTGTGATATTTAGAGTTAAAATTATCTTCACATCTCCCCATTTAAAATACAACTGAACACATTTATTTCTTATTGTATCAAAGGTGGTAAAGTAAAGTCGGGATAGTTCAAGGTTTAGTCAGTGTGACTTCCTTAGCAAATCGTGCTTGCAGAGGTAATTTATGAAACCTAGTTGAGAGAACCAATTAAGAATACATTTCATCTTGGATCCAACTTAACCAACTCAAAGCCAATAGTGTTTCAAAAATCTTTTGCGAAGAAATAAACTTTTTTCGAGTCAAAACCTTATTAGTCAAACAAGGGGAGATTCCATTAAAGTTTGAGCCAAGCGTCATTCATCATGAAATTTGCAAAGCATTACTTTGTCTTAGTTTTTCACTCGCCATAAGACGAGGTAAAACTTTGCCGAAGTGAAGCCAAGTATTTTTCAACCCCACTTGATCTACTCCTTTGCTTTCTTGTTGATATTTTGGATCAAAAGAAGAGAAACATACATGTGTTATTGATTGATTGTGTCCACCACTTTTGCACCCATTTACATTTGTCCTTGCTTGAGACTGGATGGTAAATGTTGAAAGTGTGTTGGTACATCTTCTCATCTTGATAGCCATTTGATCTTGATACCCATGTCAAGATCTTCATCGTAGTTAGGCTTGATTCATCATTGACCTTCCTTTGAAGTGTTACATTGCTCACATCACCTTGATACAATTTCAATACTTATGCCTTATTTATCATAAACTTTATCTAGGTATTTAGATTGTACCATTATGTTGCTTGTATCTTAACAATTCCTTGGTATACTTTGACCTTATCTCCTTCCAAACATTTCCTTAACCTTGAAAAGTGTTGTTGTTACGTTGTTTGTGTCGTATCAATATTATTTTGATACTAATATCTTGTTTTTCACAAATCTTGATTAATGTATCTAAGTGGTATTGTTGTGTTACTCGCATTTATAACTTCCACTTTTTGGGATTTAGGCCTCATTTTTATTTAGATTGGTTATAGTATAGTTTGAATCGGAAGTCACTTCAACCCCTTGTTAATACTTATGCCTTTTTTATTTTAAACTTGACTTAAGTGTTGAAATTGTGTTGATCACCTTTCATGTCAAACTACCATTGAGACACATTTGCATAGAGATTATTTCCTTGTAGATTGGAATGGTTTTTGAACTTGCATGATTGTTCCTTTTGATCTTTCATCTTGTAGACTTGTTTTTTAAGGACAATCCTTTTGATCCTTTGCACTCGTAACTTGTTGTCCAAACCTTATTGGATTATCAAAATTGTGTCATCATGATGTATGTTTTCCTTAGATTCCCTTTGGAAAATCACATAAAAATCTCCACACTTAAAAATGTTTATTTGGTTGTCATTATGCTACTCAAATCGATATGGAACTTCCTTCCCTTTTAAGGGGTTCAATCACACTATCTAGGTCTAGGAATTTGGACCCAACAAGGTCAATAATCACATGGTTCCTCACACTTATGACAATAAGGAACCTAGGTTTAGGAACTCAAATAAAAATATGCCCATCATGACTAAACCTCGATTAGTTTTTCATGTTATAGAAACCATTCGGTTACCCCTTTCCCCACTTTCATCTCATAGTTGATGGTATGATTCGGTCATTCTAATCTAAACTATTCTTCCGATTCCCCATAGTCTTCGATGATTCTAATCCAAAATATTCTTTTGATTCCTTATAGTCTTCTAATGATTCTAATCCAAACTATTCTTCTGATTCCCCATAGTCTCCTGATTATTCTAATCCAATCTAAAATTGCACCTAAAATCCACCTTCGCAGTTTTATTACTAAAATTACACTAATTATCCTCTCTTCTACCTCATCGTAATTAGTGATTTCTCGTTAATTAACCACAATCTTCACTCTCTTTTGGTGGATGATTATCATCTTAAAAATTTATTACCTCCTAACACATCCACCATTCTCAATGAATCCAACATCCATATCAACATAGGGACTTCCCAAGAGCCCCACATTCTCAAATTCAATCAATATCTTTATCCACAAGAGTTATATACCTTCACCATTTTCCTCTCCAATCATATCCAGGACTTTGCATGGTCGTATGTTGACATACCAAGCCTCGATCCTAGTATCATCATCCATAACATCTTCACCTTCCCTAATGCCAAACCCGTTAAGAAGAAGTTATGTCGCATGCATCCTTATGTAGCTCTCCTCGTCAAAGAGGAGTTACAAAAAAATTCCACCAACTTCATCCAACCTATTGATTATTCATAATGGGTTTCTAACATCATACCCATTTCCAAATCCTCTAGGAAGCTTCATATCTATATGGGTTTTCAAGACTTAAATCTTTCTTCTCCTAAGGAAGACTTCCCCCTTCCTAACATCGATCGGCTTTTGAGCCTAACGCTGGCCATGAATTTTTTCTCTTATGAATGGTTTTTCTAGTTATAATCACATCCTTATTGCACTAGAAGACCAACATTAGACATCTTTCATCACCCCTTATGGAACCTTCTATTACCGCATTATGCCCTTTGGTTTGAAAAACATGGGGGCCACCTATCAACCCACCATGATCTATATCTTCCAAAATATCGTCTAAAAAATTGTAGAGGATTATGTTGATGACCTCTTGGGTGAATCTAAGTGTCGACAAGACAATATTACCATCCTTAAAACCATTTTAGTGTTCCTTATATGTTTCTTCCTTTGTCTCAATCTAGCCAAAGTTTTTCTTGGAGTTCTAATCTGGTAAACTCCTTGGCTTTATCGTTTCCATCAAGGGTATTGAAGTTGACCCCGCCAAGATCAAGGCCATCCTTGAGATGCCTCATCCTTCCAATCTAAATCAAATTTTTAGTATCCAAGGATGAATTCAATAAATCTCTCATTTTGTCTTGCAACTTTCCAATTGTTTCCATCCCCATCATCTCCTCTGAAAATACACCCATTTCAAATGGGACATCAATTTCAAGAAGCCTTCAACAAACTCAACAAATATCTTCTATCACCACATGTCCTCATTCCTCCACGCAAGGGAGAGCCATTCTATCTTTACATTTCAACCACTGACCATTCTCTAGGTTCCATGTTGGCACATCACGATGAGCAGGGTAGGGAGAAAGTTGTCTATTATATCAACCGCACTCTTCATGACTATGAAACTCATTATACCAAGGCTAAAAATTTATGTTACACTCTTGTCTTCACCACTTCCAAGATTCATCACTATCTCCTCAATCACAAAACATATGTCATCACTAGCTTTAATCCCCTCAAAACCATGCATTCCAAGCCTTATCACAATGATTGCATCACTCGATGACTCATGCTCATGACTAATTTTGACCTAGAGTTTATCTCCCAAAAAATCGATCAAAGGCGAGGCTATTGTTGATCAACTCGCTAAAGCCCCTCTTCTAGATAATCAACTCCCCCACAATCAAGTCACTGAAGAATCCATCAACACCATTGATCATGAGTATTATCCCTTAAAATGAATCGGTATTTGACACATGTAAGTGTCAAAAAGAGGGATTGCTGGTGTCATCATTATTCCTCCTTAGGAAACTCATGTTCTCATTGCCTACAAGCTCAACTTTAAATATACCAATAATATGGCGAGTATAAAGCCCTTATCTTAGGCCTTTAAACCACTATCATGCTTGGCATCCAAATCCTCAAAATCTATGGTGATTCCCAACTCATCATCAATCAAATCAAGGGATTCTATCAAGTATAAAAATGAAGTCCTTCAAAAATACAAGAACACCGTTAACTTTATCCTCAAATCCTTTGATCAATACACTATCCAAACCATCCCTTGCTCATCCAATCATTTTGCAAACACCATGGCATCCCTTGCATCCCTCATCCCATGGAAAATACAAGAATCCAAATGCTTCATTATTTTTCTTCATATCGATCAACCATCTCATACTAATGAGCTCCCTAATATCAATATCGTTGACATCATTCAATCTAATCTCCAGTATACCCATATCCTAGACTATCTATATCAATCCAAATTTCCCTCTAACTTATCCAAAAATGGTAGGAGGTAATTCTTTCAATACGCAAACAATTATGTTATCCTTGGTGGCATCCTTTTCAAATGTGGGTTTGATGGTATTTTATTACGGTGTCTTAAATCCCTTGAATCTATCTGTGTTATACAAGAAGTCCATGAAGGCATATGTGGTAGACACTTTTAGCTGTTTGTTTGTTTCCAATTGTGTTATTCATTTAGGATACTATTGGCCCATCCTTAATCAATATTATTATGAATATATTAAAAAGTATGATAAGTGTTAGCAAGAACATTCCAATCTCATATCTATCCCTAGCCGGGCCTTACAACTAGCCAAAGATCTATGGAATTTCTCACAATGGGAGCTACACCTTATTGGCCTCATTAATCTATGTTCTTCTCAATGTCATCATTCCATCCTCACTGCTACCAAATATTTCACCAAATGGGTGGAAGCTATTCCACTTGCATCAATAAAAGATAACAAAATCGTCAACTTTGGCTATCAACACATTATTCTTCGCTTTGTAATTCCTCACAAAATCATTACGAACAATGGAAAGTCCTTCAAAAATAAATATCTTAAGAATATTTATGACACCTTCAATATCAATCTTATCTTCTCTTCTCTATACTATATGCAAGCTAACTGCCAAGCTAAATCTACTAACAAAAATCTCTGCAACATTCTTTCCAAAATTATTGATAAGGAAGGTTGTGATTGGCACCAGCATATTCCCTGTGCTCTTTAGGCCTCTCAAACTAGCATCCACACCTCTACGGGTTCTACTCCCTTCTCTCTTGTCTATGGCTCTAAATTCATTCTTCCTCTCAAATTCCAAATCCCATCCTTGTACATTTATCTTCTTGACTTCATATTTGACAAGGAATATCACCAAGAGCGTCTAATACAACTTGAATTATTAAACGAATGTCACTTAATCGACCTCCAACATCATCATCATGTATATTAACACCATATCAAGCACGCCTATAACAAAACATCAAAGAACATGACTTTAACATTGGTGACCTTGTCTTAAAATAAAATCAAAGCATCGCTACTATGGAAAGGAGCCAACATGGAAAGTTTTCTAGACTATATTGGACCATACATTATCACTCATAAGTATGGGTCTAGGGCCTACCACTTAGCCTCCCTCAATGGTAAACCAGAAATAGAACCTCTCAATTCCTTGCACTTACAACATTTATATTTTTAACACACCTATCAATGTGTTCTTATTCATATTAATGATCTAACATCCATCGGGATCCTTCTCCATCTTCCATCATAATGATTTGGAATCGTGTGGTCTTACATCACTATCCTATATATGACCTTTAATATCTGGCGCCACACTCTACTCATACCATATTATTTATGTAAAAATTCCTTCTTCTAGGTGGGAACCCCATAATCATTACATCTATCTCCTTTGTATCTACCTACTGGAACCGTGATAAAGGTTGACATGTGTAACTTATACACACTATTTACCCTCCCTAGGTGGTCTACTTGGTTATCCTCATCTCCGCTATAAAATTCAAAAACTCGTGGATGCTCGTTAAAGCTATATTATCTAAAAAAACATAATACTCCTTGGAGGACAGTCATTCATATACAGAAAATAATATCAAAAGTATAGACTAATCCCTCAAATTATATATATCACATATCTCATCGTGCCATGTAAAAAAAATCCTAATGTTAGACCACTCCAATGAAGGATGGCTATGTTCTTATATCATGGCAAAGTAAAGGCTTACCGTATTGATCAAACTTCTAAATATAAAAATTAGAAACTAAAATCCAAAATCAAGCATCCCAGAAAGCTTCCCACATTGATTAGCTTTTCCATTAAAATTAAACTTCATGCATTGATCATTTTTCACAAACATTTACTCGAGAGATGGGGCATAGACCTAGGAAAATGATCTCAAACCGACTAATTTTTTTCTTTGGCCAAAGGACCCTTATAGGCATTTAAAATTACTTTCAATTTCACCCCAAAATAAATTAAATTTAAATAAATATAATACAAGAATAACAACCACATTATATAAGAGTTGATAATAGAGTTCAGAAAATTCAAGTCTCCGGGTTCTCAAATCAGTTGAGCTAATCCATTATAACAATCGATTATAAGTAAAAATAAACTTATAATACTACAATGAATGTTAAATTGAACTTGGTGTGTCCATTGGTCCAATGGACCCGACTAGTCTTGGAAGCTCGGTGTTACAAAGATAGCTCCCTAATTTGAAACCTCTTGATGGCTTCCACTCCGATGTATAATCTTTGCCTCTACACGGTGCTAATTTAGATAGTGTCTAATTTTGAATTCCACTCTGTTGCATGGCCTCTAGCCTCTACACATAGCTAATTCTAGTTTAACATGATCATCTTCCACTCTGTTACATGGCCCTATAGCCTCTACGCAAATATAAGATCGATTCGATGTCCATGATGACAACAATCATCATCTATTTTATTGCATGGCATCTAGCCTATATATAGAGCTAAGATCAGACTCAATGTCATCAATGAGCTCAATAATGATTACGAATCTCCTCCATGGCCTCCAAGCAACTAACTTGGCAATACTCCCAGTGTACTAATAATCAAAGCTTAAGTATGAATGTGTATCTCTAGTGTGCATTACATCCCTCAAATTCACTATGACATCTCTGGGCTCCCGTATGAGAAATATTAGGCTTCAATTGGCCTTTATAATGTCAGTGAGTTAAAATAATAACTCCTAAATTTTTACAATGTGGCTATTCAATAATAGGACTTTTTTCATCATCATGCCTATAACAATAATATAGGTCTTATTTCTCCATTTTCCTATTAAAAAATAATAATAGGTCTTCTCAATTCTTCATAATACCTATTAAAAATAATAATAGGCCTTATTATTCTTCACTATAATAATTCCTATAATAGGTCTTATAATTGCCTATTAATCTCCTTGGGCCTTCATAAAATTCTCCCACTCTCAAGCTATGCAAATCGAGAAGCTTTAAAATGGAGAAGCTTGTTCAAATGGGTGAGGGGAGGAATTTTATATGCTAAAAGCGGGCCCAAATCCGCGTTATATCCCTTATCCATGAACTCTACACATAGCCATCTCAACTTACGAGTTGGTAAGGGAAACAAACTTGAAGGAGGCATGTCCGAGGTTCAAAACTCCCAAAGATATGGTTATTGTGTTTGACTTCTTAGTCCCTACTTGTCAAATCCACCACAACTATCCATGTGTCCAGCGACCATTGTTATCAACCCCGTTATCAAATTCCTCAATCCGACCATATCCGGTTCCCTACTTCCACGTGTCCCCGATGTCACCATGCCAACCAGCTATGTCAAGTCCTCATGTGGTTTTAGTTGGGCATGGGGATAAATCTCACATGCAACACGGGAGGTTGGGGGAAAGGCTTTAATAAGCCTTATCCTCCCCATTGTGTTCTTGGTTTAGGCCATGTAGACATGCTTCATCATTATGTCATGAGACCCGGCTAGTGCTTAAGTAGTTAATCCCAACTTGATGATGAACTCATCATAGCTCATTGACTTGGATGGGTCATGACTTGATGTGTAGCTTACCCATAGCTCACTTATCAACTCGACTAGTGGTTTTATGAGCTGATTATCACACTATAGCAGATGGGTCCCCCTCTAAAACAAGAGTGGACCCCATTGTTAAAACCCCTTTTACATTTGTATAAGACTAGAGGTTCCAAAATAACCTTCATTTTTGATCCACGACCCTTGACATCACTATGATGACTCATTGCCTAGCTAAAAATGCCTAGTCACTACTTTCCATGTGCTTATATTTTATCTTGTGAACATATCATTATTACATGGACTACATCCGTAGCATATGGATTCCATTTTGCACGTTCCAATAGGCTTTGGAAAGATCATAACATGTACTTCTATAAAGAACATGTTTAAAGAGATATTAGGAATGTTAGCACCTAATTTTGACCTCTAGATCACACCTCCCACCGAGGAGGATTTTATCCCAAAAATATTCTATCTCTCCACTTCTTGATCCAAAACCTAGTGGTGTCTGTGAAGATACGTCCTTCAAACTACTCCTCTAATTAGAAAATCAGTTCAATATGTGATACCTATGGAACTTGGGCTCATTGACTCCTATTATGCCATGTTGTCTTTACCATCCTAACTTTTTCACCTCCTATTGACCTCCACTTTGTTGCATGGCTTCCTACCTCTACGCAAAGCTAAGTCAAATTTTTCCTAGTGTCAATGAGTGTCACCCTCATTTTATTGCATGGCCTTATGCCTCTATGTATAACTATGTCGATCTTAGTATCGTTGAAGAGCTCGGATTATGTGACTCTTCTCCATGACTTCCAAGTAATATGAACTTGGCGATACACCCAAATCATAAAGAATTAGAGCTCCATAAATTACTTCATCTCGCACTTGGTATTGGAGCTTTGTTTACCAATTGTTATAAGAACACACAAGGCATGATAAAAAATTTATGAAGTGTCTTCTGGCTTGGTGGATCCGATCCTCTATCATCTCCTCTACATGATCATCCTCACTCCAAAGTATGAAAATTATTCCTGTACAACTTCTCAATATAAAATTTTGATACACTATAATATTATGGTGTTAGAAATTGCATAATTGTTCGCTTTCCAGAGGGTCAAGTATACCAAAGTAGAGATAATGCCCAAATTTTGTCGAAGACTAAAACTTGTCTTGTTTCTCTGCTTCCACGAGATGTAGACATTTCCTCAATTAAGAATAGTTATCACGGGCTATAAAGTGAATTGGTACAATTCCATCGACTTCCCCGCATGTGATAACTCAATTCTCAATATAAAATTTCTTCAAAGATAGAAATTTTACAAGACAAAAACCTTATCTAATACCAAACTTGCATAGAGATTAGTAATTATGCAAGCAATGACCTCCTTTGATATCAAACATGATCTATAAACTAAAAAATCCTTGGCCAATGGACCCTTATAGGAATTTTAATTTACTCCTAATTTCACCCCAAAATAAATCAACTTTAAACAAATGCACTGCAAGAATAAGAACCACAGTGCAGAAGAGTTGATAACGGAATTTGGAAAATGCCTACATCTCTAGGTTCATAAATTATCTGGACCAGTCCTTATAATGATCTAATTATAATTACAAATAAACTTATAATAATACAATGAATGTTTAATCGAATCGGTGTGCCAATCAGTCTAATAGACCCAAATCAAGCTCGAAGTGCTCAGCAGCCTCCTTAGTTTGACACCTCCCGATGACTTCTACTCCATTTGCCGTCTCTACCTCTACACGTTGATAAGTCATATAGTGTTTGATGTTGACTTCCACTTTATTACATGGCCTCCGGCCTCTATGCAGAGTGATCTGAAAATAGTTTTCACCCCCTCGGTACTATTTTAAATTTTTGGATTCTTTAATTTTCACATTTTAAAAATTGATCAAGAGTGATTTTTGTTTCACTTTTGGGTGTTTTGAAACCCCAATTTTCCAATTTCCTCTTTAACAATCAATTTATCATTTTAATCAACTTTCTATGATTCAATAGAAATATTACAAAACCATCACAATTCGATCACAAGTTGAATCGATAATGCATTCAATTTGATTATTTAATCGAAATTGACTATGCATTCATTTTTGTCTATTGTGGATTATGGATTGTCAAATTTTCACTTAATCCAATTTTGTAGTTATTTGCTTGCTTAATCAATTTTCTTATATCGATCTTTATCTCGATAAAAATCTTCAAAAACCAAAACAAAATAAAAAAATTGGTATGAGTTCACTGAATGAGCTACATCTCGGATTCACTTAATCGTGAATCAATCTATTTAATGTCAAATGAAGTACAATTTTACCTCCAATAATGACAAATAGATCACTGTCACATGCAAATGGGTTGATTCAGACTTGTAGAACTCTACAATTTTCTAGAATCATGTTCTCAAATCCATATGTGGTCCTATAACTTCTTCACATTGTAATCTTTGTGAAATTGTTCCCAAAAAAACACCTACACCTACAAATTCAATTCATTTCATGAAGATATGATGACATGGTTTTATTTGTATCAGAATTCTAAACACTTTTTCTTTTTACACTAAGTTATCAAACCGACTCTAAGAGCCTCAAATTCTCATATCTCTACAAATTTGGTCTTGGCTGCCTTATACACGATCTTTTGCAAAAGTCTTTTATAAATATAATCAACATGTTTTTATACCTCACCGAGCTACCTATCTTGGTGGTGAGTCACATGTTTTTTTATAATCTGGTTGTGGGTTTGACCCACCTTATCCACCAAATTCGTTGATCGCTTTAGCTTTGCTATTCCATAATGGGATTTATCCCACATTCATACGGGGTGGGGGTTTTGTATGTTTAAAAATAGGTGTGACAACCTATGTTCACGTGGTTTTGGCCATATTTTGGCTTTTACCACCCATTTGGGCTATGGATAGCCCACTGATCCCTTTTGTTATCTCGCCGTGTAGGTGGCGGTTTGAATGGGTTTTTCCATGTTGTTAGTGTGGTAGGATTTTAGGTTGATAAATTCGGTTGGTTGGTTGGTTTGAATGACCAAGGATGGGGACCTAGTATGTTGAACCAAGTTGATCACCACGTAGTGTTCAGTGATGAATATGATGAACAGCCATGTGGGTTAGGCCACAATATTTGATCGTCATCCCAAATAACAAGGTGCCACATATAATTTTGACTCCTTGTCTGGTTGTATAGATAAACTTGAGTTTTTGAGGGCCTCACTACAATGTATTATGAGTTTGGCTGATTGGTTGAGGATATAAAACCAACCCTCCAGTCACATGGAGATAAGGCCCAACATTATGGATTTAACATGGTCAACTTGGTGGGAGTTGACCACCCCACCAAGCTAGTAAATATCTCAATTCAATGGCCAAGTTGTCCCAAAACAATGCAACCCTACAAGTTAATTCAAATACCTTCAATACAATATCCCACATGCAAGGGATAAAAAATATAGTAGAAAATATATACAATTTCTCATCAATGGTGATATGATTTGGAGGAGAAGATACCCTCTGTTAAAAGAGTGTGTTGAACTGGTGAGGTCCTCGGCCCAACAAATAGTGGGGCCCACCATTTATCATTCATTTATCGAAGACCAACATGACTTAAAACATAAATTTTTAATCTTCACCCATTTTGTACTACTTGTCACATTCAAATTTGTCCACATCAACAAACACATCAGACGATCCTGAATTTTTCCTGTTGGCAGAAAATTTCAACGGACCATAACTTGCACATACAAGCTCCACTTTTCTAGTTCTTCATATCTACAAAACCTCTCGAGACGCTCTATAATGATGCAATAGTTTAGGTAGATTTTATAAACATCTAAACCCATAAAATCCTCTGGATAATGAGCTAATTTTGGTTTGACACAATCATCTTCCACTTTATTACCTTTGCCCTCCGGCCTCTATGTAGAGCTAAGATCAAATCTGATGTCTAGTGATGAAGACGATCATCTTCCACTTTGTTTCATAGCCTCCAACCTCTACGCAGAGCTAAGATAAGACCCAGTGTCATCAACGAGATTGATAATGATTACAACTCTCCTCTATGGTGTCCAAGAAACTAACTTGGCAATATGCCTAGCATACTAAGAATCAAACCTTCAGTATGAGTGTGCTTCTCTAGTGTTGCATTACATCCCTCGTCTTCACTATGGCATCTCCGATACCCCGCATGAGAAATATTAGGCTTCAACTAGCCTTTATAATGTCGGTGAGTTAAAATAATACTCTCAAATAATTACAATGTACCTATTAAATATAGGACTTATTTTCATCATCATGCCTATAACAATAATATAGGTCTTATTTCTCCATTTTCCTATTAAAAAATAATAATAGGTTTTCTCAATTCTCCATAATTCCTATTAAAAATAATAATAGGTCTTATTATTCTTCTCCACAATAATTCCTATAATAGATCTTATAATTTCCTATTAATCTCATTAGGCCTTCATATAATTCTCCCACTCTCGAGCTATACATATGAGAGAAGATTCAAATTGTATAAGGTTATTCAAATGGGTGAGGGGGAGGATTTTTATAGGCCTAGGCAGGACCAAACCGCATGATATATCCCTTATCTACTAACTCTCCACATATCCATCTCCACTAATGAGTTGGTAAGGGCACCGAAATTTGAGGAAGCAGTCAGGGTTCAAAACTCCCATCCTGTGGTTTTTTTTTACCATCGATTCCCATTGTCAAATCCTTCGCAACCGTTCATGTGTCCAATGACCATTTTTCCGACCCCGCTATCGACTTCCCTGGTCTTTCCATAATTTTTGCCCTACATCCATGTGTCCCCTGTCGCGCCACATCAACCCGATGCATCTAGTCCTCCGGGGTTTTGGTTGGGTATGGGGATAAGTACCACATGCATCATAGTAGGTTGGGGAAAGGATTTAATAATCGAGTATCCTCCCCATTGTCTTCATGGTTTGGGCCACGTAGACCTACTTCACCATTTTTCCTTGAGATCTGGGTAGTGGTTAAGTATCTCAGCCCAACTTGATAATGAACTCATCATAGCTCGTCGACTTGGATTGATCCATAACTCAATGCATGGCTCACTCATACATTTCTTATCAACTCTACTAGTGGGTCGATGAGCTGATTATTGCCTTTGTGGTGGCCAAGTCCCCTCCAAAAAAAAAAAAAGTGGACCCCATCATTGAAACCCCTTTTATGCTTGTTAAAGACCGGAGGTTCCAAACACAACCTTCATTTTTTCTCCATGACCCTTAACGGAATTTTGATAAGTAATATCCCATCTCGCAACGTGCTTAGTCACTACTTCACTTTTGTTTGGCTTATGTCCTGCAAACATCTCGTTCTGTGTGGATTGCATCTAGAGCATACGGATTCCATTTTATGCATTCTAATAGGCACTAGAAACATAACAACATTTACTTCCATAAGGAACAAGTTTAGGGAGATCCTGGGAATATTGGCATCCAATTTTGACCTCGGGATTAGAAAACCACATAAGCGAAACTATTTACCTCATAAAATCTACATCTAAACTCCTTATTGTGTCTACAATGGATGTATAAGCACATCCTTAATCTTCCCCCACAATCTTATATATGACTAACTATCATTAATTATGTCTTAACACCGGTGATATCCTACAAGTTCATTACTTTATTCGTGTTCCTTTTCACGTTTTAGCTCCAATCCACCCAAAATCACCCATCCTATGTGTCCCCCTTATTATGATGAAGTGTACTTCTTATATTTAGATCACCCTAACAAGGTCGTGTTCTATTTATCACATCCAGTCCAATATAATTACATCATCTTATATCATATATAATCTAAAAACCCATCATATCTAATCTAACCATCATAATCCATCACATTGTATCTAATTTAATCATCATATCATTTGTAATCTACATCCATTACATCATTTCCATATCTAATCCAACATCTAAAACCATCATGTAAATCCTATATCTAATCCAATCAAAACATCATATAAATTAATCCATACATCATATCATATCTAAACCAACATCTAATCATTTTCACATCCATAATCTAATCAACATCATATCTAATCTACTCATCCATATATCACAACACATATAAATCATGAAAAAATCATATATATATATATATATATATATATATAATCATATCATCCAAAATTTCTATACATCCGTGATAGGCCTCAATTGGGATCTATCTCAAAATCTATATCTATACAATTTTCACCACTACGTGGTGAACACAAAATCTAAGGCTATGTCTCCCATAGGTGGACCTTCTCCTCCTCCTTGTCTAGCATCTAGACCATGATCATCCCTAGGTTGTGTTATGCTCATTATGTTGCTTGAGCTTTTTTTTTTTTCATCCTAATATCCTCTTGTTGGCGACATATCTTGCATAGTGTGACACATCGGGTAATCTCATTGTCGTTATCCACTCGTAGTATCATGCCTCCTCCCAAGATCCTAGTACTACTCCATCATCACAAAACTAGGTAGAGCCATCTCTCCGGCTCCCTAGCCCTCTCCCTCTGTCACCTCGGATGGAGTACCTAGATCTCCATATCATCCTTGTAAGGACTCCCCTACCTCCAATCTATCCCTCTACTAAATAACCAGTGCCTTTATCCGTGTACATCTCACTCCTAACGTATAGTATCTCGCTCATAGTGAGCCACATCTAACTCTTCCTACATATTTGCTATCTCCAGTGTTGCACCTCTTCTCCTACATGTGTTGTTACCTCCCCTATTATTGGTGTTTCCTCCACCTCTCCTACATGTGTTACCTTTTCGGCTCTATGGACCACCAACTGTTGAGTCATCCACTCCACATATCCCTCGGCAACACCTACATCATCCTCATCTATGTCCTTTTATTCAACCACCTCCACCAATGGATTGACCATCACTAGAGTAGGGAAGTACCTCTCGATTTATCTCACCTATATCTAATCGGTCTTTGTAGGTACCATCTATACCAATCCAAACTTCCTCATCACTCATGAAAATTGTATCACATCTACCATATCCGACTCTCATCCCCTGTACCCATCTCACCCTTCATAAACCTATGATTTGGATATCTACATCTAGCCATACAAATAACTATTTATACGGCCTCCATATGACATCATCAAAATTAAGAATCCTTAATATCTCCATATACCAATCATCTCTCGCTCACCCTATCTCCATGATCCTGATTGGCTCCTCATCGCATGAATCCAACGACTAACTCTATGTGATCCCCTCGTGACCCAGGGAATCACGGTGGGCTAACCACGGCTATGTGGTTATAGCCCTAGCAATGCAATATAAAGCCCAAATCTAATCCATATCTCCACTATGTAACATACATCCACAACTCATGGTCACACGTGCCGGGGGAGCTTCTCCAAATGTAAACATTATCATGTACTCAACAATGTCATCCACCACTACTATTAGGGCCCATGAAAATATTGCCCCACCTAAATCGGTAGTACATAGCAAGATATCACCATCATCACCAAACATATCAATCTATTCCCGACACTAATGGATGATAATGTGTCTCAATATGAAACACCCCTTATACAAAAGTGATATGTGGGGCCTCTACTCCAAACAATCATCCCAATGTATCCATCTACCCCCACTATAATCATTATTATGGGCTCTACCTTAATTATAAATTTTAGTATATGCTACACATCTTATAGTGTGATCATCATCTCTTCATCTCGAAACCAAAAGGTGTTATTCAAAAGGTCTCATATGTCTATCAATGCTATAACCAGCCCCGTGTCTTGGAGCACCCTCTAAAAGTGGTAGAATCTGCCCAATCTCACTACATTCAAGTGATCCCACTCGACATATGTCACATCTTCCTAATCATCCCCAACATGGTTGGGACTCTATCTCTCAAATATAGGGTATCTCTGGCCTACAAAACCCATCCAAAAAGCATCCAAAATCATAAAAAATCGTCCTTTTTCATCCAAAATAATCAATAAAAATATAAGATCTACCAAGTCAATGTCGACCCTAACCGGTTGATGTATACTTTCCCTAGATCTATCTTTGACTAGGCCCGGTTTCCACCGATCAGCCTTGGGTGCCAATCAAAAATCCAAAAATTAAAAAATCTAAAATCAAATCAAATCAAATAAAAAAGCTAAGTTTTTGGCACTTACCACTCTCCAAGGCCTTTGGTGCTTCCTTCCACCTCTGTTGGCCTCCATTTCACTCAAATCTCAAGATTTTATATCACTTAGAGATCTCTAATCTTTGAATTGTGTCATTCAAATGAGATTTGACGGCCATCTTTGTCACTTATATAGGCACGTCAACCCATTCATCATCAACCCCATAGTTTTCGTCAAACCAAACCTATTTTTATTATATTTTATCTTGTCTCATCCAATCTCTTTATCTAAATTATCTTTTCTTCTAGTTCATAATTTTAGGTCACCCATAACAAATGTTCCCTTGTGTTACATCGATCATTTCACCCTTTTCTCCTATCTACCTACCACTCTTGCACATCCTTAATCGTATCTAGAAGCCCACTTTGTGGCCATCTTTGTGTTCCCTTTCAGGGCACCATATTACATCTCAAGTCCACCTTTGTGGGCATCTTTTCCATCTATGTCCCACCATGATTCATATTTTCTCACTTTCTCATATTTGAAGGATAATGTATACTCTTTTACCCATATTTTTCACCCAACATTTTATCATACCATTTTCTTGACCATCCTCATATTTTTTTACATAATCTGGATTTCTTCCTTTGACCCAATCGTCTCACGGCTTGCACATCCATCCAAATAAATTCTTGTTGGATTCCCTCCATATTGTAGAAATATTTTTCGACTCATTGGTCTCAGGACATTAACATCACCTCTATTGAGGTCATGTTATGTTCCCTACCGATGTGTTTCCAGGATTCCTGCCATCTTTATCTCATCCATCCGAGTGGATTCCCTCCATCTTGCAGTGATCTTTTCCAACTCACGAGTCCATAGGACATTAACGTCACCTCCGTTGAGGTCATTCTATGTTCCCTACCGATGTGTTTCCGGATTCCTACCATCTTTATCTCATCCATCTCGAGTGGATTCCCGTTGGATTCCCTCCATCTTTCAATGATCTTTTCGACTCACGGTTCTAGATGACATTAACACCTCCTCTGTTTAGGTCATGTTATGTTCCTTACCGATGTCATTCCAAGATCACCACCATATTTATTCTTATTTTTTGTTTATTCTTTCCATCTCACAATGATTATATCACTATCCACTTGGGGCATCTTTTCTCATCCTTTCTCTTCTTTTCTCCTTTTTCCACTTCTCCCTCCTTTCCTTCATCTATATCTTTCAACCTAGTAATTGATTCTTCTTCATGTCATCAATCCCTAGTTTGAGGGGGAGCACCTCAACCATCATATTCTATCACTTCTAGTTTTTGTCTCGCAGTTTTCTTAACACAAACCACTTGACAAAAGGGGAAAATGTAGACACCAAAATTTGGTTCACTTGTCCCCCATCTTGTGTTTACTCCCTTTTATCATCATCTTACACATACGCACCCCTCTTCCTATTTGAATTCATACTTCCCTCCTAAATCCCATTTATTTCATCTAATTCCCTATTTCCCATCTTAATCCCATAATTATTTTATCCCTCATTATTCACCCTTAATCACATTTAATTATCCCTAATCACACTTATTATCCTAATCACATCCATAAACACCCCATTTATCCTCCCTAGACTCTCATATACCCTAATTTAATACCTTCACATCCTCCAACCACCTTTTATCATCCATATGCAACCCTAACCTGCCTAAAAAAATTGAAACCCTAATTTAACCTTATTAGGGCCTCTTGTCTCGAGTTGTGCATCATCCCCACCACCTAAATCAGCATTGTCCATAGTCAACAAAGTGACCCTATTGAGTCGTCGGTGACCCTATAAATATACCACTACCCCCTCCTCAATAGGATGAAATTTTGGATATTTCAACATCTACAAAGCTTTTTCTATTTTCTTCTCTTCTTTTGAGTTGTTATCAACAACTTGGAGTCATCTTAGATCCCTTACATGATATAATTATTATATATATGAAGCTTGTATTTTTTTGTATCCCTATATTATTTCATCGGCTTTTATGTGCCTTGTCATCGTCTTGGAGATATGTCATATCATCAGCGATCCTTGTTTCTTTATTATAATCCATTTTTCATCTATCAACCATCATCAAACCCTAATCCAGCCCACGATCATCATCGATTCTACCCTGGTCATTATCAACTCGATCTACATTAGTTTTGTTTCCTGAATTTTTTCCCCTTTGTCGGTTGTTTCCTATCCTTAGTAACATCCATATCTTTTTATCTTTGTAATCCACCTATCTAATAGTACAAATTTCACCTTCACTACCCCAATCATCATCGAATGTCCTAGATCTTCCTCTAGTCATTTTCAACCCAATCTACATCCATTACATTCTCTAGTGATATGCATCGTTTATGTTTAATGTACTTACGCATCATATCGAGGACATTTTTAGCATTTACAAATCAGTCCCAGATCCACTGTTTTCACATCTTTTGATCTTCTCTCGATATAGTCATCATCGATTATCTCTATTTGTCTCAGCTTTTCCTCAACCCTATCAAGTTTTCATCCTTTTATTTCAATTTATCATTATCAAATCTTTATCTTAGCATATCTATTATATCTCTTATCTCTTTTCCATTCTACTTATTTCGTGCATGTTATTTATCCATTATTTTTTATCAATATTTGTAATCAACATGGGTTGACATCCTCCCTAGGAATTTTATCACTTCTCGGGACTGACTTTTTCAGGCATCCCACCATTTAATATACTAATATTTTTCTTGTCTAGTTGTCCCTTTATTGTGCAGATTATCGATCTCTCCGCGGAGAGATCTTTACGCATGTATTTCATCCTTCGTCATCATCACACATTATGAGGTGGCCTTAAACTCTCCCATATTTTTAGTTTATTTTTTCTTACATACCACTTCATTAACTTAAAATAAGATTGGAAAACATGTCAAATAGTAATATTTGAGTTTGTGATCAATCAAGGTCTTACTGAGATAGTAAACAACTTGTTCTTTTCCTTGATCATTGTGTTGGGACAACAATGCTCCTATTACATATTTTGTGGTAGGTGTATATAGTAAGACCGGTAATTCTGGAATATGATACATGAGCACTAAAGGTTTTGATAGATATTATTTTCAACTTGGATAAATATTCTTGACATTCTTGATTCTAGTTGAACTATATATCCTTTTGAGAAATTACTTGAAGTGACGGAACTTATCTGCTAGTTGTGATATGAACCATCTAATGGATTATATTTTTCCTTGAAGACCTTATAATTGTCTAAGATTACATGGAGGAGGAATTTCCATGATATATTTGACCTTTGCAGGGTCAACTTCAATACCTCTCTATGAAATGATGAACCCTAAGAGTTTTCCGAAGTCACACGAAACACACATTTCTTTGGGTTGAGTCTGACCTTGTATTCATGCAACCTTTCAAAGATGCACCTTAAAATTGTTAGATGATCAACTCTTGTTTTTTATTTTACCAATATATCATCTACATAATCTTTCATAATGTCATGTAGCATGTCATGGAAGATGACTATCATTTCTCTTTTATAAGTGACACATGTGTTTTTAAGGCCAAAAGGCATGACCTTATAATAAAATGTGCCCCATGGTGTAGTGAATGTAGTTTTTGGTTGATCCTCTTCATAAATTTAGATTTTTTATAAATAGAAAAAACATGCATTAAGGAGAGTATCTCATGGATTTTCATTGAATCAATGATCATGTCAGTATTTGATAATGGGAAGTCATCTTTTAGACATGCTTTGTTTATATTGTGAAAGTATATACAAATCGATCCACATGGTTTTCTTAGAAACTAGTACAAAGTTTGATATCCACTCTGAATAGTTAATTAATCTAATGAAACCCACTTATAAGATTTTTAAAGTTCTAATTTGACCAGTAATGCAACTTTGGGATGCATTTTTTTGAGTTTTTGTTTGACTAGTTTAGCTTCCAAAAGAACGATAAAATGATGTACCACAAGGAAGAGTCCAACCCTAGCATATCTTTGTATGTCCTACAAAGATATCTTGGAATTTAAGAAGGATATTTTTAAATGCTTCTCTTGTTGACTCTGTTAAGCTTGCACCTAGTTGAAGAGCTTAAGAATTTCACTTGTACCAATGTTGATGCTAATGGTGTCCTCTACTAGCATTTTTAGGTGTATTTTTATTGAAAATATTTTGTTGGTTGATGTAGATCCTCTATTTGATTTGAAGGAGATTCCCCTCTCACTGGCACCTTAGAAATTTTTTCACCAGGAGATATGTCCTTTTTATTTTTATTGTTTTTTTATTTTTTCTTTTTTTTTTCTCAAATAGTGCCTCAATGAGGTTTTCACTATGGGAGATTTTGTTTTTCATTTTTTTATTTTTCTATTTTCTTGTTTTTGTGGACTGGGGTACTCAATTTCTTCACCAAAATAAGCATTTACATTTAGGTTAATATTGAATCCCTTCTTGTGATCAAAAAGGGGGATATGATCTCAAGTCTCAAGGAATGCTTTGATGGCTTCATCATTTTGAAAGAGATCCATAGATATGTGATTTTTTTATCCTAACTTATGAGGCAATTATGTACAAGGTAAAAGTCAATGGTATGGATGGAAAGGTCTTTGAATAAAATAATGTCATCTAAGTCATCAAATAGGCTATGTGTGGAACCTGTCTCAATGTCTGAGTCATTATCCTCACCACTAGTTGATACATCAAATATTATAGGCATTGTTTTAAAGGTTTTGAAACATAGGCCATGGTGATAGATATTTTATGTGTATATTATAGGATCAATATGACCTTGTTTGATTTTTCCAAGTCATTTACCCTTCCACTACATATTTTTCATCATTTTATTAGATTTAATGTAGTTGGGATATTTGTAGCATGTAGCTAACTATTGATCAGTCAAAATATGGAACTTAGCGATGAACATACGAGAAGGTTTGTCAGAGAAGATCAAAGTGCATTCAAAAGTGTAGGAAGATCGGGAAGGAATCACACGCTGAGGACAGACAAATTCGGGACTTAGCCATTTTCACGATGATGAGCTATTTTTGGAGATAGCATGTCGAACACATAAACCGGCTAAATACTTGTGTGACATGCATTAGATATTTTTGGAGGATCGGATATGAAGTGATTTGCATGGATATATGTTGAGAATAGATTTAATATTGACCATTAACTAGAAGAAGTCTATTGTTAGCGCACTTGCATGTGTGGCTATTATTGTAATAGTGTGTGGATAATAATAGCATGTGACCTATTTTGGGATTAGATAAGTGGTGAAGGGAAATTCCCCACCCTTATAAATATGTAGTGAATTGTGTAGCATAGATATGTATTTACGAACTGAGTTATTGTGAGGTTATGCTACCAAATCTGATGCATGCATGAGCATATACTCTTTGTTATGTAAGGAAGCTTACGTATATTATCGTATTTAATATAATGGGGGTTATTGATGAATCAAGGTGTTAATCATGGTTATAGTTTATTATTTCATAAATGGCTTCACTATGATTCATGTTTGGTTCATGATACTTTAAGAACTAGATCTAAATATGCATTATAGAATGATATATTAGTCATGGATCTGAATGTTTTAAGTCTTCATCATGCTAACATCCTACAACAGTAACCCTAAAGAGGGGCCTGGTACATTTGCACGCTTCAAGTGAGTGCTCAGTCTATGTTGAGTGATGTGTCAGCGTGTCTGGGATTTTACTGGTGAATTCTAGGTTGCATCATTGGTTTCGTTGTTAGGACCTCTTTTTTAGTTATTTTCAAGATAGTTCATGATGAAGACATACTAATTGACCCTAGAAAGTGTTGAGGAGTGGATACATGACCTGGAAGATGAATATGCATGGAGGTTTAGCACCAGATATGAGTTTAATGCACGCGTATGGGTGAAGCAAAATATATATTACTATTTTTACGAAATCTTATTTTCTATATTTCCAGTAGAATTATACGAGTGGCTGGTTGCTTATGCATATAAATGGAATTGGAGGTATCGCAAACTTTTCTGGATGAAGGAATAATTTCAGTCCCTTTATGATGTTGATCGATTTGGACTCACGTTGTGGATACGTGGTTCTATGGTGTTTTAAACAGATATATCTTAGAGTACTCAATTTCCACTTATTTGTACCCAAAGGAAGCTGAATTTTAGTTTTTACGATATCCTAGAGGAACTTACCTGCAAGGCATTCCACTGGTGATCAAAATTTTTATGGTAACCCTGAACTTGGAGAAAAAACCAATGGTGAACTAAACCCCACCACATGTGGGGGTAAGAGCAGGTTTGGTGAAATATGGTAGACCTAGCGGTAGAAAGGCAGAGAGAGGCTTAAGTATAATGAAGTGCGCAAGAGGGAGGTAGAGAAGCAGTGGGAGGTTGTAGAGTGAATGGCCTTATGGAGAAAGATGGTTTGGGAAGGAGTTGAAGTTCATGCAAAATACGTGGACCTCGAGCATCCGGAACTCCCCATTTGGGAAAGCATGATAGGAACCCTCCTCAACCCCACACAAAATCTCACCAAAGCAGAGACGACCTAGGCCGCAATGCATCTGAATCCACCTAGAAACTTTTCCCTTGCATTTGGTCTTCTAGTATCTAGTACAACAAATAATCAGCAAGCTAATTCAAGTAGTGGGAGAGCAGGAGTGAGTCATATAAGAATCAAAATGATGGTAGCACAAACGGCTTCATTGTTATATAGGAGTACCTTTTTTGGTGTATCATCCACATAGAATTTAGGCGAGCGAGATCTTTAGACTCTCTTCTAGGAGTAGTAACACTTTGCAGACTGTCGGGGTACAGTTTAGTACTACTATTAGGACACATGGAAGTACATCTCTGGTCTGACCCTAGCTATAGGTTTGGGATTAGAAGGCATAGGTGGCTCTTGTTCGATGGATCGGTGGTTTTAGAGGCAGAGGAAACATGGGAGGTTCTTGGTTCAAGTGGGCAAGGTCCTCACCAACCCCAAAATATTTACATGGAAATGTCTCTTCATCTCCTAGAGTATAGGTGTATAGAAGATGTTGTTGAACATGTACACATGTGTGAAATACTATGGCACGTAAAAGGAATCATGGATTTTGAGCGTAGGGAAAGCCAATTTGCTACTACGTTACAAGGGTGTAAAAATAGCTGGTACAGAAATTTTGACCCTGATCAGACTTACGTAGACTATACAACTTTAAAATATGCATTCCTTAAAGAGTTTCATGTCCCTAAGTTTGAATAGATGAGTATAAGTCTACTCAAGGATATTAAGCAAGTAACTACCGAGAGTGTCGAGAGTATGATACATGTTTTAAAATGTTGTTATCTAAGCTATCTTATGATATTCATGTAAGCCAGTATGCACAATGGTTTGTCAGAGGTCTATTACACCTTTTAGGAGGGCACTATCACATAAGACATACATTGATCCACGTGAAGCACTTAAAGCAGCTTTACGCGTTGAGGCAATTGGAAGTATAGAAACTGGGGTGAGCCCATTTTTAGAAGCACAGATCACAGCTATGGCAAAGTAGTTAGAGCAATTATCAGTAAATTCAGAACATGAGATGCACATAGGGATTTTGTGCATAGATTGTGAAGTGGAAGGTCACATAAAGGATAGTTGTCCCCGTAGATTAGTGTGCTCATTGTTGTTGGATTGTGAGATATTCCATTTAAACCATGATGTTAGCCACTGCCCATTACTACAATGTGCGATAAGGAAGAACATCTCTTGTTATTGTAAAATTTGTAGGTCCACAACTCATGACACGGAAGACTGCCAGTTGATTGGTCAGATCCATGATGCTATAGATATTGGTGTATGACAGACAGGAGTTTCAGATAACTCTAAAGGTAAGAACGAGCATCAAGACTAGGGTCACAATTAGGGGCGCTATGATTGGAATGATGGATGTTTGAAGGTGGTTGTGGTAGAGGATGAGGATACCATGGTGGGTATATAGGATGAGGCCGTGGTGGTGGACGAATCGAGTTCCCTCATGGGCCATGTTATACATGCGGATCTCCTAACCACTATAGGCATGAATTTCCTTAGAATATTACATGTTCTTTCTATGAAAATAATCATAGTTATGAGGAATGCTTGGACTTGTATGAGCATCTTAGCAAGCAACATAAACAAGAAAACAAAGGCATAGGGATGGTTAGGATACAGTGTGTTGTGGAAAATCAATGGATGCCCAAGTTGGAACCATAATCCAAGGTGTTACAAGTAAGGATCATTACCCGCGTTAATGTGTGCTCATGCCAAAGAAGCATTACAATGAAGCCTACCATCACTAAGGAGGAGGTTTTACATGCATGGTACCTAGATCCCACCCATCAAAAGGAGGTTTACTAGGAAACCATGGAGGTACTCAGGAATCTTCAGGGTGAAATACAATATTTAAAGGAGCAATCACAAAAGATGGAATAAAATAAATCATCAAAGATGATCCAAACTGATATGGATGACTTAAGAGAAGTGTGTAAAATGTTGTGTCAGGAGAATATCATTCCACTATTAGGGAATTGGTTAAAGGAAACACTCTACACGCAAGTACTGAGACTGGATGATAGATCCTACATGCGAATCTTCCCCCTCATAGCCTAGATTATGACAAGGAAATCACTCTGAATGTTGTTGTGGATGGGTGGCTATTGAGTAATATATTGATTGATATAGGCATGAAGTTAATGTTCTTACCTTAGATGCATGGGTAAAAATGGGGAGACCTCCATTGTAGCCATCCTCTAATGTATTGTTCATGGCTACTCAAACTAAGGCCACTCCCATCGGAGTTTTAAAAGATGTATCCATTACCATACAAGGAGCCAAGTTCATTGGAGATTTTGAGGTTTTAACGCTGGAAGAGTCAAATAGCTTCCCATCTTTATTAGGGCATCCTTGGTGCTCTGAAAATAATGTTGATCTTTGGTTCAACAAGGGTTATATCATTTTTGAAAACAAGGAGGAAATATTTATTATCCCTTTAACATATGGTAAATGTTTTCCCTATTTTAAGCCCTTGAGTAAAGAAGACTTGAATAGGATTTATGTACGCACCATACAGGATCCAGAGGTTCTTTAGCCATGTAAGGAAGGAATCCTTCAGTGGGAGGATGCATAGTCTATTAGTGCTACTAAAAGTGTTTCTTGTGATAACTGGGCTCATAGCACTTACGATTTGGTGGGGCGTGAAGTAAAGAGTATATTTTCTAAGGACAGTAAATCATGTTATATCAGGAGAATAGGTAACAATTCGGTACCTTGTTACACTAGAGAAGGAGATATTTTGGTATTCCTACACACCATGGAAGAATAGTGGATAGCCCACTGGAGAGAAGGAATATGCTAGCCTATACCCTACGTGGGGTAGCAGTGTTGCAGTGGGTGGCCCATAAGGATAATCTTGTAGGATGGAATTAAATTAGGATTCTTTGTTGCCACTAGGTTCTTTAGGAGTAATGCACCTACTCAATTCTACATTTATCATGGTAATCAACATGTTCAGCACAACGTTCAAAAGTTTGAGAGACTTTGGACAAAGGGGCAGGAAGATTTACCACCTTCTCTATGGGTACACAAGTTTTATTCCACTTTACAAGGTTGCATGCATGCTTGGTATGTATATGCAGAAATCCATAGAGAGACTGGAAATTGGGAGGATTCAATTGTAGAAATGACTCAGACATTTGACTTCTTCTCTACCAAGCCTCCAGTGGAAGAAGCATTGAAATTCATAAAGCACTTAATTATGGGAGATATTTCCAAGGTTGAATAACTCTTTTAGGAGTTATTGGATGAAGGAAGCTCAGAACATGTTTTGTTGAAGAAACAGAGGTTGATGCCAAACTACTTTAGCCCGCTTGCCTTGTGAAAGAAAAATGAAATATGGTCTACTTAGTAGATGATGAAGAAGTAGAAAATTTAGATGTAAACCATTCAACAGGTAGGCATGAGGTGTTGGACAGTGTAGATAAGACAACGTGCGCCTATCATGAACCTATGAAGACAAAGAAAGAAAATATTAGATCAGATGTTAAGCCTAAGGAGGCCATAATTGGAGACTATTGGTCAGACTCTGAAGTGGCAAAAATCCTAGAGATACTACGGGATTATCAAGACTTATTCCCTCGAGGTTACCATGAACTTAAAGGCATGCATGAATCATTAGGGGAGATGAAGATAAAGCTTAAAGAGGGTGTGCACCCAGTTAGAAATATACCCTATAGGGTGAGCCTGAACTTGCGCAAAAAGTTCAAGGAAGAGATTGACAAAATGTTGAATTCTAGAATCATCAAGCACCTAGACGAGTCAGAATGGGTTAGTCCAATGGTGATCGGTATTAATAAGGATGGCATGATTATGATCTGTGTGTGGAGTAAAGGGAATTGAATGTTGCATGTGTGACATATCCTTTTCCTACGTCATTCACTAAGGAAATACTAGAAGGCGTTGCAGGTGCAAAATTTATTTGTTTACTGAGATGGGTTCTTTGGGTATGATCGGGTTAGGATTTCCCGGGAGGATCGGGAAAAGACTACTTTTACTACTGAATGGGTTAGCTTTGCCTATAAAGTAATGCCTTTTGGTCTAAAAATGCACTCTTATATTTTTGTGCATAGTTGTTCAAGCATTTAAGGACTTTATTCACAACTTCTTATGATTTATTTAGATAATTGGATAGTGTATGGACTTTTAAGGATCATTGTGACAATATGCACTTAATTTTTGAAATATTTAGACAGTTGAGTATCTCTTTGAACATCAAGAAGTGCATATTTTCTACACCATTTGGAATATTGTTAGGACACATCACCTGCAAGGAAGGTTTATTGGTCGATCTAGCTAAGGTTGTAGTCATTATAGGCCTAAGAGACCCTACCAGTCAAAGTGAGGTGCTCGGATTCTCCGGTCATACGGGGTATTATAGGAAATTCATAAAGGGATATGCCAAGGTTATCGCACCTTTGAAGGAGTTATTGAAAGGAAAAGGTACATTCTACAAGGAGAACCATAGCAGAAAGTGCACATTTGAGATATTGAAAGAAAATTACCACCGCGCCTATTCTATATTTTCCTTCATGGGACCAACCATTTCATGTACATGTGGATGCCTCTAGCATGGCCATTGGTGCACATGATATTGGCTCAGCCTAGAGAAGGTATTATAGATCATCCTATTTGTTTTGCTAGTAGAAAGTTGACTCCTACATAACATAATTACACAACTACAGAGTGCGAAGCTTTGTCAATGATCTATGTGCTACATAAATTCAGACAGTACTTGCTAGCTACACCATTTTTATTTTATACAAATCACATGGCATTGAAGTATTTGGTAAAAAAGCCCATTTTACAAGGGCGCATATGTAGATGGGTACTCTTATTTCAAGAATTTTATTTCACAGTTGTGGTAAAACCAGGAGAAGTAATTATGGACCAGACCATTTATCCAAAATACAGTCAGGAGAAGAAGCACAGAGCAATTGAAGATACCATGCCAGATGCAAATTTATATATAGGTTACAACAAGAACCATCAGAATTAGAGGACATTGTTGTCTTTCTCCGATCAAGTATGGCACCAAAAGGAATGAAATCCTTGGAGAAGAAATAACTTGATATTAGCATAGAACCCTATATGTTGATTAGTGGTGACTTGTACAAATTAGGTCGGGATGAAGTATTATGCCATTGTTTCTTGAAACATGAGTGCACAAATATAATGGAGGAAGCTCATGGTGGTATTGCAGGTGGCCACTATGTAGGTGACGCCACTACTCACAAGATTTTACTCACCTGGAATATGGTGGGAGACCATGTATAAAGATTGTAAGACATATTGAAAGGCTTATGACCACCGTCAAAGCATCTAGGAAACCAGTCAATGAGATGAAATGCCTCTAAGACCTATTACTAGTGCAGAACCATTTGAGAAATGGGCTATATATTTTGTGGGTCCTATTTCACCAGCCACGTGTAGAACTAGATCGTGTTATATCATTACTTACATAGACTATCTGATAAGGTGGGTAGAAGCAGTTCCTACAAAAGGATTGTATAGCGGTTATAGTAGCTGGGTTTCGATGGGAAAATATTATTACATTGTATGGATGTCTGTTGAGTTTGACCAGTGATAGGGGCACACATTTTCTTAATGAGACAATCAAAATTTTATTGGATGAATTCATGATTGCACACCATAAAACAACACCCTATCATCCTCAAGCTAATGGAATTGTTGAGGCATTCAAAAAAATTTTGAGCCAAACATTGACAAAAATATGTGATGTTGGAAGGAAGGATTGGGATGATAAAGTATCTATAGTGCTTTGGGCATATCGAACAACATATAAAAGGTTGAACAAATCCACACCATTTCAGTTAGTGTTTGGCACAGAAGTAGTTCTTCCTATAGAATTCATGCTACCTTCTTTGCGTATTGCACGCACTAGAGGTCTAGCTGATGAGCAAGCATTAGAAGAATGGATTGAAAATTTAATTAAGTTGGATGAGTGATGAGCCATAGCACATTGGAGTCAAAAACAAGAAAAGGCTAGGTAGAAAGCATGGCATGACAGGCACATCAGGGATAAAAATTTCACAATTGGACAGATGGTGCTCCTTTATGATTCTAAGTTTTTGTACCATCGGGAAAACTCAAAGTACATTGGTTGGGGACATATGTATTCACTCACATGCTTTAAATAGGCACTTGTCAATTAGAGGCAATTGATGGAATGTGGTTACTAGGATACTTTAACGGGAGTAGGTTGAATCCCTACTATAAATAAGTCTTCTTAGTGTTTGTAATAAGGCAATATTTCCATTTAGATTAGGTTTTCAATTCTACATTTCCTAAATGTATTTCCTTCTTTGTCACTATGCTTTGTTAATTTAGTTAGATTTTTTTGTATAATAAGCGTGTTTACGCGCCAAAAGCTAATTACTATGTGAATAATTTTTATGTGCAGAGGACTGCACATACTCTTAGTGTGGGGTGGTTATTGATATCTAGGTACAGCCTATTGAAAATAAGTCCACATAAAAGGAGAAAATTTCTACGGGTGTTATTTAAAGTTAGAGAATTGTTACATAAAATATTGCTTCGGAAACAAGACCATATGGGGAGATGAATGAAGAAACAAGTATAACGAGGGGTAAGTAGGGGCCATGGGAACTACCACGATGGAAGGCACAATGATGAGCTACTAAGGTGCATGGAAATGTTTTGAAGAGAAGTCTGCAAACCACAAGGTAGGAGAGTGTGCTAGAAGTTTATAGATTAGGTGTGAAGATGTACCGCGTGGAAAGAACGAAAATGGTCAATTAATGAGAGGATTATTGGTAGGTGAAGGAGCAATAAATGTACTAAATTTTTGAAAATCTATATAAGGATGGGATATGAGTTTATTTTTACCATTACAATCACAATAATTTGAAAGATCCAAGTGTGACCGAGCTGCAAGAAGAGTATTCAGGTGTGAAGAGTGTGAATCAAGACGTGACGAGAAGATTTATGCATAGAGGAAGCTTGCATCCCTAGTTTGCAAAGGGTTTAAGTGAAGCAAGACGTTACAAAAGAGTTAGGGCATGTTGAGTTAAGCTAGGGTTTGGGTTTGCACATTGTAGGAGATAAAAGGTGAGTATTTGAAGTTAGAATATTGCAGGTTATAAATGGCACCGAAGAAAGCACCTGCAGTAGGAGTAAAAGGAAAGAAGAAAGTGGAAGTAGAGGTTGAAATGACTCCTGAGAGTAATTTCTCATAAATTCAATATCTGGAGGTGTGTTTGTGGGTCAGGAATGGGATTCCCACATTTGGAAGAGCAAGATTAGTGAGTACAACCATCGTATAACTAAAAATAAGGAGTTGGATGCATTATTAAACACAAAGATAAATAAGTGCACAACAGAAGACATGTCGGTGTATGACGACACTGGGGAGAAGTTGTTGAAGCAGATTGGAGTTTACCAGTTGTATGAGCTCCCCTACTTTGGGAAATATGAACCATTGTATCGATGGTTGATGAGTAGGGTACATGAATATTTCTTCTACTTTACAGGACACAGGTAAGGATCACAACCGCATTGATCTCAATAGTAATAGGGTTGAAAGGCATAGAGGTAGATCTAAATGGTGATTTAACTGATAAAGTCATGATCCGGAGACAAGGAAGGAGTTGGGGTACACCAAGGGTCATGCTGGCATGGACATTGATAAATTAAAGAAGTACCCAATCATACAAGTAGTTGCACACTTAGTGACAAAGTTGAATGACCAAGAAAGATGGTCATAAGTAAACACAATGTGGCTACACATTGCAAAGAATATGTCACAGGGAGTGACTTACAACATCTCTAGTTACATCACGAAACTATCATTGAAGAAGCACACACGGGAGAGAAAATCAGTTTCAGGGCTTTTCTATTGTCTCTAGTGTTTATGGAAATCGGGGTGCCCAATGGGCCAAAGGAGAAAATCTGGGAATACCCTATGGAGAAAAAGTCACCTACAAAAAGATTTGGCAAGTACTTGTGTGAAGGATCAATGAGTGGACTAGTCAAGCAGAGGGTAGAGAAGTGGTATGATAGACTCCGCGCAACGTTCGAAGAAGAGTGGCACATACCCAAGGAGTTACCTTCGATGGTGGGTAAGGCAAAGTATAGTTAGCGGTTCACCGGCAAGTTTGCATCGCGTGATTTGTGATGAAGGATGGGGCTTGGATCCCATGGTGTAAATTACCATATGCCTTCACAACACAATATTTATAGGCATCAGTTTTTCATTTTTAAGATGCATGCCACCTAACCTTCAATGCAGACAAGGTAGATTGTGACTACCATACACTAAGAAAGACATGTATATCCAAGATGGAATACTGCCTACATTGAGAGGCTAATCTCATATTTATTAAACATGAATCTTGTAAGCTTGGAATTTGGGGACACTGGAGCAATGTTTGTGTACCTTTAACTCAAGCCAAGGCTGTAGAACAACAAGTATGTGGAGAATGATTTCGCGCTCCCATGGCCACCAAAAGGTAAGCATACAGTGGAAAATGTTTAAGCACCTAAGCCCACAGAGACAATAGAAGTAGATGATGAAGAAGAGGAGCATGAAGGTAGTGGTGGTTTGGAGCACAGAGGTAGGAGGTAGCCTCCAAATAGGGAAGAAGCTGAGTGCACAACTACTCCACCCCACCATAAAAAGGAGATGATGACTGGATGCAAAGATAAGGAGAGCGTTGCTTCAAAAGGCTATTTAGGATAACAAGAAACCAATGTGCTACTCCAAAATCAGTGTGCAAATCACCTCGACTCTCTCCACAGAAGGAGATAGCTGAGAAAAGAAGAAGGAAGTTGAAGCTGAATGAGGAGGCGTAAGAGTCTAAGGAGAGCATACCCAAATCTCCTACACCTCTAGAGGACATGGAAGAACCAAAGGACAAAGAAATGAAGGATGGAGGAGAAGGAGAAAAAGAGGTAGAAGAGACAACACAAGAAACTACTCAAGGCACAATAGAACAAGCTCTGAATCTTGACGCTCAAGTTCCTAAGGGGCCAAGATTGAAAAGAACAAGTGGATAATATGTTCCACCTGGTCATGGGCTATGTTGAGGACATAGGTAAAATTTTTCGCACCCATTTTCAAAGCACAGTGACACCAAAGGAGTTGTATGGGTGGGAGTGATGGATGAATATATGGCAACCATGTGCACAAGGAAGTAGTTGTTATGGCATGCACATGAATGAACCGGAATTTGATGTATGTGAAGATTCATGTGTGTTAAGGAGGTTGAAGAAGACACCTAGGCCAGACACATAACAGTAAAGCCTACTGTTATGTCAGATGAACAAGTGAGCAATGCTTTGGTGAAAGTCTTGATAGAGGTGGCATGGTGAAATATGGATAAGGCTGCAACAATTAGGGTGCTAAGAGAAGAGCTCAAAACTAAGGATGTAGAAATAGCATGCCTAAAGCAAGAAAAATACTTGGCACAGAAGAAGAACATTGTTTTCATTAGCATGATAGAGGAAATTGGGGACAATATCATGAAAGAAAAGCCACACTTAGATCCTAAGGTACCAAAAATGTTTCCTTCGAATGCATTATGTACAAACCTTGGTGGACTTGGTGCTTGAAGATGGACCTATGTGCATGTCACACCAAAGAATCCTGAAAGAAAGAAGCAGAGAGGGAAAACGCTTTGGCAATGAGGAAGATTGCATCATATGAGGCATTGCTCCAAAGCTTATAGGAGGAATTGAAGAAAGCAGATCAAGCGTTGAATATTTATACATCCCGAAGTAGTTGTAAGAATGAGAACCATTGTAGAGGACAATGAAGTCCTAAAATTCATGAAATATGAGACCTTGGGCTGCGTAGAATGATTAGCACTTGTCAAGTAGAAGTGTGAGGCCCTTACAGCAGCATAAGAACCACACAAGGAAAGGCTAGATGAGCTTGGGAAACTCATCGCGCAAAATATGGAATTATTAGAAGGAAGAATGACTGCAATGTCTAGCATTGTTTTGGTCTTGCATAATGAGAAAGGAGAGATTGTAAAATATGAGCTAGATTCAATTATAGTGGATATCCCAGAAAAGGTAGAGGTTGCGTTCAATGATTGGCAGACTTTAGAGGTGGAAATAAAAGAAGAATATCTAGAATTGATTCTTTAGGTTGAAGCAGAAGATGCTGCAAGGTAAAGACATTATTTTATTCATAAATATTCTTTCTATTCTTCTATTCTTTGATTCATTTTGGAGACAACCATTGTCGGGGTGACAATGCAATTAGTGTGGGGTAATGTTGATCAATAAAAATATGGAACTTAGCAAAGAACATACATAAGGTTCACATGGAAGAGCAGAGAGCACCTTCAAAAGCACATGAGGATCGGGAAAGAATCACGCACTGAGGACATAGACAAATTCGGGACTTATCCGTTTTCACGATGATGAGCTATTTTGGAGATAGCATGCCGAACACACAAACTAGTTAAAGACTTGTGTGAAATGCATTGGCTATTTTTGGAGGATTGGCTACAAAGTGCTTTGCATGGATACAAGTTGAGAATAGATTTACTACTAATAGTTAACTAGAAGAATTATATTATTAGTGCACTTGCATGTGTGGCTATTATTGTAACAGTGTGTGGATAATAATAGTATGCGGCCTATTTTGGGATTAAATAAGTGGTGAAGGGAAATTCCCGCCCTTATAAATATGTAGTGAATTATATAACATAGATATGTATGTATGAATCGAGTTATTATGAGGTTATGTTGCCAAATCTAATGCTCGCATGAGCGTATACTACTGTTATTGTAAGGAAGCTTCTATATATTATTGTATTTAATATAATGGGGTTTATTGGCTGAATCAAGGTGTTAATCATGGTTATAATTTATTACTGCATAAATGGCCTCACTATGATTCGTGTTTGGTTCATGATACTTTAAGATGTAGATTTGAATATGCACTATAGAATGATATATTAGTCATGGATCTGAATGTTTTAAGTCTTCATCATGCTAACATCCTACAACAGAACCCTAAAGAGGGGCCTGGTACCTTTGCACAATTGGTGAGCACTCGGTCTAGGCTAAGTGATGTGCCAATGCGCTTGGGATTTTACTGGTGAATTCTAGGATGCATCACTAACCAATATTCATATAACCAAGATTCTGTAGAACTTTGAATGTGTTCATTCTCTACATATCTAAACTGTTTCCAAAAATTTATACCAAGATTATATGGGAGCTTCTTTGAGATGAGGAGCATTAGGCTTACCATAGCTACATGTAGATAAAGGTAGTTTACCAATATGAAAGGCATTTTGGAACTAATATTTCCCAATACCTTTGTCAAGGATATTAAGCATGGGTGGAGAAGTTGATATAGAAGGTTGAAGTTTTAAAAATATTTTTGGATCATTGTGGTTTTCATCTGTGAAAGGAATGATGTAAGGATATGTAGATATATCCACAAAAGGGAAATAATTTACGAGCTTATACCTCCCCTCTAGTAGCTTACAATATTCAAATGGTTTAGTATTTGTGTGTAGGGTAAAATCTTTACCTTTGTAAGGGAAATTTATGCATTGATGGAAGTTGGAAGGCACAACTTGGATAGTGAATCCATGGATGGCCACGGAAAATGTTATATGAGGTTTCAATGTCTACAACATGATAAAAGGTGTCAAATTTTGAGTTGCAACCTTTATAGATAATGTGATAGTACCCAAGGATTGTCTTTCACTATTATCATAACCACAAATAGTGATGATGTTAGTTCCTAGACTTTCCTGATTATGACCAAGGCATCTTAAAATTTTCATGGAGCAAATATTTAATGCAACTCCATTATCTATAAGCACCATTTTGATTTTGTGATGGGTTATGAATGCTTCAATATATAATGAATTATTATTTTGAATATTTGGATTCAAAAGGTCATGAGGACCAAATGAAAGGATTGGACTACTAGGTGATAGATTTGAAATTAAGGCTTGGACTGTTGACTATTGATATCCTTAGGAACACATGCATCCTAAAGTACATGAGTAAGGATGTCTTGAAGTACAGGTGATGACTTAAGCAAGTCCATGAGGAATATTTGTGTGGGCATCTTCTCCAATTTCTTTATAATATCATATGAATGGGAGGAAGACTTATCATTGGAGGTTTTTGAATCAGTGGTAGGTTGGGGATCAGGAATTTGAGGTATAGTTGATGAGGAGGGTTGTTTGGCTGCAAGTATCCAAACCTTTTTCTGTTGTATTGTCACTACGTAAGTAGGAGTATTAATTTTTATGGTGGCCATGGAGTTAGGTGTTTGATCAATGAATGAAATAATGGAATTGAACTCAACATTGTTGGAGGATTAACCCTTATCTTTAGCTTTGTCATTTGTATCATGTTTTAGAAATGGGTCCTTAAATACCTTTAGTTTCTCATTTGGTGTATTGGTATTTTATTTATTTTTTATTTCAATATCTCTGCGGTCAATTAAATCTTGGATGTAATGATGTACTATTAAACAAAAATTGGTATGGTGATCATTGATATGATGGTAAACATAGTATTCAGCTTTTTTTGTACCACATGGATTTTGGTTGCTCGTTTGTGAAGGGTCTTTTGAGTGGATAGGTGACCATTTAGCATTTTCTAATTGGCGGAGGAAAGTAGAAAGACTTTCTCGAGAAGTGTGAATTGTCTTTGTTTGAATTCATGTGGATTGGTTTCTTTACTAGAGATTATGATTGGTTGATTATTTCATTTGTTTATTTTTGATGGTTGATTTTACACATTTTGAATATGGCGAGTATCACGACCTCATCATTTACAACATTTCGGTTTCGATTGAAAATTATTTATTTATCATGATTTTGATGATTGTCCTTATTAGATTGATCTTTTGAAGGAGTTTTGATTAAGCCTTTAGCAATGAGATCCCTTTCAATTTGTGCTCCTTTTTCAATTAGTTCCTTGAAAAATTTTAGGAAATGCATTAGCATCTCGAATGACAATTATGGATTAAGATTTGGAATGGAAATAGTTGTATGTTGTTTTTCGGGTATGGTATAAGGAAATTGGCTTGCAATTCCTCTCCATCGTTTGAAGAAATGATGTGAATGTTTCATTATTCCTTTGATTTTTTCTACAAAGGTCTATCTTAGTGTTTTTGAATCTAGGTTGAAGGAGACGCATTTAACAAACTTCTCCAATAAGTTAGTGAATTTTGTAATTGAGCATTTTGTAAGGTGTGAAAACCAATCTAAAGCTTTTCCTCCTAAAATTTTTGGGAAGAGATGCAAGAGATAAATGTCATTGTAAGCTACCTCTTGGCATGCCATGAAGAATTATTTAACATGTTTTCGTGGGTCATAATTTCCCTTATACTTGTTGAATTGAGGGGTTTCAAAGGATTGAGGAAATGGTATATGCAACATTTCTTTTTCAAATGGATAGGGGAAAAGTTCTTCAAAATTGAATTGTTTTATTTGATTTTGCATTCCCATTATCGTTTCTTTCATGATATTTCATTCTTAGGAAAAAGGAAAGTTTTATTGAGGAATGTCCATGGTGGTTTCAATTTCATGATTAGGTTGGACCTTTTCTTCATTGCTTTTAACAACGTTAGAAATTTCACTAGTCAATTCTTGTATTTTGGCTAGTAAGGCTTTGTTTGATGTATTCATTGAATCACAAGATATTGTTTGGTTTTACTAGATTCAGTTTATCTAAGAGATGTTTCAAGTTCTCATCACCAAAATCGAAGGTAATTTAGCTCCCATTTCTAGGAGATGAAGAAGAAATTGATGTTTTTGTTCTTATGTGTTCATCTATTTACTTTATTTCCTCTTCTATGATCTTAGGTTATCTAGTTCCTTCCTCTTCATCGGAACTATCTTTTTCAAAAGGATTTTTGTCTAAATTTCCAAAGATGTTATAACTTTTGTTTCAATTTTTCACCATTTTGCACTAAAAGGGTAAAAACCAAATGTAAGAGGTGGTTTGAGATTTTGGATAAATCTGATTTGATTTGATAGGATTGAATTTATTTGAATTCAAATTTGATTTGATTTGCTTAAATTTATATTTATGTATACAAAATTTAATACTTTTGATTTGGATTAGATATGTTTATACTTGGATATGGGTATCTAAAATATAAGATTTGGATTTGGATTGGACTTGCTTATATTAATAGGATAATTTTTATTGAATAAACTATGATTAGATTTGGAAAAAAAATGATTTTGACTGGATTAGGATGTGAGTATCCAAGGGATAGGATTTTTAGCTTTTATTTTTTGGATTTAGTTGAATTTGATTGGTATAAGATGTGGAACACAATCTATTTTAACCTAGCAATATAAACAATATGAGATTTGTTCACCCCAATTTGTTAGGATTCTTAGGGGTTTGGGATATTCTATTATCAATTTTTGTTGGATCAAGTACACACTCTATAAAAATTCTTGTTACGAACTTTACGCCTCGATTAATTAGAATTTCGGTCGTTACCATAAATAACTTTGGTTTTCCTCATGGGTAAAACTATTCAATCAAGATGGTTGGTCGATCCTCTCAATGTGCCATCTGCTTTGGGATTCTTGTGGTACTCCTCATAATGAGGTTTAGGGCTTATTCCCAAGTACTTCCCACAATTATGCAAATAGGTAATTACCCTTATCTAAACCTACAATGAATTTTTTTTGTATTAATTATGAAGTTTTAATTTTCTTTGATCAAGGAAACCTACATGCAAGTTGTAAGTATTTTTTAATTTTATTTTTTGCTATGATATTTCAAAGAAGTGGTCCGACACAAAAGTGATTAGCGAGTTTTCCTACAAACACAATCTTAAAAGAAAATAACCAACAATAGATTGTGGTCATTTGTGATTCTCAAGATCACTCAATAGACGAGAGAAGAACATATATGGATTTTGATAGAAATAGAAATAAAAGGAGATGAATTAAAATTTTAAAGGTTAGACATATTTTAACTTGCAGATTAGAGTAAAAATGTGCAAAAAATAATAGAGGAATGAAAATGAAAGTGTTATAAATTTGAGAAAATAAATTAAAACCAAAGACAAAATGCTAGTGCACCTACTATTAATACAAACACACTTTGTATAAATGGAAACACACATGTGAAGTGACACTAAAATAGCAAGGAATGTAAGTACAATAATATGAATGCATATGTATGTCACGAAATGCACGTAGGAAAATAGTAATGCGAGAAATGCAATCGTACCATAGATCGAGTTATGGTAGCACAAGTCTGCAAAATAGAGAAAAATAAATGAGAAACACTAGTGCACAAAGAAAAATGGGAACACACATGTATCCACGATAACACAAGTTTATGCATAGAAGTGTAGATCTAGTGACACTAGCACACTTTGTGTGCTATACTAGCGTAATTTGTGTCATAGTAATACAAATAACCTATAGCTAAATAGAAAAAGTTAAAATGTGACCAATTTTATTGGTTTTATTGAAAGTGCTCAAAATTTACTCAATGAAAAATCCCTAAAAATTGATCAATGATTTCTAAATAAGAAGAACAACACAAAAACAAGGTTAATATCACAAAAATGATGAGGAAACGAAAAAGATGTTGGTTTTTCCCACTGTGCATGCTAGAAATGTATATAGAGAAATACTACACAAAAGAAAGAAAACAAATAATAAATTGCAAACCTGATCCTTCTTCGTATCTTCTCGCTGACCTCAAATTAGGCATTGAAGCTTGAAATGAAGTACCAAGCTTGTTGAATATCTTGATCAATTTTTTTGGATGCTCCAAAGATGTTCCAAATGGAAGTAGATTTAAACTATGAGAAAATCAATTGAATGACTAATTTTATTGTTGATTTGTGACCAATTGGACAATATAATGGTGTGTATAATTGAAAGGAAATTATACATATAACAAATAAAATTTCAAATCTTCCAAAAATGATAAATGGAGAGGAATGAGTGCTTATTTATAGATGAGGGAAGATACAATGCCGGATGCATAACTTTTAGATTGAACCGCGTGCCCTCGACTTGAATATATTGTTGTATTTTTGCGTCTTGGTGTGGTGCCCGAGTTAATGAAGAGTATGGAGAAGAAATAACTTTCCATACGCACCGCACCTTACATGTTGATTAGTGGAGACTTATACAAACTAGGTCAGGATGAAGTTTTGTGCCGGTGTGTGCTTGAGCATGAGCACGAAGCTATTATGGAGGAAGCTCATGGTGGGATTGCAGGTGGACATTATGTAGGAGATGTTACCACATGCAAGATTTTATTGGTTGGTTTGTGGTGGGAAACACTGTATAAGGATTGTAAAGAATATTGTAAGGCATGAAACCATTATTAGCACCTAGGAAAGTCTAGGCATATTGTTAATGCATAACATTTTGAAAAGTGGGTAATTGACTTTGTGGGCACTATGTCTCCACCCACGCATAGGTTCGAGATCACACTACATTATAACCTGTACATATTATCTTACAAGGTGGGAAGAAGTAGCACCTACAAAGGATTACACAACAACTACGGCAGCAAGATTTATGTGGGAAAACATTATCAGTAGGTATGGATGCCCATTGAGTTTGAAAAGTGATAGGGGCACACACTTTTTGAATGAGACTATCAAGATATTATTGGCTGAGTTTATGGTGGCACATCATAAGACAACACCCTATCATCCATAGGCTAGTAGGAATGATGAGGCTTTTAACAAGATATTGGGACATACACTAGCAAGGATTTATGATGTTGGAAGGAAAGACTTGGATGATAAAGTCTCTGCTTATAATTTTTGCAGACATGACAACATATAAAATATTGAACAAATCCACACCCTTTCAGTTGGTGTTTGGCACAGAGGCTATTTTTCCCGTAGAATTCATGTTACCCTCCCTGTGTATCACACACACGGGAGGATTGGTGATGAGCGAGGCACTTGAAGAGTGCATTGATAAAATGATGCATTTGGATGAAAGGCACACTATAGCACAATGGATTCGGAAGATAGAAAAGGTCGGGCATAAAGTATTGTATGATAGACATATAAAGGATAAGTAGATTGAAGTTGGATAGATGGTTCTTTTGTATGATTCAAAGTTTTTGCACCACCCTAGAAAGTTCCAAGTGCATTGGTTGGGACCGTATGTTGTGACTTACATACTTGATTCACGTGTTTATCGATTCTGGTGTTAGATGGGGCATGCTTTCCCAATTACTTCAATGTAGTAGGCTAAAGCCCTACTATAAATAAGTTTTCTTGGTGTTTGTAATAAGGTAGTATTTCCATTAGATTATATTTCCTTTAATGCATTTATTTATATGTGTTTCCTTTCAATGTTGTTATGTTTTGTCAATTTAGTTTAGTGTTTTGTGTAATAAGCATGTTTTCATGCCAGAAGATGATTATTGTCTAGTGATTTCATGTGTAGAGGACCGTGCATAACCTTAGTATGGGGTAGATTAAAGTGCGAGAAGATAATAAAATGGTTTACGCCCTTTATTATGGATTGGCTTGGTTAAAGGCTTGTTTGAGAACTTTAGCACGGAAGTGGATAAGTGTTGTGCATAAGGTGTTCTGAGGAAGGTTGAGGTGATTAAAGACCATGCAAGAAAAATGATCACATAGTGTAACATGAGGTAGGCGGTGACATGGGAAACTACTTCAAATATAATGGAGAGGTTTTTACTTCAACAAAGAGAGGCATATGAAGGAGGTCTGAGGCAGAGAAGTATTATTAGATCACCAGAAGGTTACGAATATAGCGCATGAGGTGAAGTCTGAAAGTTGTTATAAAGGGAAAAGGAAATTTATGGGAAAAGTAACTTAAAAGTGTGGGTCAGAAGTAAAAAATTGACCGTTGGAGGGTCAGGAAAAAGTATAAATAGGGGGTTAGGTTAGTCATTTGGCTACCTTAATTTCAAGGAAATTGAAGAGCTACAGAACAGTTTGGAGGGTGAAAAATATTCTAGAAGCGATGTAAAGTGTTTTCAAACCAGGAGTGTTTATGAGTTATGCAGAGATCATTGTGGAGAGGTGAGTTGGAATTGACAGTGGAGCAGTGAAGGATTGCATGTGTTTGTAGCAATTAGAAGTCGTCGGACTCGGGTAGAGAAGGATCGAAGTACAGAACACCTAGGGCATGCAGAGAAAGGAAAAATGGCACCAAAACCCAAAATTTTACGTACAAAGAAACCCGAGGTTGTGGCGGAGGAGCCCCTAGAAGAAATATATTTCGAAATGTAATACCCTCCGGGTGTGGTACGGGTGGAGTTGGAAACCAAAGCTCACTCGCTATAAAATTAGTGAGTTTAACCACCACATGGAGGAGAATGAAAATAAGATGAGGGTAGACCTAACGAAGACACTCCCAAGGGAAAATGAGGTGAAACCCTTGAATTCAAGACTCTACCCAAAGAGAATTGAAAAAAAACTGGTGTTTTATAGTTGAGGAGCTTTCATTCTTCGTGAAAGCGGCACATTTTTTTTTCGGTGGCTGATGTCACAGGTACATGAAGACTTATTCTACTTCACGGGGAGAAGGATACACCTCACAGGCTAATTGATTGAATGAGTTACAGGCTAAGAAGCACAAGGAAGATGTATCCTTGGATTTAAAGGCCATAACTAAAATTGAGGAGCTTGCCAAGAAACTAAACTATGAGAAGGGAGGTAGGGCACAAACCATTATGGATTTGAATGATCCAAAGCACATAGGGTCACTTCTCAACTCGTGACCTGCAAGTTGGGCATGTCGAGCGTTGGATAGATATAAACAAGATGATTTTGTATGTATCTTACAGAATCTCAAAGAGGGTGCATTACAACTTTGGCACAGGATGTTGCAGATAGCATCATAGAGGAGGTGCATTTACAAAATGAAGAAGGAGAAAAAATCACATGGGGTTTCATCCTTATTTTGATCATATTTTGGGAGGTAGGTGTCCCAGATGGACCTGATGGGAATGTGTGGGTTTACCCACTAGTAGATCCATTGTCTGTCGTGTAATTTATAGGATTCACTTGTGATGGTATAATTTCAAACACACAAGGTGCGCATTGATAAATGGTATGACATACTATGTGAGGATTTTGAGAATGAATGGTGCATTCTATGTGAGCTCCTATAGTGGTTGGGGACCAAGTGAAGTTTGCAGTAATGCAACACTTTAGTCTTGTAAGATTCAAATAGGTAAATGGAGAGATGGGGTTGTGGTGTAAAATCTCATTTGCATTCACCGCAAATTATTTGAAGTGCTCCATCAATAGGCTAAAGGATGCACATAAATTGACTTATGATGCAGATAAGGTAGATTCTAATGTACACTTACAGGTATGACTCACTTTGCATACCTCAAAGTATTGGAGCGACTTCTTGGATCTGCACCCATAGATCAATGTAACCATTAAGGGATTTATCCATAGAGTATTTGTACAGTTACACCCCAAGACACAAGGGGAGTTGAGGTGGAAGTCATGGATTCCACTTTCCCTAAGCCTAGAGAAGCATTGATACCTCCCATAAAGGTGGTATAGGCAGAGGCAGCAGATGAAGAGGAGAAAGAAGAGAGTGAAGGGAAATTGGATACTTCTCACAAGAGAAAGTATTACACGTGCGCAGAGGTAGCACTAAGGTCACTAGAACCTCGTAATAAGGTGGAATTGAGAAATAACAAGAGAAAAACCTAAGGTTCGGAAGTCTTAAAGATAGAGACAAAGGTCGAGACCGAAGGAGAAGAGGACTAAGTTGTGTTCAAGGAGGAGCTTAAGCAAGAATTTAAGGAACAAGCTAGGAGAAGAGCCAAATATAAATCAAAGGTAGGTTCGAGGTGCGTGATAAAGGTGAAGAGATGGTTTTGATGAAGTAAAGTAGAATTCACCGGTGCGGTCTGAGAGATAGATGAGGGGACGAGGAAATTCCTTCGTGATCAAGGAGGAAAAAGGATCGGGAGCAGTGCAGTGCAAGTACCCTACCTCAAAGAAGCAACGATAAAAGATGAAGGCACAGAGGAAATGGTGGACCCCAAGGTCACCACATATGGATTTTGTTGATGACCCAATGAAATTTTTGCATGTGTGTTTTGAGTAGTACCTTGTCTCTAGATAAATTACATGCTTGGGAGCTACTAGACCTAGAGGGAGGAGTGTCTAAAACAAATAAGATGTTGAGTTGGAATCTGCATTCACATGCAGAAGAGCCAGAGTTTGAAGTAAGTGAGCATGTGATCGAGACAATGATTTTATAGAAAAATCCTGGACACAAGTATAAGGCCATCGATCCTAACCACTTGACAGATGAGCAGGTGTGCAACACCTTGAACAAATTGGCTTCAAAAGTGGTGAAAAGGAATTTGGACTCGAGCACTACAGTATGCACCCTTGTGGCTGACAAGAAAGAGAAGGAACAAGAGATAAACCAACTGTGCAAGGGGTTGTGAGGTGAACAGGGCCGAACTAAGGAGGCATATGATAGGGTCGGTGTGCTAGTAAAGAAAATATTGGGACAATGCCCTTCATTAGTGAGCCAGGCTAGGAAAAACTATGGGGATGAAATGGAATACCTAGAGGACCTAGTTGGCATGCTCTTGGTCAACATCAAACATGTGGGGCCTATAGAGGAGGAGATTGTAGAAGAGAAGAAGAATAAAAAAATTGCAGTAGAGGCTAGGATCACTAAACTGGAGGACCTTCTCACCTAGCTCAAGGAAGTGAATACAAAAGTAGATATTAGCTTTAATAGGTGCAGGAAGTGTGAGTCATATATTGATGTGAGGTTGGTGGATGAGGAAGCAAATCTGAAGTCTATATAGGAAAAGACACCAAAAAATAAAATAGAGCACACTCAACTAGTATTGGATACCACGGCACAAAAAGATAAGGTTAAGGAAAAGTGCACGAAGCTTGAGTAGAGAATTGGTGAGTTCCAAAACTCTATACTGGAACACATGGATAATATTGATGGCGCTTGCACGGAAATAGAGGTGGTGATGAAGGAGCTAAAAATTAAGGTAGATGAACTCATGCCTGACCAAGTGCCATGGAGTGTGGAGCCTGCACCGATAAAAGCCTTAAAGGAATTGGAAGAATGGAAGAAGCTAGTAAGTGAAGTAGATGCAAGAATTTCCTAAGGTTTTCCAAGAACCTTAGTTCTTCTGGTATACTACTCATTTTGTAATTTTGCCATTTTTGAACTTGTATTCTTCTTCTTGGAGTTTTGGACCTAATGAATGAAGAATTGCTAAGGGTGGAAATCTAGCTAGTATGGGGTAATTTTGGACACTTAAAAGATGTTAAATAAGTGGCAAAAATTATTTTAACATGCAAGAGTATTACAGACAGTGCGTGAGGGTTTGCACCCAGGCCAAACATGTTCAAAGACTTAGCCGCATTTTGATAGAACTAGGAGATGAGTGGTTGGAGTGGCGGCTAAGGAAGGTTTTGGAGATAAGAGTAGAACGTGAAGACTTTCAGTTCAATAAAATTCTATTTTGGATAGATCTCATGTGAAGGAAGACCAAGTGACATGCATAGTTCTAGAGCTAATAATAGGATCTAAACTAGGAGTTAACTAAAGATAATCTATTATTAGTGAGCTTACATGCTTTTGTAATTATCTTGTAGCGGTGCATGGTTATTCTTAACATGTAGCCTATTTTGGAGAGTGCATGAGTAGTGAAGGGAAAGTCCCCACTACCTATAAATATGTATTGATTTGCACGGTTTGGACATCGGTGAATATTTTGTAAGGTTATGTTGTTGGTTCATGAGCACGCGTAACCCATGGTGATATTGTTATGTTTGTATGAAGCTTATGTGTTTTACAACAATTAATATAATGGATCTTTGTGGCTAGATATTAGTTGTTGGAATATTTGTTAATGGTTCTTGCATGGTGAATTTAATCTTGATTCTTATATGAGTTAATCTTGCATATGGTTAAGATCTAGATCTAGTTTATGTTATGATTTATTCTAGAATGGGTATTATGGATCTATAATATTTGTATGATCATGTTAACTCCTTGAACAAGCTACCATAAAAGAGGGACTTGGTACCCTTGTGCGCTTTGGGTGAGCACTCAACTCCATCCGAGTGATGTGCCAAAGCCACGCTTGGGCTTTTGTGGGTAAAATCGGACTACACAAATCTACATATAAGTCACTATGAGTTACAAAAAAATATAATTCCAATAGATGAAGAGTGGAACATACTATATAAGATGATGTGGAAGGGTGGAAGCCACTTAATAGAGAAAATTATATAATTCAGTTTAGAGTAATTTACTATTGAGAATTATTGTATTTGTTGTATTTTTATTTTTGTTCGATGCAGGAGGTGTCTCAAGAAAGATGAATGAGGAATAGTGTTATCTTTTATTTCAAGCTAATGGTTCACATAAGAGCCTTTTAATCAATGTATCTTTATTTTACACTATATTGTTGGTAGTATTGGATTCTTGCGTAAGTATAATTATGGCATATGGTTGGAAACACATCTTGCATGGATATTTGACTAATAGAATCAGTATAGTAACTTCAAGTTTAATGATTTACCATCAATTGGGAATTACGCTTGTGAAATCTATTATGAATAAAATATTGAAATGTAAGCATTTAGACTAGTACATCACATGGATAAGATTAGATAAGATTTCATAGCTGCATAATGTCATAATATGAATTAGTATAGGTTTTAGACAAAGAGGAATTATTCTAGGTTTCAAGAGAGGATTCATGCAAAAATTTGAATAAGTAGTACTTTTCTACCAATGCATAGAAAAAATATTTCTCTTTTACTTGGTGTACACAACGAACAAAATAGAATAAATATCCACATGATACAAGTTTTCATTCATTCAATATTCCAACTCCTTCAATTTTTCATTCCAAAGACTTTACAAATTGATTTAAGGGTTTAATAGGACTTCTACTATGTGTTTTGAATAAATATAAATAAAGTTTTAAGAAGACAATATTTTTGGATAAAGGGTAAAGGAGGGTTTTGGCAGGGGCCCTATCGTGTTACAAAAAGGATCTGAGATCCAAATATTACAATTAGGAACAAATAAAGTAGAACAAATAAAAAAATAAGAAATTGTTACAACAAAATAACACGAACACGGACAAAACACAACCATATAAGATCCAAGAAGTAGCAATTCATCCATCCGAGAGACACAAACAAAATACCCAGCTCAAATTTTGAATGTCCTTGTTCTTCACTTGTGTGGAAATCTAGATGAGATCTTTAAGAAGATTTTCTCTTTTCAGCTTCCTATTTCTGTTAACATCCCCTTTATTGCTGCCTTTTGCATTGAGCTCCTTAATAATGGAGCTGATAATGACATTTTGCAAGATAAAACCATCAACAAGGGTATTGTTTTTTTTCTCCACTGACCTCCAGTCTAGTTTCCACATCCTACCAGTTCTGGGTAACCCTATCCACCTTGTTGGATTTGATATATTTAACACTATCATGGATCACCCTGATGTCTTTTCTAATCCATTTGATCACATATTTTTGTAACTCCATCTCATTTTGAACAAAGTCTTTGGAATTTTTGTCTAAATTCTTTCTAATAAAAAGAATGCATCGGGCATCCAAATCCCCATCAAAACCTTGTTGACTATTTTCTGCTACATTACTATAACCTGTAATGTTCTTGCCTTTATTAGCATGGCTTCTAAGAACCCTAGTGGTTTAGATCTCCTCGTCTGGTCTTTTATTGCTTTTAGGGATAATGGAAGAGGTATTGGGTAGGGAACATGGTTGTGTTTAGGGTTAAGATTCATGAAATGGGAGTGAATGAGAAGGATAACAACTTGGTGCAGGGGGTAAATTTTATTTCCCATTGTACTTATTTAATTGAGTTTTCCAATGACATAAGAATGTAGAAGGAAAACTTACTAGGATCTACCTTAAAAAATGGTTTTGGAAAACCAAGTAATATGTATTGATGAAATGAAAGTGGCCTTCCAGATTCAGGTACTTGATAATTTTAGCTACCTTATCAAAAGGGCTGGGTAAAGAAGAGCGAAGAAATCCTCCATGTACGACCGTCAATTACTCTCCTTCATACATGAACTTGGCTTCATGTTAGTCATTATTACATTTACTTCTAGAAAACTTAGCACCACTCATGCTCATCTCGGTGATGAAAGCAATCAGTTCCTCTATTATGACCCATCTTTGACCTTTTATAAAAACAACCTTGTCTTTCTAGGTAGCCGCAAAGGTTGAGGAGATATGTGGGTTGTGGACCCTAACTCATTCCAAAAAGGAAGATAAGTTACCGATCCCCATAATTCTCTAAAGAATATGATATTATGAAAACAATGTAATGACTATTTGAATATATTATCCAAACATCTGTATCACATATCAACTCGAATGAAAGCTTCCAATTTTTGATGTTAGAACATCTATATCATTTACTTGACCATTTATATGACTTTATTGGCATTCAACTAGTGCAATAGATTCATCCTTGTTTCTAACAGGGTCATTTATTGTGTTAGTGGTGTTGGTATCAGCCCCTCTCCTTACATTTATCAAATTCCATATTGTCATAGCCCTATCATATGGAAATTTATTCACTTGCACTAGGATGTGAAAATTCTCAAATAGTTTTCCAAATTTTTTGTTAAATTGAAGATGAGATATTTTCTAGCACATTTTCCTTCATTATTGAGATGCTTTACGAAGGACAAGGTGCTAAAAACTCTCACATATTCAATTTAACCCAAAATCATTGTTTGACATAGATCAACTAGCGAAAAAAATCGGTCTTAATTTCCTAAAAATATTGTTAAACCCAATTTGTTTCTATAATAGAGTCATTTCTCAACACTCATAGGGATTATCCAAATATTCGAATTAATAAACATTGTATAGGAAAATTGATGGGTTTGATCAATTAAAATATTCTTGTTTAAAATACTAGACTATTCATTTCATTGATATCAAAAAACTTACAAAAATTTCAAACCAATGTAATCAAATTTTTGGTTGTTGTCCTGCAAATAATTTTCTTTTTATGCATTATTCCAATAGGTGGGATTTACTACAACCATTTCTTCAAAATAAAGCATCTCCTTTGAAACATTCCCTTATTTCTCTGGTAGGGAAGTTACAATTTCTCTTAACCTTATCCTTGTTGATGATACAATATGATCAAAGAGCGTCTGTGTGACATTTAACTTCTCAATGTTACCATTGTTTACTCTTTGAAAGGAGTACATGGGTATCTCATATTTTCATACACATTAACATAATTTTCTATTAGGGAATCGGTGTTCTCTTGGTAATTGTTAATTTACCATGTTGTAAATTACGTGTGGTAAATATTAAATAGTAAATAGTAAATGGGTGGTTATTTGGTATATAGGTTTAACCATATTAAACCTATTATTATAATATTGTTGTGAGTGGTTAATATATTAAAAATGCAATTTGTAATATAATAGTTATTTGGGTCCAACACTCACACAATTCTAAGAGAGAATCATCGATTGTTGATTCCCTATTCATAGGTTATGTTTTACCTATATATTTGTAACTTTGTCTTAATGAATTGATTAAAGACAAGATTATAGATTATTTTGTGTTTTATTTGTGGAAAGATCTCACCAAATCTTCATTTGGTATCAAATAAGGTTCATTGTGATGGAGTGTTAAAAATGTTAGTGGGCAATTGATATATGGTATGCCCTTATGGATGAGAAGAAAAATTTGTGAAAAAAATTGGTAGAGAAGCTTCATCTCCAACCATTTGTGCTTATGTATTGATCAACCAAGATGTACTTGCATTCATGCTTATGTATTGATCAACCAAGACATACTTGCATTCACGTTTATGTATTGATCAATCAAGACATAAGTACGTGCATTCATGCTTATGTATTGATCAACCAAGACGTACTTACATCCTTTTGATATTCTAATACAACGTGACTGTCCTTGTAGAGGCATTGATGTTTAATGTCCAAAATATAAGTGAATGTTAAACGTTTATAGAGTGACTCAAACATTTAAAGAGGAATGCATCTGTCACATGATAGATCTGTATAGAATTTCATTATGGAGACCATACCCTTAAGCATGGTGCTATCATCATCAACATCAACATCAATAACAACATGGATCATGGAGTTTTACATTGGTTTTAACTATATTTTCTAAAACTTGGTGAGCTAAAAAAGTGCACGGATGTGTGTTTATACTGCATGCAATATTTGGTTATTACTTTGTTAATTGGTTGTTTCTGTTACAAAAATTCATTTTTTTGTTATTGGAAGCTTATCCGAGTTTTGAAGCAGATTTTTTTGGACATGTTGCATGTATTTTCTTCCTCACACGTGTTTTCATGTGTTTGATAACAAGAAGTTGTATTCCCTCTTGAGGTCACAAGATTTGCAAGGTGGTTGTTTGTGGTTAAAGAGAACTCATGTAATAGCATATTCAAATGGAATCAAGGTGGGTGTTTTACTCTTTTAATTGATTTTGAATCATCAAAATTGTACTTGGTTTATGTGTTTTAGGTGTATGCACACTTTAGTCAAACCAATGTTTAATCTACATTGATGGTTTGTAGTAGTTAACCTTTGGAGTTAAAAAGTTAGTTGAATCCAACTTGTATGTGAGTCAATATATGATGTAAGTTGGTCTTCATTGATAAAATTAGTGTGTTAAAAGTATTTAAATTAGCAATTGGACATGAGTTGTAAATTATGCAGAGAGGATAATAAAAAAATTCTAGAAATTGAGAATAATCAAGCACATGGCACATTATTATAGTGCAAGCTTATTTTTTTAGATTGTTTCATTTAGCATCACCAATAATTGCCACAAGAACATTCTCCTTTTTAAAATGAAGGAAATGGTTCTCATTTCTCACAACAATTTCTCTTGCAACAATCTTGGAGTTAATTTTTGTTGTAGTGTGGCAATGAGCACATAATTGAAGGTCTCTTGAGGAAACTCATGTCTTCTGGAAACCCATTAGTTATATACATTTTAAGTCTTCTTTATTAATCATTCCCTAAATTAATAAATAATTTAAAGTGCAACATTTAAATTATCAATGTTTTAGTATTACAAGCATTATCATTTGGAGAAGAATCCATAGCCATAAACACTCTCCATCTATACAAGTATTATATTACCATATCAATAGTTACATAGGGAAATGGATCTACCCATCCCAAGCTATCTAAAACACACATTCCATATTCAATGTTTATGCACCTTTTGAGTAATTTTATTCAATAATATTTATATAGTTGAGATAAATCTCGACCATGAGTACCATGTTTTAAAGTGGATGATAGAATGAGACACTTACAGTTAGAATTAGCAATATCAATTTTCAAAATAAGTTACTTAAACAAAAGCCACAAAAATTAAAAATCACTCTAGAGAATCTGAAGGGCTCCATCTAAAAGTCATCTTCAATATAATTAGTACCATAATCTGTAGTCCAAATCTTCTTTAATGTGTTGTTGCACAAATTTCTCCGTCTTTTTGTATTCTTCTTCTCTGTATTTTTCTCCTCCGAGTTGTTGCTCTCTATTCTCTATTCATACATTGTATTATGTTTCTGGAATTTAATTTATACATCCCCTCTTTTTAATTTTACCGTTGTAAATATATAAAAATATATTTACTTTTCCTTTCTTTGCAAATAAGCCCCAAAAATTACAAACTCAAAATAATATAAAATTCCACATATATATTAGAATATATTGGACCCCATTTAAAAATCGATGGAAAACTATATAAAATAAATTGCACCAAAATTATTATGTAGACCAATGCATTTTGGGACTTTCAAGTCCATGGGTAGCAAAGATGAGGATGGCCCAAAAATTAATATCCTGTCAAGATTGTTAGTAGGGGAGCGGATGAAAACAAGATTTGAAATTTCTAGGCTCGAGATTAGACCAACGATAAATAATTCTAACACTCCTCCTTAACATTGAGCCAAATTTAAATTAATCTCTGGAGCTATGTGGTCCTTCTATGATGCCCAAATTTGTTCTCAATTGCTCAAACCTTTCCTTTGACAGAGGTTTGGTGAAAATGTCAGCTAATTGCTGCTCTGACCTACAAAAATTTAGCTCAATTTCTCCTATCTCAACCAATTCACAAATGAAATGATATTTGATTGCTATATGCTTGCTTCTACCATGAAAAAATATTAGATAATGCAATCGAAGACATATTATCACAATAAATCACAGAACCTCCTTATTACTTTTCTTGCAAATCTGAGAGAATTATTTTTAATCAAATCATCTCGAAAAGAAGTGAGTTCGCTGTAATAAACTTTGCTTTTGCAAAAAGACAAAGAAATTACTGACTATTTCTTGAAGCCCATGAAATGGCTCCTGATCCAACATTAAACACATATCTAGATGTGCTCTTTCTATCATCCAAGCTACCTTCCCAATCATTGTCTATATATCTAACTAATTGAAAATCATTATTAGCAGCATATAAAATTCCATAATTCCTTGTTCCATTCACATACCTCAGAATACACTTGTCTTCTTGCCAATGAGACTCTTTTGGTGTCTCCATAAATATGTAAATTAAACTAACTGCATACATTATATCTGGTCTTGTAGATTAAATACATCAAGCTTCTTACCATGATCTTGTATCTAGTAGGATCCACATTGTTGCTGCAATCTTCTTTGGTCAATTTTAGACTTAATTCAGTTGGTGTAGATGTTGGTTTGCAATCCAACATTCTGAATCTTTGTAAAACTTATTTTGCATACTTTTTTTGACATATAAAAATGCCCTGCTCTATTTGTTTGACTTCAATGCCAAGAAAATATTTCAACAATCCCAAATAAGTCATCTCAAACTCCTTCTTCATGGCTGATTTAAATTCATCTATTGTTTTGTCGAATTTCCAGTAAAAATCAGATCATCTACATACAAAACAACAATTAAAATCTCACCATTGTTTGCTTTGATGTAGAGTGTGGGCTCACTTTGTTGCTTTTGCTAAATCCATTACTAATCAGGTAGGAATCTATCCTACTATATTAAGCTCTTGGTGTTTGTTTCAAACCATACAAATATATTTTGAGCTTGTACACTTTTCTTTCATGCCCTAGGATTTCATAACCAAGTGGTTGGCCCACATACACTTCTTCTTCTAACACTCCATTCAGAAAAGCTGATTTTACATCCATTTGATGGACTTTCCATTTATGATGAGCAACTATGGAAATAATAGTTCGACTATCTCTATTATTTCTCTTTGGAGAAAATGTCTCATTATAATCACATCCAGAGCCTTTTTTATAGCCTTTGAAAACTAATCTTGCCTTATGTCTTTCAATTTTTCCTTCGGGAGTAGTTTTGGTTTTATAAACCCACTTGACTCTAATGACTTGCTTTCCTTCAGGAAGATATACTAGCTCCCATGTTGATTCTTTTCTATTGCATGCATTTCTTCATCCATGGCCTCACACCACTTCTTATCTTTAATTATTTCTTCATAATAAATAGGATCAGCTCTCTACTGAAAATAAAGCAAAATTAATCATTTTATCTTCATTTTCTTCATACCTTAACTGGTCATATATCTCTTGTACATTCCTCATTCGACCTTGCTACTACTACTGATGAGTCCGATGATGATGAATGTGCCTCATTACCTGGTCTTTGCATGCTTTTTGGATGTTTTCATTTGAAGATTTGCCCCTTTATAAAATGGGTGTCCAACTTGTTACATTGTTTTCTCTTCCTTCTTTTGCTTCAGGCATAATGATAGGTGCATTTTTCTTTGCTTGTGGCTGCTCCACTTCTTGTGCATCTTCCCAAGATGCTTCCTCAATGAATTGAACATCTCTGCTGATTATCAGCTCCTTAGTAACTAGATTATACAATTTGTAAGCTTTTGATTGCTCACTATACCCAATGAAAATGCACTTCTCTCCTCTGTTATCCCATTTTGATCTTCTGATCTTCTTTGGCACATGTGCATATGCCACACATCCAAAAACTCTCAAGTGTTCAACACTTGGTTTTCTTCCACTCCATGCTTCTTGAGGTATTTTATTCCTCACACTCTTCGTAGGACATCTATTCAGAAAATATACTTGATGTCCCAACTGCTTCTGCCCATAATTCATCAAACAATCCTCTTGCTTTCAACATACTTCTTGTCATTTCTTAAATGGTTTTGTTCTTTCTCTTAGCTACACCATTCGATGCGGTGTATACCTTGTTGTGAATTGCTTCTTGATCTCATGCTCCTTACAGAATTTTAAAAACTCATTTGATATATACTCTCCCCCTCTATCAGTTCTCAATGTTTTTATATAATGGCCACTATGCTTCTCAACCATGGCCTTGAACTGTTTGAATACTTCAAATGTTTCTAATTTATTTTTCAGAAAATAAACCCATGTCCTTTTGCTAAATTCATCAATAAAGGTAATGAAATATAAAATTTTATTCATGGAGGGAGTTTTCATGGGACCACACAAATCTGAATGTATAAGCTCAAGAGGTGAGCTTGCTCTCCATGATTTACCTGAGGGAAAATCATTTCTATGTTGCTTCCCAATATGCATGCCTCACAAACCTTATCTGGTTGTTCAATAGGAGGAAATCCTTTAACCATTTACTTTTTATAAAGAACATTCAATCCACCAAAACTCAAGTGCCCATACCTGAGATGCCAAAGTGTGGATTGATCAATGTTAACATTTTAGAAAGGTGTTGCACGATACACTTTGTATTCTCAAGGGAAACATTCTATTTTATGTCATCTACATTGTTGCAATTAGCTTGTTGCTTCCACCTTTATCATATAAAATACATTCTCCATTCTCAAACTTCACCTTATATCCATTTTGGACAAGTTGTCCAATACTTGAGAAGATTATACTTCAATCTGGAACAAAGAAAACATTATGTATATGCTTGGTGAGAATGGATACAATACCTTTACCCATCACAGGAACCTTATTGTTTGTTCCCATCTTCACTTCAAATCTGATTACTTCATCTATATTACTAAACATCTCTTTATTTCCACACATATGATTATTGTAAGCACTATCCAAATACCATACTTGCTTGTTTCCTTGCTCAACTACATTACAAGTTAAAAGGAAAGCTCCACCCATTTCCTTCTTCTTTGGTTCACTTCTTTTGCATTAGAGAATCTTGCATTATGATTATGATTTCTCATATCATATTCTTTCTTTTTTATTCACTAGCATAATGTCCATAATTTTTACAGTAATAGCATTACACATTGGATTTATCATACCTTTGTGAAGAACCACCTCTGGAAGTGTTATTGCTCCTTCCTCTTTTTATGGCTCTTGTTTGTGGCTCTTGATAGTGGTTATGACTTCCACCTTCTTGTTGGTTGTTAAATCTTCCTCTTCCTTTGTTGTATGCTCCTCTCCCCTACCTCTAACATTTGTGTTTGTTTTGAAGGCTTGTTCATTGGAGGAGCTTGTTGATCTACTCATCCTCTATTCATGGGTTTACAAATAACCCATTAGCTCATCAACACTCATTTTTTTTAATTCCTTAGACTCTTCTATTACTACCACAACTGGGTCAAATCTGACTGGAAGGCTTCTCAATACCTTCTCTATGATTTTATGCTCTTCTACCACATCTCCATTTGTCCTCATTTGATTGAAAATGGTCATAGTCCTTGTAAAGAAGTCATTTATAGACTCTGAGTCTTTCATGAGAAGATTTTCAAACTCTCTCCTTAGCATCTGCAATCTTACAACTTTCACCTTGTCACTTCCTTGATAAGCATTTTGCAAGGTGTCCCAAGCTTGCTTGGAGTTAATAGTTGTTGTTATCCTTGGAAATACTAAATCGTGACTACATTCTGGATGTAGCTCAAATATTTTCATCCTTTCTTCTATTTTCCTTCAAAGCATTCTTTTATGCTTGTGTCAATGCATTAAATGCAACCTAGTCTGCTACCTCTGTATAGCCTCCTTCAACCAATTCCCATAGCTCTTGAGAAGATAACAATGTCTTCATTTTAATACACCAGATATCATAATTTTTCCCATCAAATATTGGGGGTTGTTGCCATGATTTTTGTTGGAAGCCATTACAACTCAACCCAGAAAATAAAAACACAAACCCATAAAATATTGAGCTCTTGTTTGCTCTGATACCAATTTGTTGGCAAAATTTAGTGCCAAATACAACCAGTAAGGGAAAGACACAACCAGAAAATACAAATAAAATAGACACACACAAAATATATTATATTAATTTGAGAAATTTTACAATCTCAAAGTTGTTGCTCTATTTTTCAATTGTTTCTCTTCTTGTGTCCAAATCTTCTTTCCTGTGTTACTGCACAAATTTCTCCCTCTTTTTGTATTCTTCTTCTTTGTATTTTCTCCTGCGAGCTCTTTGCTCTCTATTCTTAATCCATACATTGTATTATGTTGTTGCATTTTAATTTATATAACCCCTCTTTTTAATTTTACCATTGTTGTAAATATATAAAAATATATGTACTTTTCCTTTCTTTGTGCAAATAAGCCCCAAAAAATTACAGACTCAAAATAATATAAAATGCCACATATATATTAGAATATATTGGGCCCCATTCAAAAATCCATGACAAACCATATAAAATAAATTGGACCTAAAATATTATGTGACAATTACATTCCTGGACTTTAAATTTGCGGGTAGGAGAGATGAGGATGGCTCATGGAATAAAGTCACGTGGAAAGTGGCTTGGTGGGGAGTGAAATATTTCAATGGTGTACAAACTTCAATGACCGAACAAACGGACCAAAAAAATTAATATCCTGTCAAAGCATTATTAGTAGGGGCGGATTAAAACAAGATTTATGCTATTCTACCACATCTCCATTTGTCCTCATTTAATTGACAATGGTCATAGTCCTTGTAAAGAAGTCATTTATAGACTCTGAGTCTTTCATGAGAAGAGTTTCAAACTCTCTCCTTAGCATCTGCAATCTTACAACTTTCACCTTATCACTTCCTTGATAAGCATTCTACAAGGTGTCCCAAGCTTGCTTGGAGTTAATAGTTGTTTTTATCCTTGGAAATATTGAATCTGTGATTGCATTCTGGATGTAGCTCAAATATTTTGCATCCTTTCTTCTATTTTCCTTCAAAGCATTCTTTTGTGCTTGTGTCAATGCATTAAATGTAGCCTGGTCTGCTACCTCTGTATAGCCTCCTTCAACTAGTTCCCATAGCTCTTGAGAAGAGAACAATGTCTTCATTTTAATACACCAAGATATCATAATTTTTCCCATCAAATATTGGGGGTTGTTGTTAAGAGTTGTTGTTAGAAGACATTACAACTCAACCCAAAAATAAAAACACAAACCCACAAAATATTGAGCTCTTGTTTGCTCTGATACCAATTTTTGGCAAAATTTAGTGCCAAATACAACCGAGAAGAGAAAGACACAACGAGAAAATACAAATAAAATAGACACACACAAAATATGTTAATATTAATTTGAGAAATTTTACAATCTTAGAGCTATTGCTCTATTTTTCAATTGTTTCTCTTCTTGTGTCCAAATCTTCTTTATTGTGTTGTTGCACAAATTTCTCCCTCTTTCTGTATTCTTCTTCTCTATATTTTTCTCCTCGAGTTGCTGCTCTCTATTCTCTATTCATACATTGTATTATGTTATTACACTTTAATTTATATATCCCCTCTTTTAATTTTACCGTTGTCATAAATATATAAAAATATATTTACTTTTTCCTTTGTTGAAAATAAGGCCCAAAAATTACAAACTCGAAATAATATAAAATGCTACATATATATTAGAATATACTAGGCCCCATTTAAAAATCCATGGAAAATCGTATAAAATAAATTGGACTCGAAATATTATGTAGACCAATACATTCCGAGACTTTAAAATCCGTGGGTAGGAGAGATGAGGATGGCTCACGGGATAAAGCCGCGTGGAAAGTGGCTTGGTGGGGAGTGAAATATTTCAATGGTCTACAAACTTCAATGGCCAAACAAATGGCCCAAAAAATTAATATCCATGCTAGTATGGTTGGTAGGGGAGTGGATAAAAATAAGATTTGAAATTTCCTGGGGCTCGAGATTAGACCAGCAATAAATAATTCTAACATAATCAACAGATTCATCTCCATCCATGTGAGGAAGGATCAAAAGAAAAGCTTCCACCATATTTAGTACAAGATTTGGCGAGTCAAATTATTGCAACTCTTCATCAAAATAGACACGGTCAGTCCTTATTATACACAAGCTTGTGCCTTATTTGCTAGATTCTTCATTAACACCAAAATTGGGCTCGTTTGCTTCTTCCATATTATTTGAAGAATCCATTCTAATTTAGGTGGTCACTTCCATTATTGCCATTTCAAGAGGATTCATACAAATTATAGTATGGAAAAATCTTTCTACTTTGTGGTCACATGGGAATACTGCCTAAAGGAAAGTGTTGCATATGCTGCAACAAACTAAATGTCATGAGGATCACGGTGAAATAATTATTGTCACTTGAGGAAACCCATGTCTTTTGTTTGTTTGCATAATCTTATTCCATGAGAATTTGTCTTGTTCTTTCATTTGGTCAAACACTTTGAAACCTATTAAACTTCCACACTTAGCATATATCAAAATAAATAGATATTACAAGCATGAACAATGTAATGGAAATTAACTATTGGAAAAGGTCACCAAAATTTGACACTTTCTAGCATGAGCATCTTCAAAGTGGATGATGCCTTCGGCGAATAAATATTACTTTTTAATCATTTTTAAATAATAGTCATTATAGGACTAAACTATTTGTTAAGTGATGATTGAGAATTTATGTAGTTTCATTAAGTGCCAATTTGTAGGTCATCAAAATAACGAGTTATTATCAAATAATAATAATTGCATATCCATATTATATCATCAAAGTCAATAAAGTCATCAATGTCAAACTTCATCATTTTAATGGATGTATTTTCGTGAAACCGACATTCAAGTTGTTTCACTTTATAGGAGGAAGTTATACAAATAACCCAATATGGAAATTAAGATTCAATTCAATATTCATTGAGTAAGTAGTAAGACATTGAAGGATGAAGGCGTCGAGAGGAAGGAGTTCGGTCACCGACCTCTCATCGATCACCAAGAGTTAGGGCCACATAAAGCTATGGTGGCATTTTTCGATTCTGTGCTCTATTTTAAGTGTTCCTTTTGTGTGTAGTGTGCTTCAAAGTGTTTTTTTGTGTGGATAAATGAAAAATTCACATTTGGGGAATATAACACCAATGTTCCATTTCCATTATGTTGAATTCAATGAGATGAGAAACTAATCCTATGTATTTTCCTTCTATAAAAATATAGTGGAAAAACTAAAGCACGAGATGTAACACAACATCATGACACTTGAAGAGGATGAAAAGGGGTTGATACTTTGGACAAGGGTTCATTTTTTATGAACAGAGGTTCATATTTTGAATTGGGGTTCATTCCGGATGAACAAGGGCTCATGCCAAGGGTTTTGGTGATCTTTTGTAAAACCATCAATGTGCAAGATCATGAGCAAGCAGAGATGAGCAAGTTACATAAGAAGTGTGAATGTTTTTTTAACCTTGTTCACACTAAGGGGGAATGTTAGAAAATTAGTGTTCGCTCGGTAATTTTTAATTTATCACGTGGTAAATTACATCAATACATAGTAAATAGTACATGGGTGGTTATTTGGTATATAGGTTTAACCATATTAAACCTATTATTATAATATTGTTATGAGTGATTAATATATTACAAGCATGATTTACAATAATTATTCAAGTCCAATAGTCATATGATTTTAAGAGAGAATCATGGGTTGTTGATTCCCTATTCATAGGATATGTTTGCCTATATATTTGTAACCTTGTCTTAATGAATCGATTAACAAAGAAGATTATATATTATTATGTGTTTTATTTTTGAAAGCTCTCACCAAATATTCATTTTCCAAACAAATTGAGCTTTAGAAAGTTACTTCAAGTTCCAATGCTTATAAAATTGTTGCAACTCTCAAACTTTGGACCCGAAAAAGCGATTATCATTCACAAATAAACTTTCTATAGTCAAACAAGCATGTTTCCTCAAACTTGTAAAGTCATCAAATACATACTATTGACCATTTTTGGTCAATCATCAAAAGGGGGTACCATTTTTTTCAACTACCAGGATAATGTGCAAACCATGATTGAAGAATTATAAAGCTCCTTATAAATGATTGGAAGAATGCATAATTAACAAACATCTATAAGACATTTTATGTTTTTGGTAATCAAGACCATTCATTATAATCCGGGAACTCGGTTGGAAAGAAAGAGTTGTTATATTTGTCTCAACACGGGTGATTTATAGAAAAGAAAATTGTTGAGGTAAAAGGAATATTGTGATCAAGAATGATTTCTTGGGAATGACTTATGTGGATGGATTGCATGAGCTAAGGAATATAATGGTAGAGGTCTTGTTAGAGAACATTGGGAATGGAAACCTTCTTTGTGAGAATGAGCACGCATCACTCTTTCAAAATGGACTTAGTTTTTTTAAGGAAAAATACATTTAAACGGCCATCAAATTCCACCTTTCCAAATCATTGGTCATTGGCATTTAAAAACCCATAGGAGACCAAGTTATAAAGCATTGGAAGGTTATATTTTTTAAAAAAATAATGTGATGTTCATTTGACCGTCAAATTCAACGCCAAGCATCAGCAGAGTCCATGTGGTGCAAGATCAATGGTCAAAGCGAGGATACCTATCATCATTCTAAAGAAATTCAAGGTAGATCCATTCTCAGTAGACCTCAAGTCCACAGAATAAATCAGTTTCATAAATTTTTTAGGTTGAGAAAATTCAACAAGGTCAAAGGAGCTACGTGGCAACATTTTATAAAGCTAAAAAGTTTGATCCATGAGTCAAAGCCACAATAAAAGTTTGAAGGGTTAGTGTTGTGCGAAAAGGTCAAAGTTGAGATGCAAAGGAATGATAAGTGGTAATATAATATGGAACATTTCCATGGAACCAAGTGAATGGGAATTCTTATTGGTTTTCCCTTCACAATTTGATAGGGATATTTTAAATAAAAAGTAACTATGAAGGTTCATTGATCTATAAAGAATATAAACTCACAAATTAAACACTTTTGTTCTACTTTATACAAGTTTGGAGGAAACAAAATAATATAAACACACAAACACCAACAAGTTTTATCTTGGAAACCTCTAGAGGAGGAAAAACAGTCGGGAAGGGAAATTGCTCTTTCTTCCCACTTTTATTGGCCAATTCAAAACAATAAGTACAAAAATTACAATAAGTATGAAAGAGAAGTAGATAATATCTCACACTTCCTCCCAATTACTTGCTTTGCTCTGTCTCAACACTCCTTTCTTCTACAAAACACAATTCTAGCACTAAGAAATTTTTTCTCACTTGCTTTCATGCTTCGATGCCTGATTTTCATCTTCAAACATATATTTATAGCCTTTCTCATGTCCTGTCATGCACTGGAGAATGGGAAAGGTCATGGAGGAGAAGAGACACAAATAACCTTTCAAATTTTGAGGTTGTTTGTTTCATATTTTATTTTCTATCTAAAAGATCTAGGACCACCACCCAATGCAAACTAGTGGTCCCAAGACTGCTGCCCTGGTTGGGCGGTGGTTCTGTAACCACCACTCTACATAGAGTGGAAGTCATGTTAATATAAAGATAGAACCTCTGTATATTTATTTTCCTTCTTCATGTTGATTGATCTGATGAAGTAGAGTCATTTTGGATCCCTATGGATCACACCTCCCCTACTTAGGAGGCTTTTGGTCCCCCAAAAATCTTAGTGGGGGAGTAGATGAGGAAATAATTCCCTCACTTGCTCCTTCAAGTACCACGGGCTGCCTTGGTGTCTTTCCTTTCAGTCCAATCTGCCAAGACTCCTACGGACCTCTCCTAGTCTCTCTGACCGACCTTTTCTTTGAGCACTACATCCTCCTCCAATTCACCTCATGAGTCAAGATGCAATCCTCAATGGAAGGTAGCAATTATAGTCCTTCATCTTCATCTAGCATGGATGGCTCATATAGGTGTAAGTTCTCACAATTTACTATAGAGTACATCCTCATAAATGATGGTAAATCAAGTCAAAAGGCATTTTCTCAACCTACTCCAATATGGTGAAGGGCCCATATCGTAGTGGCTTGAGCTTCCGTGCTTTGACCTTGTAGTCTCTCCTTCTCAAGTAAAGCCAAATCTATCTCCAACATGAAGCTTATGTTCCCTCCTATGTTGATTGTGCCTAGCTTTGTACTTGGCTTGAGATTTCTCTAGTTGTTCTTTGACTTTGAGATGGATTTTCGGATCCTCTCAATGAATTTGTTTTCTCTAGTCACCTTTGTGTCTCATGTCTCTCCTCATCCTACTTACCCAACTGCTATGTCAATGGATTTGTAGGTAGATATCCCAAGCATGCTTCAAATGGTGACTTCATAGTGGATGTGTGTACTGCCTGGTTATAGGAATGTTGAATGTAGGCTAAGGACTCATCCCAAGTCCTTGGGTATTTTCTATTATACCCTTTGATCAATATGTACCAAAGTCCTGTTCACCACCTCTGTCTATCCATCTGTCTGTGGATGGAAAGTTGTGCTCCTCTGTAACCTGGTATCCATCTTGTCCCACAAAGTAGTCCAAAACTTCCCCAAGAACCTAGAATCCCTATCAAAAACAATAGACTTTGGCAAACCAAAATGCACCCATACATTAGCAAAGAAAAGATATGCTACCTCATGTGCTTTTATTGTCTTTTTACATGCCATAAGAATACACATCTTACTGAATCTATCAACAACAACATAGAGATAGTCATGGCCATGTTTAGACATAGGTAATCCTCCTACAAAATCCATAGAAATGTCCTCCCATGGATGAGTAGGTATTGGAAAAGGCATATACAAACCCTCCTTCCTAGTCTTAGGCTTGTTGGTACAACAAAGTTTACATCCACGTATAAATTTTGATACTTCTTCTTGCATATTGGGCCAATACATGTACCTTTGCAAGTGGGCTAGGGTCTTACCAACACCGAAATGTCCCGCTACTTTTGAGGTATGTGCTTCCCTCATCAATAGAAGTCTTTCTTCTTTAGGCACACAAAGCTTCCCCCATCGGTAGAGCAGCCCATCCTTGAGATAACAATCTTCAATCCCTATCCTTTTAGTCCCTTGGGACTGCAACTGCTGAAATGTCACCCCAAAGTCTTTATCTAGGCATATGCCTCTTCGTAAGCTTCCTTTGTGAAGGGCTCGATCTGAGAGATAGTGGCCAAACAGAGAAAACTTCTCCTATGTGGGTGGCCTAGACAACATGTCTGCCACCAATTTTGTACTACCCTTCTTGTATTTGATCACCAGATGGAACTACTGAAGGAACCCCATCCATTTGTAGTGCCTTGCCTGCTGTAATTTAGATTTAGATTGTGCTTGCAAATACTGGAGAGGTTTGTGGTCAGTGTGCACAATAGTTTCTTTACCCAACAAATAATGCTTCCATTTTTAATTTCTGAACTAGTGCATACATTTCCTTATCATATATTGAATATCCTTTAACTTTTGAAGTGAAAGTTTCAGAATGATAGCATACGGGTTTACCTCCTTGAAGAAACATTGTGCCCATAGCGTAATCATTGGCATCTGTCTCTACTTCAAAAGGTTGTTGCAAATTAGGAAGAGAAAGTATTGGAGCATGACTAATCTTGTATTTCAATAACTCAAAGGATTTGTCTTGTTCCTTACCCTAGTCAAAACCCTTACTCTTTGTGGCCCTTTGTGTGTAGAGGTGTTGCAATTGTGGAGAAGCCCGGAATGAACTTCCGCATGTATTGTATTGCTCCCACAAAACTCCTAGTCTCTATGGCTCCTGTTGGTGTTGGCCAATTAGTGATGGCTTCCACCTTCTTTGGATCCACTCGTAGCTCTCCTCCTCCAACCACGTGCCCAAGATAGACAAGTGACTGTTTGGAAAATTCACATTTCTTCATATTACAAAGTAGTTGTTTCTCCTGAGAACTTGCAAGACTTGTTGTAAATGAGTTAGATGTTCTTCCCATGTGGCACTAAAAATCAAGATATCATCTAGATATACAATGACACATGAATCTATGAAATCCCGCAATACATCATTCATCAATCTCATAAATGTAGTGGGTGCATTGCATAACCCAAAAGGAAGTACTAACCATTCATACAAACCCTGTTTTGTCTTGAAGGCAGTCTTCCATATATCCTCCTCCTTCATTTATGACTTGGTGATAACCTGACTTGAGATCAACTTTGTGAAAAATTTGGCATGTTGAAGCTGGTCCAAGAGATCATCTATGTGGGGAAGTGGATATCTGTTCTTTATGGTGATCTTGTTCAAAGTGTGGTAGTCGATGCACATTCTCCAAGAACCATCCTTCTTTGGCACCATCACAATAGGTGAACCACATGGTGAGGTGCTCGGACGTATCACCCCTTGGTCTAGTAGTTCTAGAGTTGTTTCTTTACTTCAGTACTCTCAAGCAAGGATTTCTATACAACCCGATGTTTGGTAGAGGGGACTCTAGAAATAGCTGAATCTCATGCTCTACTTCCCATTTTGGTGGTAACCCATTGGGAGCCTGAAATACTTCTAAAAAGACTGAATAATACTATCCAAATCATGTTTTTCCTTGGTTAGAAATCTGAAAACTTCTACCCCATCTTGTTTATCCTTTAACAAAAGTAAACAAAATTGATTATGATTTTCCTGAATAAGTCATTTTGCTTGGTTAGCACTCACCATAGTAACATGTGTCTTACGTTGGTGTGCCCGGATGTTGTAGTTGATCCCATCCTTGACCCATCTATACTAGTTTTCCCTTCTCATAAATATAGCATCCCTAATATACAAGTAAGGACTCCGAATACAACATCAAAAGCATCAAGTGGAATAACGTCAACTTCAAAACATCAATATACTGGGAATTTATCCCAAACTTGACCTTACATCTTCTTGTTACCTGAATTTCAACACCCTTCTTCACCCAACCCAAAGGATAAGGGTGTGGATGCTCGTAAGTCTCAAGACCAAGCTTCTTTACAACTACTTTAGAAATCAAGTTAGACTGAGAACCGGTATCAACCAAAGCATTTACCTTAGTTCTCTTGATTTGGATTTTGATCTGGAATAGTCTACTCATCTCTCTTCGATTGTCCATGTTGGTGGCCATGCATCCAAGCCTTTCATCTACATCAGAGTCATCTTGATTTCCACCTCCCCTTCTATTTTTATAGTTGTCATGGACTTCTTTGAGTCCTTGGTTTGGTTCTTGGATGTAACTCTGAAAACTTCCAACATGTAGCGTCAGTATGACCATTGATATCATAGTTCTTGCAAAAATTCTTGGGATCTTTACAAGTATTTAAAGTAGTGGCAAGCTTGTTTACCTTTCCCTTTCCACTTACCCTTGTTACTTGTTTTCCCATACTCTTTTTTTCTACTGATTTTTTGATTGCTTTTCCCTTGGCTCTGCTTCTCCTTGCTTCTTTTCATCATCTATGTAGTATGCTTACACACACATGCCTCATTGAGATCTTTGGGCTTTGTGGAGATGAATTTTCTTGAAGGTGAGTGTGAAGTCCTCCCAAGTACTTAGTTAGAATATCCTCATCCTCCAAGTCCATGTTTAGCAACATGGCCTACCTCAAAACTCCGTAGTATAGTCCTGCACACTTTGACCATTACCTTGTCTAAAATACTGCCATTTAATCATTTGGTTAGTCTTGTGGCCAATAGGATAGAAGTTAGCTCTAAGTAATTCTTTAAATTCTTGCCAAGATTTCACAATAGGATGCTTCTTCTTTTCACAAGTGGTTAGATGGGTTTCCCACCAAACCAGAGCATGTCCCTCCATTTTGAGATGTGCAAAGGTGATCCTTTGTGCCTCAGTGACATTATGGATGCTAAAGTAGACTTCTAACTATTTTAACCATTTATCAAGCAACTCTACATCTACTTGTCCTTCAAAGCTTTTAATCTCAACTTTCATCTCAACTTTAAAAGGAGTATGATCAGATTTTACCTTTTCTCTTGTGTTTGAAGTCTCTTCTTCATGCTCTTCCCCATAATCTTCCTCATGGTGGCTCTTCCCTATGCCAAAATTTTCAGCTAAGCCTCGAACCCATTGAGTCCATGGAGTCTTTCTTGATAGAAGTTGTCTTCTACAAATCTACAAGTTCTTCTTTACCTTCTAAACATCCTATCCATCATGGTCTCCAGCATCTCGATTCTACGGACCAAGTTCTCTTCCTCCATTTGTCCCCTGAATTCTCTATTTCCACTTTCTTGTAGAAATTTCTGGATCGCAAGGTAAAGCCTCTTCACCTTTAGATCTTGTCATTGTCATACAAATCCAAGAACGAATACCACAGTCCTGGATACTTGTTAGCTCTGATACCAAAATGATCTGTAAACTCTTCAACTTTGGAATTATCCACAGAATCACAAATTAAATGTTGTTGTTCTACTTTCTATTAGAAAATGACAGAGATAGCTAGTGAATGAATTTTTCTTATGCTTAGAATCAACAATTGTAGGAAAGGAAAGAATATAAACTCATAAACACCAACAAGTTTTATCCTGGAAACCTCCAGAGGAGGAAAAACCAGTCGGGAAGGGAAATTGCTCTTTCTTCCCACTTTTATTGGCCAATTCAAAACAATAAGTATAGAAATTACAATAAGTATGAAAGAGAAGTAGATAATATCTCACACTTCCTCCCAATTACTTGTTTGCTCTATCTCAACACTCCTTTCTTCTACAAAACACAATTCCAGCACTAAGAACTTCTTGCTCACTTGCTTTCATGCTTTGATGATCTTATTCTCTTCTACAAACATATATTTATAGCCTTTCTCATGTCCTCTCGTGCACTAGAGAATGGGAAAGGTCATGGAGGAGAAGAGACATGAACAACCTTTCAAATTATGAGGTTGTTTGTTTCATATTTTATTTTCTATCTGAAAGAGCTAGGACCGCCACCCAATGCAGACCGATGGTCCCAGGACCGCGCCCCAGCTGGGTGGTGGTTTTGTAACCGCCGCTCTGCATAGAGCGGCGGTCTTGTTACTATAAAGATAAAACCTCCACATACTTATTTTCCTTCTTCATGTTACACTGCGAAATATAAAGCATACATGATAATTTAGTATTAGCTCGCATTTCTAAAGGAATTAAAGCCTGATTTTGTGAGCTAACCACGGTTGGATGAATGGAAAAGGTCAAGGAAGCTTACACATGGGAAAACTCAATCTTTGAGCCAATTAGAGGCCACCAAGTGTTGCTCTCATGTTCATCCTAATAGACATATTTTCAAATAGCCATATTTTTCAATCTATAGCTCCAAATTTAATAAAATTGGTCTCATTGGAAAGCTATAATCCTAATCTTCATGATGGAATCATTAAAATCAAAAATTAATGGCATTTACAGGGGGAAAGGGAAAAACAAATTTGACATATGTATTCAAAGTTCAGCTAACTCAGAGTCAAGCCAAATTCGACTGTGAAGGCCAAAAATAAACAATTTTGCATAGCGAGAATGCGAGGTTGCATGGAAATAAAAGGATAATTTTATTATTTTACAACAATAAATATAGAATTGAATTATTTTTAACCAAAATTGTGCAAAAAAGGTCAGCACGAATCGCTAGTGTTCTTTTATGCATGAGTGGCTATTTCTGGATTTATGTCCAAACAACTAGTTAGGTTAATTTTAGTATAGGCTATTTTTAGAGATTGGGCGCAAATCTCTTGTATTTAAATAGTGCTTGTGCACAATTTTAAGGGGGCTGATATTTTTCCAAACTTGTATGCAGAACTTTGTACTTATACACCTTGTGGATGAATAAAAGACTATTTTTCCTCCAATTTCAAGCTTTGTGAAGTGTCTTTATAGCAAATTAGAAGCACGTTTCAATGAGTAATAGTATTTTTGCATGATAATAATCTTACACCATCTACTTCTAGTAGTTTGGTTTTGATAATTCCTTTCAAAGTTTGATTAAGGCTTACTCCTCTAATTCTTGGTTTTCTATCCTTCTCAATGGGACTCCTTGTGGGTTCTTCCTAAGTACACAAGGATTGCGGCAAGGGGACCCACTCTCCCTCTTTTTTTTTATTCTCATGGCTGAAGATTTTAGTAGGAGACTCAATTTCTAAGCTCGTATTGGTAGGATCAAAGGTATATCTCCTGCTAGGGGAGTGGATAATGTCTCACACCAACATTTTTTTGATGACATGATACTTGTTGGAGAAGCTACAATACTAGAAGAAAAGATTTTAAAACAATTTTAGATGACTACATGGAGGTTTCTATGCAACTTGTGAACTATAGAAAAAGCTCTATTTATTTTTTAAATAATATGGAAGGAAGGAGCAAGAAGATTGCTGAAATTTTAGGATGTGATATCAAATCCTTCCTTACATTTTATTTGGGCATGCCTTTAGGAGATAAGAGACCTCTTAGTGGTAAATGAAACTTCCTTATCGAAAGGTTTGAAAAGAAATTGGAAAGGTGGAAAGAAAATCTTCTATCACACGCTGGGAAAATCACTCTTCTTAGAAGCTCCCTCCAAAGCCTCCCGGTGTATGTGATGTCCCTTTATTAGCTACCTTTGAAGATAGCTGAAATACTTGAAAGTATCAAAAAATGTTTTCTATGGAGTGGAACTAAAAGCAAAGACGGTATTCATTTGGTGGCACTGGCGAATAGTATGTAAACCTTAAAATATGGGTAGTCTAGGTCTAAGAGACTGGACTAAAATGAACAAAATCCTTATTAGCAAAAATTGGATGGAGACTTATTAGCGAAGAAGGGGCTTAGATAAAAATCTTAAAAAATAAATATTGGGAGGATGCTAATGATGAGAGATGGATTTTTAAACCTGCATATTTGATTAACTCGAGCATTTGGAAAGCCATAAATTGGACAAAATATATTGTGGAAAAAGGATGCGAGATGAAAAATAGGTGATGGTAGGAAAATTTTATTCTTGAGCGATAAATGGGCAAGCAAATTTAAGTTAGAAGATAAATTCCCTCTAATATCTAAGTTGTTGGAAGTGAAATATGGGAGGATGGTTAGAAGCGCTTAATGGAAGAAGGAGTTTTTCAAACATGGAACCTCACATGTTAAATGGAAAAATTTGAAAACTTCCTACATAACCAGTTGTCCTTTAACAAAAATGATCAAGAAAAATAGTTTAGCACGGGGAAGAAAATGGTTTATCTTCAATAAAGTTTTCCTATGCTAAATTTTTTTAGGGTGAGGTTAGTGAGGAGGATGTATTAGTTGGTAAAATATGGAACAAGAATATCACTCCCAAGGTCAACACTTTCAGTTGGCTTATTGTTAACAATAAGATCCTAAGCTGTTGAAAACCTTACTAAAAGGGGTTTCCACATGGTGAACAGGTGTGTCTTATGTGAAAATAATTTGGAGATAGTCAATCATTTGTTTATGGAATGCACTTTCTCTCTCCAAGTTCTAACAACTATTTTAGCTTTGTTCTTTGTCAAATGGGTTATCTCTAATGAGATCAAATTTGCTTACGTCCGATGGTGTTTTCCTTTCAATAGCCAAGGCCTTAAAAATATTTGGATCATGAGACTTGGACACGTTTGGTGGGAAGTTTGGAAAGAAATAAATAGGAGAATCTTCAAAGGAAATAGTCTATCAAACAAGCTTATTTCTAAAAGATGCATACAAGTTGTTAAGAACAATTTCTCTATCCTTAAAAATAAAGAACTAGAAATATTGGAAAGAGAAAAACATATTTTGAGTAATCTGGGCCCTCCCATGTAACACTTAGCCTATGAAAAGTAATCGTAGAGAAGGAATTAAATGGAGCCATCCTCCGAAGGTTTTATTAAACTAAATTTTGATGGAGCATCCAAGGGGAATCCGAGGAAGGCGAGTGGAGGTGGTATTTTCAGGATTCTAAAGGTAATTTTTTTCTTTCCTTTTTCTTTACTACTGGGTATACAATCAAACCATGTGGCTAAGGTAGTGGTTATGTTTTAGGGGAGTTAAACCGGTGTAAGAGAGAGGTTTTAACTCCTTGATAGTGGAAGGTGGTTCTATGGATACAATATTTTACATGTTGGGCATAAACACCATTTCTTTATCCATAGAAGACTTCATAAAAAGCTCCAAAAGCATAATGTCATCCTTTACCTCTATATCTTTCAAACACATATATAGGGAAGGAAATAGCATGGCGAGATATCTTTGCAAATAAGGGGGTGGGGGCTAAAGAGTTTAATGTTGTTGATAACCTAGCAAGTTTGGATGAACATACACTTTGAACTCTCAAAGGGGACCTTGACCCCAAATCCATATCCCTATTATGATGTACTTTATAAATTGCATTGATGATAAGAACATGTTTTTAGAGGTTATGGATTCACATGTTGCACTTGTGCCAAATTTTACATCTCAGCTCTTCAAAGGTGGGAAAGAAGGGGCATATTTTCCAAATATTTTCTTGTTTTTCCGATCTGCATTGTGAAATTGGTTTGTCGAGGAGTAAAAAAATAAAGGTAATTTTGAGTTGGAAGAACAGGAAAAAGGGCTTCAACAAAGCACTATGGGTGGGGATTTAGTTAGGCCAGAGCACGCTTCATGCCGAGAAATCTCAAAGGAGGCTACTATGTTGTTAGATAAAGCTAGGTTATTAAGTTTTTTTAGTACGTTTAATGGGTATGATGAAAATCGAGTGCTCAAATTTCCGAGATCATGGAATGAAGGTCATGTCTATGTTCGAATGTCTCTTTCAGTATCTCTCTAAAGTTCATTGCTAAATTCACTGGCCTATCTTTGGAGGGAAGGTGTGTTTTCAAGCCCAAAACTGACTATAGCCTGGAAGTTGACCATTTTATGGAAGGTAAGGGTTTTCTAAAAAAAAATTTGATGGAATTAATAGAGAAGAATTACCCTCGCCATGTGATGAAATTTCCCTTTTCTCGTGTCTTATATAACGTTGGAGGGTCGCTATAAGGTTGTTTATGGCTACCACTTCCCCATGCTTAACCATATTAAAAACGGCAGACTGTATAATTTCCCCAAATTCCTCTTTTTGTATTTGGCTAAGCCTATGGAATAGGTTCTTAAAGGTACTTTTTCCTACCCCCTGCATCAAGGTCTCCTTAAAATCTTGGTAAAAACGGGACTCCCAAAATTTGGAAAAAGGAAAAATTTGGGGCCAAAACAGAAATTCCTAGACTGGTGGATGATAATAAATTGGTGGCCAAAATAACTATATCTAGTTTGGCTAAGGAAAATGAGAAGAAGAAAAGGAAAGTGGATGAGGCTCTTGATAATCAAGTTAATATTGAAGTTAGCTCTGAGTCAAGGGACCAGGAAGAGGGTAATGTTTAGATGGACAACAACAGGGAGAGGCATAAGGAGGCTCAAGAGGATATAGGCAATGAACTGGAAGATCTAGACGGTCGTCCATCCTTTAAGAATGGAAAAGCAAGAAATCCCAAATAATAACTCGGAAAATACTGATGAGGCTATTGAAAGCCTTCATGCCCTTAAATTTTCTCAGAAAAAGTTGTTCTCGGCCCAAGATTCTACGATGAAATCTAATGTTTTTCTAAAATATTTTGAAAATGGTCATTTGGATATAAACATCAATAGGCACAAGATCAACATGGTGACCATTAACTTAAGGGAGCTCTAAGAGAAAGTTGACAAACTCATTATTATTTTTCTCAAGTAAAGACCTAATAAATGTTAAAATTGAAGGAAAACATCATGCAAATCAAGGCGTCCACCTTATGAATGTGAAAATAACCTAAATTTATTTGTTGATATGATTCATACCATCTAAGAAGCCAAGAATATGGATAAGGAATTATGGCCAAAATTCCCGAACCTGATTATGAGTAGTGGAATACCACCATTGTTGGTTTGGTGAACAAGTGGAGCAGTTGTATACAGATTGTGGGAGACTTGATAAAAGAATGACTGGTCACTATGTTTTGTCTTTTATCTGTATTTTGATTTGTTGTTTAGCTATGTTGTTAGTTTTTATTGTTGTTACTTTGATGTTAGTTTCTTTTGTTGTTACTTTCAAAGTTGTTAGTATGTTTTATGTCATCTTATAGCTTCTTTTGTTTTTGTTGTAACTAGGCTTCAATGGTTATTCCCTTGGCCTCATTTTTCATTTTTGAACTTCTCATCTTGTACGGGATAGGGTCCCCTCAACCCTCTTTTACCTCTAATCAAAAAAATAATAATAATAATCTTACAACACCTCCATTAAGTCATTTTGTATATTTTATAACCCATATAAGTGTATTTCAATGCCTTTGTGAGTGTAGAATCTATCAAACAAGCAATTTTAATGAATTCCATCAGTTCTTTTACTAGTCATTAAGTGTGCTTCCGTATAAGTTAAGTCCCAAAATATTTTTATATCACCCCTTTTCCATTTTTTAGTTATTTACAGTTTACTTCTATCCCTCGGACCTTGTCAATTTTAGTATTTTTAGGGTGCTACAACAAGGAACAAGCTCACTTTGAAGGTTCTCCTTAGTCGAGGCACCCACAACTCGGAGGAGATCCCATTGTCTCGAACGAAGTTAGAGTTGGATAGCCTATCTAAATCAAAGGTGCACTTGAGCAGATAATAGTTTTTGGAATGCCCGGTGGAAACACGGATCCAGATTATTTTTCACAGGTGTTCCATAACATCATGGACTATATTTTTCAAAAAAATCCAAGTTTGATTTGTTTTTGGTAAAATCGTAGCCTTTTGGAGGTATTTTCATTAACATATCTGGTTTTTGTTGACTCAAACTACCTTTTTCATTTCAGCGAGACATGTTTCTTCCAATTTTTCATATTTTACGAGGTTGTGCATTCATGATGTTGGTTCTTAAGTGGAATTTCTTTCTCCAAGAGTTGAACCATCCAAATCCGCCTCTATTTTACCAATATCCTCCGCCAAATCATTGTTATAACCCTTATCACAACCCATATCCCTATGATCCAAATTTTTCTAATCAATATGGTCATCCCTATAACCATTATTTTGTTTAGGAATAAGTATATGTTGCAGGTTATACAGATCATGCAGGTTATGAGAGTAGTTATATGTCTAACAAAGAGTTTGACAGCGAAATTCATAAGCTAGAACAAACTCTTCAAGATCTCAATGAACAAATTAAACAATTTAAAGAAGAAGAGGACAACAAGCTCAAGGTGGAGGAACCCTATCAATGAGATGTTCCCACTTACCTTCCTCATCATAATCTAATGTCTATTCCTTGTCAGCCAATGTAGCTCATCTATCGATTACAAGTTTTCTCAATGCTACAATTGTTTCCCCCTCTCCTCCAAAATTATATTATTAACCCTTACCCATTGTCCAAACATTTCCAAATCAGGTTGAGACCCAACCTACACCTCTTCTCTCATTCTCAAGTCCAATTTGGGAAGAGGACCAATAGAAAACAATTCAAGGAGGGCAGCTTACCGAGGAAACTAGCAGACATGAATATTTTTAAAGTTTGAATAACTAGGTTCCCAAGTTTGGGTTCAATCAAATTCGACAGGTTGGAAAAAGAGTGCAAAAAATAGGTGCGAGGTTATGGAGCAAAGTAGCAAGTTTCAAACCTGAAAGCAAAGGTTAGACAAGATCTTCATCTTTCTCTTGAGTTACAAGAGGATAAAGATGTTCTAACCATGCATCAAAGTTGTCCATAAGTCATTATGAATTAGATTTGAATGGAGAGCAATTTCATATCCAATCTAAGGATTAGCAAAATTAGAGTTGCCTCATGACAAGGAACAAGATGATTTCAGATTTGTAGCATGTTTTCTAGATGAATAAACTAAAGAAAAATTCAATTTATATCAGCTTTAAAATATCCAATTTTGAAAGACGATCAAATTGAAATTGGAGGAAGATAAAGTGTTTTCGAACACTAGTGTCATCAAAAAAATGAGCAAGATGTTTTAATGAAATGCAGAGATCCCTATTGTGTAGCTTGCTTAGAAATTTTTGCAATCTTAGAAGGTTGCGAAATACATCATTGACATCATCAATCACCGTAACATATCAAGAAGTGAATCAAGATTGCAAGAAGGATGAATTTGAGTTTTCAAGTTGTATGGAGGATTAGAATGAAGAACTCAAAGTTGATATCATTGATGAACAAGTTTTCATGAAATCATTTGAGCGAGTTTAAAGAGGCACATCATATTTCAAATCATCTTTAGAATATGCTCAAGCATGAAGAAGAAGGAAAGGAAATAAAGAAAATACATAAAATCAATTTACCAATTGTGAGAAGACCATGCCCAATCATATATTTAGCTGATTTAGAACCAATATCAATTGTACCAATAGTTGTGCTTGATTTAGAGCACAAAGATGAGCTTCACATTTTCAAAAGTCGGCCCTAATACCTCCCAAAGTAAATTGCAGATCCAAGCGAGGTATTTTTCATATTTTAGATTGATCTTTTAGGCAAGTACAAATCACATTTTCAGTAGTGCCAAATGATTTTATTTTCAAGTTGATCTCATGGTCATATGTTTTTAGAAAAGGAAGTTAGTTCTCTCATCCCATATCAGGCTTTGTTTAGATTCTCATTTTTAGATGGTTATATTTGGTTAGTGTAGGTTTAATTTTTACAAAATAAGTGCTTCCACACACTATGCATGTTTCCTCTTGGAACATGTATGATTTTTCATAATTTAGGAGTTGTTTATTTCCTCCAAGTGTAGTTTTACACATGTTGTTGTTATTGTTTTTCAGTTTTTGTGGAGGAGTTTTGGTATTATTTTGGCTTGCGCATACATGGTCAAGTTTATAGGATAATTTCATATTGATATTCATGGTTGGAAGTGAGTATATTCTTGGGTTCTAGCTGGTTAGCAAGCAACCATGTAACCATGTACGAAAGTCACCAAAGATGTTGACCATTTTTGGTCAATCATCGAAAGGGAGTACCAAATTATTTTTAGTTACTTAGGATAATGTTTAAACCATGATTTAAGAATGGCAAAGATCCTTAACAATGATTGGAAGAATGCAGAATTAACAAGCATCGATCAGACCTTTTATGTTCTTGATAATCAATATCATTCATTATAATTTGGGAACTCGGTTAGAAGTATAGATTAGCTATATTCGGCTTAACACAAAGTTATTTACTGAGAAAAGAAAATTGTCGAGGCCAAAATAATATTGTGATCAAGAATGAGTTCTTAGGAATGACTTATGTGGATGGATTGCATGAGATGAGGAATATAATGGTGGAGGTCTGTTGGAGAACATCAGGAATAGAAACATTCTTTGACAGAGCATAGATCACTCTTTTAAAAATGGACTTAGTTTTTAAGGGAAAAATGTGTTTAAATAGCCATCAAATTCCACCTTTCCAAAGCATTGGTCATTGGCATTTAAAAACCTATGGGAGACTAAGTTATAAAACATTAACGGGTTATATTTTTAAAAAATTCATGTGACATTCATTTGATTGTCAAATTCAATTTCAAGCATTAGTGGGGCCACGTGGTGTAAGATCAACAATCAAAGTAGGGACATGTGTCACCATTCTAACAAACTTCAAGGTAGATCCATTCCACAAACTGAAGTCTGTGGAAGAAACTAGTTTCATAAAGGTTTTGGGTCCGAGAAAATTCAATGAGGCCAAAGGAACTATGTGGCAAAATTTTATAAAGCTAAAAATTTTCTAAGTTCACGAGGTCAAAGCCACAATATAAAGGTTAAAGGCTTAGTGTTGTGTGGAAAAGGTCAAAGTTGTGATGCAAAGGAATGAGAAGTGGAAATATAATGTGAAATATTTCCACGGAACCAAGGCTAAAACTTTTACTTATTATTAACTTGTACTTAGGTTTTATAGTGGCTCAAATCATTCAATCATCCCACACTCATATCATAATAACAATGAGTCTTTATTCATATCAAAAGATAACATGAAAGCAGGAATGTGGTGGCATTCCATTGCACTTTAAGAAGATAGACTCCAATGGATCTCAAGCCATGGAATGAGCTTCACTCTATAATATATCAGGTACCATCTTAGGTCAATGAGACACACGGTGTAGAGAGAAGAAATCCCATTGTGAAATCCAAAGCTACGCAAAGCCTTTGCAATGGCTCGCCTTTCACATTTTTACATCACGAAGTTTAATCCAAAGTTTGACACTGCGAAGGACGTGTATCTTTTCTATTGGTCAATACTTCACGGTGGGCGAGAGGAGAAAAATTTATTGAAACCGCGAAGAGCATGGATATTTCCTATTGGCTTGCTTCACAATTGTCAGTCAAAAGCTAAAGAAAGTCTAACAACCCGATAAGTGTGGGATGTTCTTATTAGTTCACACTTTGCAATATGATAGGGATATTTTAAATAAAATTACATTGTGAAGGTTTGTGTAGCCTTCTTATTGGTTTGTACTTTATAATGGAGGTAAAAGAGAGGACTGACACTATGAAATCTAAAGCATACACATCAATTTACAATTGGCTCACATTTCTAAAGGAAGCAAAGCCCGATCCTGCGAGCCAACCAGAGGTGGACACATGGAAAAAGGTTAAGGAATTTGACACATGGGTAGACTCAATCTCTTAGCCAATTAGAGGCCACCACGTGTCGCTCTCATGTTCATCTTGATAGACAGATTTTCAAATAGCCATATCTTTCAATTCATAACTCTAAATTTAATCAAATTGGTTTCATTAGAAACCTCTCGTCCTGCTCTTCATGATGGAATCATTCAAATAAAAAATTAATGGTATTTACATGGGGAAAGGGAAAATGAGCTTGACTTACGTATTCAAAGTTCACTAACTTATAGTCGATCCAAATTCGACTGTGAAGGCCAAAAATAAACAATTTTGCATGGCAAAATATAGGGTGTATGGAAATAAAAGGATTATTTTATTCTTTTGCAAGGATAAATATAGAATTGAATTATTTTTAACCAAAATTGTGCAAAATAGGTTGGTACAAACTGCTAGTGTTCTTTTCTTGCATGAGTGGCTATTTTTGGATTTGTTTCCAAACAACCAATTAGGCTAATTTTAGCATAGGTTATTTTTTAGAGCTTGGGTGGTGATCTCTTGTATTTAAACCATGCTTGTGCACAGGTTTAAGGGGGCTTATATTTTCTACAGACTTTTATGTAGAACCTTGTACTTATGCACCTTGTGGATGAATAAAAGACTATTTTTCCTCCAATTTCAAGCTTTGTGAAGTGTGTCATAACATATTAGAAGCGTGTTTCAGTGAGTAATATTATTCCTTTGCATGTTAATAATCTTACAACACCTCCATTAAGTTGTTTTGTATGTTTTGCAAGCCATATAAGTGTATGTCAATGCCTTTGTGAGTGTAAAATATGTCAAACAAGCAATTGTAGTGAAGTCTATCAATTCTTTTACCAGTCATTAAGTATGTTTCGTATAAGTTAAGTCCCAAAATATTTGGTGTATCACCCCTTTTCCATTTTTCAATTATTTTCAGTTTACTTCTATCCCTCAACCCCCATCAATTTCAGTATTTTTAGGTGATCCATTAAGGGAGCTAACCGACTTTAGAGGATCTCCTTATTCTGAGGCACCCACAACTCAGAGGAGATCCCATTTTACTGGTCGAAGTCAGAGTTAGATAGCCTATCCAAATCAAAGGTGCACTTCAGACCAATAACACATACTTCTTTCTTCATTTGTTTAATTAAACAATGAATTTCATCCAACATGTGAAGGAGACCACACAACATAAAAAAGTGTCTTTATATCATTCAAATGATGTATCAAATATTGAGCCTTATCCACTTCCATGTGATTTTGTCACATTTCTCCTTATACGGATGGATACTCATCATACGCCCTACAAACTAGTTGATACAATGAGACTCACTTGGTGTCAACATCTTCTAATAGTTTATGCTCATTTTTAGTATTTTTGAAAATCTTTGGAATTTGTTGAATCTTTTAAGACTTTGACATAAATAAGCATGCACCTCTCAAACAAGTTCTTCCACTTTTGCTACATGTTTAAATTTGTAGACTATTTTGTATGTTAGATTCATTCTATGAACCATACAATGAATGGAAATCATATATTACACACCACAGACTATTACGATTACCTTTAATTACATATGCCCCATCTACTCCAACACATACCATCTTTGTTGCAATTGAAGAATCATACATGCCACTGATCTCCTTCAAACTTATTATTACAAGTTCACAATGGTTTTTAGCATTGCAATTTTATTTTATCTTGTGATTGGCAAGTAAGTGGCGTTGTCTCGTGTTATTTTCAATAGTATAAACATGCATATATGCCCAAGAATTATTATCTACTATTGCAACCTCATCAATAGACAAAGTCACATATCTTGCACACTTAAGCTAGGCATTTCATCCAATCCCAAATATTGCTTTGGACCAGTGAGAATGAGGAAAGTGTGGGACACCAAGAAAAGAGATAATATTCTTATTTTCAAGAAAATATGGTATAGGATGACCTCTTTTTAGAGTGTGAAAAGCAACAAATAGTTGAACTATTTTACCTAAAATATTGTTTTGAATGACCTTGTTAAATTGATATGTAATTGTCCCTCAATTTTTAGCATGTATTCTTTAATTTCTCATGTGCTCCTCAACATATTTTACATACCTTATATGTAAACAATGATCTTTAATTTTCCATCTTGCAAAATTCTTCACAACTCCATCAACACTTTACTTTTCATATATCTTTCCTACATGCTTCTCATATTATCCAATTTAAGTTGCATTGTCTTGTTCCTACCCAATTTTCAGCTATAAATTGTACATTTTCATTCCTTTAGAGGTTTAATTTTATTTTCATTTTCAACGTGTTTAATAAATGGAAAATTTGAAACTTGATCTAACCTAAAACTTCTTCTTAAGCCCCATTTTATTTACTTACTCTTTCTGCCAAAAGATGTGTCCTGGAGTATTTGGCGTGGTGCAATTTCGTTGACTACATGAATTTCCACTTCCATCATTCAATCGAGTAGAAATTGGTATCCCAACACTAGAGTTGGAATGTAATTATTCTAGTGGTACAAAATCAATTTCCTTTAATGGGACATTTTTAATGGGAGGCCTTTCATTTTTGTCATCATTAGAAGTGTCAGTCATGAAATTATCAATGAAATCATTTTGAGTTTCATTTAAAATGATATAATGATCCCTTAAATTGGTGGACATGAAAGAGCTTCTATAGATGGTTTCTCAAAATAAGATGTGATACTTCATCTATTATAACTAGGTGTTTCACTTGCTTTCTTTCCCAAGGTTTCATTGTTAACTTTTGTTATCCTATATGGAGGATTTTTTAATTACTTGTTGAAGCAACACATAAACATAGATAACATCACATAAGGAAAATTCAACAAAATAACACTATTAAAAAGCATGGTGGAAAGAATAGAGCTTTGCAACGTATGGAGATTTTGAATTGAACATTGTCATTGAGGGGCACATCAAAATAGTTTTTTGTGGAGTATGATAGATCTTCATGACATGGTTAAGATTTGTTGTGCAAAGGACCTTGTGTATCGCAGCACATGAAACATAGGAAATGGTTGCAACAAAGTAAAAATCAACTACAACATTGTGTTGTCATGTGATATGGAAATAATAAATTATGGGGGCTACGTAAAGATTAGTAGATGAAAAATTGAAAATGTGTATGTACTACTATCTTATATCGGCAAAAGAAAATTAAGAAAAGACAATTCGAAAAGCATCACAAATTTTAATAGCATCGCTAACTTAAAAAAGTAGAGAAACCAATGTGACATCACATGATCTCAAGACACAAACATGTTATAACAATTAAAATGTATCATTGATCAATTGACTTACCAGTTACTTGTAGGCTACTACATTGTTAACTTGAACATGAAAGCTTCAAGAGCTTTGTTTATCTAAATTTTGTAAGCACTAAGAAATATGTTATTATTAATTCCTTTTCTATTCAGATCAATGTCAAAGTCGTAAATTCACAATTGGAAAAATATTAATAAAAATGTTTACTTTTAAGTAAATGTAATATATAGACACACACACACATGACAAATTTAATTAAATTTTAATTTTTCCCTCACCAATGCCAACAATTGTGATCCAAGGGCCCATATAATATGTGGTGATGCAAACATTTTTTACAATCGCATACCGGTGATGTGAAGGGTTTCCATAAAAAAACTAATTGAGACTAAAATCCTTTAGCTATGTGAGAAGGAAATAGTAAAAATTGTGAAAAATTATGCGAAGGAGGGAACATGTATATGATGACTAAATAGCCAAATGAGATTTACGAAATCTTTTGTATTAACCTAATTACAAATATTCACCACTAAAATTTTCCCTAGAGGGGTCTCCTTTGAGGTGATGGAGGATTGTATTTATCAAGCTACAAGCATGACTTCAAAGGGTATCAAATATTTAAAATCTAAAAGGGGGAAAAGAGGAAGTCTTGGTGTTTTAAAGAGATACTGAGAGGTTAATTGATTTTCGAGATGGATATCTTAGATACTCTATCCATAACCTTGGGGTGATGTGATATATTAATTTATCAAGTATGATACATTATAATGCCATTTTAAATGTGTACAATCATACCACTTTCCTTTCCACAACCGTTTTAGGCATCAAAGGCTTATAAACTTTCCCTTTCACTTAATCATGCCATTAGATGATTTCATGGTGCAAGTGAAATGAAATAGGGCATTTTGTTTATCCATCAGGTTCTAATATTTATTCTTTTCCAGTTGGTCCAGTCCCTTAAACCCAATCATATTTCTATTAGGGTTATTGAATCTTTCCCCCTACAAGAAATTTACTTGTTCCGCATTTCATTGACCTCAGTAATAAGATTGATATCTTTTCCTCTTACAAATCTACTATTATATGCATCCCTTATGTTTTTAAAAATAGTTAAGAAGACTATCAAGTCTCCTATAATTATTAACACCTTTAATATCTTGGTGATACCAAGTTGGATTCATAAATGGGAATCTTTCAACACTAAATCTACCCTTGATCTAAAAAAACATATTTAAGTGACTTGTTTATTTAGTTTAATCATTTTTGATACTTTAATCAATCTCAATTTTCCGTGAATAATAAATTGGCCTTAAAATAACTTTAATACAAACTTAAAATATGATAAACAATGAGTAAATGAGAGAAAAATATAGCAGACAATGGGCGAGTGTCAATGGAGTTCACTCAAAATGAGATACATCTTCGGTCTAGATAAGATTTGAAACAAACTAATTATGATGTAAAAATGCTTTGTATACTAATAAATTACATCAAATATCTCTTTGGCCTGCATAAACAGTCTCTTCTTAGTCTCTAGGAGGCTCGATAAAATCACTAGTTGCTCTCCCATAACAAAACTCTCGAAAATGCTTAAAATCCTTCAAATAGGTCCTACTGACTAACCAAGCTAACATTCAAATGCCAATTTTCCCTATTATAATGTTTACAAGCCTCATGAGCTAGTGGCTAAACACATATCCTTTTTGACATTTTTGGGGTTTGAATCCCCTCCCATCACATTATCTTTTGCTTTGTTTATCAAAAAATAAAGGATAAAAATATCTCCTTCGCTATTCATAAGCAAATCCATACGTGGTTTTAATGGAAAAATCCTTAAAATAATCCACATGGGGTCATGGATTCAAATCCCACTCCCCATATCCCACTTTTACTTAGCATTTCACATGTATTGTGGGGAATATATCCCACATTAATCAAAATATAAAGCCCTTAATCAGCTGCTCGATACGAAAATGATCCGAATATGTAGTTAAGTGACTCACATATTCAATTTAATCATTTTCGAGATACTTTAATCGATCTCAATTTTCTTGTAAACAAAAATTTATCTTTAAAATAACTTTAAAACATAATTAAAATTTGATAAACAATGAGCAAATGAGAGAAAAATATAGTAGACAATGCAAACCAAGTGTTAACGAAGTTCACCCAAAACGGGCTATGTCTTTGGGTCCATATAAGCTCCTAAACTGATCAATTATGATGCAAAAATGCTTTGTACAACAATTAAATTACATCAAACATCCCTTTAGCCCACATAAATAGTATCTAAGAGTATCCGATTAAATCACCAATTTCTCTCCCGTAGCGAAAAATCTTTGAAAATGCTCAACATCCTCCAAATAGGTCTTGTAAATAACCAAGTCAACATTCAAATGTCAATTTTCCACTCATATATTATTTACAAGCCTCATGGGCTATTTGTTAAATGTGTCCCCTTTTTACGACTAATCCGGGGTTTGAATCCCCTCCCATCCCATTAGATCTTTCTTTGTTTATTGGAAACTAAAGGATAACAATAATTGTTATCACCAAAAAACCACACCCTCTTATTTGTCATGCATATGTGGATGAGGAACCATTGTTTTTGGGTAACATGGGATTTTCTCAAGGTGTGGAATCTTGTTGTTGAGAAAAACCTACAGAGAATGTCAGATTCCTCTTCCTAATCCTAATGCTAAACTAATTCTAAGGAAGGAAATGCAGCTATCTAATCCTACTCTAACAATCCAAGGGACCAGGGAAAGATAAGATGCATAAAAATGGAAAATCCTACACTAACAGAGGTGATAGCACTAAGAAAAGGGTGTGGAAATATCCTACTCGAGGGAGAAGGGAGAAGGAAAATGGAGTAGGGAGAGGCCAGATAGATGTGACACAGACCCAAGGATTCATTCACCATATTTTCTCCATGAAACACAATAATATGAACATGCAAATGAGAAATACATGCACAAGATGCAATAACAAGAATGGAGAGGTAAGGAAATACAATAAAATAAATGCTAAGGTTGAGAGAAACACCACAAAAAACATATTTTATTGCTTTCAAAGTATGCACAGTCCATTACATGTGAATAAGAAGGCATAAGAATACTTGCCATGCCCAAATGAAGGCTTACAACTCATTAGTTGCCGAGAACAATTTTGGAAAAGCTCCATTACATCCTAGAATATCCCCCCCTCTCAAATGAGAGGTTTTACAATATCTAGAAGGAGATGAGGAAGAGAGAAAGAAGAGAATCCTGAATTTCCACCTTCACCCACCAACAACATGCATTAATGATATGAAAAGAGGTAGGGATGACCACGAAATACCATTCCCCACTATCCTTTACCTTTTAGAGTAAGAAATACGACCATACTTCATTAATTTGATCTTTCAACTACCTGAAGTTGTTCTTTGAATGATGGAAATGTTTTTGGCTTTTTCATCCACCTACCCCTGCCAAAATTAGATTTTTTGGATTCCATGATGTATTTCTTGAGGAGACATTTATAAAAGTTCCAATTTTATTAAATTTTGGATAACCAGGGAGGGAGATATGGCCATGCAGTCTAGGGGGTTGGGGAGGAACACGGGTTCCCTGTGTGCATGAACAATCCACAATTAAATGTCTTTCTTCTTCTTTATTGTGTGGATGAATCGATTTTCGAGCACTAAGGAAGCGAGGAATTGGTGTCACTTGTTCCTTATTTTTCTACTTTGTCCACATTATGGGGGTTTTGTGTTGGTCGGGGTTTTGGATTTCAAGTAGAACTTAAGAATTGTTCCACTCGAGCCTCATTCTTACGCACTTCCACGCTTCTCTACATAATGTTCCCCACTCTAACTCCTTTTTGCAGCTCGAATTCCTTTACGAGGAACTCATTCCTCGACGGAATTTTCATGTCTCACCCGCATCTCGGAAATGAAATAAACCCTTTGCCCCTAATCCTTTATCTTTCATCCCAAGCACCATCATGAAGAACTCCATCCCACATGGAACCGGTTCCTCAAGCTTTTGGTTCCCCGACTCATGTTATCCTTGCAATACACTATTTCCTTTTTATTACATCTCGACATTTAATGTGGGAACTAACCCCTAGGTAGAATTGTTCTACCTTGCTTTAGCTTATCTGCAACACTAACTCCTTTGTTCATCGAGATCAACATGCAATGTCGGGAACCTACGTCTCACGGGAACTAGTTCCATGATTTCTCGAAAACCTCGACCCCTCCGCATAACACTATTTCCTTTGTTGTACGGCTCCAAGGCCCGTGTGGAGAACCAATGGCCTTAGGCAATTTGTTCCTCACGTTCCTTTTGAACCCACAATACATTGTTTTTGACCCATTTTTTCATTTTTTCTCAAAATTTTCAAATTTTTCTAAGTGTTTGGATCTTTTAAGCCTAGAGAGAAGAAAGGAATGCATCAAAACAATCCCAAGTGCCCCAAAACAACTGTAAGTGCCCAAAACATGAAAATACATGATTTTTCCAGATTCTCGCCAAGATCTCATGAAATTTCCCAAGTCCAATTTGTCAAGTTAGCCAATTTTGCAAGGGGTGCAAAAATAGATAACATTAATGTCCTTAAATCTTATTAGCAAAGCAATACATGGGTTTAACGGAAAAGGCCTTTGAATAATTGATGCGGGGTCATGTGTTTGACTCCTACAACCCACGTTAAACTTTTAATAGGCATTGTGGGGAATATATCCCACAATGATCAGATTTTGAACAAAATTTAGCTTTAATAAGCCAGTAGTGGTTAATAAGCGATGTGGTTGTGATTACACTATACGTTCATTTTGTTAACAAGCCTTGCGAATAGAGTGGCCCTTTTGGAGGAGAGAGAAAAAGGATTAAAGTTGTGGAGAATAATAAGCGAGGTGAGAAAAGGATTAAAACTTTGGAGAAAAGTAAGAAAGGTAATTTTGTTAACGAGCCTTGCGAATAGGGTGGCCCTTTTGGAGGAGAGAGGAAAAGGATTAAAGTTGTGTAGAAAAGTAAGAAGGTGAGAAAAATAATTAAAACTTTGGAGAAAAGCAAGAAAGGTCATTTTGTTAACAAGCCTTGCGAATAGGGTGGCCCTTTTGGAGGAGAGATAAAAAGGATTAAAGTTGTGAAGAAAAGCAAGAAGGTGAGAAAAGGATTAAAGCTTTCGAGAAAAGAAAGCAACATGGTGAAATGAGGACAAGAGCATGTCTAAGGACAAAAGCATGTCTAAGGACTTTCTTAATTTCATTATCGAAGAATGGGAGGTTCAGAAAGGTCCTCAAAGACTTGATTGATTGAAGTTGGGTTATTTTTATTCTCTTGTTATTTAGTTGATGCTAATTTGTTGTAGAAACTTGATTATTGTTGCTTTGAAAGTATGTTTTGTATTTAGGCATGATCTTATGCTCTTGTTTCTTTTTGCGCTTCTTTGAACTTTCAATGTTATAATCTTTATGGGCTGATATGTAAAAGAGTGGGACCCTTTCAAGAACTCTTATTACTTATAGTAAAAATACTAGGCTGCACCAATAAAATAATTAATTAAATATAATTAAATAAATATTAAGATACAAAATTACAATATAATAATCATTGACTAATAATTAATAACTAGTCCCATATTAATTAAATTTTGAATAAACGCACAAATACACTAATAATATAATAATTGATTAATCACTTGCTAATAATAAAAATATACAATTACACTAATGTCATAATGATTAACTAATCTCATATCAATGTTAAGAATAATTAATAAGCACAAATTCACTAATACCATAACAATTGACTAATCTCATACTATGATAAAAATACAAATACACTAATGTCTTAATAATTAACTAATCCCATACCAATAACAAAAGCGCAAATAAACTAATACTAAAGTAAATATCTAATCTCGTACAATAAAATAATTACTAAACACACTAATGTTATAATAATCAACTAATAAAACCCTTTTATCCCTTCGCAACAACCTACGTCCTCTATCTAGAATCTAGTCATATCTATCCCCACATCTATACCCATCATTAATATTAGTTTCATCGCTAACACTCACCCCTTATCGCAACAAACATCTACTACCTTTGTCTCACAGTATAACACCATTCCCTATCAATATATTGTAGTTGTCTTAACCTCTTATCAACACTTATATTCATTCTCAGTATATACCACAACCATCATAGCCTCTTATCAACACTTCTATTCCTATCTGTTATCAGTATACTCAACCATCACAACCCTTAGTCTCTCAACATCCCCATGAGTACTCATCTTCAGCATAATGTCTCGTTACCATATCATCTATACCAACAATCCAACCCACATATCTATTATCGGCCGGCTCATCATCTTCTAGCCTTCAACAAAACCTCAAAATGATCCTTTATAGAAACTCATGATACTACAAGTCGTAAAGTTCCATGTCATACGAAAAATTCGTAATGAACCAATTCATCCATCAGTACCTTTCAAAGTGTATCCCTCACACTAGGAATTACCAAAATTTATTAAATTCTACAGTAAGGAGGACCCTCAACAACACATTTGATATTTTCACCACACATGTTATCTTATCGCACATGACCAAGACCTTGTGTTGAGGACATTTCCCATGTCCTTAGCAGGTCCGCACTTGACTGGTATAACAATATCCCATAGTATTCCTTCTTTTGTTTCACATAACTTGCACAATTTTTCTTAAAAAAATTGTTCATCAATATCGCTCGTAAAATCTCCATCACTGGTCTCTATCTTTATTAAAAAAATGAAGATGAATCATTACAAATTTTTCCATCCACTAGTGAGGGATCATTAATAAACTATCCTTATTTCTCCCATTAAACCGATTTGATCGAGTTATTCGATCATTCTTAAACTAAACACATATCATCAACACTTCAAATCCAATACTTCTAAACATTTGAAGAAGCCTTTACCGTGTCTCATGAATTAGAATTGTGTGCTCTTAAAGATGGCAAATTTAAAATTATATCAAATAAACCTAAACATGAGTCCTCATTTAAACTCCCTTCCAATAACGATAAATCCAAAGGCTTAGCAAACACCATCATTGTAAAATCCACATCCAAAGGTCACTCGAACACTGAACGAACCCGACCTCAATGTAACTACACATCCATTGAGGAGTCTTATAGCACGGTCTTTGATAAACTCCTATCTCGCATGCATGATTAAGCTTCCTCCTATCTTTCCTATCGACACATCCATTTATAAACCTTCATGGTATCAAGAAAATGATTATTGTAAATACCATCAAGTTCAAGGCCACACCATTGAAAAGTGTTGTTCATTTAAAAACATCCTCTAAGACCTTATTGCTCGAGGTGAATTGCAAGTAGACAATCTGAACACACCTCCAAATCAAAACTTAGATTTCTTTAAATAGCCTTTCCTGAATCACTCCTCATCCACCATTCAACCACAATCTAATGTTGTCAACTCTCAGTATACAATCAACATCGTTAAAGACCTCTCGCCCACACCCTCAACACCTAGTGCTTTGTTATCAATTCATTTTGAATTCACAAAATTATAACATGAATTTTTTTTTAAAAATGGAAGTGTCCTTTCTCATGATTTATCACCTTCATCATGATCATTTTATTCTCCTCATCATTTGGCCTTCGTTTCATCCATTTAAAATAAGTACTTTTTTCGTTATGTCAAAAACCGTGTTTTAATTAATTAATTAATATTTTATCTTTTTATTTTATAAAATTAATTTTATTAAATTTTAGGGTGTTTAATTAATAAATATTAAGTTGTTCGAAAAATTTGTAATAACTTTTCTCATTTTCCCCAATTGTCGTGAGCAATTATAATTCCGCTTCCGATTGGACGTAAGCAATTATAATTTTGCTTCCATCATCCAAGAAATTGGGAAGAAGAAAAAGCTTCATGGATGTTCTTTGTGAATTCCAAATTGGCTCTCCACTGCATTTTTCCTTTTATGGCAAAGATTTCATTTTCCCCTACTTTTGGGAAATTCCTTTGTTATTTGCCAACCCAACCAGAGATCAAACGACAAAATATCTCCCATTTTCCCATGTGAAGAAATGGATGGGAATTTCCAGCCCACTTTGCCATTGTCATGGGAAAATGGTTAAATTATCCCTCTATTCTCCTGGCAATTAATTCCCACTACCCAAAGAAATTGGTAATTAGTTAAGAAATTGGGAATTCGTTATTCAATGAGAAGAAAGAAGAAGTGATTACAAAATTTAAAAAGCTTCTTAGATATTCAAAACTTCCCTCCCGAACTCTATATGAAATAATATTTGAAGCTTTTCATTTCCAACTCTTTGTTATTTCCATGTGAAGAAATATTTTTGAGAAGGATTTTTCTAGCATTCTAAACATTTATATGTTTTCACGAAGGTGATACACAAATCATGCATTTTCAAGGGAAGACAGTCCTCACAGAAGTAAAGGCCACACATTCATCAAAACGCATTCACCGGGAAAAGTCCATACACATCCCATGCGGGTGAAAGGAGTTCTACACCAAGGAAATAAATACCACGCATTTGCGGGAAAAACCAGTCTAAACAGTTTAAAGAATTATTTCTACGCGTTATCAAAAATAGCCATAGCCTAATAGTCCATGTAAGGGAAAAGAAAGTAGTTGACCACACATGCACCATACGTCCATGCACTCACATCTTTCAAAGTAGAAAAATAAAAGGAAAAGACACACATTAGGCAGCCACAAGCAGTGTAAAACGCCATGCATTCACCAAAAAGGCCATAACATTTGTTAAAATTATTTCTTGGCAAGCCAATGTAGGCCTAACACATTTCCACGCATTCACCAATAGCCACACCGGTCAAGGAAAAATTAAAAAGACCAAAGCAGTCCAACAAAGCAAATCCCATGCACTCACAAACTATCAAGAAGAAAGGATATCCCACACATTGGCCATGTACCATTTCCACACATGAAGGACTAGCGAAAAACTAAGCTACAATGATAGTATTTTAGTGCCCGAGTTTTCTTGTATTCAAGACTTGACCTTTTGGATGGGGATCAAATATTTCCACAGGGACTTTGGTTTATGTTACATGAAAAACATTGATGTAAGGGAGAGATCATGCATGATCAAACTCATGAGGAAAATCAAAATGAAATATTTTTATTGCCTCCAAAATTGGGTTTCACCTCGAACTAAACTCGAGCTCATATTACCATTTTGAAAAAATTGTAAATCTAGAATTTCTCTCTTTATTTTAAAATAATAATAATAAATAAAGAGACATATTTTTTCCTTGTTCTCACGGTGATTCGAAGACTAAGACCCGACACCATTTTGTGTGCTTGCTTTGTTTTTCCTTTAAAATTCATAATGGTAAAAAAACCTAACAAATCTACAGGAAAGTCAAAGAAACCTATAGAAAGGTCAAACAAGTCCACACTCAAATATGAATTCCAAGGGATCATTCCTCCCACTTCCATCAAATCTACATATGACAATATCACTCGACACCGATCTTGGCCACATCAACGTAACACAATTTTGCGATTGGGTGAAAGCCAAGGGGAAAACCATCTTCTTAGATAGACTCTATCATAGTGGTCTACCTCAAGCAACATCTTTTCATGTTTCAGTGTAATGCCTTGAGCTAGTCATTTCTGTGTGGAACATTATGATCCCAAAAGGTGAGGAATATTCAAGGATAATCGTGAGCCTTTCCTTTTGATCACATTAGAGCACATTGAATAATTTCTCAACATCCCCGATTTCCCTGAGAATGTTGACATCACTCAACAGTCAGCACAAAATTTTTAGGATGAAGAACCCCTCTAGTGGACCAAGATGGTCAACAAAAATAAGCTAGTGACCAAGAGGAATCATGTTGACCATTTTCCAGAGGAATTGTACCGCATTGAATTTGTGGAGGAAATTGGTGATATGATCACTCTTCTGAGCTGATTCTTGATCTCCCCTCTGCCAGGATTTTTCACCCATGGATGTATCAGTTCATCTGCATCATCCTTGCAAAGAGAGAATTTGTAGATTGGGCCACCATCATCAGTGACACTCTTCACAAACAATTGATCGAGGTGAAGATGACTAGGCATTTCTACATGACATCATACCTAACCTATGTGGTGGCTAGAAGGAAGTTGTTTTTGGGGTTAGAGATGAAAGGCATCATGGGTCCATCAAATAGTGTTTTCCACTATTATCCACAATTGAGTTTCAAGAATATCTCTCATCACTTTAGGAGAGTTAATGATGCTTTCACCTTCCGCGTGATTAGAAACTTGAATAGGAATCCGGAAGAAATATTCTCCAAGGATGTCATGGTAGTCATTTCTCAGTGGGGAACATGGTTCATTCAATTCCCATCCTTTTCCTACATTTGCGTGAGCAAATTTATAGGCACTCCATGGAAGCTTCCCAAGTATGTCAGTGATAAGTGGGTGTTAATGGAGCTTGCAAAATAAGTTTTCCAAGTTCATTATCTTCTTAGTGAAAAACATCATTCATGTTAGGATTATACCAGTTGTACAGATAAACAAGCATGCAATGATTAATGTAGAAAATGTAAAACAAAAAGGAATGCAATAAAAACAAAGACACGGATTTAACGTGGTTCACCCAAAATGGGCTACGTCCACCAAAAATAGCCAATCCTTTTATTCATTCCAGCCAAACACTCTCTCACAGTTCTTCCATTGATACAATGAGCCTCATACATTACGACCCTTTAAAGATATTAGGGTTTTTATCATTTCAGGGAAACATAGAAAACCACCCATTAGATTTGTGACCTAATAAGGAATGGTCCAGATTTCACAATGCATAAATACATATAAAATGTGGCTTATGGGGGCACTGCCCCCAAACCCCGCTTGGCGCGCAGCCCTCGGAGGCCCCCCCGGTGGGGACCATCAAGCTCCAAGCCCCCTTGCAACCCTCATTGCTATCAAGCTCCACAACCAACAATCTCCCACTTGGAGACTAATTGTTGTAACTCCACCACTACAGCTCTTGCTTGGACTTTTCTTCTTGGCTTGTTTCTTCCACTTCAAGATCAATCTTGAAGACCCACAGAAGTTGAATGCAAATCCAACTTATCCTTTTTCATTGGCTTAGTAAACATATCAGCAGGATTATCATCTGTATGAATCTTCACCAACTCAAGCTGCCCATCCTCCAACACCTGTCGTATGAAGTGATATCTTATCTTAATGTTTCGGTTCTGGAATGGAAGGCCGAGTTCTTTGCCAAGTGAATTAAACTTTGAATATCACTGTGTAACTTACAATCCCCTTGTTCCTTACCCAACTCCTCCATGAACCTGCTCATCCATAACATTTCCTTACTTGCCTCAGTCATTGCAACATATTCTACCTCTGTAGTAGATAGGGCAACTACCTTCTATAACTTTGAGATCCAACTCACTATCGCACCACCAACTATAAACATGTATCTAGTAGTGCTCCTCCTGCTATCCACATCTCCTACCATATCTAAATCCACAAATCCATGTAAAGTATAATCTAACCCTCCGAAGCACAAGTTCCTACTACTGGTCCCTCTCAAGTACCTGAGAATCCACTAGATTGCCTTCCAGTGTGCTTTACCCAAATTTTCCATATACCTGCTAACAACTCCCACTTTGGGAAATGTCTAGCTTGGTACAAACCATGGAATACATGAGGCTCCCAACTACTGAAGAATAAGGAACCCGTGCCATATAATCTTTTTCCTCTTGTGTTATCGGGCATTTCTCTTTACTTAATCTAAAATTCCCAACCAATGGTGTACTAATTGGTTTCACATTCTACATCTGAAACCTCTCTAACACCTTTTCTAAATAGTCCTCCTGAGACAACACCAATTTCTTTATTTTTTGTCCCTTTTGATTTGCATACCAAGGATTTTCTTTGTTGCACTGAATCCTTTATTGCAAATGTTTGTGCAAGCTTTTCCTTAAGCTTTACAATTTCCTGCATATTAGACCCTGCTACAAGCATATCATCTACATATAACAGAAGAATAATGTAGCTCCCACTATCCAACCATTTAAAGTACACACAATGATCTAATTGACATCTAGTAAAACCATGCTCATGCATAAAACTATCAAACCTTAGATACCATTGTCGGGAGCTTGCTTGAGCCCGTATAGGCTCTTCTTCAACCTACAAACCAATTTCTCCTTACCCTTCACCTCATATCCAAGTGGTTGCTACATATAAATCTCCTCCTCAAAGTCACCATAGAGAAATTTTGTCTTGACATCAAGTTTCTCTAAGTGTAAATCTTCAACAAAGAACTAAACTTAATACAAGATACAAATGGAAGACATCTTTACATCGGGAGAAAATTTCATCAAAATCGATACCTTTATTTTGTTCATACACCTTCACTAAAAGCCTTGCTTTATACCTTTTCCATCCACCTTCTTCTTCTTTCACACGATAGACCCATTTGTTTTGTAATACTCTCTTCCAAATTGGTAATTTGACTAAATCCCATGTTTGGTTCTTATCTAGGAGTCCATCTCCTCATTCATTTCATGCTTCCACTCCTTAGTGGACTCCACCTACATTGCCTCATCAAAGCTCTCGGCTCACCACTATCTCGATAGTAATAAATAATACAAAGCACGAAAATCTTTTCGGAGGTCTACTAATACATTGTGACCTTCTTACCAAAGATGGGGGTGTCACAAGTCATTATTTTCTTCTTTGCACATTTTCTTGAATTTCGATAGAGGTGTTGATGCGATAATAGTTGTCGTGCTCGACCTCTACGTAACTATCAACCTCGGTACTGTAGGTGGATATTTTCCACCCGAGAGTTCATTTTTAGGAGCTATATCCTCAACTAATTATTCCTTGGGCTTTTGTCATCCTTGATCTCGATCCCCGTACATTCTATTTTCACGCCAAACAACATCACGACTCCTAATTATCTTGGATTCATCTAGATCCCAAAACTGAAATCCATAATCACCATTAGAGCCATAGCCTATGAATGTACAACATTTGGATTTTGGTACTGCGGTCTTTGTAGTTTATACATGTGCGTGCATTTAATCATTATTACCTTTGACCCTAACCTATTACCTAGATTACCCGATTGGACCTTTACCCCCTTACCCCGTTGTCCACCTTCCTCTTCATCACATTCACCTTTTATCAAACCACTCATCAATTTTTCCTTCTACCTCATCAGTTCCTGGTTTAAGGGGATCACCTTCACCCACACATGGGACAACCACATCTTATTTTTGTCGTCGGCGTCACTTACCAATACAAGCTACGCAACAAAAGGGACAAAATGTAGACACCAAAATTGGGTCACACACTCCTTGACCCTTTGTTAAATAATCAACTTGAACACACTCACCTAACCATGGCCCCTTACACCCCACACTAATATTAATTAATTTAATTAAATTAAATTAATCCATGTCCTCACAATATTTATTATTTAATTATCCTAATTAAGATAATTCCCACCCCACCACCTCACCTAGCCACCTCACCCTAAGTCTATTCTTAGTATGTTTCCATAACTAACTAAGACCTAACTAAACCCTAAAAATCAAAGCCTGCATCCCCTTTAACCACATTCTTGCATAAGAAAAGGTAACGCCCGCTCTTGCCCGGATGAATAGAGAGATCTAGCAGAAATCATTGCCATAATCTCCCATTTTTAGTAAACCTAAGGAATCCCGCCTAACCGACGTCGGTCACCCCTGAACCAATGCCGGTCAACCTAGAACCTTCGTCGGTTACCTTTTATTCCCTTTGGTAACCTTATTTCGAGGTTGGCACATTTCGAGAGAGAAAAAAGGTGGACTAGAGCTGCATGCAAGTGAAACAATCATCCTTTTACGCATCCAAAAATTCAGATCCATCCTGAGCATCAATCATAGAGCCATCATATCCTTAACACAGTAAGTATGGCCCTAGTATGGTTTATTTCAATTAGTAATCTTTATTACTCATGTTATCAATTTATTCTTTGCATGTTTATTGCTTCATCACCCACTTTCTTGTAAACTCAAATATCCCTTCACCCACATCACCAAATCACATATTCTCACCTGTTGTATACTTCTAAGCATACCTAAGATCTCTACATACCCCCTCATATACTCGCCCAAACTTTATTTGACCTCATATCACCCCTGCCATTTAACTTATTTTTGGTTTCTTTTACCCCGACCATACCGACGCCGGTTATCCCTAACCATCATCAGTTCTACCTAAACCGGCATCGGTCGCATTTAGCCAACATCGGTCTCTGTGTTTTACACCTTAACCAAGAACAGAGCCAATAATCACCATACTAGTTGACCCAAATAACCTAGAATCTGACCCGACCAGCCCCGAGACCTTAATGCAGACACCTCATCTCTCAGATCCAACTATAGCCTAGCCTGTTGTGATTGGATTTGTTTATTGTATTCAAATGAGATACCTAAATCATATCAACTATAGTAGGAGCTTTTTTATTTCTTGCATTAACTTGTTTTAAACAATGGATTGACAGCCATCTAGAAAGTATCACACTTCCTAGAACTAACATACACTAGGTAGTCCACTGTCATACATCATTTAAACTATCTTCTTATGGTCTTGTTTTCTATTACGGGTAGTTCCTCCTAGCCAAAAGGAATCCCTCACATTCGGTTATGGATCAAGAAGTCGAATGTGTGCAACAACCATCAACCAACCAGCATTCAATGGTATTCCTTCTTGGCCCTTACCCTTATCTGTTTCATCATTTCAAAAAGGTAAAGAAAATGGTGAAACATTTTGGCACACCCAATGGGACCCATCAGTGGTTCTTTTGCATTTATTCATTCCTAGGTGAAATTTGTGTGTTTTTTTCCCTTAGAAAAGCTTCCACATTAATTTTTCTTCCTTAGAATCATTCATTTTATTTCTATTGTCTAAAAACAATCGTCTTTTTGGTGCTTTGTAGTCATTTTTACTCCCATCACAAAAGGAAGGAACCCGATGCGCGTCGGCCTATCACCCAATAAAAGCTAAGTGCTCACCCGAGGCACACGTGGGTACCGAGTCTCTCTTTTATGTGAGTTTAGTGGGAAACATCATCTATGATTAGTGTAAGAGTTTTTAGGAGGGAGGTTGACACATACAAGAACCATAGGACTCAGAATGGCCTCTAGATCCTTCGGTAACTTCGGACCAAGTGTTTTAAGAGAATCCAAAACATGTATTATGACAGAAAGAATTATACAAGCATTCATACATGGCATGAAAGGAAAGAGAACTCATAAGAGAGAAATATGCATTAGAACCATTGATATTCACGTATATATTATATCAGGTAACCTCATTACATTCATTGAACCATTACAGGTGTCACAGAGAAGTAGACCACAGTCATGCAATTCACTAGACTTATGTAACTAAGCTACCAAAAGAAAATTTACAACTCCATGCCTAGTACATTCTCTCCTGAATCAATTATCCACTAACAGAGTCCTCACAAAGCAATTTTGTAGAGCTCCGCCCATACTATATCTCAAACTCACCATATCTTTTACTCCGCAGGCACTTGTATTTATCGCTTTCCTACACTGCCAACTCACCCTCCAGCGCCCTCAGATCCGGTGCCAAGTGTTGAATGTGGTCCTTCATGTGAGCATGCTTCTCCAGGCCTAAGATTTCCACTTTATCTCATGATGTTCTTCTAGAAGATTCCATCTAAGGCATGCCCCTATCGGGGCCAACTTGTCGCCAGGCTGGCACCTTATCCACACGTAACCGGTCATGCTTTTCACATGTTCTTCCTTGGGTGCTCAAATTGACTAAGTCTCAAACCTCCTTTCGCATGTCACACGTGCTATGTGCTTCCTTAAACCTTTCTCTTGTGCACTTTTTCATAACTGGGATCCTGCGCGCCTATGCGCCTTCATACTTGGCCAATATTCTAGGGGTCCAACATCACCCCACACTATGCTTGTTCTCCATCCTTAGAAACACTTTACTCAACCAAGATGCATGCTACCTTAGGGAACCAATGTATAATCTTACACTTTACAAAAGAATAAGGGAATGAAAGAATTGGGGAAAGAATGAAGAATGGGGGGGAAGCATTAAGTCAACAAGCTAGGAAAATCCTTCCGTAAGTCTGCCTCTAGCTTGTTCCACACTTCGACCTTGCCTTGTGCCTTCTGACAGAGGTCACCCACTAGGGTGCTCACTTCGTCAAAACTCAGGCCAATTCCTTGGGTGCCCAAAGTGTCCACGATCTACTCCATTTCTTTTCCCAGGTCCTCGAGCTTATCCATCCTCCTGGTAATTTGAGGGTATAGTTCCTTTAGCCGGGCCTTGATTGAACTCCTTAAGGCTTTAATTTCCTCTGATTTTATTTCTACTTCAGCCAAAACCCTGTCCCTTTCCGCCTGTTCCCCTTGTTCTTTTCTTGGAACTCTTTTAACTCTGCTTTGAGTGTGGTGACCAAGGAGCTTGCCACCTTATCTCTCGTCGTGATATCTTCCATCTTCTTATGCTCCCGGTCCAGAATACCTAGTTCCAGCCTTAACTTCTTTGATTCCTTAAATCTGTTCACTCTCGCTTGGAAGTATTGGGCAGTGAATGTGAAGGGAAGCTTACACCAAGGGCTCCATGATTCATCTATTAGCTTGAACCTGTCTAAGTAAAAATGTTGATAGACAAGCAAACTCAACTTCCCCTTCAGTGGCTAACGGGAGTTGTTTAGGGATTCTCCACTCTACCCCAAATGTGTTCCTCAGGCGTGTATACCATTTCTCCAGCCGCACCTTGTGGGGTACTGTCATTGTATCACAGGCATACTTCTCAAACCTCTTCGCGGGTGAAGGATCCTCTATGGGGTACTCCCATGCAAACTTGTCTGGTGTGTCAGGCACTCCGATATCTTAAAATAAAATGGTTGGGAGGACGTTGCCGTAGAGGATTTTGTCCCCATCCTTTACGCAACTAACAATTTCCTCCGCGATGTAAGCCAATAAGTTGTATATAGTGCCTTCTGTAATTTTTTTGTAAACATGTAGCCAAGGCTTATTGACCTAGTTCCACCTCTCCTGGCCATTCAACTTAGTCACCAGATGTGCGGCCATTTTCATCATGGGGTCCTTGATGTCTAAAATGTCGTAATACCTCAACCCCTTCTTGCAGGCATATTCGGTGATGGTCTCCTGAATAGCCTCCTTATCGCTTAGGTCATCTTCCAAGCTATCTCCCTCACATATGAGGCTTGTAAATTGTGAGATAAGCTGGGGAGTAATGCGCATCTTGCGCCTGTAAAGTGGAAGTAATCTTTGTGTACCCGTGACATTAACCATTGGTATAGGCGCTCTGGTTTTCCAAAATAGGGCAACTCATAGAGTTACAACAGCCCTGCCTTCTCTATTTTGACCTTAACGTCATCATTGTATATCGGCAAGCCCTCTGGTGTTCATTTACTGGTGGGGCACACTAATTCCAGTGTCATTTCCTTCTCTATCATGCTTGTTCAGTGATTATAATCACTTACAGGTACACTTCTCAAGTGGGATTCCCACTCCTTCCCCATCATCACCCCATCGGGTATTACATCTCTGCATACCATTCTTCATTTGTGTTTACTTCGGGTTCTTGTTGTTTCACCTTGCCCTTGCCCTTTCCTTTCTTAGGTGCCATGGTCAAGGTATTTTTATTACTTTACTCCCTCCTTGTTACTCTATTCTTCCACTTCTTCCAACCTCCGATCTCAAATCCGTGATATCACTCTTTCAAACCCGTGCCCTAGTTTTCCGAACCCTAACTAGGATTAAATTAACTCCACAAGACGGCACCTCCTTACAACCTTTTCCATGCCCATGTAACCCCTTCCTTCTGGTTTGTAAACTCAAACTAGCTACTCACACTTTGATCTCGCAGGTCTTTCTTCGCACGATCGAATCTAGAAACCCTAGTTTATAAAACATGCTCCTTTCTCTATTTTACAAAGTGAAAATGGAAGAGCCTCAACCCTTTACTTATAGTTTTTCTCTTTTTGAACATTAAATGATACTTCACCTACCACCGTACTTTATTCATTTAATGCAGCTTTTTCAAACAAATCCCGTCTTCAACGCCTTCACTCACACGCCCAACCTTGACGCTTGCGCAAAAATTATTCCAACCTTCGGCGCACAACCAATCCACATAACAGAGACTCTTGCATGTGCTTAACTCATGCCGAAGGCACTTCTTCTATCCTAATTCTTTCTCTCACCTACCTCGTGTTGCTTAAATGCACTTTCTCCTTAGTACGTGGGATCTACAAGTAGCTTTATCCTGGCACCAACCATTCTTCCATCTTTCTTTGTATACCTCTTTCAACCGAGCCATTCAACAAGGATTTTTAACACAACTTCCTTAGTACCTTAATCATGCGCTCCTCATTTCTCCACCCCACACTTAAAATGATGCACGGTCCTCTACGCACTCAAAAATTCTCAAAAATAGTAATAAGGTTATTGGCGCCCAAGGCGCAAAACAAAACAACAACATGAAAGTGAAACACAAGAAAGGGAAAGCACAAAGGAAACTTCTAAACTAACTGGTAAAACTGCCTTATTTACAAACATCCAGAAGACTTATTTATAGTAGGGCTTGACTACTCCCATTGAAGTGTCAAGCAACTTCATCCCATCCGATTCTTAGAATGGCATGCACCGAATCAAGGATGTACGAGATTATCTAAGGACCCAACCAATGGACTTTCAACTTCCTGGATGGCACGAAACTTGGAATCATATAGTAACACCATCGCCCAACCTCAAACTTCTTGTTTCTAATGTGGTGATCATGCCAAGCTTTTTGCTTTATTTTCTCTGTTGTTTGGCTCCATCGGTAGTGATCGTCTCTCATCCAGCTTTTATTAACTTATCAATCCTTTCTTCCGGCACTTGTTCATCTGGCTAACCCCCTACGCACGTTATTCACGAGAGAAGGCAACATAAATTCAATTGGTAAAATAGCTTCCACGCCAAACACCAATTGAAATGGTGTGGCTTTGTTCAGCCTTTTATACATTGTCCTATAAGCCCATAATACTACCGATACTTTGTCATCCCAATCTTGTCTTCCAACATCACAATTTTAGCCAAGGTATGATTTAGTATCTTGTTGAATGCTTCCGTGGTTCCATTTTCTTGTGGGTGATAGGGCATAGTCTTGTGATGAGCCACCATGAACTCTGATAACAGGATCCTCATAGTCTCATTCAAGAAATGTGTACCCCTATCGCTGGTCAAACTCAACGGGCATCCATACCTCATGATAATGTTTTCCCACAAGAACCTTGCCCTTTGTTGTTCTTTATGCAATTTTAGTTGAGGTTGCCTCCACCCACCTTGTCAGGTAATATGTGCAAGTGATGACATAACGTGACCCAGTCCTACGTCGTTGCTAGTGCAATAGGTCCTACAAAGTCTATCGCCCACTTTTCAAAAGGCTCCATGCTAGGAATAGGGCACAAAGGCATTTCATCTCTCCTTCCTAGTTTGCCAATGCACTGACAATGGTCACATGCTTTACAATAGTCTCTACAATCTTTGTACAAGGTTTCTCACCACAAACCTACCATTAATATCTTGTGTGCAGTGGCATCACCTGCATAATGCCCACCCACACTTCCTCCGTGTGCTTCCTCCATGATGGCTAGGCACTCATGCTCTAAGACACATCTGCGCAAAACTTCATCACGTCCCAACTTGTATAAGTCTCCATTGATTAACATGTAGGGCGCGGCGCGTATGGCCAACTGCTTCTTTTCTAATGTCTTCATTCCTTCCGGTGCCACACCTTCCTTTAAAAATATTGCAATCTCTTCCAAATCTGAGGGTGCGCGCCGTAACCTAAACAGTTGCACGTCTAGCATTGTCTCCTTAATACTCTGTGCGTTTTCCCCTAAATCAATTCTTGACAGATGATCAAGCCCACAATTACTTTTTCCAGGCTTTACTAAAATGGTGAATTCAAACTCTTGAAACAATAACACCCATCGACATATATGTCCTTGTAGAATGGGGTTGTGTCCGAACTTCCTCTCCCAACGGTTCAATATATGGTGTCGACTTCCCATTAGCTTGAGGGTAAATGACTCGTTCCTCCTTGTTCTCGAATCTGATGTACCCTTTATTGAATGAAGGTCCGCATTGTTCTTGTAACACCAAGGGCGCCCAAGTAGTGCTAGGAAATTGTCCACCTTGGCGAGCACCAAGACTTCGAAGTCCCTAGTAAACTTGGCTCCCTGGATAGTAATAGTTGCATCCTTCAAGACACCGATGGGCATTGCCTTAGTCTTTTTTTCCATATACAGCACATTTGAAGATGGCTGTAATGCAGGTCTTCCCATCTGATGCCATGCATCCAAAGTCAGAACATTAACCTCCGTGCATGTGTCAATGAGGATATTGCTAAGGAGCCATCCATCTACAACTGCATTCAACGTAATCTCCTTGTCATAGTTGAGGTTGTGAGGGGGAAGGTTCACGTGTAAGACTTGTCTCTCACACTCTTCTCCGACATGTGGTACCTTCTCTCTCAACCAGGATCCTAGCAAGGGAATGATATTCTCCTGCCTTAGCATTTTACACACCTCCTTGACCTCATCCAGGTCATCCTTCTGTGCCTCGACCCCCTTTCCTTGTTCCTCCCTCCTAGATTGCTCCTTTAGAGACCGGATCTCCCCTTATAAGCTCCAAATAACATCCATGGTGTCTGATATATCTCCTTTTAATGCGCGGGATCGGGTATTTCCCATGAATGACCTCCTCCTTGAAACCAAGGTTTTCTATCTTGGTACCTCTCTTACGTGCGTGGCTTCTGCCCTTGTTGTTACCAAGACAGGTTCCAAACCTGCATCCCATGTTACCCGAGGCATCCACTATATGTATACCTTCTTAATGCTGACCATTGCAACGCCCTTGTCCTTCTGGTGCTACTGATTCATATGCTCAAATAATTCTAAGCACTCCTCATACTTATGCTTCTTTCCGCATCACAAGCACAGCAATAGGTCTAGGCACTCACATTTGTAATGTTATGTAGATCCACAATTGAAACATGTTTCACACAAGAACTCACTCCTTCCTCCTCCATAGTTACCTCAACCATGGAATCCTCCTCAAAACCCCTTCCTCGTGTGCATCCATCTACACACTCCTCATAACGGTGATCATCACCTTTAGAACCACTGGAAATTTTGGTTTGGCGCACCCCATGATCAATGGCCTCATGGATCGATCAATGGCCTCATGGATCTAATCAATGAGCCTATAGTCCTTAGTATCATGGGTTGTAGAGGTGTAAATTTTGCAATAACAAGATACATTCTTCTTGATCACGCGCTGCAAGCAAGGGACATCTACTTGCATCATGGTCCCATGAAAAATTTCACAATCTACCACTACAACACGTCGTCATGTCCTCTGGGAAATTGTCCTTAACGTGCCCCTCTATCTCACAATTTGTGCACCACAAACCACTACAAGTCTCATGGGCTGAGTTCATAGATAGTTTTTCCAATTGCTTTGCCATAGCAGCAATCTGAGCCTCCAAGAACGGGCTAACACTAGTATCTATACTACCAACAGCTTTGGCATGCAGGGTAGCTTCCAATGCTTTACACGGGTCTGTAAAAGTTTTATGAGACAAGGCCCTTCTAAAAGGGGTGATCAATCCTCCAACAAACCACTGTGCATGCTGAGAAGGATGGATATCATATGATAATTTAGACAAGAGAGTTTTAAAGCGTGCATCATACTCCTGCACACTCTCTGCCATTCCTTATTGAATCTCCTTCAAAGCACTGATGCTCTTCTGCTCAAACTCAAGAATGTGGAATTCTACCAAGAATACATTCTTTAAATCAGTGTAGTCCACCACCATTTGATGAGGGTCATACTTCCTATACCAGCTATGTGCACGTCCTTGCAACGTGGTTGCAAATCGACTAGCCCTTCGCGCACCATAGCAGTTCACACTTGTGAACATGTTCCGCATGACATCCTCAATGCCCCTATAATCTAGCAAATGTAGAGACATTTCAAAAAAATACCTGAGGTGGTGGCTAGGGTTCATGTCCTCTTGAGCCAAAGCCTTGGTTCCCCCCAGTGTTTCCTCTGCCACCTGATCCACTAGGTCCAGCTGGGTCCTATGCCTCGAGCCACCATAACCACTTTGGGTCAATAGGGCCTATAGAAGTTATGTCAAGTGCCCCTATGGTCCCACTAAATTGTGCGTCGATGGTTCTGTGATAATGCTCCGCTACCACTACTATGTCTCGCGCCACTCCACGATGCAAGACCGAAAGCTTATACACTTGTTCCTTGTCCAAAGACCCATCCGAATACTAGAATATGTGCAGCCATAGAAGAAGGCACTAAAAAATTGTATCTCCTAGAGTGCGGATCTATCTCTTCCACTGATGTCGACTGGGTCAATAACACTTCTTCCTGGTTTGGGGAAACCAAGCGCTAGGGCTCAGTCACTAGGTGGTTTCAGGTATGTGCCAACGACTCTCCTTTCTGCATGCGACGAACTCTCACCAGAAGCCAAAGGGGTCTCCCTCATGCGCTTACCAAGATGGGGTAGCACAGATTGCTCCAGTTCCACATCCTCTACCCGAACCTCAACTCCTTCCCACAACTTCTGTCTCCATAGATCAATCACACTAGCATCCTCGCTTTGTCTAGCAATCTCCCTTTCACGCGCTTCACTATACTTGAGTTGTCTCTCTTCCCTCTCCTTATTTGTCATGATATATGCCATCTTCCTCCACCCAAGCTCCCTTACCCAACACTCGAAAGGTCTTGCGGCCATTAGGAACACCTCTAAACTCATGGTAACCATGAATATCTTCATAGCTAGAGGAATAGCACATAGAAACATTCATCTAGGTTCTTGTAGATATTCAAACTCAAAGAACCTCCGAACAAGAGTACGTAGAAATTGTGTACTCCAAAGTGTAGCTATCTAGTACTCCTCTCCACCAATGATCTATAGCACGGGTCCACGTCAAATCTACATCCTGCAGCCTTTGGTAGTCTTCTTTGGTCCACACATGCGATCCATAACGCTAACTTGATCTAGACACATAGGCTGAAATCCATTCATATAGTTCTACTAGGAAGCAACAGAAGAAGGTCTCATACAAATCATGGTAGAGGTTCTCTTCTACCCATCTACGTGCATTAAACTCAAGTCCAGTGTTGAATCTCGAGAAAATTCATCCTCCGTGCTCTTGAACCACGATTCAACATTTTCCAATGTTAACCGCTTTGTCATTACTTATTACACAGATCATGATGTATGTTATATCCCACTACAACTTTGAAAAGAGGTCCCGGCAATGGAACCAAGATGTAGTCATTTTTACTCCCATCACAAAAGGAAGGAACCCCATGCGCATTGGCCTATCACCCAGTGAAAGTTGAGCACTCACCCGAGGCACGTGTGGGTACCGAGTCTCTCTTTTATGTGAGTTTAATGGGAAACATCATCTATGATTAGTGTAAGAGTTTTCAGGAGGGAGGTTGAGACATACAAGAACCATAGGGCTCAGAACGGCCTCTAGATCCTTATAGTCACTTCAGATCGAGTGTTTTAACAGAATCCAAAACATGTATTATGACAGAAAGAATTATACAAGCATTCATACATGGCATGAAAGGAAAGAGAACTCATAAGAGAGAAATATGCATTAGAACCATTGATATTCACGTATATATTATATCAGGTAACCTCATTACATTCATTGAACCATTACAGGTGTCATAGAAGTAGACCTCATCATCCAATTCATTGGATTTATGTAACTAAGATACCAAAAGAAAATTTACAACTCCATGCCTAGTACATTCTCTCCTGAATCAATTATCCACTAACAAAGTCCTCACAACAATTCTGCAGAGCTCTACCCATACTATATCTCAAACTCACCATATCTTTTACTCCATGCAAGACTTGTATTTATCGCTTTCCTCCACCGCCAACTCGCCTCCGGTGCCCTCGGATCTAGTGCCAAGTGTCGAATGTGGTCCTTCATGTGAGCATGCTTCTCCAGGCCTGAGCTTTCCACTTTATCTCATGATGTTCTTCTAGAAGATTCCATCTAAGGCATGCCCCTATCGGGGCCAACTGTCACCAGGCTGGCACCTTATCCATGCACAACTGGTCATGATTTTCATGTGTTCTTCCCTGGGCACTCAAATTGACTAAGTCCCAAACCTCCTTTCACACGTAGCGTGTGTTATGTGCTTCCTTAAACCTTTCTCTTGTGTGCTTTTTCATAATTGGGATCCTGCACGCCTATGCGCCTTCATACTTGGCCAATATTCCAGGGGTCCAACATGCTTTAAAAAGAACACATCTTCCTTTCTTTTACATTGCATTAGTGAAAGAGCATCCCTCTTCCTATTCATCTCTTGCTACATTGAATATCACACATCAATTTGGGTTTAAAACACTTACATTGCATTCTAATTTGTTGCATTATTAGCTCACATTAAAATTGAGGGCAACCTATATGCTGGAAGTCATGCCCAGTTGATGGTTGACACAAAGAATTATAGAAATCACATTTTTCTCTCTGTGTGTCTTACCAAACTTGCACAAAATCAAATATACACATATTTCTTAAACAACATCTTACCCAGGAACATCTGTCAGTGATCACACGATCCGGTTGGCAGGTACTCCCCAACTCGTTGCCTCTGTCGAGTCATCATCTTAGAGGATGGCCCGCCCCTGCCATAACATACCTGAAACCTCTCCTTTTAGATATCCTTCTTTGTAGGATGCCTTCCCAACCAAAAAAATTGTTCTAAATACATACAGTCAGTCCTAAATAGCATAAGCTAAACAAACATAAGAAAATCACTATTAGGATCACGCTTTTCCTTAGTGTTCTTCTTGGCTTGTGTTTTGAGGTGTGAGACTATGAATCCCCATTTTTCTTCTTCCTTGCACACTCCACCATCATAGTTGGAGTATTCTAACTTTGTCTAAGTGTGTCAGGGCCTCATCTTCTCACTCTCAGGTTTCTGAGTTTGATTCTTCACTTAATTTAATTCACAAAATCAATTTTCTTCATTTATTTCTAATTTCTGATCCGACATCACCCAAGGACCGTCATTTGGTTCACATCTAACCGTCATTGGTTAAACCCTAACTAGTGTTGGCTTCATGGATTTCTAGTTACTTTACCTAGAACAAATTTCATTACTACTTCGTTCTGTTTCCATCCCTCAGGGCATCATCATATTTCTCCCTTATTGATATTTTTTGTCATACACAATTTCACCAGTACAAATCCAACATTCCCACTTCATTTTTGAGACTAGTTTCTTCCACAGTGACTGGTATCGGTTTCAGAAACCGTCATCGGTGTTGTCCTAACCATCATCAGTCCTGACATCATTGGTTTTCCCATAACCGTCACTAGTCAACCTAACCATCATCGGTTTCTGTGTTTAATTTTTCAAAATCTAGACACTGACTAGATTCACCTCCCGGACCCCATTATTCTCTATTTTTACTATTTTTTGTGTCATCTACAGAATACAATCTTACCAAGTCAAGCACTTGTTCACATGGTGTTGACTCGTAGCCAAACTAACACCCTCATATTCCACGCTAGTCGTCAACCACTCCCACCTAGTCCTTCACCACCTTCTATCCTATCACCCATGGATCCAACCTTACCTACCACCATTACTGCTAGTAATGAGGAGTTTACACGACTCCTTGATCAAAATCCTACGGCCTTACAGTTCTACCTTTCCCACTCTTCTACCCAAGACTCCTCCGGTCAGTTGATATATGGCATGCATGTATCAATCTCTCCTGTCCTTATTCTGTTGATGCATTAGCCCCTAATAACATTACATTACCCTCACCTGCTTCACCCCCGGTAGTTTTATAGCTAGGACCCATACCCGCCATGACCGTTGCATCGGTAGTTTCCCTCGCGCCTTTTATATCTATTGTCCCCTCGTCCACCACCCAGACCATAGCACAATCCGCACCCATTATCTCACAAATACCCATTGCAACACAACTACCCGTGGTGTCGGTGACCTCTACTCCATTCCAAAATCTCATCCTCTCCATCCCCAAACATTGCCCCAATCACTACCAGAGTCACAACAACCATCCCACCTACATACACCTATTATCAACAACCCCTTATCTCGTCTATCACCCATTTTGGATATGTGCCTTCCATGTCGGTTCCTTATTCCCAACCTCCCTATTAGGCTCAATATCCACCTCCTTATGCCACAAGAGGTGTCCCCCCATCACAACCTACCAACAACCTCATCAAGTTGATGATGGAAAAGATGCAAACATTAGAAGCATCGGTTTCCGGCTCATGCAATTCCCTCACCTATGATGAAATTTGTAATGAGCCTATTCACCCATCCATTCCCATTCGACCATACCCCGTACATTGGGAGATGCCAAAATTCAACCGCTTCAATAGCAAAGAAGATCCACAACAACATTTGCGGTCCTTTAAACATGGGTGTTACCTGATTGCCCATGATGACACTTTACTTTTGAGGACTTTCCCAATGTCCTGATAGGACCTGCATTAGACTGGTATAGTGGACTACCAAGACACTCCATTTAATCATTCAATCAAGTGGCCCAAGCCTTCCTAGATCACTTCTCCATCAACATTGTTAAGAAGGTTACCATGACTAATCTTTATTCCACATGACAATATGACGATGAGTCTATCGCTGACTTCGTCGCTCGCTGGCACAGCCTCATTAACTAGCTCACATTCCAATTGCCTCAAACCGAGATTATAGAACTATTTACTCGGGCTTGTGCTAGACACATCTCACTAACCCTACAAGTGCAAACTTTTCACACTTTTGATGAAGCATTCACCATGGCATGGAAATTGGAAATTCGTGTTATCAAAGAAAAGAAGATTCAACTTCATAACAAGAACATCGCGTTCAAATCAAATGATACTTCTTCATCTTGAAACCTCAAAACAACTATTCAAATCCCAAAGGGTCTGCTAATTCCATAGTTCTCAAAGCCGGTCCCCCTCATCAATCAAACCCAGCCAAACCCCCTTCTAATCTCTCTCATGTCCAAGATTTCCAATTCATACGAGAACAACGAAAGTACACTTCCCTAGGAGAATCTTATTCTTCTATTTTGGAAAATCTTGTTAAGGCTGGCGCCATTACCCTTCCACCTATAAAACCACATACTAGTTTCAACCCTGAGCGACACATACCTACGTGGTATAAGGAATATGACTTTTACAACTATCATTGAGTCAAAGGTCACAATGACAATAACTGCATTACCTTCAAAAATATCGTTCAAGAAATGATAGACAACAGAGACTTAGTCTTGGATAGCCCAAATGCACCCACTAACCAAAGCCTACACATCTTCAAGAAGCCATTCCCTAATCATGCCCCATCTTCCAACCAAGGGGGTGATACCTCAAACAATGATAGCATTGTCTGTGAGGTCCACGCTATTTTCAATGACACACCAGTTGCTTCCCAATTGCCTCATATTCCTTCCATAGATGAAATCTTAGCCCACGCTCCCTACCTACACTAGAACCTATTTCATATACTCCTCTACCCACAGAGGAATCCCCTTCATCTTCTCCTTCACCCGTAAAAGAGCCTATAATCAGCACACCGCCTTCGACCCCTCAAAATTCCGAGCAGTTGTCAGTGGCACCTTTCCTACTCATAGAAGATGCAGGTTCACCACCTACACCAACACAAGGAGAGCCCACTTCGGTTGGCCCATCCTCTCCTCTACCCATGGAAGATACTATAGAAGTACCAATGCTTGTGGATGACCATTCACCATCAGACCTTCAAGATCCTATTGATCTGCTTTTGGCTCTCCTACCCACAGATTCCAAGGCTAGCCATTTCCCAGTATCTCAAACCCATTTTACGGGGATTGCCAATCATTCCATTTCAAATCCTCTTACAAAAGTACCATTCTCATGCTTGTCTGATCACCTGGATTATGTCGATAGAGCCTTACTTTGGGGGCGTCTTCTACTTCTTGTTTCAACACAAATACAGTTGTCACTCACTTTGAAACCTCCACTATCTATCCAAAAGTGTTTCGGCCGACCAAACCAAACACAACCACAACTATCGCAAAATCTCCCACGACACCACTCATGGCTCAACTCACACCTCTACCCATAACCCAACATGCATCTGCACCCAAACCCATGCATATATCATCTCCCTTGCCTAAACCTATCATTACCTTAGGGTCATAATGTGACTAGCCTTACTCATCCACCCATCAAATTAGATTTAGCTAAATCTTCCAAAACTAACACCAAACTAAACCCGACCCCTAAAAAGAAGAGCAAGTCTCCTAGATCTCATACCCCAACCTCACCAACCACACCTTTATCACCTTCACCCTTTCCGTCCATCCTAGGACCTCACCCCTTAACCCTAGCCAAAAAACCCCATCCACCAGTAAACCAAGAATGCAACAACCCATTTCCCCATCGCAGACCTCTAATATACCCAAGTGCCCCACATAACCTCTGCCCTCACCTATAACCTTTTTACCACCCATACCTCCAATACCATCAATAACTTCTTCACTACCCATGACACTTCCTTCTCTTTCACTCATGCCTCAGCCCAACCCACACCACCTACCTCCACAGCACCTTAGTTACCCCCATGGGTAACCCTCCCTCTTCCACCTTCAAATTTTCCCTCCACATCTCATGCACCTGTATCACCTTTACCCAAAAATATACAACCTAAAGCCAAAAATTGGCTACCCTCCAATAAGGTAGTTAAGCTAACCACACCTTATATTGTCAGTTCATCTATCATGCCCCTACCTAAGTAGATACAACCAACACCTAAGACCACACCACACACCAAACTCGTAGCCCAACCCACTACCCCTCTTGCGAAAACTCTTCCTATACAGTCACTACACCTGTACCCAAACCCACATTCACCTCCCATTGTGATCCATTAGCAGGGTCCTACGCTAAAATCCTAACCAACCTCCTCGAAAAAAATTTCATCACATTACCACCTCTTAGACCTTACGACCCACTCAAACCCAAACCAAAAGGGTTTGATGAAACCAAAATTTGTTCCTACCATCGTGTGCCAGGACATGATGTAGAGAACTATAAGGATTTGAAAGTCACTCTTGTCCAGTTATGTCCTCCTAAAGAAAACTTTGACGATGATGATCTTCTTGATGAGGACCCCATTTCACCGGCACCAATTTCCATAGATCTTCCCTCATTGCCTACTTAGCGACCAAAATCTCCACCCCCACAACTCTTAGATCCATCCCGAGATTTGAAATTAACATGGTTCACATAAGAGAGTTGGCAAATTACCCAACCAAATGTCATTGCCCCCAACTCACTTCACAAGGCTTTTCTCCCCGGTGAGGTTTTCGCCGCTTTCGTCATGTCATTATACCACTCATCCTACACCTTCTCCATTTACCCCCTCCTCATATTAACATGATCAACATTGCCACCCGTGCTCAAAAAGACAAAGGAAAAGAGAAAGCAAGTGGCCCATCAACCAACCTTGTACCCAATATACCATCCACACCCACACCCAAAGTCATCATTCAAGGTCTTGCATATCCCATTTCCAATGGGGCCACACATCGTATAATGCTAAAACAACTACACAAATCCCCCCTCAAAATGTCTTTATATGACCTCATCCAAACCTCGGAGTCACATCATCAACCCCTCATGGAGGTCCTTCAATCTATCAAGTATTACACCCATAGCCTCCATCATTACCCCTCACCACGTAGCCTCTCTCACTAGGTATTTGCCTTCCTCTACACCTACACCTTCACCCACTTACCAAGTGGCCTCCTCGATTTTACAAATGAAGAGATTGCTCCCTTCGGTCGATAACCCGGATCTGCTCTTTTCATCTTCATCTTTATCGATAATATATGCATACAACGTGTTATGATCGATGGTGGTGCTAGCATTAACATCATCTCCTCCCATGTGTATGCCCAAATGCAAATACCTACCAATTGTATGCATAGTAACCTCGTTATGTTGCATTCCTTCAATGATGCCATAACCTCTACATTGGGTACCATTGTTCTCCATGTCCGCGTAGGTCCCCGCACCGCCCCAAAAATTTCTATGTCCTAGAAGGGGCTTCTGGTATAACGTGTTGCTTGGTGACCGTGGATTTGTGTTATGGGTTATATCCCTTCTACGTTACATCGATGCCTCAAATTTGAACATGAGGGACATAATTACACCATTCCTGTCAACCCCTCACCTTTCAAGACTGTAACATGATATATCGACCCAATGATATGCTTGTATTGGTCAAGGCATCCGCCACCAAAACCACTTCACCTCCACCCACAAGCCCATCCACCAAAATTGCCACTACTTTTGTTGCGTCTAACCTCACTATCCCTACTGTAGTTGTAGCCTCTACCACTAGTGCCCCTGCTTCCCCTTCATCTAGCGAGCCATCTATACCCGCTACCCACATACCAACTACTGATCCCTTAGAAGGTGTTTTTCAACGCCTCACTCTAGGGAATACCGCCTATACAATATCGATACCTTCCTCACCCCACAAGAGTACTGGGAATCTGCATCAACACCCCAATTATGACATTCACACCAATCTAACATATGGGGACTTGATATGGCCACCTATAAACCCGAACCTCCATCCCAAACCCAACCATTTTTTCCGCCAACCTACACTCCCTCACTAACCATTGTTTCACTCACACTTTCCTCCACCGGTGTGCGTGGAAAGGATTTGGCTTCGATTTTTATGAACAAGGCCGCCACATTGTCATCTCCTATACCTCTCGTAAACACAATGACCATAGTGGCATTGGTTTTCACGTTCCATCTTCTAAGAAGGTTTTCACCGACCTTATTAGAGATGAGACATCTTCCCCCTCTCATTCACCCACATTACCATCCTTAAACACAGAGTCCATGGATCCTGAATTTATACCTCTTAAAAAAAAATTGTAAACACCATTTCCCTGGGACCGCTGACCTATCAACGCGATGGTGAGGCTCCCTCTTCTCTCCCATTCTTGTATCCTGACATGATCAATGACGATATGCCTTCAATTAACATAGTTTAATGTTAGGACGATGAGTCCATCCTCACCTACCTTGGTGTAGAAGACTCTTATATTCACTGGTTGTTACCCTCAAGACACAAACCATGTTGAACGAATCAACTATCGAAATCAACATTAATACCAAAGACGACCCGCACATTCTAAAGATCGGCCAATCTTTAGACGCTACTGAACAAGAAGCCTTCACCTCTTTCCTTCGGGACCATAGTGACGCATTTGCTTGGTCCTATGCCGATATGCCTGGTATCAATCCTAAAATCGTGGTTCACAATATCATGACCATTCCTGATGCCAAACCTATCAAACAAAAGCTACAGAAAATGCATCCTCGCATTGCTCTTCTGGTCAAAGAAGAGATTCAACGTCTTCTCTTGGTTTCCTTCATTCTACCCATTGATTATCCCCAATGGATTTCTAACATCGTTCAGTCACTAAAGCAACAGGGGGACTCCACATTTGCATAGATTTCTGTGACCTCAACCTCGCCTATCCCAAAGATGATTTCCCACTACAAACTATCAACCAACTAGTTGATCTCATTGTTGGCCATGAAATGTTATCACTCATGGATGGTTTCTCGAGCTACAATCAAATATTACTAGCTCCAGAGGATCAACACAAGACTACCTTCATCACCCCTTGGGGGACTTTCTGCTATCGATTCATGCCCTTTGGCCTCAAAAATGTTGGTGCTACATATCAGTGGGTAATGAATTACATCTTACATGACATCATGTATCACATATTGGAGGATTATGTAGATGGTTTGCTTGCCAAATCAAACACCAAACCGAACACCTACCCTTTCTTAAAGTCATCTTTGACTGCCTCATCAAATATTGTGTTCGTCTTTGCAATACTTTCAGGTAAACTCCTAGGTTTCATTGTTTCTTTGCATGGCATAGAAGTCAATCCTGCTAAAGTCAAGGCTATCCTTGAAATGCCACCACCCACTAATCTTTGTCAACTTTGCAACCTACAAGGAAAATTACAATCAATTCATTGTTTTATCTCCCAACTCTTTGACCGTTATCAACCATTCCATCATCTTCTCAAGAAAGACATTTCATTTAAATGGGATGATGACTGCCATAAAGCCTTCAAAGCCTTGAAATAATACCTCCTTCAACCACTAGTGCTCATTCCTCCTAAGGATGACCAACCCTTCTACCTATATATTTCTACCACTAACCATTCTCTAGGTTCCATGCTTGCTCATCACGATGACCAACACTGAGAGCAAGCGGTTTATTACATAATACATACCCTTCTTGATTACAAAATTAGATATACCTATCACTGAAAAACTTTGCCTAGCCTTAGTTTTCATCGCCACCAAACTCCATGATTACCTACTTAACCACAAAACCTTCTTCATTACTAATAGCAACCCATTACACTACATGTACGCAAAACCTTATCAAAATCAACGTGCCGCACACTAGCTTATGCTTCGGCCAACCTTGATCTTGAATTCATCCATCAAGAGCTAAGCTATTGCTTATCAATTGGTCAAGCACCTATTTACGGGATCAACCCTCTAACTTTGAATTTCCAGATGATTCCATTACTACCTTTTCCTGGACGAACCCGCTTACCAAATGACACTCTTCTTTGATGGCTCCAAGTGTCACCGTGGGGTGGGGGTGGTGTTATCCTCATTCTCGCGATGGTGAACCTATGCCTTTATCTTTCAAAACTTGATTTTGATTGTACAAACGATTTCACTTTGAATACGAAGCACTCATATTAGGTCTCCAAGCTGCTAATGCCTTAGATGTTAAGTCAATCAACATCTTTGGTGATTCTCAGTTGGTCATAAACCAAGTCAATGGTATATAATAGTGTTGTAATGAAATAATTCAAAAGTATAAGCATCATGTGGACATACTTTTGACCACCTTTGACCATTACACCCTTCAAACCACCCCACGTTCTACCAATAAATTTATAGATACCATGGCTTGTTTTGCTTCTCCGATACCCACTTCGCCCACTGACTCTAAAATATTTGTCACCATATAAAGACTACAATCACCCTCTTATTTTCCTCGTGAAGTTTACTCTATTGGAACCGTTGCTCCTGACCGAGTGACCTTTGGTATAAGAAATACATAGACTATCTTTCCCTCTCCATTTTACCCGTTGATCTCACTCGTAATGGACAACGTGCCTTCCTTAAAAGTATCTCGCATTATGTCATCATGGGTGGTCTTCTATACAAATGTGGTTTTGATAGCATTCTCTTGCGATGCCTTACCATTTCTAAAATTCCTTACACCATTAAGGAAGTCCACAATGGGATTTGTGGTGGCCACTTTAGTGGTCTCGTTGTCGCTAAATGCATTCTTCACCTAGGCTATTACTAGCCAACCCTAAACCGTGACTGTTGCGATTATGTCAAACGTTGCATAAAATGCCAGCAACATGTTAATCTCCATCACACCCCTAGTCATGCCTTACAGTTCACGTGAGACCTTTGGCCTTCCTCTTAATGGGGTTTGGATCTTGTCAGTGAGATCAACCCCCATTCTTCACAATGCCACCATTAGATCATAACCACTACTGAATACTACACTATATGGGTAGAATCCATTCCCCTCATTTCCACAAAAGCTGAGAAAATATGTGAATTCATCAACCATCACATCATTTGTTGCTTTGTTGTCCCTCACCATATTATCACAGATAACAAGAAAACAATTCAAAAACAAAACCTTACTCAAACTATGTGATGCTTTTGGCATCCAACTCAATTTCTCATCACCTTATTACCCGCAAACCAACGGTCCAGCCGAATCAACCAATAAAACCTTGAACAAAATTATTATGAAGGTGGTCAATGATACTGGGAAGGATTGGCATACGCACAATCCTTTCGCCTTGTGGGCTTACCGCACAGTATTCATAATTCGATTTGGTGCCACCCCCTTTTCTTTGGTCTATGGTACTGAGGCTATCTTACCTCTCGAAGTCCAAATTCTATCCCTCCACATCTCACTACAAGACATGCTCAACGACGATGACTTTCACCAGGATTGTTTAGCACAACTTGAATTATTAGATGAACATTGTCTCAATGCCATGGACCATCTTCAAATCTACCAAAAACGTATCAAACATGCTTATGACAAACGTGTTCATGAACGAACCTTTCAATTCGATGACCTCGTCCTGAAGAAAAATCAACATGTAACCAAAGAGGAGAAAATTAAATGGTGTAAATTTTCTCCTAATTGGCTTGGACCCTATATCATCACTCATGCTTATGGATCAGGGGCTTATCGTTTGTATTCACTTGAAGGTAAACCAAAACTTGAGCCCCTTAATGCCTTGTATCTTTGACCATTTTATTGTTGATATCAAGTCCTATATCACTTTCTGTCAATTGGTCGCTCGTCCCTTGAGCGTTGTTCACCTTCCATTATCACCCATTTTGAGGATCCATGATTAAACAAGAATCATGTGATTACCCGTCACCTTTTAGCCTTGTCTTCAATGTGAGTACCACGGCTCTGCTCATAGCATGATTCTCATGGATACTTTTCATCTTCTTCAAGATGGAATCCCATGGTCATTCATCACTCGAAACCACCTCTTTCCTAATCAATCTTTGTGTATTGCGATCTTGTCTTCTAAAATTGGAAACTAATCGTCCTCTATAATCTTTTCCATCACTTAAACGTCTTAAAAATAAAAAGGGATAAAACTCCTTGAGTAAAACTTCCAAAAAAAATGACTCCCTCAAAAGGGACATATCTTCTCCATATTTTACCACTATCAATAGATTGCGCTTCCTTAAAGGACAACTATGTATGGTCATTACAAAAATGTAATGAATATTCATAAGCTTCTTGCATTGATCGATTCACGAAAACCTCAAGGACATAATATATTCTTCCCATATAGACTTCCCGCATCGATCAGTCTATTAAAAACAAACAAATTGAGAAAAAATGAAATTTTCATCATGGACTTGCCTAGTTTAGATTCTGGGTTTCTTGTTCCGAAATATACATCGTCGTACACTAAGTTACACTAAACCTCTCATTCTCACCTCCTTGTCTTTTCTACCTAAATTCCTCGTTACTCAAGGGACTTGCCACAAATGCGACATTTTGTGATCTTGTGACTTTTCTTCACCCTTCAAATAGTCCATTATGTAAGGCATGTAGGGTCTTATGTTCATAAGCCCATATAAGGTGTGATAGACTGATCAAGGTTCTTATCAATTAAACAACTCTTTTACCACTTCTTACCATTCAACTTCCTCATTACCTATTGATTATCCTATACAAGACAAGATCCTTGGCACATGTATTTAAAAATCAATCAACCATACCTACAACCTAAACTCAATCATACATATGACCTACATCACCCATGCCTAACACCTACCAAACCATTCCACTATTTCACCCTAATCTTCCCTAGCTTATGGGAGAACTACATCGACCCGAGGTCCCTTTTTTCTGGGACTATGTAGGCAGCACTCGAGTGCATGAGGCCCTTGGAGGTTAGCTCGGCCACTCTCTACCCTAACCAATTCCCTCTCCCCTTTCCTAGTCACATTCTACCCTAGTTAGTTTCCTTTTTATATCAATAATTGGAAATTAAACCAAACAAACAACAATTACTTCACATCTTTACCATCATCACTCATGCATTCATTTCATCTTGTCTACCATTATCATACATTTTCCTACAAAACATCTTAACATGACCCACATCATCATTAATTGCACAAATTAATGAGTTAAAAACTCAACCATGCCTAAACCAACCTCAACTCAACCATACCTAAACCAACCTAAACTTCATCATACCTAAGTCAACCTGACTCCATCCATGCTTATGACCTGACTCAATCCATACCTAAACCAACCTAAACTTCATCATACCTAAGTCAACCTGACTCAATCCATGCCTATGACCTGACTCCATCCATGCTTATGACCTGACTCAATCCATGCCTATGACCTGACTCAATCCATGCCTATGACCTGACTCAATCCATGCCTACACGACCCTGACTCTATCATACTTAATTCACCTAGTTTCCATCACATACACAAATAATAATGGAAATTAAAACAAGTACACCATCCATAGTATAAATATCATCATCTATAAATCATGATGTCTATGTATACATACATATGTACACCGATACAAATGAATACAAAAATCTCAAAAACCCTCATGTACATCCTCACCATCTTTGGCACGTAGGCCAGTATATGATCAAAATCAATCAACTCTCGTATACATCCTCACCATCTTGACACACAAGTTGATATATGATCAAAATTAATCAACTCTTGTATACATCCTCACTCTCTTCAACATGCAGGCCGGTATATATCAAAAATAAATAACTATACAAAATAGAAGGTACATACGGCTATCAGATATCACCCTACTGGATATCCTCCATATCAGTCTCCCTTGTCTCTGCTCCTCCTCGACTCCTATATAGTGGCTTGTTAACATCTCACCACCCATCATGGGTCATGGCTGGGTCCCTGTGGTATTGCACTGAAGGTGACCTCCATGAATTGGTGGCCTCACCCTGACCCTATCTCAGGCCTCACTAGCCCCTGTACTCTCCACATTTTGTGTCCATGACCAGTCCTCTCACTTGAGGCTTGTTGTGCCCTGTACTCTCCATAGGATAGAAATTATATCCCTGTCATCATCAAAATATCCTAATAATACATGGCCTTGCTAGGGCATCCCCATGATCTAGCTACAGTCTACTATGCTGTGGTGGCCCCATTGACCTCTCGGCCCTATCCTTGTGCATGTGCCTATCCTGAGGGACCCTATCCTGCTCCTACCTGTATCGGGATGAAGAGTCGCATCTGCACCTATGTAGTGGCCAATTGGCCCTGCAAACCTGTAACATGTGCCTGTAGGGTGGCCACCTGTATCCCATCACCATCACCACCCTATGCGGGTGCCTATCCTTGTGTTATCTAGGCCTGTAAACTAGCCACTTGTGCCTATAAAGTAGCCACCTATGCCTATAAAGTGGCCACCTGTGCCTCTGCACCTGTCAACTACCCCTGCACCATCCCCAGTTGTGTAATAAATATGGATACACCTTTGTAGGGTGTCCCCTCGAGCAGTCTTGGTGGCTAAATCGATTGTCCCAACCTCGGCGATCTTTGCTTGTAGGTGTGCAGCCCACCACTATCTATATCTCATCGGTCACCCAAAGCATCATCGATCTGCCGATCTCTCACTTGCTTCTCCCGCCCTATAGGAATTTTCGGTGGGGAGGCAGAGCGGCCTCTCTATGTCATCCCTCTGTGTATTATGGGAAGGGTGGAGGTATATCTTGCGACATCCCGATTGTCACCTTACCCTGTCTACGGGTATAATATCGTGCTCCCTTAACGTCGCCCCTCTATCCAACCGAGAATTTGCAATCCATCTAGCTCCACAACCATATTCACATATGATGTATAACCCACATAGGGCCTCCTAATGATTTCTACGCCAAACAACCCCTTCAAGTAACCACTGTAATAAGGCGACATCATGTGTCACCCCGCCCACTCGACATTCTCTAATAACCGGCACCCATCACCTATAGCCCACCTAAACAAAACACAGCTCGAATGCATCAACTCGGGTTATACCAACTAGGTGCGCAACCACACAATGTGCATATAGGCCCAACAATGTAATAGGAAAGTGCAAAGACAAGGAATGTTGTACTATTATAGCTACACTAAGTCACCCATACGCCCATAACTCCTATATAACTACACTAGGAATCTTTGGTGCCTATGAAAAATGGGTGGTCTATCACCATATCATTCGGGACCCGATCGGTGATTGCAGGAATCTCCCACCTTACGTATCCGGCGGTCTGAGCAAGCGGCAAATTGCCTCCATCAACAACACAACAAGCCTAGTCTCCTCCAGACGAGCCTAGTACATCTCTCCATAGCTCATACTTGCAGCATGTCAAATCTCATCTCTCCGACCCCTCGCCAAATATTTTCAGCATCAACTCCTCAGACACCTCTGAAGAGATCGAATATACCTACGCCCCACTATCGGTAACCGCAGGATCCTGTACACATCCTCCAAGGTGACTGTGATCTCACCTGTCGGTAGATGGAATGTGTTAGTCACCAAATCCCATCTGTCAATGAGAGTGACCATCAAACTAGGCTATCGGACTACATGTCGAGTAGCGTTTGACCCCAATCAGGCCAACCTCTACAACATGCCGCCAATCCTCGGTTGTCACACCTCCTTGAACTATCACAAGTAGGGGTGACACCTATCTCACATCCGTAGTTGGTCTCTCACCTGCATCCAACAAAACATCACATTAATACAACTTGATCATACCCACAATCACTCTTGACACTTCACCTACACTTATTACCCTCCCTCTTTTTCCCCTCACAACTTACCTTCTTATCACATATTCTATCTACCCACCCCAACCCTAAACCACTATCAACAATACCATACCTCTTTCAACCACTTACCCATGCTCTATTTTTTTCATCAACAACATCTTCCTTGCCCACTATCTATCTCACCCAACCATCCTAAGCTCTGTTGGCCCCTTTTTTCCCACATGCTTTGGCTTGAGGGATGATTACTTCTAACCAACCACAGTCTATCCCACACTGGCATCGGTCACCTTATCTATGACGGTACTGGCTAGACACCACCGACGTCGGCCACCCCTTGACCCGACGCTGATCCAGCTCGCCAGAAATCCATGACCCCAAACCCCCTTTTTCCTAAAATACTCCCTTCTTCTCACCCATTCCTACCCACCTCTACCCTCATCTCCTCCCCACCCCTCATACACCTAACCACACCTCTACCCATTCCTATTCTACCCAATTTGCATTCCCAAATTCAAATGCCCTTTTCCCTTCAAAAGCATGTATTCTTTCCCTAACCTATATACCCAATTCACCTCCCAAACCAATACAAGAGATTGAATCTTACCTCATCGCGTTGTCGTCTTCGTGGTGGTACATTTGGCCTCTACCTTTGGTGGTCCACCCGATCCCTCTCCCCTCTATCATGTTAACTCACCAAATCCAATCCTCCTCCTCTCCACCCAATCACAATTGATCCACCTATGCTCGTGAACCCGTCTACCTGGCTCCTCTAACCAACCAAAGCCCTCCACCTCAGCAGGATATCATCCCTCATCTTTTTCTCCTGACAAAGCACAACTCATTCAGTGCTCTGTCATTTTCACAAAATCCAAAACATATAAATGAATATGTATTATACGGATTTTTCTTTTTATATACCCATGTCGACCTAACCGATGTCGGTTATACCTAAACCGACATTGATCTTGTGCCCTAGCTCACCATGGTCGAGTTATACCAAGTCAACATCGGTCATCTACCCCCATAAACCGTGATCAGCTTACCTCGACCAGTCCCCGATTACGTATGACCAACATCGGTTACCTGTCATATTTGTGCCCATTCCCCATTATTGTCCCCACTTACTCAACCCAATTGTCATTTGACCTTATCCACCCTTATTGCAACCAACCTCCATGCCTACCTTACCTATACTTATCCTTAATTGTGTTTTGTGACTTGTTATTTTACCGATACCTTGGCTCTACCTGTGCCATGACCTAGCTACTTAGACCTAGAACATTGCTAGTGACCTGTGAACTCATGTGCTTGTTATACCTTGCGACACTATTACCCGTGTTGTTTGACCTAATGACCTTACCTTGCCTCTTATCGTGACCATTTATCCTGATCCAACCTTTGGTGTACATTGAAACATACCTAAACATTCCTACACCTAACTGTGACGTGCTTCTACACCATATCTTATACCTTGGATACCGGAATCACCTCAACCTTGTTTGGATAAACCTATCGACCTTAGACAATGTAGAGTTTGCATGCTCTTCAACTTGGTATTGTGTTGCAGTTTATACGTGTGCATGCGTTTGACTATTACTACCTTTGACCCTGACCCATTACCTAGATTACCCGATTGGACCTTTACCCCCTTACCCTTGTTGTCCACCTTCCTCTTCATCACATTCACCTTTTATCAAACCACTCACCGATTTTTCCTTCTACCTCATCAATTCCTGGTTTGAGGGGGATCACCTTCACCCACACATGGGATAACCACATCTTATTTTTGTCAGCGTCGCTTACCAATACAAGCTACGCAACAAAAAGGGGAAAAATGTAGACACCAAAATTGGGTCACACGCTCCTTGACCCTTCGTTAAATAATCAACTTGAACACACTCACCTAACCATGGCCCCTTACACCCCACACTAATATTAATTTAATTAATTAAATTAAATTAATCCATGTCCTCACAATATTTATTATTTAATTATCATAATTAAGATAATTCCCACCCGCCACCTCACATATACACCTCACCTAGCCACCTCACCCTAATTTTATTCTTAGTATGTTGCCATAACTAACTAAGACCTAACTAAACCCTAAAAATCAAAGCCTACATCCCCTCTAACCACATTCCCGCATAAGAAAAGGTAACTCCCGCTCTTGCCCAAATGAATAGAGATATCGACAAAAATCATTGCCATGATCTCCCATTTGTAGTAAACCTAAAGAATCCCACACCTAACCGAGCGTCGGTCCCCCTGAATCACCGTCGGTCAACCTAGAACAATCATCGGTTACCTTTTATTCCCTTTGGTAACCTTATTTCAAGGTTGGCACATTTTTTAGAGCAAAAAAATGGGGGCGGAGAGCTGCATCTGTGAAAAAGCATCCTTTTATGCATCCAGACATTCAGAGCCATCACCAGCATCAATCAGAGAGCCATTGTATCCATGGGGGCACTCCGGGAAAGCACCACTACAGGACCATACACGTATTCTCCGATCAACCACCTCCACCACTCAGCCATCATATCCTTAACACAGTAAGTATGGCCCTAACCAGTATGGTTTATTTCAGTTAGTAATCTTTATTACTCCTGTTATTAATTTATTCTTTGCATGCTTATTGCTTCATCACCCACTTGCTTGTAAACCCAAAGATCCCTTCACCCACATCACCAAATCACCTATTCTCACATGTTATATACTTGAACATACCTAAGATCTCTCTGAGACCCCCATCCACTCGCCCAAATTTTATTTGACCTCAGATCACCCTTGCCATTTAACTTATTTTGAGTTTCTTTTACCCCGACCATATCGACATCGGTTATCCACAACCGTCGTCGGTTCTACCTAAACCAACATTGATCGCATTTAGTTGATGTTGGTCTCTGTGTTTTACACCTTGACCAAGAACATACCCAATAATCACCATACCAGTTGACCCAAATAACCTAGAATCTGACCCTGACCAACCCCAGTACCTTGATAGACACCTCATCTCTCAGATCCAACTATAGCCTAGCCTGTTGTGATTGGATTTATTTATTGTATTTGAATGAGATACCTAAATCATATCAACTATAGTAGGAGTTTGTTTATTTCTCGCATTAACTTGTTTTAAATAGTGGATTGATAGCCGTCTGCAGGAAGTATCACACTTCCCGAACTAGCATACGTTAGGCAGTCCACTATCATATATCATTTAAACTATCTTCTTGTGGTCTTGTTTTCTATTACAGGTAGTTCCTCCTAGCCAAAAAGGAAGCTCTCACATTCGGTTATGGATCAAAAAGTAATAATGTGCGTAATATGACCATCAACCGACCAGCATTGAATAGGTATTCATCCTTGGCCCTTACCCTTATCATTTGGCGTCATTTCGAAAAAGTAAAGAAAAAGGTGAAATAGAGGCACTGAATCTATTACCAAAGATTCTACTCTAGTATCAAGAGAAAGTATAAGAGCATCCTGAACAATATTACCTGTCATATTTTCCTCTTTAATACCTTTAGGCTGGTTTTCTTTGTTTTCTTTGAACCAAAAATCCTTTTTAGCATGTCCTCTCTTTCCATAGTTCTAGCAAGTAATGCCTCTACTCCTAGATTTGGATCTTCCCATCTTTGATTTAGATCTCCCACAAGCCTTACTCTTTGATTTCTCCTTGCTCCTCCCTCTACTCTCCATATTCAATGCATTTCCAGAAGAAGAATTTTCCCTTGTACTTTTCTGCGCATTTCTTCATTTAAAATGACACTGACTACATCTTCAAATTTAAGAGAAGTAGATGATGTATTACTAACTACCATTACTAAGTTGTCCCAGCTTTCTGGCAAAGAACACAGGAATAATAATGCTCTAACCTCCTCATGAAATGGGATATTAACTCAATCCGGTGATTTACAATAGTGTGGAAATCATTAATATGGCTAGATACTGAGATCCACCTTCTTGCATTTGTAGATTAAACAATCTTTTCATTAAATAAACTTTATTGGATGCATTAGGTGTTTCATATAAATTAGTTAAGTTTTTCATCAACTCTGTTGTACTCTTCTCCTGTGAGATATTTGAATCTACGGATGATGTCAGACTCAATCGAATCACACCGAGAGCCTTCCTGTCCAGAACCTTCCACTCCTCATTAGACATGATTGAGGGTTTCACTTCTTCACCTCCCAACGGTAGGTATAGATCCTTTTGATACAGGTAATCTTCCACCTGCATTTTCCATAGCTGGTAATTTCGGTTGTCAAACTTCTCAACTCGAACTTATTCTCCTCTGCCATTGCTACTTCTCCCACTCAAACAAAAATCCCTCTATGAGTATACTACTAACAAATAAATCTCAAAGCTTGCTCTTATACCAGTTGTTAGGAATATACCGATTACATAGATAAAAAAGCATGAAATGAGTAATGTAGAAAATGTAAAATAGAAAGGAATCTGATAAAAACGAGAGACACGGATTTCACGTGGTTCACCCAAAATGGGCTACGTCCACCAGAAACAACCAATCCTTTTATTCGGTCTGACAAACACTCTCTCACGGTTCTACCAGCGATACAATGAGCCTCATACATTACGACCCTTTAAATATATTAGGGTTTTTATCATTTTGGGGAAACATAGAAAACCACCCATTAGATATGTGACCTAATAAGGAATGGTCAGATTTCACAATGCATAAATATATATAAAATGTGGCTTACGGGCACCGCCCCAAACTCCCCCCAAGGTGCGTGGCACCCGGACCCCGCTAGTGGGGGCCATCCACCTCGGACCTCGCATGGGGCGAAGCCCCCTTGCAACCCCCATCACTATCAAGCTCCACAACTAATGGTTCGGGCATTCACTTCCCAATCTAAATTGGGGAATACTAATGCCTGAATCTCTTTAGTGCATAACTCATGGAGAAGGAGTTTTCTCTCATTACCATACATCCATTTGTGAAGAGATCCCAATTTGACATCAATGGATTCATGCAAAAGGCTCTCGGAGTGAAGTACCAGCACCATCCCACCATGGAAGACTTCTAGTCTGCCTACTTAGATGAACATGAAGTAAGAAGGTCGAATTATCTGCTGACCCTTGCTCAAATCAAGGCCTTTCGCATCAGAGATCCTCTATATTCATTAGTAGATGATGGTGACAATTTGATTGATCCCTCATATGATGTTGTTTCCTTCACTCCATTGCCCGAGTTGATTGGACCAAGAGAGATGAATTCTCTCTTGATGGAAAGAATCAACCAATTCTAGAAAGGAGCATAGCCTAGTATGAATGAGAACTTGTAAAGTTACCATCCATCCAAGTTCATACCCCAGGATCACAAAAATTCCAACATGAGGAGGTCTCCAGTTGACTAAAACCTCTTCTCAATCAACCTCCATGCCATCAACCCATACACATCAAGCAAGGAGAGAATGGTTTCCCAAATCCACTTCTCTAAAGAATATGTCACAAGGAAAAACATCCAAAGGTCATGGCCCTATTAAAGGAAGAGAACATGTCTCGGGGTTTTCCACTTTGAGTAGAGACTCATCTACTCACGTTACTGATAGTTCAAGGAAGCTCATAATAAACACTACTTAGTCATGTCATGCACAAGAGTTTACTCAAGCGCAAGTGGTCCAAATACCAAACACTCCTAAACCCCTAGTTCACGAAGATGTTTCTCAAGGTCTCCCTAAGGTTCAAGAGGTCGATGTTGAATTTATTTCCTCAAGGATTGAATTCATGGAAATAACTCTTGTAGAATCTAATGATGTCAAGAATGGTGTGAATGTTGCTTCAGACTCTAGGCTTCTATGTGTAGAATTGGTCAAGGAGACCCCTTCTTGGGTTGACTATGAAATCAAGAAAAGAAAGAGGGTTTTCAAGGTGATCAATATTGACTTTGATGCCCTTTCCAAGATTTCAAATGATGTCATCCCCAAGAAGCCTAAAGTGTTCTCGATAATAATGGTGGATGGAGATGGAAACAAATTTGTAGATCTTTCCATTCCACAAGTTGAGAAGGAGCGTAATGCCATAACCTCGCTGATTATGAAGTATCCAAGCTTGGACTTGGGAAGTATACATTGGAAAGCAATATGGAAATGGCTCAAGATTCCATGGATATTGTGTTAAGAAGGCTTGAGAAATATAAATCTCAGAATTCTCAACTCAAGGCCAAAAATAATTAGTTGGTGAATTATGTTCAACATCGATAAATCCAATATCCTCCACTTTCCCAGTACCTAATGCAGTGGCTGCCCCCGACGAAGAAACACTCAATCTGTCGAAGGAGGTAAACACTTTGGGCCATGTCACTAAATCTTGGCTTTTAGAAATTCTCATCTTCGGAGAGAGACAATCAAAGTGGTCGTAAAGCTCCATGAAGACATTAGTGCATACCTAGATCCAATCCTTTCTTTTAAGGAATATTTTGCTTCTAGCATATCAAATCTGGATGAGATATTGCCTAGTCTACAAGAGATGACGAGCATGGAATCTACAATTCTAGCCATTGAAGGGATCCTTGAATTTGAATGTCGAGGGACACACTTTCTATGGTGTTTACATCTCAAGTCATGGAAGATGCTTCTCAAAGATTCCATGATTCATTACGAAAGCATATCTGTGAAGCTTTCACTTCACTCGCCTCAATTCATGAGTTCATAACTGAAATCCCTTGTGATTTTGTGGATGAGCATAATCAAAGGAATTCATCAAAAAAATTTGAGGAACAATTTTCACAATTGTTTAAGGACATGTACATTTCTACCATCAACTTCTCTTCTACTAAAATGGAGCATTGTATCAAATTGAGGAACCTATTTGAGGATGCTCGATCGAAAATGGTATACTTGCATAATATGCCAGGTAGGATTTTGGAATTGCAGGTGTTTTGTGAGGTTGTGCTTCAACCAAGTGAACCTCCTGAAGAAGATAATATGTTCAAGACATTGGAAAGGTTCAAATCTTTTCAATTGGCAAAGGTGATAGATCCTAATTTCACCAATGGGTGAGGAGATAACATTCGATATCTAACAAAGTGGGAGAGTCCATTTCTCATACGATTGAGATAGGTGGACCCCACTTTAATGGATAAGGCATTAGGTCTTGTTTTATGTTTTAAAATGATATTTTAAAGTGATGTTATTGTTAAACTCATTTTTAGTAGACTTTTGATCACTTAAGTGATTTCTAATTTCAAGTTACTTTTTAAAAGTTAGTTGAAAAATTCAAAGTCACTTAAGGTGCCCTAATTTAATGTTCATGTAAACCCTAACTACCTTGTAACCAAATTTTGGGTTATAAAAGGAAGTTAGGGGCTCATTTGTAAGGGTGAATTTGAGAGAGGAGAAGAAATACTTTTGTGTAAGCTTTGTTTCAAGAAAGAAACTTTGTGTTCTTTTGTGAAGACATTTTGAAGAGTTAATAAAATATGAACTTTGTGTCCCATTCATTATCTCTTGTAACATTTGATGTTCTTATTTTAATTAGATGTTAGTGTTTAAATCTTACATGAAAATACTATCTTTCATCTTATTGTCAACATTATTAATTTCTTTTTCTTTTTCACAATGATCAAGCTTTGATATCTACTTGCTCATGTGTGTTCCCTTTCATTTATTCTTGTTTAGCTAATTCAAACTCTGTTTTATTTGAGTTAGTTATTCATTGTTCTTCTTCTTCTCTATGCAATATTAGGCTTTGTTTTTACCTAACTATTGTATGCTCCTTCCATCCATTCCTTTCCATTTCTTTCCTTCATTCCATTCCATTTCCCTCATTCACACTTATTTCCATTTGATGTCCCAAAACACCCCCACATACAATTTTGAATGTATATATGTAAATATAGTTTTGGTTTTCAATAAAGGCAACCTCACCTTCATTGAGGAGGGAATTTGTTCCCCTGATTATTGCATGTAATTTGTGTGAGTGTAAATCCATTTGCTAACATGCTCTTACCACAAATTACAAACCAAATCACTCGACTCCTCCGGTCTTGTCTTTGAGAGGAAAACATACCCTCTTACATCTACCACATCCTCCTCGGACTCATATGTCATCTCTTCAAAACTCCTAGAAAAGAAACCCATCATAGAAATCACAAAAATATCTTTCAAAGACCATGTCACTCGACACCACATCCGAGAATCTCAAAACATTATCAACAAATCGTTCATCGGAAAAATAGAAATTACACCACCTAATCATCGACAACCCTATCACAAAACAAACAACCTTTTCTTTCAATCTTAGGGCCTCATAACCTCGTCTAAATTCACATTAATCATTACATAATCTAAGTTTTTCCCTGACCAACACCTAAATGTGTTACACAAAATACAACCTCACTAGCTTAAACCTCTAAATGATCAAACATTATACGGATCCCTTCGGTGTAGGGTACTATACTAGAACCCTCAAAAATCTCCTCTAACTATCCATCATAGCATTACCTCTCATTAAGCCATCTAGATCTCGAGCATGGAAACCCTCTTAGTATAATTTTGAAGCATTTTGTGCGTATCATCGGACACCAAGGCATTTCAATGAGGATTTGTAAAGCCCTTCCTTCCATAATTTAAAGCCTTGCTAGAAAAGGGCTTCTTTCCACAAATCTAAATCATCTGAACATAATCAAACATATAAATCAAATCAAAAAAACCCATCTGACCTCTAAAGTTACACCTTCTAAACCATCATCCACCACCCCATCTACATTTAACAAGAGTGAGGCCTCTTCCAATAAGACCCCACTCCATCAAATAGATGTTGTTCACATAACTACAAGAGCGCATGCACAAGACCCCAAGGCCTCATATAAAACAGAATTCTCCATCTCTCTTACTCTTGAATCATCTAATCCATCAACTTTTAAGGCTAAGGTGTCCATCCTCACCACTCCACACACCCAATCTACCACCTCTGTACAAAATACCATCATTAAACAAATCCACCAAGCTCCTGTGAATATGTCCCTCTATGAGCTTCTACAAAATTCCCCACAACACTAATAAGTGATGATTGAGGCTCTTCAATCTAGATTAGTACCATCAAATGACCCTTAACCATTCACTAACATTTTCGCAACCTTAAAATGACCTCCTCCATTGCTTTTGACGATGCCAAAATCCCCTTTTTACAACTTGAATATCACGACCTTCCACTTTTCATCATCGCCCAAATTGATGATACTTTTGTTAAGAGAGTCGTGATCGACAATGACACTAACATTAACATCACATCGTCTCACACCTTCAAACAACTTTAGTTACGACATTATCATCCCTAGTCTGTTGTTGTGTTGTGCGCCTTTAATGACATTGTTTCCCCTACATTAGGCATGGTCATTTTACCCATTAAAGTGGGTGTTAAAATCCTTCATGAACTCTTTTATCTCATAGAAGGAGAGTTTCAGTACAACATGTTGTTAGGTCGACCCTGGATACACACTATGCATTGTATCCCATCAACATTACATCGATGTCTAAAATATGAACATGAAGGTAAAACCTTTACTATTCCTATTGATCTGAATCCTTTCAAAGCATGTCACATGACATATCGACCCGATGAAGTACTCATTCCTAAGACAAACTCGGGATCCTCATGAAGCTTCTACCATTTCTTCCATTTCCTCATCTAAGCTAGTAGACAATAGCTCCTTCGAAGATGTTATGCAACATCTTTCACTGTGGGACTACCGCTTTCTAGCCCTTAACTCACTCCTACACCAAAAACATATGGGAGACCTAAAAACAACCCATCTACGAACTGAATGTCAGAGACATCATCTCCTTCAGTCCCCCCATCTTAAAACTAACCTCATCTATGGATAGATTTATCATCATTCCCCACATCGAGAAAATCAACATGATGTTAAACCCTTTATATCTAATTTTTCATTCTTATACAACCAATCCTTCACACAAATGTATCTTAATTGTAGTGCCTCGAAGGTTTTGGTTTAGGATGTTACAAACAAGGTATACATGACTCGGTCTTTGACCAGTCTCATAAGCCTCATGAGAAGTTCGGATTCAATTTTGACAAACCATCCTTAGACACCTCTGTGATCACCGCATCTCGAATCCATATAGGAACTAGAGCCATCCTCTCCATCTTCATACAAAAAATCTATCCACATAGACGACATTATTTTCATCCCTTCTCACTTTTTTTTAATCAATACGATCACCTTAGGACCACTCACTTATCAGGATAATTACCACACAAAGACCATTCTACTTGTGTTACCTGAAATGGTAGAGGAATACTCCCCTACCATCAAAATCCTTTAATGTCACGATGATCAATCCATTTTATCCTATACTGGGTATGAAGACCAATATCTACAAAAGACTCTACCACCTAACACATCAACACTCCTTAATGAATCCACTATCGATGTCAACATAGGGACTTCGCAAGAACCTCACATAGTCAAATTTGTCCAGTCTCTAGATTTAAAATAATTAAAGGAATTTACTACCTTTCTATCCAAACACATTCATGCCTTTACATGGTCATAAAATGAAATGTCAATAATTGACCCTAACATTGTCGTCTACAACATTTAAATAATTCCTAATGCCAAGCTCATCAAGAAAAAGTTACAAAGGATGCATCCTCGCATAGCCCTCCTCATAAAATAAGAATTAGAACGTCTTCTCTCCACTAATTTTATCTTACATATTGACTATCCATAGTGATTTTCTAATATTGTACATGTGAGTTATCCATTTTTACCCACAGGTAAAAATGGACAACTTGGGATAGTCGACCGAGGGGCTGGATAGGGCCACCACAAGTGAATCGGGGTCATAGGTCAAATTTATAGGATTTCGGAGCATTTGCAAGGTATCGAGAAGATTTGGGGCCATTTGGGTCAATTTGGACTCATCTAGGTTATACAAGACCATGCCTCCACCACAAGGTAAAATATGCCTCTCGAGCCTACTTTTAAGCAAAAACGGGCAAAAATAGGACATCTCGGAAAAGTCAAAAAATCAGCTACGGGGCATTGTTATGACCAAATCACATCACCCTCTGATTGCTTAGCATGTGAGTGTGTTAAGGAAAGCGAGTGTGACTAGGTAACATGGGCATTATCTTCAAGTTATGACTTGCTTTAGTTGAGATAGACCTCTAGAGAAGGTTGGTTCCTCTTCCTAATATAGTGTAAGCTAACTCTAATGAAGGAAAACTATTGACTATCTCTATCCTATAATTTCCAAGGGACCAGAGAGAGATAGATAACATGCAAGTAAAATAAATCTACACTCCGGAGGTGATGCACCAAAAGAAGGTTGAGAACAACTCTCTAATGTGTGAAAATGGGAGAAAAATTCAAATTAGAAAGGGTGATGACAATTCTCCATAGTCTAATAGTAGCATTCACAACATCATTTCCATAGAAGCACAACTATAATGAACCTTGCACAATGAGTGAAGAGACAATACACCTGCAACAAGAATAAAGAAGAAAGAAGAATACAAATAAACACAAGGGAAGATACATCCACAACTTGCATATATTGCTTCATTGATATGCACAGATCATTCTATTACAAGAGAAAGGCCAAGATCATCATGCAATAAGTCCTCTATAAATTCCTACAACACATTGGTTTCACAAAACAAAATGATAGAGCTTTCTACTGCGGAATTACCCCCTTACAAATGAGAGAACACTTCAATTTATAGAAAATGAAGGAGAGGAGAGAGAAATAAGAAAACTCAGATTTTCCTCTTGCACCAATTACAAAGTACCCAAAGTGGGTGGAAATCATGATAACAAATCTTAAAAAGTCATCTTTTATTGATATGCAACTTGCAGTGAGAGAAAATTGTTGCTCATGTCCATTAATAACAACACCAATCACTTTAAAATCTTTGATTGGGACTCAGTTTTTTTACAAAATTCACCATCAAATTTTCATCAATTTAGAAATCTCTCTATCCCGATGCATATATCTCGGAACCATGATTCAACCGAGACCAATTTTGTGAAAATCCATTGAGAAATGCGAAAGATATGGCCTTCTGAGTGACTGTAGCTAATTTGGCTCTCCATGCTTGGCTTTCACTCCATGGGATTGAGCAATTAATTCTAGGTAGATGGAGATGACATTTTAAATATTTCTCCCCTCTCTAATGTTTTCTGCATAATTTTTAATTGATCTAGGAATTTAATTTTTTGATGGTGGGCCCATTATTGATTTCCATCATTTTGCATATGTATTAGGAGTAGGGTGGTTAGATGTTTGAATGTGTTTATATTTCACCATCTCGGCCAACTCGGTTGGTGACATGCCCTTGCATCGTCTAACCTTCCTTTGATTTTGCACCATTGGCCACCAATCCATCTCATTGCATTGGACTTGCATATACATGGTTGAATGCTCACCCACCTATTTTCTCCAATTGATACTGACTCGGCGGGGAACCTTCATTGACTCTGCGCCACAAGACTTCGATCAGCGACCTACCTAACCTTTCCAGCTCATTTGGTGCATTGGTGCCAACTCGGTACCACCCCCTTGAGTGGGGAATACATCTCCACGTGGCCCATCGCTTGTGCTTCCCAACTCTGCATCGCTCTATTCGGGCTCGCCATTCACCCCGTGCGTACACATAAGTTTGTGGGAACCCCATTGACCCCACAATGGGCCTATGACCGGCATAACACCCACATTTCATTCTCCTTACAACCATTTTAGGTTTTGGCTACACAATCGCCCAAGTGCTCTAGACCCTTTGGGCTCGGAAACCTTGCATTAACCACCGAGCTCCTTTTGTGCGGTGATTTTGGGCTTCGTCTGCATGCATATCCCTCATTAAATGCGGGCCACTTAGGTCGTTTATCTCTACATCGGACATAGTGGTCACTCCATGTCCCAAGTTATGGGCTCGCCGAGTTAGCTCGACGAGCCGAAAAACTTCACATTTTTTCCTAATTTCGGTCGCTTCAATGTTGTTCAAACTTCTCCACCCTCGCCTATGAACTCATCATTATAGCTCACTCATTCCCAACATATCCAGGAGTTCGTTGTGCCACTCGGTTGAACACGACACCATTACACCAAGTCTCCCTAATCTGTCGTCATGCTTTGGTTACACCCCTTTGAAATAGCTTGATTTGGAAATGAGTGTTTGGCGACCCTTTTCTCCCAATCAACTCGCCAAGTCTAAACTTGAGCTCGATTCGCCTAAAATTGAATGGCTCGGTTTGGCATGTATGTGACTCGAATCTGTTTGCATGTAGTGTGATAAGACTTCTATGGATTCGAGACATTGCCAACTATCTCGGTGCCATAATTGCACAAAACAAACTCAACCACCATTTTTTTACTTGATCGATTCGGGTTGTGCATTGGTTTGATTTGCATGTCATTAAGCGGCTCAGCCCCTTGTACCGGCTCGATGAGTCTAAACAACTTGGTGACCATAAGGCACAACTCGTCCACTCGAAATGACTCAATTTTGAGCTCTACAAGTGCCACTCTCCTTTCAACACTAGGCCTTCTATAAAATAGCTTGGGCGTAGCTCAAGCTCCTCATAATGTGAACCATCTCGGTAGCTCGGTTTCCTCCAATTGGTCTCGATTGCATAACTTATAAGTAACACATTAAAACCTACTTGATGCACACCAAAACAAGCCCAACTTGCTTGGTTGGCCATTCTATCTTGGTTTTGGCAATGTAGAGCTCGATGATCATGCAAGATCGATCACTTTAATGGATCGTAGCTTGGCTCGTGATCTATTTAAAGGACTCATGGACATATTTTTAATCCTTTCATTCTACCTCCAAACTTTCTCAATATTTTTAAATTCTTGATTAAGTGTCGAGAGCTGTAGATTGATGTCGAGGAGTGTCCCAGGTTCCATCATTAGATTTGCCATTTTTGTGGCGGTGAACCCAGTTACTCATTGTTTCTTCTTTAAGTGGAATTTGCACTTCGTAAGACCAAGAAGAGGAGAAATTCCTCTTCTAAGTTTCATCCTTCCCAAAGACCTTGTTGATTCCTCCAAACACCAAAAACTACTTGTTTTCTCTGAATTTATCTGTGAGGTTCCTTAGTGCAATCCTGCCCAGTTGTCCAATTTCACATAGGGGGTAGAATTGGATAACAGGCATCTCATCTCTTGCCCTCGGCCCCTTAGTCCGGAAAAATCGGGAAGAATTTTGCAAAAAATGAAAAAATGCCCAAAAAGAGGCTTATATGAGCACCGAGCTAAATATTAGCTCACCGAGCAACTCGGCGAGCTCAATGATTGGCGAGTGGTGAGTCAAGTAAATGTGGATTAGGACAAGCTAAATTACGAGTAGTTGGTTGATCTCTTAGGCATCCGAGTGTGATTGCATAACATCGAATCCTTTCTCCAAGTGTGGGACTTGAAAATGAGAAGGATTCTCAGAGAAAAGTAGTTCCTATTCCTCTGTTCGGATGCATGATAAACGAGAGGTTTACCCCAAAAACTAATCTAACTACCAAGGAGACAGGGAGAGAGAAATGCATAAAAATAAACCTAAGCTAGGAGGTGATGCAGGAATGAAGAACATAAGCTTTGCAAAAATAAACACGAGACCATATAGAGGCCTTGATACCACACCACGCACGAGGTAACCGAAATGAAATGAGAGATCAAAATGACAACAATGAATACATGAGAGGATTTAAATTTAATCACGAGACATATATATTGCTCAGAGAATCGATTGATACATTGCGGTGGCTAAGAGGTATGATGGCATTACGGTCCATGTGGGAGGCTTGAAAACTCCACGAATTCTCTTGCAAGCGACGGGGAGAAAAGGGAGAATTGCAAAACAAGAATGTCAACCGTTAGAAAGAAGCCCCTCCTTACAATTTATAGGAAGAATGAGAGAGAAAAGAGAGAGGAATTGAAATCTACCCCAACCACCTCTGAATGCATTTAACTCATCTCATCATGGCGAAGCGGCGGATCTGGCGAAAGCGGCGGGGCTGCTAACAGGGAGCGTGACTATCTGCTGCATTAAAATTGTTTGTTGACGCATCACTTCTGTTTGGTTATTCACGCTGGAGGTGTTTCTTGATTTTCATCCTCAAACTGAACCAAAATGCAAGATTGACCTTGGAAACGTGTAGAGAATTTTACCAGCTTTCCATTGATATAAAGAGCGCGCAAATCGAGCTCTGGATCAAAAGTTATGGCGATCTGAAGATTTAGGGCACGGAACAGCGAAAACGGATTTTTGAAATTCTTCCCGCGCTCTGCCACTTGGATGACACGTGGCAAGCTCTGATTCGCTGAATAATTCTCTCTCCTCTGCCTTTTGGCGGGCTTTCCTTTGAAACTTCCTCGTGGGCCCTTAAATGGGACACGTGGCACGATCCTATTTGTTCGGCTCGGTGCTCGAAAATTCGCCCTTTGACTTTTCTGACCTTTACTCCTATGAGGACACGTGGCAGCTTTTGATTAGTCACGGGCCTGCCAGCTCTTTCGCGCCCTTCGCCTCCATTTGTCCCGGATGTCCCATTTGATTTTGGGCCCTTTGTGCTCATTTCGGCCGGTTCGGGCATTTCGCGTCCATTTGTCCCAGATGTCCCATTTGATTTTGGACCCTCTCGACTTATTTTCGGACCGATTCGGACATTTTGGGCATTTTTTTGTCCGCTTGTCCCATTTGATTTTGTATGTATGGCCCTTTTCGCCTTGGTTCGGCGGTTCGCGCCTTTTCGGCCGATCCGGCCGGCGAAGGCGACCCTCTTGTCCCCAACCCTTGCCAATTTTTTTTTTCTTTCAGTATTTGGATCGGCTTTTCGCCCCCGCGTGCCGCGCTTTGTCCCACTTGTCCCATTTTCTTTTGGACTGCCTGTGCTCATTTCGGCCGAACCGGCCGGTTCGGGCATTTTTGTCCCAAACGTCCCGAGCAACACTTAGGACTAGGACTTAGCCGATTTTCACGATTTTTCCTGGATTGACTTATTTGCCTTTCTGCAACTTTTGATGCATGTTATCGAAATTTACCCTGGGGGGAATTTTGACAACAGTTTTGACGATTCAGCGGGGTTACCTGCCTGCTAGGTAGAAGATCAGTGGCCTTTTAGCAATCCATTGGGCATGGAGTTATAAGCAATAACCTGAAACAAGCACGATCTGCATGACTTCTTCTCAGCAATACTCGAGGCTGTGAAAAGCGACCGAGAGCAGCGAAACCTGTGCCAAAGCACTTAGGGAAATAGAAACCTAAATACAACAGGACAATGTGCATACGCACTTAGAGGAATTAAGGGAAATCTAAACTAATATTTACAAGGGCAAACCTTTCTTAGTAGCAATGTTTAAGATAGACTCCGTTAACCGGAATCTGAAGTTCCTCTCCATCCAATGCAGACAATTGGAAGGCATTACTTTTTTTGCATCCCGTGACCATGTAGGGACCACTCCAGATGGCATCAAACTTGGAATGCCTTCCTGGTTTTTCCCGATCTGCATCCCATTTCAGAACTAGGTCCCCTTCCTGGAAGGTCCTTGCTCCAGCTCTCTTATCAAACCATCTTTTTACTACGGCCTGATCCTTCTCAATCATCTGAACTGCATGTTTCTCGATTTCTCTATTTATCATTCTGCATACCTGACCTCCATTGGTTCGAACTCAGATAACTCGAACTGCTTCATGAGCTCCAAGGCTGGCAATTCTAATGATATAGGCAACACCGCCTCTTTCCCATAGACTAACTTGTAGGGAGAATTACCTGTAGACCTCTTTGGTGTTATTCTGTCAGCCCATAACGCTGATTTTAGCCTTGTATGCCATGTTCTTTGATTTTCATCTAGAGTCCTTCTGATGATTTTTAGCAAATTCTTGTTTGTGGACTCTGCCTGTCCATTACCCTGCGGGTAATAATTTGAAGAGGTGCTCAAATATATTCCATTCTTGACAGCCCATGCTGTAATTTTTGAACCTATGAATGCTAATGCATTATCTGATATGATGGTGGCCGGCACACCGAACCTGGTTACTATTCCTTCATAAAAGTCTAGTATGCTAGACTCACTTGCTTCTTTGAGCGCTACTGCTTCGGTCCACTTGGTGAAATAGTCAGCCATTTGTAAGAATCCACTTGTGGCCTTGACTCGGGTGGGATTGATGACTCCAATGAAGTCCAATCCCCACTGCATGAATGGATGATCTACTGAAATTGGACGAAGGGGCAGTGCTGCTAACCTTCCCTTCCCTGTGAAGAATGCACATTTCTTGCATTTTTTGACCCATGAATAGCAATCATTGAATATAGTAGGCCAATAGTAACCAGCTTTCATGGTTTTGAGAGCTGTTACTCGTGGGGTGAAATGGCCTCCTGCCTCCCCGTCATGGAACTCTTGTAAGATCCTCTCAATCTGACCTGTCCCAACGCATCTCAATAGAACACCGTTGATGTCTTTTTTAAACAAGATACCATCAACAAGCACATAAGGAACTGCTTGTAGTCTGAAGTACCTTCTTTTTGCTTTGCTCATTTCTGGAGGGCACATGCCTGTCTGTAGGAAATGTATCATATTCTGAGTCCAACAGGGAGTAGACACATCATCATTTTCCTGTTTTTGATCATCTTGTAACAGCAGGACAACTTCTTTTTCATTACCTATTTCAACTTGTCGACTTAAGGCAAGCTGCTCACATAGTCCCTTCCCACGTACTAGTTTGGTAACCTTGATCTCGATGTCATATTCCATGACACGGGTTATCCATCCTGCACGTTTCTCATTCAGATCCTTGTTCAGAAGGAAGTCCTTAACCCCAGCATGTGAGACTAATAATTGGATCTTGTTGTTTGCGACTAGGTGCTTGAATTTCTTTAAGCTTCTGATTACCGCAAGGACATGCTTTTCAATGAAAGAGTACCTAGTTTCGTATTCCTCCAAGCCTTGACTGAAGAAAGCAACTGGTTGTTCTAATCCTCCTTTGTTTTGTTGTACCAGGATTGCAGAAATCGTTTCCCCACCACCAAAGGCATATAGCATGAAGTCTTTGGAGAAGTCTGGATTGACGAGAGTCGGAGCTTGAGATATAGCCTCTTTGATTGCCTCAAAACTTGCCTTGCCTTCAGATGTCCACTTAAATGCCATGCTCTTCTTTAACATCAGCGTTATTGGCTTCACAAGAGCTGCAAAGTTTGGGACAAATCTACGGACGAAATTGATCCTTCCCAAGAAGCTTTGAAGAGCCTTCTTGTGACTCGGCAATGGCAATGCTTGAATTGCTTCAACTCTTTCTGGGTCAATCGTCAACCCCTCCTTTGAAACAATATGGCCTAAAAGCTTTCCCTCGTGAGCCAAGAATATGCATTTTTTGGGATTCAATGATACCCCAAATCTTCTACATCTCTGAAATACTTGCCTCAAATGACAGAGGTGATCCGCTGCACTTTTTGAGAATACAGTGATGTCATCAAGATATATCAAAACTATTTTATTGATCAACCCCTTGAATGCCATATCCATTGCCCTTTGGAAGGTGGCTCCAGCATTTGATAGCCCAAATGGCATTTTCTTGTAGGCATAGGTTCCCCATTTGGTGGTGAAAGCCGTCTTGAATTGGTCATCTTCTTTCACCATCACCTGATTGTACCCTGAGTAGCCGTCTAGGAGAGAGAATCTCTCTGAACCGGATACTACTTGCAATATTTGTTCCATTGAAGGAAGCGGGTAATGGTCTTTGAGAGATGCCCTATTGAGGTCTCGGAAGTCCACACACAACCTGATTTCTCCGCTCTTCTTCCTGACCGGAACCAAGTTCGCGACCCAGCTTGAGTGCTTGATAGGGAATATAATGCTTGCCTCGATTAGCTTGTTAAGCTCTTTCTTCATTAGAGGCTCAATGTGAGGGTTATTTGGTCTCTACTTACGCACTTTGACGGGCTTAGCATCGGATCAATTCTATGGTATGTTGTGCCAAATTTGGATCGAATCCTCTTAAGTCTTCATAGCTCCAAGCGAAGACATCGGAAACTCTTGGCAAAGTTGTATGAAATCTGATTTCTCTGTTCGGTGGCCACTTTGCCAATTTGAAGTGTTTTACCTTCCCAATAGGAATTGGCTCGAATCTTCTCTCTTGACTTTGTATGTTTGCCTTTTCCTTACGAGGCGAGTCGTTAGGGTTGAAGATAGACTCGATGTTACCAAACCCTTAGGAAGCTTGTTTGTCATGGTTGTACTACTTGATCCCCATCTTGCTGCTCTAATCATCTCACGATTCCTGGCGAAAATTCAGCTTCTTCTTGCAAGAAATTGACGATCTGTTGATCGTTCTCAAACACCTGCCAGCTTGTGTTATTATCTGGAACTGCTGGCCTTACAACCACATGGATGTGTGGCTGCGTTTTTCCTCTTCTGATGTTGTCAACCACATCAAACGTTGCTCCAACTGCTGCGAGCCTATCTGCGGCTTCATTTCCTTTCCTGGGTATGGACACAATGTTGAAAGCTTCGAAATCCTCAATGAGGTCCCATACCCTATTCTTGTAGCTCCTCAGCAAGTCGTTCTTTGTAGCATGTTGCCCCCTAACTTGGTTGACGATTAGCTCGCTATCGCCAAACACCTGCAAGTTCTTTATGTCCTTTTTCCTGGCCCAATGAAGTCCATGAATCAATGCTTCATATTCAGCCGTGTTGTTCGAACAGGAAAACTGGAAACGGAAAGCCGAAAAATATTTGATGTCCTGTGGTGAAATCAACTTTGCGCCGCCTCAGCACCTTATGCGCTTCTCGAACCATCGAAGAATAATCTCAGATTTTGTTTTCATCTCTTTGTTCGAGAAATTTGGATGATGTCGGGAATGGGTGAATTTTCCTCGTGTATACAATACATGCCTAATTCAGATTCTTCAATTTCTTTGTATGGGTCAAATTCATGACTTTTGTTTGCCCATTCATCCAAAGTTAAATCAGGAATTCCCTCGACCTTAGTACCTGTTTCTAGATCACTTGAACATTCCTCCTGATCAAAAGCTGAGCAATTTGCATTGATAGGGCCTGGTACATAAGGCTCAATATGGAAATTGGCAATTGGTTCTGACCTGATTGTTGCTTTGGCTCCATACCTTGTCCTAAAAATCATGTGCGACCAATCTGCAGATAAATATCCACCGATTTTCGCAGTGAAGTCTCTTGATAGACACAACGCAAAGAGTGGTGGAAGGTCAATCACAGATACATCTTGCAAAACTGTAACATTAGGACAGGAATGTAGTGTTAGACTTAACTCCTTGATGACTCCAACAGTCCCCACTGCCGTTCCATCTAACTGTACAACTCCTTTCAGTACTGGCTCATATTTCAAACCCAGTTGGTCTGCTATTTGCTTTGGCATCACCGAACTACTGGCCCCTGAATCCAACATGCAGTTGTGCATCAAGTGATTTCCAACAATCAATGAAACATAGAAAGGCGGAGGCTTCAAAAATTTTCTTGTATGCCCCCCATCATGTTGCACTGCATTAGTGAGAACTTTCTCATGTCCCAGGTTTGATACATTTTTGGCAGACCAATCAGTCATTGCAGCTTGCAATAAATCTCGTTGCCCTGGGATCGCCAGTGATTCCCACATGGAAATGTTCACATGTGTCTTCTTCATTTGATCGATGATGTTGAAAGGGGATGAACTGTCCTTTTGCTGCCCCCTACTTGGTATAACCTTATCTGGAGCTTGAGCATGTGCGTGTGTTGCTACAACAGGGACCTTGGGTTGATTTTGCACATTTGGAGCTGTGTTTGGTCTACTGACCCCCTGTTGTGTAAGAGTGGGTTGAGAAACAACTGGATTAGACGATTGTCCCTCTTCTATGCTTCTCTTCTTTGACCGTGTATTGGCAGCCATGCCTTGAAAAGGCTGTTGGTTAACTCCACAGAAGTCTTCCGTTTGCCAATTTGCCAATGTGGTTTCTGTTGGGGGTCCTTCTTGTTGCTGTTGATTCTCCTCCTGGCTTGGATCTTGAGCAACACCAATGGTTTGCACCATCAAGGCCTGATTCGATGCACCATTGAAACATCTTTGTTGATTGTGAGGTAGATTGCAAGGGTAACACCAGTCGTACTCCTGTGCCATATTATTTTGTGCTGGTACTAATGCCCTAGAGGCAGATATGGCATTTGGATTATAGGGCTGGAAAGGTCTATTGACAGGAGGCCTTGTTTGATTTAAATTTGCAGCTGGATTAGGTGGTCTTTGAGGCTGATATGGCTGCCTATTAGGTTGAGCTTGAGGCTGATACGAAGGTCTAAAACCTTGAGCTTGTTGTCTCTTGAGTGTGACCAGCTCATTACCTAAATTTTGCAGTTGCTTCATGACCTCTTGAAGCTCATTTGGGGCACCTGGAGATGAAGTGGAAGCTTCATTTGAACTTTGATTCCTAGGGGTGGGAATAGGAGCTAAGACAGGTGCTTGACTAGTATTTGGGCTCTCTATACTTGGATATAATGGCATTGGAGGCCTAGGAGCTAGCTTGCCAGCTTGAATCAGACAATTTTCAGCTCTAATGGCAATACTATATGCAGCAGGGATAGTTGTGCCTCCCATAGATTGAACCAACATAGAAATATCAGAATTTAAAGCTTTAAGGTAGTATAGAAAAGCACCTTCTGCTGTTGGCCTGACTGCTATTGGAATTCTATCCCAAGATCTTTGAAATCTGAAGTTGAAGTCAGTTAGCTGCTCATTGGAAGCTCTCTTGATGGTTGTCAGCTGCTCCAAAAGAGACAAGTTGTCTCCCTTCTCCCCAAATTGATCATGAAGTGCAATACATAGCTGATTCTAGTTTGTGATAGAGCCAGCTCCAAGGCTCCTAAACCATTGCAATGCTTTCCCCTTGAATGAAGATGCCAGCAATTTGACAGCTACTTGCATCTCATTAATCTCATGGATTGCACAAATATTAGCGATGTCCTTGACATGATCACGGGAGTGGTCGATTTTCTCTAGTGAAGTATGGAATGTTCTTGATCTTTGCTATTTGGGATTAGATTTTGTGCATTGAGAGCAAGTGGGTGCTTGCTGTGAAGTTGACATAGGGGTTCCTTTGGTTGCGCCATTCTGATTGGTCTTAAAACCCTTGTATACTGAAAGAAAGGCCGCTCAGGTGGAGGAGTTGAAAGAGTTCTGTTTGGTGGAGATGGAGACCTTTGAATCCTTCTTCCTCTTTGCCTTCTTCTTGGAGATAATTGTAGGTATTCAAACAACACTTCTTCCTCTCCAACTCTTGACCTTGTGATTCTTCTCATAAGCTTTTAGGCCTGTACTGCTGAAATTCTATTGATTCTTCCTCTTGGAGTCACCAGATATGCAAATAATAGCTCTTTTAAGCAAGAAAATTGCAGCAGATGCATATCAACCTTGCTGCAATAAAAATGAGACCTCTAGGTCCCACCGGGCGTGCCAAAACTGTTGATGCAAAATCACAGCACCCCTGGTTGCAGATCAAGTTTCTAGGTTGATCTCTTAGGCATCCAGTGTGATTGCATAACATTGAATCCTTTCTCCAAGTGTGGGACTTGAAAATGAGAAGGATTCTCCAGAGAAAGGCTGGTTCCTATTCCTCTGTTCAGATGCACCAATGAAACGCAGAGGTTTACCCCAAAAACTAATCTAACTACCAAGGAGACAGGGAGAGAGAAATGCATAAAAATAAACCTAAGCTAGGGAGGTGATGCACCGAGGAATGAAGAACATAAGCTTTGCAAAAATAAACACAGACCATATAGGCGCTTGATACCACACCACTGCACAGTGCGAAATGCAATGAGAGATCAAAATGACAACAATGAATACATGAGAGGATTTAAATTTAATCACAGACATATATATTGCTCAGAGAATCGATTCAATACATTGCAGTGGCTAAGAGGCAACAGTGGCATTACAGTCCATGTGGGAGGCTTGAAAACTCCACGAATTCTCTTGCAAGCAGGAGAAAAGGGAGGAATTGCAAAACAAGAATGTCCAACCGTTAGAAAGAAGCCCCTCCTTACAATTTATAGGAAGAATGAGAGAGAAAAGAGAGAGGAATTCAAAATCTACCCCAACCACCTCCTGAATGCATTTAACTCATCTCATCATGGTAGAAGCGGCGGATCCTGGTGAAACGGCGGGCTGCCTAACAGGAGCGGCGAACTGTCTGCTACATTAAAATTGTTTGTTGACGCATCACTTCTGTTTGGTTATTCGCGCTGGAGGTGTTTCTTGATTTTCATCCTCCAAACTGAACCAAAATGCAAGATTGACCTTGGAAACGTGTAGAGAATTTTACCAGCTTTCCATTGATATAAAGAGCGCGCAAATCCGAGCTCTGGATCAAAAGTTATGGCGATCTGAAGATTTAGGGCACGGAACAGACGAAAACGGATTTTTGAAATTCTTCCCGCGCTCTGCCACTTGGATGACACGTGGCAAGCTCTGATTCGCTGAATAATTCTCTCTCCTCTGCCTTTTGGTGGGCTTTCCTTTGAAACTTCCTCGTGGGCCCTTAAATGGGACACGTGGCACGATCCTATTTGTTCGGCTCGGTGCTCGAAAATTCGCCCTTTGACTTTTCTGACCTTTACTCCTATGAGGACACGTGGCAGCTTTTGATTAGTCCGCGGTCCTGCCAGCTCTTTCGCGCCCTTCGCCTCCATTTGTCCCAGATGTCCCATTTGATTTTGGGCCCTTTGTGCTCATTTCGGCCGGTTCGGGCATTTCGCGTCCATTTGTCCCAGATGTCCCATTTGATTTTGGACCCTCTCGACTTATTTCGGCCGATTCGGACATTTCGGGCATTTTTGGCCCGCTTGTCCCACTTGATTTTGGACTGTATGGCCCTTTTTCACCCGGTTCGGCCGGTTCGCGCCTTTTCGGCCGGCTTGGCACGAAGGCGACCCTCTTCAGCAGTTTGCCAATTTTTTCTTCTCGGCTGGATCGGCTTCGCGCCTGGCCGCCGCGTACTTGTCCCCACATGTCCCATTTTTTTGACTGCTTGTGCTTTTTTTCTTCTTTGGATCGGCTTTTAGGACTAGGACTTAGCCGATTTTCGCGATTTTTCCTAGATTGACTTATTTGCCTTTCTCGCAACTTTTGATGCATGTTATCGAAATTTACCCTTGGGGGGGGGGGAATTTTGACAACTGATTCCACAAAACATAGAGCGATCATATCGAGGGGCTTGAATAGCCCGACACACACCGGTGATTTAGTGATACAATCAAATGCAGGCATGGAAAAACATGTGCATGGCACATGAGTTAGTCGGGAGGTGTGTTGGAGTTAGCACACCCAGATTGTATAGACAATATATTAGATCTAAACATACATGCAAATAAAAGTGGATATTCTACTAGAAGAAATATACAAAACAAGAGATATAAATCAACACTATTTAACGTGGTTCACCCAATGTGGGCTACGTCCACCAAGAAACAAGCCAATCTATTATCCAAAGCTTTGACAAGATATACAATGAAGATTTACAATCTTCCACACCTCTCAAATGTACAGTACTTTCTTTCTCTCAAGATTTTTCTTCATCACCAAGAATTCTCTCTCTCACCAACTTTTTCAAGTTCTTCTTAATTCTTGTTAATACTTACTTCTAAACCCTAGCTTTTATGCTTATATAGTCATTTATAGACTTAGGGCACTTAGCCATGCAATTATAATCAATAGATATACTTTAATGTTAAAAATAGATCTAATTCCCAAGAGTTAATTAAAACACTCACGCACAAGTAACCGATGTCGGTTCTCCCTAACCGATGTCGGTTCCTCCTTGCCTAACCGATGTTGGTCCTAGGTGACCGATGTCGGTTCCCCTAACCGATGACGTTATTGTGTTTTCTAGCAAGTTTCATATTGCATGCTAAACTGAAGTAATTGAGCTCCATAACTCAACAATCTCCCACTTGGAGATTAATTAATGCACTATACCGTAAAGAAACGTCATTCTTGGATCCTTCCTTAGATTTGTTTCTTCCTCTTGATTCTCAAACTCGAAGACAACGAGAAGTGGAGTGTAGCTCCAAATTCTCCTTTGTTAATGGCTTCGTTAGCATATCCATTGGGGTTCTCGCTTGTATAAATCTTTTCCAAAATCAACTATCCATCCTCAATACCGTCGTATGAAGTAATACCTCAATGAATGTGTTTCATTCTTGAATGAAACATTTGAGTTCTTTGTCAAATGAATTGCACTCGATTTTCATTGCACAGTTTACAATCATCTTGCTCCTTTCCCAACTCTTCCATGAACCTACTCATCCATATCTTCTTGCTAGCCTTTGTAGCTACAACATACTCTGCCTATAGTAGAGAGAGCCACTGACCTTATGCAATCTTGAAATCCAACTAACTATCGTCCCACCTACTATGAAAATATATCCAATAGTGCTCCTTCTACCATCCAAATCTCCAGCCATATCTGAATCAACATAGCCACATAATAAAATATACAAACCTCTATAGCATAACTACATGCTAGATGTCCTTTTCAAATACGAGTATCCATTGGACTCGCTTTCAATGCTCTTTACTGGATTGGCCATATATCTACTCACAACTCCCATTTCCTATGTAATGTCTCGGTCTAGTACAAACCATAGCATACAAGATACTCCTAACTACATGAAGCATATGGTAGTTGTGTCATGTATTTGACCTCCTCATGTGATGATGGACACTGATATTTTCTTAATTTGAAGTGTCCAGCCATAGGTGTACTAACAGGTTTTACATTCTACATCTTGAACCTTTCTAACACCCTGTAGATATAATCCTCCTGAGATAAATACAATTTCTTGTTTTTCCTGTCTCTGTGTATTTGCATACCAAGGATTCTTTTTGCAGCTCCTAAATCTTTCATAGAAAATGTGTGAGCTAGCTTTCCCTTAAGCTCACCAATGTTTTGCATACTAGATCCTGCAATAAGTATATCATCCACATACAATAACAAAATAATATAGCTCCCATTTTGAAGCTTCTTAAAATAAACGCAATGGTCAAATTCACATCTCAAGTAACCATGCTCATGCGTAAAACTATTAAACCTCATGTACCATTGCCTAAGAGCTTGCTTGAGCCAATATAGGTTTTTTTCAACCTGCACACTAATTTCTCCTTACCCTTGACTTCATACCCAAGCGGATGTTGCATATAAATCTCTTCATCCAAATCACCATGAAGGAAATTTGTCTTCACATCTAGTTGCTCTAAATGCAAATCCTCTACTGCAACTAAACTCAATACAGTACGAATAGAAGTCATCTTAACAACAAGAGAAAATATTTCACCAAAGTTAATACCTATTTTTGTGTAAATCCCTTTACTACAAGCCTTGCCTTCTTTCTTTTTTGTCCACCCTCTTCTTCCTTAATCTTGTAAACCCACTTGTTTTGCAATGTCCTCTTACCTGTTGGCAACTTAACCAAATCCCAAGTCCGGTTGTTCCAAGGAGTCCATCTCCTCATCCATATCATGCTCCCATTGGACATGGGTCTTATCCTTAATTACTTTTTCAAATCTCTCTAGTTCACCTTATCAATCAATAATAAATAAAATAGAGAAGGTGTAAATCTTTCTGGAGGTTTACTTACCCTTTGAGACCTTCTCATAGAAGTTTGGGGTACCGAGGCTCAATCTGGACCTCCTGGACATTTGTATCCAAATCTGACAATGACCAATGTTGGTCACCTCTAACCAACGTTGGTTCTAATAAGCGATGTCGGTTTGAATCTTACGTAACCGATATCGGTTCTACTAACCGATGTCTGCTGGGTAACCGACACTTTAGTTCTTGTTTAACCATGTAGGTAATACTTTTAAATCTAAGAGTTCATTTTCATTCACAAACTTCTCAACTGGTTCATCCTTGGGTACCAAAATTTGATCCCTGCACATTCTTTTTTAATTCCATTCAATAATAATTTTAGAATTCTCTAAATCCCAAAAACGGAATCTGAAATCACCAAATCCATAACCAATGAAAGTGCATCTCTTGGATTTTGCATCCAACTTTTTCCTATTTTCCTTATCAACATGCATAAAAGCTTCTGAACCAAAAACTTTAAGAAAAGAAATATCTACCTCTTTTCCGGTCCAAGCTTCCTCTGGTATTCCTCCATATAGTGAACTTGAAGGCCCACGATTAATCAAATAAATTGTTGTATCAACGCTTTCGCCAAAAGCTGTAAGGCGGAGTCCATAATGTATCCTCATACTTCTGGCACGTTCCATGATTGTCTTGTTCATTATTTCGTAACACCATTCTCTAGTGGTATTATTGGAACCATTCTTTCTCTATGTATCCCATTCATTGAAAAATAATCATTGAAATCCTTGTTACAATATTCACCACCATTTTTAGATCTAAGGCACTTTAACTTAGAGTTTGATTCATTCTCAACAAGGGCTTTCCATCTTTTAAAAGTCTCAAAAACATTCAATTTACATTTAATACAATAAACCCATACCAATCTTGTAGCATCATCAATGAAAGTAACATAATACTTGGGATCCACCGTGAGAAGATACTGATTTGGTCCCCACACATCCGAGTGTACAAGCTCCAATTTATGCTCCTTCTTAGTTGCCCCAACTTTGAGAAATATCACTCTCTTTTACTTTCTAAAGACACAATGTTCATAGAAATCAAGATCTAAATCTTTTAAATCTGATAACTTACCCTTAGCCTTTAAGATTCACATTCCTTTTTGACTCATATGGCCCAACCGGTTATGCCACATGCATGCATATGAATCTGAAGTAGATAATGCAGAAAAGGAATCAGTAACACATGTAGATAAATATAACGTTCCTACCTTCTTACCTCTTGCCACAACAAAAGCACCATTGGTGACTTTCCAAGAGTCTCCTATAAAAGTAACCATGCAACCAGATTCACCTAGTTACCCTCCAAAAATAAGATTCCTCATAAGTCTTGGCACATGCCTCACATCTTTCAATACCCAAGTATTTCCACTCTGCAATTTTAGATGAACTTCCCCTTTAAGATATCTGCAAGGTTCATCATCACCCAAATAAACATGCCCAAAATTTCCTTTGGACATAATTTCTTAAATAACCCTTATTAGGGTTGCATGGAAAGAAGTTCTTGAATATAAAACCCATAATTCAATTCTATTATCTAAAAAAAGAACAAGAGCATCTTGCATTACCTTTGATGTAGCAAGATTTGCTTCTTTACCTTTGTCTAGTTGTTGGTTCTCTTTGTCCTTTGACCAACAATCTTTCTTTGCATGTCCTTTCTTTCCACATTTCCAACAAGTAATTCCCTTACTTCTAGATTTAGATCTGCTATCCCTTGAATTTGATTTCCCATTACTCTTATTCTTGGATCTCTCCTTCTGCATGCCCCTACTTTCTACATTCAAAGCATTCCCAGATGATGATTCCTTTGTACTCTTCCTATGAATTTATTCATTCAAGATTATACTAACCACATCATCAAACTTCAAAATATTATTAGCAGATGTTGTATTACTAACAGTCATTACCAAGTTATCCCAACTATCAGGCAAAGAACATAAGAATAAAAGTGCTTTCACTTCATCATCAAATGGTATATCAACCGATTTTAACTGATTTACAATAGATCTAAAATCATTCAAATGACTAGATGCAGATCCACCTTCATGCATCTTAGAACTAAATAGTTTCTTCATCAAATAAACTTTATTTGAAGCACTAGGTTTTTCATATAAATTAGTAAGAGATTTCATTAACCTGCCATGTAGAAGTCGCTTCTGTAATATTGGAAGCCATGGATATTGTCAGGCTCAATCTTATAGATCCCAAATCTTTTCTATCAAGAATCTTCCATTCTTCATCAGTCATCTTCGTAGGTCTAGACTTCTCATCCAATGGTAAATACAAATCTCTTTGATACAAATAATCTTCAATTTACATCTTCCATAATTGATAATTTTGGTCATCAAATTTCTCTACCTTGTATTTATTTCCTTCTTCATTGATGTATCTCACACTCAATAAGAAAACCCTATGTGAGTAAATTTTTCAACACAAAAAACCCTCAAACAAAGCTTTGATACCGGTTGTTGGGGTTAGCACACCGGTTGTACAGACAATATATCAGATCTAAGCATACATGCAAATAAAAGAAAATATTCTACCAGAAGAATATATAAAACAAGATATATAAATCAACACTAGATTTAACGTGGTTCACCTAGTGTGGGCTACATCCACCAAGAAACAAGCCAATCTATTATCCAAAGCTTTGACAAGATATACAATTGAAGATTTACAATCTTCCACACCTCTCAGATGTATAGTACTTTCTTTCTCTCAAACTTTTTCTTCATCACCAAGAATTCTCTCTCCCACCAACTTTTGTAAGTTATTCTTAATTCTTGTTAATACTTACTTCTAAACCCTAGATTTTATGCTTATATAGTCATTTATAGACTTAGGGCACTTAGCCATGCAATTACAATCAATAGATATACTTTAATGTTAAAAATAGATCTAATTCCCGAGAGTTAATTAAAACACTCAAACAAAGGTAACCGATGTCACTTCTCCATAACTGATGTCAGTTCCTCCTTGCCTGACTGATGTTGGTCTTAGGTGACTGATGCCGATTCCCCCTAATCAATGACAATTATTGTGTTTTCCAGCAAGTTTCACATTGTATGCTAAATTGAAGTAATTGAGCTCCACAACTCAACACAATGCAAGGTGAATCGGGTCCCCAAGTCGGGGAAGCATGATGTTGAGACAGCTAGGTGGCCCGATGCAATGTGACTTGAAATTTCGCCGACAAACGATGAGCTCGGCGACCGAGTTAAGGAGTTCAACACGAAGGCGGAAGTAGGTTTGCACCTGCACAATCCAAGTCGGTGAGCTATATGTGATGCAATTCAAAACCCCGAAACTGAGTTGAATGGGTGAGTTACTTGAGGTGGTAGGTGGTAGGGTCGGTAGAAGTAATGGTGAGTTGGTGGAATTAGCTCGGTGGGTGGAGTGAGCTAGTAGTTAAGGCCCAAAATGCAACCCATACTAAATTCACCATAACTTTCCCATTTTTTATTAGAATTAGACAAATTTACAGGCGTCGGAAATGGGATTAAGAGACCCTCATCATGAAAACATAAAAAATGGGAAATTAATGCATTAAGTGGGTGAAAATCATAGGTGAAGCCACGGGTACAATGAAGGCCATATCTAGGTGCAAGAATGACATAATGGAGGTATGGGTTCATATTTCTTCCTCCATAAGGAAAAATACAATAGAGTATGGGCTTTTAAGACTTTCCCATCACTCTTACAGTGTCATGATGATTTTTGGGAATCTTTGGGAGCATGATTTTCAGATTTCTTCTCTCTCTCTCTCTCATCTTTTCTTTTATAAAATGTAATGGGGTTGCATTATTCAAAAGGTTGGACATTTTCTCTCTTGCATCCCCTCCCTTCTTCTTGTAGGTTGAATGAAGGATTCAAACCTCCTCCCAAGCATTGTAATGGCATTTTCCTTGCCTCTTGCCCGCTAATGATGTACTGTGTAAACTCTAAAGGAGCAATAAATTTTTGTATTGTGATACATCTGTCTATCCTTTGTATGTTTTTTTGTATCTAACTTTCCTCTCTTTGTTATTTGGGTATACTATGCATACTTTGTGTCCATTGCATGTTTAGGTACAACTATGTTTAGTTGGGAATAAAATGGTGTTCTGTGTGAACCTATCTTTAGTCTATGGTGCATTTTGTCCACCCACTCCATTTCTCACCTCTCTTCGTTTGAGGCACGATAAACTTATCTAGCATCTCCTTTTCTTTGTGTATCACCGCTCTTAGTGTAGGTTTTATTTCATGCATCTCTCTCCCTATCTCCTTGGAATGTTAGGATAGGTTTAGATAGGTATTTTCTTGCATTAGGAGTAGTTGTGGCAGGTAGGATTAGGAAGAGGACCAACCTTCTCCAGAGAGCTATCCCATTTTGCAAGGTCCCACACTTTGGGATAGCTCCATGTTTAGAAAATTACATTGAATGCCCCATTCATTACTTGGTCATTCGAGGGTCTTTGTAATTTTGTGGTAATGATAACAAAAGCCTCTAGAAAGTTATGTATCTCATGTCTGGACTTACGAGATCTCAATCTCGCTTATCTTAAAGACGACTTCCCTCTTCCTAACATCGATCAACTTGTCGACCTCATGGCAGGCCATGAAATGCTATCTCTTATGGATGGTTTTTAGGTACAATCAAATCCTTATCGCGATTGATGATCAACATAAGACATCTTTCATCACCCCTTGGGGGACCTTTTGTTACCATGTCATGCCCTTTGGACTCAAGAACGCAGGGGCCACTTATCAATGCGTTATGACTTATATCTTCCATGACCTCATCCATAAAACCGTAGAAGACTATGTCGACGACCTCTTAGGTAAATCTAAGCACCAAAGAGATCATCACGTCATCCTTGGTGTCATCTTTACCCATATTATTTGATACTTTCTACGTGTTAACCCGACCAAATGCGTATTTCGTTTTCTCACCCGGTAATCTTTTGGGGTTCATCATTTCTATTAGGGGTATTGAAGTAGACCCTACCAAAATCAAAGCCATCATCGAGATGCCCCCTCCTTCTAATATCAAATAAATTCATAGTCTCAAGGTAGACTCAATCAATACATCACTTTATCTCTCAACTTTGAGGATCATTGTCAGCCTTTCCATCATCTCCTTTGAAAGGATGTCCATTTCAAATGGAATCACAACTATCAAAACACTTTTTAAGACCTCAAAAATATATTCTATCGTCACATGTGCTCACACCTTTATACGAAGGGGAGTCCTTTTATCTATACATATCTACCACTTGACCATGTTCTAAGTGCTATGTTAGCACATCGAGACAAGCAGGTAGGTTGCGATCCGTCTCATTACGTAAGTTACACTTTTCACAACTATGAAACTTGTTACACCGAAGAGAGATGTTATGTTGTGATTTTTACTTCTCAACTTCAAAAATTCATCATTATCTTCTTAATCAAAAAACTTATGTCGTCACTAGTTTCAATCCTCTTAAAGCTATGCATTCTAAACCATACTAAAGTGATCATATCACTCGATGGCTCATGCATATGACTAAATTTGATCTAGAATTCATGTCACAAAAATCTATCAATGGGAAAGCTATCACCGACCAACTCACATAAGCTTCTCTTCCTAGTAATCAACTACCTCATGAGAAAATTTCCTGATGAATCCATCAATACCATAAATCAAGAATATAATCCCCTTAAAATGACACTCTTTTTTATTGTTCTAAGTGTTGGTGTCATCATCATACCTCCTTAGGGGACTCTATCCCTCTATCCTTCAAATTAAATTTTAAGTGCAATAACAACATGGCAAAGTATGAAGCTCTTATCATGGGTCTCTGAATAGTAGTCATGCTTGGTGTTTAAATCCTTGATATCTATGGAGACTCCTAACTTATCATCAATCAAATCAAAGGAACTTATCAATGTAAAAATGAAATTTTACAAAAATATAAAAACATTGTTGAATTCCTCTTAGAAGCCTTCGATCAGTACACAATCCAAACAGTTCTTCATTCATCTAACACATTTGTAGACACTATGGTTTCTCTCACATTGTTTATCCCTTTATCAGCTAAAGATTCCAAGTTGTTCGATGGTGTGCATCTACTTGATCAACAATCCCATACCAACGAACTCCCCTTTATTAACCTTGTCAAAGACAATCAAGTAGATATTTGGTATACTCAAACCTATGACTATCTCTCGAATCTAAAATTCCCTCCAACCTATCTAATAATGCTAAAAGATATTTTCTGCAATGCGCTAACCATTATGTCATCATAGGGAGGTGTTTTTTACGAACACATGTTCGATGGTCTCCTACTTCGATGTCTCAAATCTCATGAATCTACTAGAGTTGTCCAAGAAGTCCATGATGGTATATGTGGTGGATACTTCAGTGGTTTAGTTGTTGTTAAACACATTCTACGAATGGGCTATTATTGGCCTATCCTTAACCAATATTGTTGTGCATACATCAAGAAATGTGTTAAATGTCAACAACATTCCAACCTTACTCACATTCCCAATTAGGCCTTACAACCTGCTTAGGATTTATGGCCTTTTCACAATGGGGACTTGACCTCATTGGCCTCATCAACCCTCATTCCTCGAAATGACGTCATTCTATCATCATCTAACTCTTGAATACTTTAAAAATGGGTGGAAGTTATTCCCCTCATCACTACTAAAGCTGATAATATAGTCAATTTCATCCTCCACCACCAAATTATCTTTCATTTTGGCATTCTTCACAAAATTATCACGGATAATGGAAAATATTTCAAAAACAAAAATATTCTTAAACTTTCGACACCTACAACATCAAGCTTAACTTTTCATCTCCTTATTATCCATAAGAAAACGCTCAAGTGAAAGCTTATAACAAAACACAAGTAAAATTCTCATGAAAATCGTCAACCAAACAGGTAGAAATTGACATCTCCACATTCTATTTACTCTCTAGGTCTATCAGAATAACATGTGTACTCCTACAAGTGCTACCCCATTCTCTTTTTTCTACGTCTCCGAGGTGGTTCTACCCCTTGAGGTTCAAATTCCATCCCTCTGTGTATACCTCAAATATTTTATCTTTGATGAGGATTATCATCAAGAAAACCTAAGTCAACTTGAATTGCTAGGCGAATGCCACCGAACAACCCTCAAACATCATCACATCTATCAAGAACACATCAAATGAGCATATAACAAATGTGTCAAAAACATGACTTCAACTTTGGGGATCTTTTCCTTAAATAGAATCAAAATGTAACTACTATGGAAAGGAGTAAATGTGGAAAGTTTTCCCCTAACTGGATCGGTCCATATGTCATCACTCATAAGTATGGGTTAGGAGCCTACCACTTAGCCTCCTTCGATGTAAACCCGAAAAAGGAGCCCTTAAATGCCTTGCACTTACATCCTTTCTATTTTTAACACATCTAATTTTATGACATTAGTCACATTAAAGGTCTTCATTATGTCGCTAACCTATCATTTGCCATCATAATGATTTGGAATTATGTGGTCTTCCGTCAGTATCCTATATCTACAACCTTAAAGATGAGCACCACGACTCTATTCATCACATTTTCCACATGGATAAGTTCCTCTTCATAAGTAGGAACCCCACAATCATTACTTCCATCTTCCCTTATCTACCAAATGAAAACATGTTAAGGGTACACATGTGTAGTTTGTACACACGTCTTTTCCCCTCCTCAAAATGGTCTACTAGACCTGCTCTTAGCTTAAATATAAAAGTTAAAAGTATATGTAATGATGCACATTATAAAAATATAGATTGATCCCTCAAAGGACATCTATTAATCATACTATCAATATATAACCTAATCCCTCGAAGGATAGTTATCAATCAAAATATAAGTCGATCAACATTCATATCAAAATCAAAATAATAAAAAACATCCTAGGAAATCTTCCCGCATTAATCAAATTTCCCACCAAAATCAAACATCCCGCATTGACCAGTTTGCACGATAAAAATATAATAGGGGCATAAATCTACAGGCCATCAAAGGAGAATCTACCCCCCTCCCCCTGTATAAGTTGCATATCGACCAACGTCCCATGTTGTAAGAAGATACATAAGCTCATTTTCATCTATATCCATGATCATACATGTGACTAATTATTATTAGTTATATGTTAACAATTGTTACAAGGCCTTGAGTGCATTGTCATTTTATTTAATTTACTATAAGATCATACATATATCAAATATGTTTCAAAAAGCAAACATTTCACATTTATTCTTAACCATGATAAAACATAATTTGAAACATATATCAATATCACCACATTTGATTCACATCATATCAACATCAAAAATCATATCAATATCTACACATTTAACATCATATCGATTTAAAATCTCAAAATCTCTTTAAAAACTCGTATACAACATCACATCAAAATAATCAATAATACATGGATCCAAAATCATAATCATCTATATATATCTCATCAATAAATTTTATACAAAATGCCTCAAAAGGGATTACATACAAAATAATATACATCTAAATCATACAAAATCCACATATTATGTGGTAAAATCAAAATCGAGACACTCACTCTCCATCTTGGCCTCCTGTCGCTCCTCCATCAGTCCCGGATCCCTTAAATTTGTCACCACCTCTCCATATTTTTACTTACAAAGTGCCTCCCATAGTGCCGATGATACTGTCCTGCTACTACTTGGGTATGTGTCATGCTCTAAGAATGCTTGATCATGGTCTTGTTGTAGGGTGTCTCACTTCTAATGAGCGGTATCCCGCTTTACTACCAATTTTTCACTCTCTAATTATCAAACACCAATAGATGCATGTAGCCTTGCCAACTCCTCGCCACCATCACCCACATCCTCTGCCACTCCACCCTCTGTCTCCTCCCTACCCTATCTCCTGGGCTTCCCACTATTGTGTCCACCACTTGCTAAAGCCCTTTACAACTACACCATCATCCTAATTTATGCCCTCTGGTTCCCCTGCCTCCTTGGCCTACTCGCCTCATCCAACACTTGTGTCGGTAGGCCCCTCTCGAATCATCTCACCGATGGGCGGTCAACTCACTTGGTATTTGGTGAGGAAGCCCGAACTTCCTCCATACTATAGGGAATTTAAAAATCTCTATCATCTTCATCCTCCTCCCTAAATCCAAAGATAACCGCCTCAATCCCGCCTAACTCCACATCCATGTCAGTCACGCAGGGAATCTCACATATGGCCTCCGGACTATGTCATCTATAGATAAACCCCGTAGTTGATCAACATAATAAGTTTGATCCTCTCAACCTTATCATCCCTCATCTAGTCAAATATCCACCTTATAAACCCCACCACATACTCCATAGGGTCTCTCGGCTCTCTAAGGTAGGCATGGTGGCCTCTCGATAGTTATCTGCTCATAATCCCAATATTATGCAACAAATATCCTACATCTAACAGAACCTCCACCTAGTCACGAACATCCATAGCTCATGGTATACTTGATCCATCAACACACATCCCTAGACATATATTATTTGGTACTTCATAATCTAGCTACTACAACCGCCAAAGTGAAACCTGTTACCCTCTAAGTCCTGGTAGAATTGCATAACATGAAATCCCCAACACCTCTCTGCATCATAATAACTCTCAATATGAAATACCCTTGTTGTATATCCAATGTCAAGGGAATCATCTCCATATAAATGTCTCATGGTATCTAAATGGGCCTTTTAAGTAATGGACACTATCTACTCACCCTGGATAGAAAGTCACAAAATATGATACACGTCCTCCAAAGTGATGGTCATCTTCTTTGGTGTATAACCAAAATGTCATGTACTCGTCTCCCATATGTCTATCAAAGCAACCATCAAACCATCATCTCGAGGAATCTGTTGGTGATGGAAAAATCCTCCCAAACAAACAATGGTCACATGTGCCCACTCAACATTTGTAACATCTCCTCTAATCCTCTCTAACATCTACGGGACTCATCACGAAGATAAATGGCGTCTCTCGCCTATAAAAACACAAAAGAAACACCTCACTTAACAATTTTATCATAAAAGTAAACCAATCGCCATCGATTTCTAATTGGTGACATTTTCATTAAATAGATTGATGACAATCCACTCGATCACCGCCGCTCGAGAATTCTCACCTTAACTTTCAAAAAATAACAAAAACTAAAATAAAACCAAAAAATCAAAACAAAATACAAATCAAACCCATTTACCCCTCTCATGGTCATTGCCTCTTCCTACCATTTATACTCACCTCCATCTCTCAAAAACACTAAAAATGATAAACCAAAGCTCTCAAATCATAAAATGAAACTTTCAAATGAGCCATTTGTGTGCATGACTTAGATTTTATAAACCCCTTCACCTTGATCACCAACAATGATCATAAATCACCGCCGATCTCACTATCCTAACCTTGACGATCTAGAATCACCGTCAATTTCATCTCTTTTATACACTTTATTTATTTCAGTCAAATAAACCTTTTTCAAATAGATCATGACACCATCAAGAGCTTATATTCCTTTGCTTTGATGCTCAATACCTTGTCAATTTTTTTTTTTCGACCATACTGACAAATTTTACACACATTATGGATGTACGCCTTCGACCCTTTGGTAAAACGACTTCACACATCCTCATGAGAGTGCTCCCATTGGATTCAATCCATGTAGAAGTCTTCCCGAAGCACACATCGAAGGTCTCCCACATTAGTGTCGTTGTATAGAGGCCATAGAATGTTCCCTACTAAGTGTTTCCAAGATTACTACCATCTCTACAACCCTCTCCGACATGGTCATTTCAAACTATAGTCAAGCCCTAAAGCATTTAAAACAAACTTATCCAATCAATCTAACTCTCTTCAATCCAATGACCAATAAAGTTGTCCATTATCTTGAGGGGGAATAATATCCTTGTCACAAAACTAGGGCATCCTTGTGCTAGTTTTTGTCTTGCTGCACCGTGTGCTACGGATATCTCAACAAAAAGGGGCAAATGTAGACATCACTTTTTCACCCCGAGGTGACTCGACGCACATTAATCACATTATAATTATTTATCATCATCATCATTATCCTAAGTACATTATAATTTACACTCATTTACCATTGTAAAACCTAGATTAACCACGTAAACCCCATTTACCCTCCCCTAACCACCTAAAACCAACCTATCCTAATTTATCCTACCCATCCTAACCCCTTAACCTCTTCCTACCTAGATTCCTAACCTCCCACCGTTCATCAAACAACCTAAAACCTAAGATGGTAAGTGGTTTCAAGCATTTTCCATCTTTCCTTTGTTGGTTTTCTCCATCTTTGAGAAAATTGATGACGATCCATGATAAATCGATAATCATCGGCACATTGTCGATTCTACTTAAATCACCCTCTTTCCCATTTCTAGTTACATACACGCAACTTACTCGGAGAATGGACTTTGAACACATTGTTACATCTCCCTACGATGTTACTACGCTTGGAACATCAACACCATGTTGTCAAACTTTGGAGAAATCTCATCAACTCATCGGATAACCTTTTTGAAGCTCTGTTACCCTCGGGATCAACCAACAAGGTTAGTACATCATTAGTTATCTTTGACAATCATATTTTACATTTATTATAGCCCATGATTACTCATCTCCACCATCCTTCATAGCCACTCCATCTTCTATCTTTTGGTTAATCATTTAGTCAAGTTTTAGAACATTTACAATTTCAACTATGATCAATGTCGATCCCAAATCGTTGTCGATTGGTCCCTTAACCCCTTTTTCCTTCATCAATCCTTCAAACACATCTAAATCTCTTTTTTATGGGTTTGATCTATTTCTAGGGTCCCCTTAGTCCCACTTAACATTGTCACATTTTATCTCGCATCTAAACAATCGGTTTTATCAATCTTTTATCCAAGTAAGCATTTTGTCCCTGATCGTCGTCGATTCCTGGTCGCCATCGATCCCTATCTTTTTAGTCACATATAACATCTATCATATTCTCAAAAATCCATTTTGATCTAATATATTGTCTTGCACGATGTATTCCTTGTAGATGACTATTCTAGGCCCGTTACATCCTATCACTAGTATACGGCGTTCCGATCATCCAATAACCTTTTGTGTGGGAACAGTTCAATATCGCACATGAACTTAGTCTATGCACCATTTCCCTCACACCATAGGTCAAAGACATTGAGGACCAACTTGAGATCATATAAGAAGAATGTCAGTGCAGAATAAATCTGGTTTGATTACTTCGGGACTTTGAGCTTGCCATGACCCTAGCCCGAGATGCTTACAACGTAGAACAAGACCTTCCTATCCCTATTGAGTTTTAAATCATTGGTATTTATCCTATCCTATCATATCACTTAATTACACAAACAAGTTGACACCCTTGAGGAATCCCTTTGGATTCACGGGATCGGTGTAGCGAGTAACTTGTTACATCTTTATCGACATAGGTATCAATAAACCATGATTTATTTGAGTTTTGTGGTATTTAAACATTATAAAGATAAAACAAAATTTACCATTAACAATTTGTTTTGGAGGACTTCATCCATGGTTAGGGTTTTGAAAGATTGAATGAGTATTCAGAGACCCTCGCAGTGCGATCAACAATGACCGTGAATAGAGACAAAGGAAATTAGCTAAGCGGCGAACCCAAAAAGTCAGCGACCACAATTTTGACCTGGTACAAAACCATATTAAGAGGTAAAGACCATATAGACATTCCCGCCCTATTGTATGGTCTTGCCCTAGTACATTTTTAAGTCACTGTTTCAATTGCAGAGTATTCTTAGGTCTAGATACATCTGTTTTGCAACCGAGATCACCCATATTTTCCTAGAATAACGTGTAATCAACTATGTGCACTCAATCCGATGTATTTGTGAGTTTGTATTTCATAGTGTATATTTGTTACAAGCATCAATGCATTATTTTGATATTGAATGGTTAATGTTAGAAGTTAATTAGTTAGAATACCCCTTGTAACATTTATTTCATTCCTTATTTGATTATAGTGTAAAAACCTAATCAAACCTCAAAAAGGGTGAAAACAGATACTCAATAATTAGAATATGCAAAAATTCTTTATGAATGAGATAAAGATAAAGATAACCCCCATAATTAACACTAAAATTGAGTTCTTTTCTATGAGGGATATTGCTCAAGGTATAAAGAGATTGACAATGGGTAAAGCACAAGACATATATGGCCGCAAAACAGAGTATCTAAAGTGGGGTTTGAAGGTTCTCACTTTGCACATCAAAAGTATATTTAATGGAATCATTCAAGAAAGTTTCCCAGTGACTAGACGACTAATGTTCTCGAGTTATCTCTATAAAATCGGTGATATCAATAAGCCATCAAATTATCACAACATCATAGTCAATCCTCTACTTGGAAAACTCTTTGGGAGCACGGTAGAGTGTAGAATTAGTAGTTAGGTGGGTTTGAAGGTTCTCACTTTGTAAATCAAAAGTATATTTAATGAAATCATTCAAGAAAATTTCTCGAGTGACTAGACGACTAATGTTCTCATTCATCTCTATAAAATTAGTGATATCAATAAGAAATCAAAATATCACAACATCATAGTCAATCCTCTACTTGGAAAACTCTTTGGGAGCACGGTAGAGTGTAGAATTAGTAGTTAGGTGGAAAAGAGGGGAAAAAAAAAGAGGAAATGCATGCTTTTTGACCTAAACATTCCATTATCGACCATTGTATCACCCAACATTTGGTTGAAAAAGTATGAGATATTCAAGAGAAGAAGCTTTTCGTTGCTTTGTTGAATTTGGAAAAATGTTTGAAAGCGTCGTGGGAGATAAAATTTGAAGTAAGATGGAGGAACTTGGGGTCCCAAATGAGTATAAAGAGAATGCACAAACTTTAAGAGAGTCGAGCTAAAATTAGAATAAGTGAAGGAATGTTAGAATGCTTTGGAAGTGACATTGAGGTCAAACAAGAATGTTTGCTATCCCCACTTTGCTTGAGTTATACATCGACAAAATTGAGGAGTGGATAAATAAAATTGATGAATCGAGTGTTCACCTAGCCAACTACGTGGTAAAGCTTTTGTTATATGCGGACAATCTTATCCTAATCACAAAAACAACGAATAGTTTGAAAGAACACTTGAAGTCCCTAGAGCTCTTCTACCAAGAGGTTGGAATGCAAATGAATACCAACAAAACCAAAGTCATGATATTTTCTTTACAACGAAAAAAGAACCAAATCGCCTTTCTATTCAAAGGGAGCTTGTTGGAGGTAGTGGAAGAATACAAGTACCTGGGACTTGAGTTTCACAACAAACTTACTTAGGAGACTTGTAGAGCAAAAAGAATACAAGGGGTTTGAAAGGCTTTATATACACTGCAAAACATGTGTAGGAATGTAAAACAATGGGATTGGAAAACCAAAAGAACCTTGTTCAATTGCTTATCACACCTGTGGTCGTGTTAAGTATGGGGCAACATTGTGTCACATACAAAATAGAGACATACTTTCCCACTAGAGGCAACAACAATGACTTGGTTGTTGAGTTACCTACAAAAAAACACAAAACATGGAACAACATCGACGACCCATAATTACAATAGAGGAACAACTAAATAGGAAGACAAACACACAAATGAAACAAAACAACAAATGAATAAACAAATGGAACATTAAAACGTTGGGCCAAACACTAACGAGGAAATAAAGAAGTATGTGAGAGAGAAATTCAGGATAACAATGTGGATAGAGAAACTCAAGTGGAAAAAATAATACTATATCAAAATTTTTAATTGCACATGCAACCATGACGAAATCCTCCATAGGGGCAAACATCAATTAAGGACTAGCTAACATCATCTTACATATGAAGAATGGGAAAGAAGAATATACATATTTTGTCTTCGATATGTGGTGGAAATAAAATGACACTACATCTTGGAACGCGTAGGCTACAACAACATACTAATCAACTACGACGACGATCTAAAAATTGACAATGTAATCGAATTGTTTGAGGACAAAAGTGACAAAACATAAAATTTCTTAATCAAAATCCATAGAAGAAGAGTTAAAATCATAAAAGAAAATCCATAGAAGAAGAGTTAAAATCATAAAAGAAACTAACTAAATCATAAAAGAAACTAACTGTCGGCCGTGATATCTAAGACTCCCATGGTTTGCTCAGGGTCGTGGACGCCATTAAATTTTAACGTTCTGTTCCACTCTTGACATTGAAATTAAGACCAGCGCTTCAAATTTGAACCCTGAATTCGGAATTATTTGGAAGCCACAATGGGGTATCAGACACCCTACGGCCTGGGGGAAATCGCCGTGATCAAACAGGGGTCAAAAGAAATAATGGTGCCCATAACTTTAGTGACCTCATTTTGGGAGGCGAGAGGTGAAGCTTCTCAAGAAGCAGCAAAGCAAACGTGCGATGGAGAAGGAGGAAGCAGTAAAGCAAATCAAAATTGAAGGCGATCCGCCCTCCTCCCTCAACTCCTTTGCGGCAAAGGTAGGGTTTCAAATCTCAATCCCTGTCTTTCTCCTTATCAAGTCTTAATAGCATTAAATGGATAAATACTTTTCACATGCTCCATACTAGCAATCGCATGTGTATAATGCAATGTGAACGCCGAACGGTATATGTTATTTGATTTAGAGGGATAGTTATTATTTTTGTAGTTGATATCGATAAGGGGTGTACATGATTTTGTAAGTGTAGGAATATATATGAAGCATTATATTTAAAGGTGTTATCTCTACATTTCAAATTTGTTACAAATTCGTACATATACATTTTCAAATCTTATATCATGAGTGGTATCCTTTTGTACATTTGCGAGCTATTTTATTTGAACTAAACATGAATACATGAAGACTTTTGTACATTTGCAGATTTTATATCATGAGTGGTAGCCTTGTGCTTATGCTCTGCCCATCTTCGAGATATATCAACCTATCCCTCTTATTATTATTAATCATTAAAGGCCCTCAAAAGATCCATCAAATGCACATTGAACTATCTATCACGCACCACTAAATGTGCAATGAGAGCTCTGTCACAGCCCCCAAAAATGTCCATTGAGATCCTTTGTAAGTTTAAATCACGTTCTTAGTTCCAGGTCTTTAATCAAGGGTATTTTTTATGTTTAATTTGAATGTGCACATAGAACTCCCCTTTCACATTTGCACAAAAGTCTTATGTCCTTGCTCTCAAGGATCTGTTTTGCTACTGTATGTATGTGCACCCAAGAATTCAATAGAAAATATAAGTACCTGATTGACAAGCTTCTAACCCAAATTTAAGGTCCAAGATATAGAGCACCATTCTATTTTACCTTATATTTAATAATGTATTATTTATGCAATGGGCAATTTGAAACTTTAAATTTGAAAGGGAACCAAGATGCAATTCTAATTTTATTTTCCTTTTTTATTCAATTTGAGTTCAACGTTGCTCATTTTATTTGATATGGAGTTTATTGTATAGCTTGCAATGCACACCGAATTTGCAGTTCCTAGCAGGTTATACTATTTTCTTAGCAAAAATGAACAAATGTATTAACAATTAAAATATGTGAAAAAGTAGCACAAACCGCTCCAAATTAAGCACTACGGATTGAGAATGGTAATTTTAACATGGATTACATTTTCTATAGAATTCTAACAAGGAATTGGGGAAAACCTTGCAAAGAAGCATTTTCCTGAGGGCTCAAACTGAAAAAAATGTGATTCAAGCTAAAATTTACCCATAGATAGTATCTCTTATATTGGCATCATCAGGGGTAAACTTGAATTCTGTAATATATTAAGAATTACACCCCACTGCATATCAGAGGGGGTAAACTATCTACATGAATTATGAGTAGCATAAATTCAAGAAGTGGACCTACATTCTAAGATATGGAAAGAAAGAAATTATTCGTGAATGGCAAAAGTTACTCAAAAGTAAAGCAAGTTACATCTTTTCAGGAATAACTTTTTGTGATGTAATTAGTGAATATCTCGATAATATTATAAATTCACGTGCTTATTTTAACTTGAACACTGTCATTGAGATGGAAGTAGTAAAATCTGGAGCTAATGTGTAGAGGGTAGAGTGAGATGACTTATCAAAGTACAAGTGAGATGCAAGAATTAACATGTTTAGAGTTACATTACATTTGGGAAATATTTGCCAGCTTTTGTTTTTTCAGGTTGGTTCTTGATGTGCTTGATGGAAATGAGAAGGAATAGCAATTTTTGGTATAATCTTTAGTCATATCATGACTGGATTTGTTATTGGTTATGTTAAAATGCTTGGGGTTGTGAAACCTAAAGAGAAGACAAATTCTACAATTGTCAACTGTTACCCATAAAATGAAATCATGTAAACATAACATGTCCATCATGTAACTCATGTTATTGTACTAATTACCAAAGCATCATGCAGTTCAATATAAAGCATTACCTGATAATGTGCAATGTGAAATCTTATACAAGATTAACGAACACATTATACCTCGAGATGTTTAAGGGAGTTTTCTAGTCTTAATAAAATACTTTTACTTGTGACTAAAATACGTTATCCACGGGATTAGACAACACTATGACGTATAGCATAGAAACAAAAAAACTGAGCCACATATAAATAGTCAAGATTCCTGAAATACATGCCAGAAAAATCAGTATAAACATACTTTAGCTGGCAAGAGCAGAGGACTGGGAGATTTAAGCTGATTATGGAGAACATGCATCAGCAGGTTTCCAAGTGGAGAAAGCGAATATCCATGCAGACTCAAAAGATTTCGATGTTTGATGCTTCCAATTGTTTCCAGCTTAGTTTTAAATTCATGAGAGCTTTGTGGGTAGTGACTGCACAGTCTCTTTATAGCAATCGGCTTACAATTCTTTAGAACACATTTATAAACAAAATTGGCTATGTTGGAACTTCAAACATAAGATAACCATGAAACTAAGTAAATCAGATATTTCCCTTTGTGGGTTCCCAAAACAGAGGCATCTAGGTTGATTGTGATCTAAAAAGCAACCTTAAAATTTTATAAATTAATGCATCAATCACAAAATGATATCAAATTTGTTCAAGAACCATCAAATCCTCCCCAACTTATCATGATATATGGTACAAAAGTAAGCATGATGCTCATGAGTAGGGAGCTTGTACCGAGGATATTTAAAGAGCATCTATAATTTACATGACTTGTAAGGTTGAAAAAAGAACCTAATGGATGCACCTGCAATAGTCATGCACAAGCACATACAGAAATCTATAGATTCATCTGCAGAGTTGATGCCCAATCTAGATTCCTAAGATGACTGACAAATTAAAGGTAAAGAAGCACATTATCAGCCTACATAAATATGAGAAATTGTGAACAATCACTGCACAGAACAGGTTGAGTACCATCATTTATAGCCCTGCATAGTGAACATGATTGGGGACCTTTCCTTGGCTGTCAAGAGGCATATATTGGGCCATGATGGCTCTGATTTCAGAGTCCATGTATGACTGCATCCAAGGTTGAGATATACAATATATAAGAAATAATACCATATAATTTGCATGACTTGTAAGGTTGAAAAAAGAACCTAATGGATGCCCCTGCAATAGTCATGTGGAGGTCATACAGTGTATATGTCTCTTTATGAAGCTGAAGCAAAATATCCTTCATGAGATCCATCGCTTCAGATTCTGACAGGGGAGTTGTAGCATCCTAATTGATAAGAATAAGAATGAACCATTAAACAGTTTCAAAACAAGAATATATTGGAGAAAGATGAATTCTGACCTGCCGACAAACAAAAATTCATGTTTTGAAAAAACGTGTACATCAAATGCTCAACAATTATAAATCCATGGTGCAAAATCCAATAGAATTTCAAGTAGACTTCTAAACATTGTATCGGTACAACTCTTTGGGGTTTTAGTAGTTCTATAAAACGGCACGGTATTACATCTTTTCAGGATTAACTTCTCGTGATGTAATTAGTGAATATCTTGATAATCTTAAAAATTCATGTGCTTATTTTAACTTGAAATAATGTCATTGAGATGGAAGTAGTAGAGTGAGATGACTTATCAAAGTACAAGTGAGATGCAAGAATTAACATGTTTAATTGTCAACCACCTCTGAGTCCAGCTTCTCAGCGTTTATTGCGAAGCACATGGCACGAGTATCAATGCAAGAAAAATTGTGTCAGATAGAAGAGGACTCTCTCCGATGTCTCTTATAAAACAAAAGTAAACCTATCTCAAATTGCCTTAGCATGAAATTTGGTTATACACCTCTAGTTTCAAACATTACAGGTATTGTTTGCAGAATTTATCGTCATCCAAAAGCTATAAACCTATATATTCTGCTTGTTCCTTTGGTTTGGCTTCGTGGGCTTTGTTGCTGAGAAAGTTATTATTGCATTGCCCTGAAGGACGCCATCAAAGACCTTCCCAGGACGGAAGGTGAAAGGCGTATTAATGGCAGGCAAAAGGCTAAATTTGAGGGGTTAATATACTTCATCCAGAAGTTCCTATCTACAAACTAAGTGCTATTTGATTGACAGGAAAATTCTATTTCAATAAAAACCGAACGACTAATCAAAAAGGGGTAATGAGATCAGATAGGTACCCTTAAAACCTGACAAGACAGAAAAAATCGAAGTATATACTATTCATTACACAATGCGCACAATGCGTTGAACTTGATATATACAGCCTAGTTTCGGTCATAATATAAGTTCAATGTTAAGCTCCAATAAACATGAAAGCGACTATTGCGATGTTAATATGCTAATGATTAATACCCAGAACAGAATGAGGGCGTGACAATTACCTTGTAGTAGATTCAGAAAAATGCTTGTTTGGCTGCTTCTGTCTAAGAGTATGGAGATCGCCCCCGCTGCAAAATTCCATAACCAAGCAAGAAAACTTATCAGTTTCAAAATGGGTATACAGAGTTGGCAGGAATGGATGATCTAGAGAAGCCAGAATCTCCCGCTCTGTCTGTGCCCTTAACAATTTTTTTCTGCTTGCCAGAGACCCCGTATCCATTACCTTCATTGCAAAGTAACAATTAGTAGCTCTCAACTCTGCAAGATACACACTGCCAATATCTCCACATCCCAAACGCTTGAGAAGCCTAAAATGACTTAGACCCACTGCTGCATCTCTACTTTTGACAAGCTGAATTGCCTCCCATCTTGCATCATTTGCCTTGTGAGGCTTGTTGATTGCACTGCTTAAACTGCTGCATATGCTCTCATTGCTGTCACTCAAACCACTGCTGCATATGGTTTTGGTTTGTTGGTTAGTAATAAGATTTCCTTGAAAAGTGCAGAACTCTCGGTCACTATGCCGACAGAATACAATGAATCCGATGGAAAGGGGTTGCCCAAAGATGCATGCAATGTTCTCGCGAGGGTTAACAGGGAATCATCACCAAAAATAAATCAAAAAACAAAAAGGGAAGCAAAAATACAGACAGGAAAGTGAGACTCCCTGGCGCTTCTTTTTAGCGTCGGTGGCTGAAAAGATGGTGTAAACAAGAACGAAGGTGCCAAAAATTTCAGCCCCCAAACCGTCTCCCTCGGTGTAGCCATGAGCCACCGAGTTACAGCCGTCACCGACCATTTTGTAGGGGTGCCTCTGGAAGCCCTTCACCACACCTGCTCCACAGATGGCTCCCAAGCGCTGGCGTATCATGTAGAACATAGCTCGCAGCAGCGAAAAGTTTCTTTCCTGGAACAACCCTAATGTCACAGCCGAATTGATGTGCCCGCCTGCCAATCACCATGCAAACACGCCCCCAAAAAAACCCAAAAAAAAAAACGTTAAAATAGCGGGAAAAGTGAAAGCGTCTAGGCGGCCCAAACCGTCAATTTTAAGGCGATCGCGAAACGTCCAGGAGGTCCTTTACCATAGGGGAACGCCTTCGGCGTAAAAATACGATCTAAAGTCATTTGTTTTTTAAATGTACTAGCTCGGACTAACTGCGCTCGCATGCCCTTACCTATACGCAAATATTTATAGCAGATCATGTTAGCATCCGATGGAAATTTACCTTGACAAATTTGATTATTTCCTTATTAAAAAGGTGTTTATTTTATTATCACGTTATTTGCAATGAATCCACATGTAGGAGGAAAGGTGTGGTATGATCTTATGAGAAGCTCTTGATTTGGGCTACAATTCCGAACTCTCCTTGATCAAAATGCGATGAAAGTATCGGTTGAACCCTGAGCAAGTTTAACGATTTTTCCTTCTCACATTCATTAGTTCTTCTTCTTTGTTAGTGCTAATACCTATTGCCAAAGAAGACCGATGTTAGCCGAGGGTCCATATGTTTTTAGTTTCTTATACAAGATTATTGCTGAAATGTGTAGCTCGTAAGTGTTCTCTGCATCTTAAAGCTCACTACACATTATTTATTTTATAAGAATATCATATTTAGTGATTTTTGAGGGTTCCCAAAATTTAGAAGAGTTAACTCTACACCGGAAAAATAACACGTTATTCCAAGTGCACTTGACTTCCCGAGGTTGTGCTTAGACAACCGAAATATGAGAGATGAAGTGGGAATGGGATGTATATATATGGTATGCATGAGATAGGTGAGGATGGTGGTAGTTTGAGGGTCTAGAATCAAGCGAAACACAAATGATCAACTTGCAAGTTATTAACTTGCTCGTCAAGGGCAACAAATGCTCGCCTAACCTCTAAGGGGGTGATATTGCGGTCGAGGATGATAGCTGCCCATAGTTCTCGGTCAATGTCGGTGAGATCGCGGATGCCTCGACACTGGTTGCGGACTTGAGGGAATTGCCCGTCTGCCTCCAAAAATTCCTCTCCAGAGAGGGTCATGCAAAAGTGAAGAGGAATGTTTAAAGGCAAACTATGGATTTTGTCGTCTAACTTGATTTGCTTGGTCAACCTAGTATTGCTCGGCTATAGTCAATTACTCGTTGAGAATGCCAAGCAAGTTGATGATTTGGGGTGGCAAAGGGGTTGACCTAAAAACTAATGCCCGCAAACCCAAGTCTATGTCTCCTTGGTATCGGTCAATGCTTGGCAGGGTGGATGATTGGTTCAAAAATCCTTCTACGAGGTTCAAGTGGGCCCGGAATGGTCATATGGGACACCAACTTGTGAGCAAGGTGAATGAATTTAGACAATTGGTCGAAAATGTGGGTTAGGGACCGAGGATAGGTAGTCTAAGCTGCTAAGAAATGGGTGTTGCGTTCTTTTTAACCTCTAAACTATTTTAAATTCCTAACTTTAAATAAGCAATGCAAATGAGCTTCAATTAATTAAATTAAATTACGTTCACTAATACTTAAATAAAGTAAAATGCATTAACTACACTAATTCTTTTTTAAATTTTTTTTTTGATGAGGCTTTTCAAATAAAATAAAACAATTAAAATAATCTAAATTCCTAATGTCTTTTTGTATTTTCCAAGTTTAAATAAAATAAATAAATAAACAATTCTACAGACACAGACACAGGGAAATAATTAAAATTAAAACAATTACTTCTAATGAAATAAAACTAAAAAGCAGAGAATAGTTGGATGTAGCTATTCTTACATCTGCACAGCATATGATTGTCAATAAAGATATTCTAAAAGAATGTACTTGGAAGTTATTAGTCTAAACAAAATGAACTTCTTTTGCAAGTCTTTTGCCTCGGAGTTCTTCGGAAGGGAAAAAGCTTCTCGAAGCAATTTCTTCTTTACTGTAAAACTTTCCCGACAAAGCAAATTTAAATCACACGGAAGAATAAAAACTAAGAAATAAAAGACTTCTTGGCACTATTTCTTCCTCTAACCTCTTTCTCGTACAAATCCACAGGGATAAGTAGGGAAGGGGATATTAGCAGAGGGTTTATGCAAGAAATGTTTTAACAATACTACCAAGACAAAGCATGTACTCGGGAAGTGATGAAATCTTCCAATTCTTTTAATCTAAACAAATGACTTCTTCTAATTATAGTAAATAGAAATATGCAAAGCTTTAAAATAATTCAATTACAACCCCAACTTGGTTACTATTGTTCTGCGATAGCTTCCCGGATGTAAATTGCATTTGTAGTCTCCTCGCCTTTTTTTTCCTTTTCCGAGTTGATGTCCAATTGATCCTAGGATGTGCAGATGTTGGCTGGTAACAAAGAAAAGCAAGAACTTGGTTGTGGCTGGCTTGGTGCAAGAAATGGCTGAGAGCATATAGCAGGAAAGAACAAAGCAATGAACTAGTTGTTTGTGTGGTCTCTCTCTAAATTTCAGCAGCATAACACTTCACCAAAATGTAAAATATCCAACCCATCATATGGTTAAAAACTTGGCTTTTGTAAAATGCGGGGAAGAAGTCAATCTACAAGTGTCAAACAAGAAGTGACAAATCATCGAAGGAGAGGCGATCAACTTTCTAAACTTAGTAAATGAAGAAGAGGAATTCAATATGAATCTAACAAGCCTAAAAATAGACAAATTGGTTGAGAAACGAAGGAGAAAATCACGCCCGAAATCCAAAAACGTGTTGAAAAGCGCGTCTTTTAACTCTCATTTTAAGGCGATAGGATTGCTTTGTTGTTGACAGAGGGGCGGTTGCCAGACAACTCGCTGCTCTGGTCAACAACGGTGGTTATGCAACCGTCGCAGACAAAGAAGCTCAAAAGAGGCAGAAAGTGGCTTGTGGATAAAAAATGAACTTCTTAACTTGAAAAAGAGGACAAACTGAGTCATAACAAGCATGGAAAGGAGAGGGGGAAGGATTTGGACTTCAATATTACCCTGGAAAAGGTTTTCCTCATCATTGGAGACATGTTACGTTTTCCATGTTATATAGTGTAATTTTTGGGTGCGTACATATTGCCTCTTCGGAAGAGCGTTTTGGCCATGAATGGGCTAAAATGCAATCTTCGACAATGACGCTCCCAAATGGGAGGGTTGGAATTTTACTTTACTTATTTGTGTGTTGAAATGATGCCAGCCGAGCCTCCCCATCACGTGCAAAAGGACGGGAATCAAGTGCAGTAATAAGATGAATCCAGTAAAATGTTTTGAAATGAAAAAACAAAATTACTTACCATATGCGTGGGGAAATCTACACCTGCAGTGCATGCCGACTCTGCACACTCACTCAAAACAATGTAAGAAAAATGTAAATATATGCCATTTTACCATTTTTAGAAATCATTTGCGCTTTACAATTTAGCTAAATTTGGAGCTTTGGATTTACGGACGACCGTTTCATTTGTGAATATAGTCAAAACCTCTGGAATTCGAACATGATGGCGAGAAAACCCAACGGCAACAACGGAGGGTCGGAGAGAATGTGTAAGTTATAAGCATTTATTTGTTTTTGCCCCAAATTGCTACTTTTGCTTGGAACTAGCTCTAGGGAGATTTTGAACAAATTTATAGTCAAAATGTGTGCATGGGGGTGCTTTGTAGGTGTTGCAATTTATTTGAAGTGTTTTGGTCTTTTTTCAAATTTTTTGATGTTTTTGCTTTTGAGGGCACGACCCACTTTTTGGCGCGACACGACCGCCGGCGATTCTGCAACCGCCACCTTACATAGAGCGGCGGCTGCACAATCACCACAGCGGTTGTCTGGCAACCGCCGCTCCGTGTTAGGGGCGGTTGCGTAATCGCCACCGATAACAAGGGTGGTTGTGCTGTAACCGCCACAAATTTTTGCTATGCAAAGGCCAATGAGAAAGGTTTAATTGTTTCTACTAGCATTCTTATTGTTTTCGCGAGCTTGTCATACGTTTATTGGAATTTGACATGTTCGCTTTTTCTGTTTTATGGATACATGGAGTCTATGTTAGGAGTAGAGCCAAGGAGTAGGAGTGGCTTATCAATGTGTTGCTCTTATTGACATCGACCGAGATACGCCTCTTTGGAGAGGGTGGGGATATGGAGATTAGCCCAGACTAGACCCGGTTGCCTTACTAGGGAGTTGGATTCTTTGCGACTTCTTGACATCTTGGGACGCAGATCAAAACACTTTTTGATTTCTTGGCGTCTGTGGAGAGTGGACTATTACATTAGAGGATGTATACTAGATACTTGGCGTTCTTGTCACCTTTGGAAGGAAGTTGGCGCTAAAAAGCGCTAGTTTATTAGATAAGGCCCGCAGATGGGCTACTTACTGGGCAATGCACAAGCACTCGATATGAGTGCCAAACAGGGGTTAGCTTAGTTACTGAGTTAAAGGTGCCCCTATCCCTACTTTGCGCAAGGTCATCATTGGTATCTTGGCCTCACGTTTGATTAGGGACAAGGGGTGACAGGTTTTTATTCTGCTGGGCGCCCATGTGGAGAGCATTAAGCGGTATGGTAAGAGGTTTGCTTGGGAGTGGACATGTTAGGAGCCACTTATCCCGATCTATACAAGATTGTCAAATGCGGAGCTACTTCACTTAACCATCCGACATTGGTCATGTATTGGATATACCAGAGGGCCATTAGGATAGTGGACCCTACAAAGATTAGAGCAACGAGATGGGTAGATATGGTCCCTTTTAGGGCCACACCATTCAAACAATGAGACACATTGACGATTTATCGCAGACATGTGGTCTAGCCATATCAAGGGATGTTAGGACAATGGGGAGAGGAGAGAGTTGCATTGACCACCGCACATCTACTGTATGGTTTACTTCATTTGTGCACTCTTGTATGGTTAGGAATGTTCGATGTTTTTGCAGTTTTGAATGAATGCTATGGATAGTAATGTAATGTGATAAACATAATTATTGCTTAAGATTGCATACATGGTTTAAATCATACTCAAGAAAATTTATTTTTCAGACATTAATTAAACATTCCATTTCATTGACAAGATATGTTGAGAATGATATAATGATAGAAAAATCTCACTCTGTTCTTGACTCCACGCAACTAGTAAGATGCAAGAGCTCAACACCAAGAGCCAAGAAGAATGCGTGACACATGAGTGAAACGTGGATAACATGAGGATGATGAACAAAAGACCCAAGTTTTAATCACAAACTTTTGAGGAAACTCACAACTCAACTCCAATTAGGATTGATAGACCAAATTCAAGACAACTTACACTTATGAACCTCGACTAAACTTAGATCAAAGATGGCCTATTGATTAGCAAAATTTTGTTTGAGAACAACTGTCTCTCCTAACATGAACATCTAAATCATCTGTTTGGGAATTATATTCAAACACTTTTCAATTATTTTCTTTTAAGGCTCTTTTCTTTATATATTTATATAATTTTTGAAACCCCCTACACCTTGCCCCGCGCCACTAGTAAGAAGCACATGCTCATCATGAAGACAAAATGTAGGTGAGTAAGGGCATTTTCCTCCTCTCCTAGCCTCATGCTACTAGTAGGAAGCATGGGCTCACCACCAAAGACTACGAGGGACGGAAAATGTAATTATTTGTAAGAAGAGTATATATTTAAGATTTTCTTTTTGTTTTGTTTTATTTTTGCCTTAATCTTGTATTGTGCTTATTGGGAGGGAACATCTGCTCCCCAATCTCAGCCCCACACAACTAGTAAGATGCAAGTGTTCATCACCAAAGACTAAAATGAGCGAACATAGAACCTGGGTGAAATGCTTAGAAGTTTCTTGTAATGGAGAGACCTTTTAGGGAAATATTTTGCTATCAGGAAGCTTCTAGAAGAGACTACAAGTGAAAGTATCTGAACTTGGGAGCAATCATAGAAGAAGTGAAGCGCAAGACCTTGTGGGTTTGAAATTAAAACTTGTCTCATACTTGATGATGGTAAAGATGTAGAATATACAGTTGGAGAGTATGAAGAAATTGTGATGATGAATTATTAAGATATTTTGCCAATGAAATGCAAAATTTAAGATCATCCAAAAGTAAGTGAATTTGTAGCATGATTTAAATGAAACAAATACAAACAACATACATGGCGGAAATAAAATGCAAAGGACAATGTGGAAATGTAATATCCATATGTAAAAACGTTTAAGGTGAAGCGAGTTGATGGATTTGCCGAACTCCGCACCCTTCAGAGTGCACAAAGTTACAAACGGTAAGCGCCATTGTTAAAGTCTTCAGTTACTTGGTAGGGGCCTAGCCATTTCGGCCTAAATTTCCTACTTTTGCCGACCTTCTTATCTATCCAACTGTCAAGCCTCAACACAAGGTTACCTACTTGAATCGGACGCTTGTAGACTTTTTTGTTGTATTGACAACACATTTTGTCTGCATAAACCCGATGATGTTGTTCGGCCCTAAGCTTTTTCTCATCTAGGTTCTCTAAATCAGTTAAGCATGCGTTTCGTATTCATTTTTGTCTAAAATGCCTTCAGAAAGACACAGAGATTAGGCAATTCTACCTTTAATGGCAAAACGCATCTGCACCAAACACCAATGAAAAGGAGTTTCCCCCTGTTGGTGTGTGAATTGAAGTCCTATATGCCCATAAAGTTGGGAATAATTTCAGATGCCAGTCTCTTTTATTCTACTTGACTGTTTTAAGGAGAATGGACTTCAGGGTCTTGTTCGTAGCCTCAACTTGACCGTTGGCTTGAGGGTAATACAAAGAAGCAATATGATGAGATATTTTAAATTTCGCACACAATTCGCACACCTCATCATTCTTAAATGGGAGCCATTATTTGAAATAATGACTTGGAATGCTATATTTGCAAATGATTTGATTCAAGATGAATTTGGCTATGATCAGAACTAGGGACCATCTTTAGAGGCATGGCCTCAACCCACTTTGTGAAATATTCAGTGGCCATAATTATGAAGATATGGCCATCTCAGTAGAAGTAGGCGAACCCCAAGTGGAGAATGGCCAAGGTGTAACTATAGGTTGAAGAGCCTAGCCGGGATATGTATGGCATGCGAGAATTCCTGACATTTTTGACATCTTCGCACGTACTCCACAACGTCATGCTCCAGCGTGGGCCAAAAGTAACCCATCCAATGATTTTTTTGAGCAATTGAATGCCCTCCGAAATGACCACCACAAATTCCATAGTAGGCTTCTAAAAGGATTTTTTTGCTTTTTCCTCATCTACGCATCTAAGCAATAAGCTGTTGAAGGCCTTTCGATATAAAAATTCTTCTATAACCACGCATTTGGAGGTTATAACGGAAGTCGACGTCTTTGTTGAGAGCTGACCCCTTTTGGGTATGTCGATCTATAATATGATTTATTATATTTGAATACCATGGACATGACGCAATTGCAGGTTTATCAATATAACAAATGCATTCGACAGGGAAGTCCAAATCAACTAATTCACTAGAGTCCAAGGAATTGACAGCTAGCTAGTCGACGATAATTTGTCCCTTAACATATTTCGGTTGACATAGGTAAGCTCAAACTCATTCATCAATGTTATGAACCTACCAACCTTTTTGGACAAGGCTGCTTGAGTTAGGAATGTCTACAACTGGTCAGACTTGACAATCACCCTCGTTTCTTGATTGAGCATATAATGCCTCAACCGTTTGGTTGCGAAGACAATGGCCAAACATTCCTTTTTTGCCTATGTAATGAGTTTCATAGTCCAAAAGTACACGACTAATAAAATAAATGGCATGCTCGACCTTCGCCATCTTCTTGTGCTAACATGCATGCAATTGAAACATCCGTAGCTCTAGAATATAGAATTAAAGGACGATCAGACTTGGGTGGCATAAGTGTTGGTAGAGAAAGAAGGAACCACTTGACTGATTCAAAGGCATTGTGGCACTCTTCTATCCATGCCTTGCAACAGGTTTTCTTTAATAAGTTGTTGATGGGGTGTATGACATATGTGAGATCGGGGACAAATCTTCGGATTGACCCAAGCTTGCCTAGAAAAGATCTAATACCGGACTCATCGTAGGTGGAGTCATCTCAAGGATTGCACGAATTTTCGCCATGTCTACATCAATCCCTCGAGAGGATATGATGTAACCTAAGAGTTTAAACTTTACCTCCAGTAACTCCGAAAACATACTTCTTGGGATTCAAAGTACAATGTACTCGATCAAACGCGAAAGAATGCTCCAAAAAGGACTTCATGATGGTCTCCTCTTTTTTAGCTTTTTTTAAGAGATCATCGACATATGTTTCAACAATCTTATGAATAAGATCATGAAATATATAAGTCATGGCCCTTTGATAAGTAGTCTTTGTCGCTTTTCAAACCGAAAGGCATGACCGCGTAACAAAAGGTTCCCTAAGGAGTGGTGAAGGTTGTCTTTGTTTGGTCCTCATCAGAGATTCTTATTTGATTATACCCGGAAAATCCATCCATTAGGGACAACTCGTAACAAGTGGTTGCATCTATAATGGCATCGATAGATGGTAATGGGAAATCGTCCTTAGGACAAGCTTTGTTGATGTCGCTGAAGCCAATGCAGATCCTTATCTTCCCATTCTTCTTTAAGTACCAAGACAATATTGGACAACCACATGAAGTAATCCACTGGTTTAATAAACCCTACCTGCAGAAGTTTAATCACTTCCTCTTTGACCAGTAAAGCGACTTTTGGTGTCATTGGTATTAGTTTTTGTTTTATGGGCTTGACATCGGGTTTAGTAACCAAATTGTGAACCACCACATCAAGAGCAACTCCTGTCATGTCCTTGTAGCTAAACGCGAAGGCTCGAGAATGCTCTTTGAGCACCTTGGTATGATCTTCTATTTCTTCCACTGACAATGAAGAACCAGCTTCAAAATCCTAGGCTCGTCCTCCGTTCCGATGTTAATGTCAATCATGCTTTCTATTAAGGAGGCATTTCCTTCTAATTCGGGGAGCGGGAGGCGGTTCCAGAGGTTCTTCTTCAACCTCATAGACTTCTAAATATTGTGGCATGGAAATGGACATTGTCTTATCTCCAAAATAAGAGGAAGAATGAGGAATGAGGGAAAAGCCAATCTTATGATGTGTAGAAGGGAGATCGGTATATGCATGTAAAAAACCTAGGATCGCCTCATCATTTTCAGCGAAAGCCATAGTAGTGAGTTTGTCTTAATTTTCCACGTAGTGCGATATCGTTGTACTCGACATCTTTCGAATGAGAGGTTCAGTCCTCATAGAGACAACAAACTCCGTTTCTTTCAGACCCTCATTTGGATAGAAGCGAGAAGAGGAAGAGGCCATAGAATCAACCAACTGGTTTCTTTCTCTAGGAATTGCCTCAATGGAAATGAAATCAAAATCTTTTCTCATTTCACGCACAACGGCCTTGTAGAGTTGGAGATGTTTTGCTCTAGTCTCATACACCTCCAAGACTTGGTTGGCTATTAGTTATGAATCTCCTAGGACTCTAACATTTTTAACTCCCATTCTCTTGGCTACGATGAGGCCAAGGAGTAGGGCTTTGTATTCCGCTCCATTGTTAGTAATCGAAATCCAATTTGAACCCGAAAGGCATGATATTCCCTTCTAGAGAAGTTAGTATCACCCCTGCCCTGCGCCATATCTACACTTGGCTCTCGGTCGTAATGGAGTGTCCAATAGCTAGTAGGAAAGACAAACCCCTCATTGTCCTTAGGAGATTCTTCCTGGACTTTAGATACCTCTACCATGCAAATTTCTACAAATCCCTCTACAGGGAGAGAGACTAGCTCAAAAATGTTTCCAATTCCTTGAGAATCAAAGGGTAGAGTGATAGGTAAGTCGTTTTCTAAAAGTTTTACAATTTCTACCGTTGTCTTAGTGGATACAGTTTCCACCACGACAACCTTACCCTCACTCTTGTTTGTTCCCTCAATCACCTTAGTTTTATCAACTTCGCTGCCTGAATTGATTTTGTAGTGGTAACCAACTCTTTCAAAGGAGGTGGTTTAATTGATTGGCAAGGAGTTCAAACTATGAATGAACTTTGGGTTTCTTCTTGAGGTTAGCTAGATGGATGTCGAAGGGTTTAGGATCACCTTGGGCCACGAAAACCTTGCCTAAATGAAGGAATCTGACCTCTTGAAATAATGTAGACGGAATTGCTTTCATTCTATGGATCCAAGGCCTTCCGAGGATCATGTTGTAGTTTGTTTCCCTATCTATAATGTAAAACTCAGTTAAGATAGTCTTTGGTCCAAGGGTAACATGAAGGACAATGGTTCCAATCAAAGTAGCTGTCAAGCTGTTATATCCTCGTAGTGTGTTCTGTTAGAAGAGCAGTTGGTCTCCCCATATCCTAACTTTTGTAAGAAAGAGAAGGGAACTATATTTACCGCTGTTCCGTCGTCAATCATGGCCCTCTTAACGTAATTATTGTAAACCCACACTTGTAAGTATAACGCGGGATCCCCTCTTCGTGCGATCTCAACATCCAAAGGCATCTTGCTTATGTCAAAAACGAATCCCGTATCCCTGTCATTTTGTCCCGGGGGATACACATCAAAGTCAATGTGATTGATCTGAGCCTCTAGAGGAGGCGTGACGTGAATTAAATGGTCAAGGCCTAGTGCTTCTAGTAAGGTAGAACGGTGGGCTGGAGATTTCTTTAACAAATCCAAAAAGGAAATGTGAGATAAAGTCTTGTTAAGATCTATAATTAGATCATATGCTCCCACGGGCTTAGGGACCACAGTGTAGGTCATTTGGCACTAATGGATAGACAGGGAGAGGTTGCGATGTATATTCTATGGTATGGGTAGTCGCATTGACTTCGACTGCTGTTTCTAGTTTAAGCAATCCTACTGATCTTTGATTTATTCCTTTGATCAAGATTGGGAGCAACTCGAGAGTCATTAGTGTTACCATATTTTTCTTCACCTTTAAAAGATGGCGCCAAAGGAGAGATAAGGTGGAAGAAATAAATAAATAAAATAAACAAGGGAGCTTCTGTTCTATTCTTAGTAGTTTGTGCCAAAGGAAGATAAGGTACATGCATGGATGAATGAAATAATTAAAAATAGAATTGCTGTTCTATTTTTGGCGCCATGGAGGGACAAAGATGGAATTAAAAGTTAAAAATAGAAGAACTTGCATGAGTCAAACTGTGGTTGACTGAAGTCTTTGATGGAAGAGGATACAAAAAGAAATAGAAGAAAATAAGAAAAGCATGCTGCTGTTCTATTCTTAGAGGTTGGCGCCAAGGATAGAATGAGTTATTTTTAATAAATTAACTGTTGTTCCTATTTCTGGCGCAAAGAGGGTGCATGAGTAGTTAGGGGAAAATAAATAAAATAGAACTGTTGTTCTAGTTAGAGGTTGGCTCCATGAAGGAGGATTAAATTGTAAATTAAATAAATAAAAAAGCTATAGTCTTGTCCCATTCGCCATGAAGGATAAGAATAGAATTAAATAAAGAAAGAAGCTCGGAGAAGAATATTTTATTCTGAGCAAGGAGCAGCCTATATTGGCTGATTTTTGATTGTAAAGAATAACATACTTGAGCAGCTGATTTGCTTAGGTATCTTCAGCCTTTGTACTTGTGCCTCTAAATAAAATAAAGCTTCGTTTTGCCCTCTCATATCTCTGTTTTTAGATTTTTCATTGTGTTGCATAGGATATTGTGTTTGCCTTAGTGTAAAATTTGTTCCTTCTACTATTGTCTTTTCCTAAATCCTTGAATTAATTTTGCAAAATAGTTCAAAGTTGTGTAAGTGTGTGGATCTTTAAGCTCTTTGTGTGCAAAGTTACATGCAAGTATCAAACTTCTGGTGTATCACCCCTATTTTCCATTTCCGCTTTCCTTTTTCCTTTTCCGTTTTCGTTGTCAAAGTTTTCATTTTTAGGTGATTCACAAGGGAACCAACCCTCTTTGGAGGTTCACCTAGACATAGGTTACCCACAGACCTTGAGGTGTTCCAATTTTGTCAATAGGAGAGAGAGTACACACATCATTCTCTATCAGGGTGCAACTTCTGGGTGACAATAGTTTCTGGCACGTTTGGTGGGACAAAGTATTCAAAGATTGATGTTGGTTCAGTAGTTTGCAGAACAAAAGGTATTAAAAAAATCAACATTTGACGACTACTCGGGTTTTCACAAACACCTTTGTTTGCAAACTAGTCAAAGCTAATGCCAAAAGTGACCACCAGGTCAAAAGCTAAAGGTACTCCTTTTGAATTTATTCAGCTACCTTTACATTCTTATAAAAGAAGCAGATTTTATAAATCCTCTCCATATACTTACCGAGTTAGCAAGCTAAAACAATTGCCCAAAATCCCACAGCTTCCCGCTCTAAATTTCCTAATGGCTCTTACTAGAAACGAAGCTTTTGTGACCTTTAATGATGGCAGCCCCTTGAATATTAATGTATACAATGATATCCCTACTTCCGCATTAAAGAGTTTACCATTCTTTACCGGTCAAACTCAAACCACTCTGTAGAGCATATTAGAGATGTTGCAAATCTTTGCTCTGTTTATAATATAACTCAGGAGAATGTAGCCATGAGACTCCTTGCAGCTTCCTTTAAAGATAAAGCCTTGCAATGGTACATGAGTCTACCTATTAACTCTATCATTTCTTGGGATCAATTAAGAACAACCTTGTGTAGCCAATTTGAGGACAAATCTGACCACCTATCCCTGATTGAGCAATTGAGCACAATCAAAAGAGCCCCTCAAGAGTTCATGGCTGATTTTAACTTGAGATTCCAGAGAACTTGGGAGAGAATTCCCCGTGCCATTAAGCCTACAACAGAGCATGCATTCTTGTATTATTTGAGATCCCTAAACAAAGTGACATTGTTGTCCTGATTCAGTCCATGGGGGGTAACACAATCCTTGTTGCCTTTGATTTAGCCATTAGAGCTGAAAATAATCTCATACAAGCTGGCAAAATTGCACCTAGACCTCCCATGCCTATCTTTCCAAATATTCAACCACCAATACCAGCTATAAACCCAATTCCAGTAGTAGCTAGCCAAACAATTACTAATCCAAATCAACCCACTAAGTTGAGTGAAATAAAAGGTATTTTGCAAGATTTTGGAAATAAATTTGTATTTATTGAGAGACAGCTTGCTCAACCTTACAGACCATATCAGGCTCCATTCCAATCTGCTAGACCCTCATACCCAGCATATCCTACAAGTAGGCCTCCATATCAAGGCCCACCGGCCATTGAAACCGATCCTAATGCTCCTTTTACATCTATGGATATTGTTCAAATGCAGACTAATCTAATTCATGAACCCTTTTGGTGTGCTCCTTGTAATCATTCGCATGATCTTTTTTCTTGTGCTAATAGAATGTTAAATCAAGTTTTGATTGCACAAGGGATGACTCCACAACTTTTAGCAGTTGAGGCTCCTCGGGGATTCTAGTGAAACACCAAAGCCATCGAGAGGCAAATTTGGTAAATTTGCAACAATAGGATCAACGAGCAGCTAATACAAGAGTATACTGAAAAAAAGAAGGGCAATGGAACCCATAAAGATAATTATTTTGCATGGATCATCTTCTTTATTTCCTGATAATACTAATAAGGTTGCTGCTGTTCCTAATGAGAAAGAGAGACAAAAAAATCAGATTTAGAAGGGCAACTTGGAAGCACAAAAGAATCAGGAAAAAGAGGCTGAAAGTGTTCCAAAAGGTCAAGCAAAAGGGGGCAGCTCTCCCCTTAATATTATAGATCAGATGAAGAAAGCTCATGTGAGCTTATCCATGTGGGATACATTGACTATTCCGGTCAAAAGAACTTGCTACAAGATGAGTTGGCCAAACTACCAGTTACAGTGGATCATTCAGCTAGAGCTAGTGCAGTACTTGCAAATAAAGATCAACCCTCTAAGGCTGAATTTCAGGCAAAAAGATTGGTAAGCCTCCTCCTTTCTACCTTTCTTTGATTATTGGTGATAATTTGGTCCATAATTGCATGGTTGACAGTGGTGCTAGCAGTACAGTCATGCCTAAGCAAATAACAGATAAGCTAGGACTCAAATATGAGCCACATGACAAAGGGGTTTTGCAGTTGGATGACACAACTACCAAAATAGTTGGTATAATCAAAGATTTGAAGTTAAGTTTGCATGCATGTCCAAGCCTTCCAATCTTACATGATGTTATGGTAATAGATCTACCTCCATATTTTGCTTTGTGCTTATCTAGAGATTTTACAACTAAGATTGGAGGGTATCTATCATCAGATTGGTCCTATCTATTTTTCAGAACAAGGTATGACACAAAGGTAACAATTAATTCGAGCCTCTTGCTAAATTTCATATTGAGCCTTATGTGCCTAATGCTTGTAGTGTGAATTGTATTGTTTTTGACCAAGAGGATCATCCTGTTCAAGATTTAGACACCCACTCCGAGAGTATACTAGATTCATTATTGGATGAGTGGAGAATTGACGGTCATGGTTTTGATCCTGACAAATATGTTGAAGAAACATATATTAAAGAGGCTGGTTTGAGAGTTTATTGCATGCATCAGGAGAATGCTTTTTACCATTATTGGTTAAAACTGATGAGATTGATACAAGATTGTGGAGTTTATATTTTGATGGCTCTAGAAGCAAGAATGGATCAGTGCAGGTAATGTTCTGATATCACCAGATGGTCAAAGGTATTATTCTTCTATTCAATTTCAGTTTAGTTGTACATGCAATGCAGTTGAATATGAGGCATTAATTCATGGTTTACAGTGGGCTAGAATGAAGGGAATTAAGTACCTACAAGTATTTGGTGATAGTGAATTGGTCATAAATCAGGTGAGAAATTTGAATATTGCAAAGAATCCCTTGTTGAAATCATATAGACATAGAGTTTGGGATCTTATAGAGGATTTCGATGCATTCAATGTTCAATCAATACCTAGAGCTGAAAATAAACAAGCAGATAGATTGACAGCTGTTGGAGCTGATTTTGATATTCCTAGTGATGTGAAAAGAAAGGATAATCAGCCTCATATTAAGGTGGTTGTAAGGCCATCAATTCTGATAATAATACTAATTGGCAAGTGTTTGATAGTGATGAGCAGATTGTACGCTTTATTCAGGAAGAAGCTGAATTTTCAGCTAAAAATCAGTCTAAATTGCAGCAGCAGTATGGTGAGCAAATCTTGCAATTAAAGACTAATAAGTTGCCCCAAGGATTGGTAACCCTTGAGAGTATTTTTAATAATGATGATCAGCTGAAAAGGGACAAAATCAGGATGTCCACTAAGCAAGAGAACTATGAGGACATAACAATCAGCGATGGCAAGCTTTTGAAGCATGGCAAGGTATGTAATTTGGAAGAAAAACAAGTTTTTGTTCAGTTATGCAATGAGTTCATTGATGTTTTTGCTTGGAAGTATGAGGATTTAAAAGGTTTTGATCCAGGATTAGCTCAACATACCATTGAGCTTGAGCCTAATTCCAAACCGGTAAGGCAAAAACAAAGACTGTTAATCCAAAGATTGAAATTTTGATGAGAAATGAACTAACAAAGCTTATTGAGTCTTGTATTATCTTTCCTATCAAGCATTCCTCATGGGTTGCAAATCTTGTACCCGTGAGGAAGAAGAATGGAGAGATAAGGTTATGTGTTGATTTCAGGGATCTAAACAGGGCTTCACTAAAGGATCATTATCCATTACCATCAATGGATCAGATTCTAAGGATTGTATCAGGTGCAGAAAGGTTCTCTCTTCTGGATGGTTACAATGGTTACAATCAAATTTTGGTAAAGAAGAAGATCAATACAAGACAACTTTCACTACTAAGTGGGGGACATTTGCTTACAAAAAGATGCCTTTTGGTTTATCCAATGCAAGAGCTACTTTTCAGAGAGCCATGGATATGGCTTTCCAAGGTTTGATCAATGTCAATGTTTTGATTTATCTTGATGACATTATTGTTTTTTCTAAGAGTGCTAATGATCATTTGAGCCATCTGAGGCAAGTTTTTGAAAGATGCAGACAATATGGGGTTTCTCTCAACCCAAAGAAGTGCATATTTTCAGTGCATGAAGGTAAACTTTTGGGCCACATGGTCTCAAAAGAAGGTTTGGCCATAGATCTAGAAAGAGTAAGCTCAATTCTATCTTTATCTTTACCTCAACACAAACAAACACTTAAAGCTTTTTAGATAAGATCAATTTCATGACAAGGTCCATTGCTGATTTTGATAATTTATGAAAGCCTTTGACTGCAACGTTGAAAAAGAGTACGAGTTTCAGTTGGACTGATGAAGGGAAAATCAGTTTTGAGGCAATTAAACAAGCTATTGCTCAGGCTCTAACATTTGTAAATTCAGAATTTTCAAATTTTTTATATTGTATGCATTTGCTGGGGTTGAAACAATTTCAGCTATCCTAACTCAGTTGAATCATTATAATTTATAGCAATCCATTGCTTTCTTTAGCGAAGGGCTAGATGACAATTATATTTGTATAGGGAGGGGAGGGGGTACCTCGATTCAACATTCTGGAGTTTTGGCCCAGCTAAGCGCTCAACTCCTTGATTCAGTGATGGCTGCCCTATCTATATAGAACTCAGTCGCCAGATAGATGTTATAGTTATCTCGGCCTCCTATATATAGATAGTCCCCCCAGATAGAGAGATGAGGTGAAGTATACTTTTGTGGAAAAACAAGTACTTTCTGTTATTAAAGGCTTAAAGAATTTAAAATATATGCTTGCTAATGATATAATTCATGTTATGGTTATTCACCCAAGTGTTAAAGGGTTTTTGTTAAGTAAAGATTTGAATGAAAAGAGAGCTGGTTGAATCACAAAAGTCATGGAATATGATGTGGACTTTAAGGTAACAATACTGATCCGAGGAAAAGGTTATGTGAGCATTTAGTTGCAAATCGTATGGGGTTTCTCTCAACCCAAAAAAGTGCATATTTTCAGTGCATGAAGGTAAATTTTTGGGCCACATGGTTTCAAAAGAAGGTTTGGCCATAGATCCAGAAAGAGTAAGCTCAATTCTATCTTTATCTTTACCTCAGCACAAGAAAACACTTCAAAACTTTTTGGGTAAGATCAATTTCATGAGAAGGTTCATTGCTGATTTTGCTAATTTATCAAAGCCTTTGACTGCTATGTTGAAAAAAGTATGAGTTTTAGTTGGACATATCAAGGGAAAATCAATTTTGAGGCTATTAAACAAGCTATTGCTCAAGCTCCAACACTTGCAAATCCAGATTTTTCAAAAGATTTTATATTGTATGCATTTGCAAGGGTTGAAACAATTTCAGCTATCCTAACTCAGTTGAATCATGACAATTTATGGATTGCTTTCTTTAGCAAAGGGCTACATGGCTATGAAGTGAAGTATATTTTTGTGGAAAAACAAGTATTTTCTTTTATTAGAGGCTTAAAGAATTTCAAATATATGCTCTCTAATAATAGAATTCATGTTATGGTTATTCACCCAAGTGTAAAAGAGTTTTTGTTAAGCAAGGATTTGAATGAAAAGAGAGCTGGTTGGATCACAAAAGTCATGGAATATGACGTGGACTTCAAGTTAACAAAACTGATCCGAGGAAAAGGGTTATGCGAGTATTTAATTTCAGATTTAGAAAACTGCTGTTTTTGCACTCATAAATCAGCCACAAGCAGCTGAAATACCATCTTTTGTGAGTTGGACACAAGATATGATTAATTACTTGCATGTTGGTATTCTTCCCAAGGTTTGGATAAGACAAAAATGAGGTATTTCGGTTACAAGCTATTCCTTTTGCACTCATTGATGGTATATTGTTTAAAAATGATATTAATGGTGTTCTTCTGAGATGTGTAGAACCTTCACAAGTTGACAGATCATTGCAAGCATTCCATGAAGGTTTATTAGGTGGTCATTATGCTTCAAGGGTTCTTTGCTCTCAAAATAATGAAAGTAGGTTATTATTGACCAAGTATTTTTCGAAGATTGTTATGCATGGGTTAAAACATGTCAAAAGTGTGCTTTCTTTGTGGATAAGGAAAAGCTTGCAACCCTTCCTCTTGATCCTTATTCAACAGATCATCCTTTTACTAGTGGGGATTGGACTTTATAGGAATGATCAACCCACCATTAGTTTGGGGTCATAAGTGGATTCTTCTTGCCCGATTGATTATTTTACCAAATGGACAAAAGCAGTTGCATTAAAAGAAGCAAATGAAACTAGTGTGCTTGACTTCTATGAAGGTATTATTACTAGATTTGTAATTCTTGCTACTATTATTTCAGATAATGGGCTTGCTTTTGTTGGTACTAAAATTACAGAGTGGGTTATCGGAATGGTATTTATTTGAGTACTTCATCAAATTATTACCCACAAGGTAATGGTCTTGCAAAGTCTACTAACAAAAATTTGTTGAAGATTATTAAAAGATTTCGGATGAAAATCAGAGATCTTGGCACACCAAACTCAAAATAGCTTTGTGGGCTGACAAAATCACTCCCAAAAGGTCTATTGGTAATTCTCCTTACATGTTGGTTTATGGCAAGGAAGCAAGACTCCCAATTTCTCTTGAGCTGCCCGCTTTAGAGCTTATTCATCAGTTAGAGTTATTGGAAGCAGGTCCCATGGAGGTAAGATATGTTGAACTTATGCAGTTGGAAGAATTGAGAAATGAAGCCATGCTCACCATGGAAGCTCACCAAGCTCAGGTAAAGAAGAATTTTGATAAGAAAACAGTTGCAAGAGTCTTTCAAGAAGGTGATCTTGTCCTTAAGTGGGATGCAAACAGAGCAAATGGGAAATCACACCAAATTTGGTGCTGTTTGGAGTGGGCCATTTGTTATTTTAGCTTGCAAGCCTCATAATGCTTTTCAGTTATCTCGATTGAATGGCGAAGAACTACCAATCTCGGTTAATGGGATTTTCCTCAAAGCTTGCTATTGAGGATTTAACATCATTAGAGTAGTTTACTTTCAATAAGTGCTTGCATGCACATTGCTTTTCCAATTTTCATAGTTAGTTGTCTTTCAATAAGTGCTTGCATGCACATCTTTTCCTTTTGTTGGAAAGGGTATTTCAGTTGTATTGATTCAAAGGATACAAGCTTTCCAAACTTGTGTGAACAGATTGTTGACAGAGGTATGTGACTCCATAGCCCAATGGATGCAGAAGGCTATTGATCTCCTTGTTTAGCAGGCAAACAATCCCGTGATGTTGCCAAAATGTTACCATATTTCTCTTCACCTTCAAAAGATGGCATCAAAGGAGAGATAAGTTGGAAGAAATAAATAAATAAAATAAACAAGGGAGCTGCTGTTCTATTCTTAGTAGTTTGCGCGAAAGGAAGATAAGGTGCATGCATGGATGAATGAATAATTAAAAATAGAACTGCTGTTCTATCTTTGGCGCCATGGAGGGATGAAGATGGAATTAAAAGTTTAAAATAGAAAAATTTGCATGAGTCAAACTGTGGTTGACTGAAGTCTTTGAATGGAAGAGGATAAAAATAGAAATAGAAGAAACTAAGAAAAGCATGCTGCTGTTCTATTTTTAGAGGTTGGCACCAAGGATAGAACGAATTATTTTTAATAAATAAACTACTGTTCCTATTTCTGGTGCAAAGAGGGTGCACAACTAGTTAGGGGAAAATAAAAAAATAGAACTGCTGTTCCAGTTAGAGGTTGGCGCCATGAAGGAGGATTAAATTGTAAATTAAATAAATAAAAAAGCTGCAGTGTTGTCCCATGTGCCATGAAGGATGAGAATAGAATTAAATAAAGAAAGAATTGTAGAACAACAATCTATTCTGAGCAAGGAGCAGCCTATATTGGTTGAATTTTTATTGTACAAAATAACATATTTGAGCAGCTGATTTGCTTAGGCGTCTTCAACCTTTGTATTTGCACCTCTGAATAAAATAAAGCTTCGTTTTGCCTTCTCATATTGTTGTTTTCAGGTTTTTATTGTGTTGCATAGGATATTGTGTTTGCCTTAGTGTGGAATTCGTTCCCTCTACTGCTGTCTTTTCCTAAATCCTTGAATTAATTTTGCAAAATAGTTCGAGTTGTGTAGGTGTGTGGATCTTTAAGTTCTTTGTGTGCAGAGTTACATGCAAGTATCAAACTTTTGGTGTATCACCCCTATTTCCCATTTTTCGCATTCCTTTTCCCTTTTCCTTGTCAAAGTTTTTGTTTTTTAGGTGATTCACAAGGGAACTAGCCTCTCTGGAGGTTCACCTTAGACATAGGTTACCCACAACCTTGAGGTGTTCCAATTTTGTCAACAGGAGAGAGAGTACACACACCATTCTCTATCAGGGTGCAACTTCTGGGTGACAATTGTTTCTGCAAAAAAATGTTACCATATTTCTCTTCACCTTCAATAGATGGCTCTAAAGGAGAGATAAAGTGGAAAAAATAAATAAATAAAATAAACGAGGGAGCTGCTGTTTTATTCTTAGTAGCTCGCGCCAAAGGAAGATAAGTTGCATGCATGGATGAATGCCATAATTAATAATAGAACTGTTTTTCTATCTTTGGTGCCATGGAGGGATGAAGATGGAATTGAAAGTTAAAAATAGAAGAACTTGCATGAGTCAAGCTGTGGTTTATTGAAGTCTTTGAATGGAAGAGGATAAAAATAGAAATAGAAGAAAATAAGAAAGACATGCTGCTGTTTATTCTTAGAGGTTGGTGCAAGGATAGAATGAGTTATTTTTAATTAATAAATTGATGTTCCTATTTCTTGTGCAAAGAGGGTGGGTGAAAAGTTAGGGGAAAATAAATAAAAATAGAACTGCTGTTCCAGTTAGAGGTTGACTCCACGAAGGAGGATTAATTGTAAATTAAATAAATAAAAAAATATAGTCTTGTCCCATGTGCCATGAAGGATGAGAATAAAATTAAATAAAGAAAGAACTCGCATAACAACAATCTATTACGAGCAAGGAGCAGCCTATATTGGTTGATTTTTGATTGTAAAGAATAACATACTTTTTGTTTTGGATAGATAAACACTTTTGACCGGAGCTATGAACCGGAGTACAATCAACCAAGATATATCAATTAAGCTCAACAATTAGCGAACCACGAGCCGCCACACTTGAACACACGTCTAGCGAATCACGAGCTGCCACGCATGCACACACCACAAGTGAACCACGAGCCGCCATGCTTGAACACACATCTAGCGCAGGTCTTCTCAGAGCAGAAACTACCTCAGTGAAACCAGCCTGCCAGCCGCGCCACCTCGAGACATTACCACCCCGAACGGGGATCGTGCCTTAGTGGGATTTGAACCTGGGTGGAGCTGGAAACAACCATCCGACTTAACCGCTCCACCCAAACCCCATCGGCAAAGAATAATATACTTGAGCAGCTGATTTGCTTAGGCATCTTCAGCCTTTGTACTTGCACCTTTGAATAAAATAATGCTTTGTTTTGCCCTCTCATATCGCTGTTTTCATTTTTTTCATTGTGTTTCATACGATATTGTGTTTGCCTTAGTGTGGAATTCGTTCCCTCTACCACTGTCTTTTCCTAAATCCTTGAATTAATTTTGCAAAATAGTTCAAAGTTGTGCAAGTGTGTGGATCTTTAAACTCTCTATGTGCAGAGTTACATGCAAGTATCAAATTTTGGTGTATCACCCCTATTTCCCATTTTTCGCATTCCTTCTCCCTTTTCCTTGTCAAAGTTTTCATTTTTAGGTGATTCGTAAGGGAACCAACCCTCTTTCGAGGTTCAACTTAGACATAGGTTACCTGACCTCGAGGTGTTCCAATTTTGTCAACATGAGAGAGAGTACACACACCATTCTCTATCAGGGTGCAACTTTTGGGTGACAACAATTAGAAGTCAAAGCCTTATGGTCGTAGGTTCACATGGAGAATAACCTTGTTTGTATTTTGAGGGTTTGGTTTTTCATTTTTAGGACTCTTGGGAAAGGATCCCGGTAGATTCCTAAGTTTGCGTTTTGGGGTGCGACAGGTCTCGTATAACCATGGTGGGAGGATCCTTCAGGATTTGCTAGAAACATGTTGACGAAGAGTTGTTGTTGGTCCTCCAGGAGTCTCTGAATAAACTTGTTACAATCCCTACAGGAACGAGCATCATGACCAATGACATGATGAAATCCACAATATAAATTGGAATTATAATCCCTCGGTCTTTGGTTTTGACTCTATTGTTGGTTATAACCCCAATTGTTGTTTTGGAATTGGCCATTATAATTGTACTTTGCAGCCCCTCGCCATGATTCCGATATCGATTTTGGCCTTATGCTTGGACTTGTTGAGGGGGAGGATGGTTGAGGTCAATCGCATTAATGCAGACGCAAGGGGGTTGTTCCTTTGGGCCCCCATGTTCCCATTGATGTTTACGTTGTCATTCACAATGTTAGGCTTCTTTGGTTGGTCGATTACATCGTCTGCGGTCTCACCACAATTTCAATCTAAGACCTTAGGTCCTTGGTTATTGTTCGTGTTATTTTGATAGTTTGTGGCGTTTTGGTTAGAGCTCACCAACCTCCCATTAGGATCGTTGTAGACACCGGGTTTTTGTCACCGCCTACATATTGCAGCAAGCATACGTTATTCCATTAAACCTATCACTTTAAACATCATCTAAGTCACCTCATTCACCCAGTAAAATCATGTTTACCCCCGTAAACCATATTTACCTATCAAAACTTACTATAACCTCCCTAAACCTCTTATCTATCTTACCCAAACCTCCCAACCTCCTAAACCTCGCCTAACCTCTTCCCTTACCATTTTCCCTCGTCCCCATACTCCGAATTTCTGTTTTGGAGGTGGTTGAAACCACTTCCAAATGGCTTCCTCCGAATTTTCCGGATCCCCGACGATTCCAACAAATCGCCCACGATTATACATAGGAGCCCAAACTCCGTTTCAGGGCCTTTTTGGACCTTTTTTTTGCATCTTCATTGTCAAATTTTTGAACTTGTGAGCAACGACTCCGTTATTTCAGCCATGTCCAAGCCCTTAAACAAGACTCTGCCACTCCAAGGAGCCACAACACATTAGTTTGTGCATCCATAAGCCTTCAAGATCCTCTTCACACCGTTAGACAATCAACGAGATCAACATCATCACTTTGCTTTGTCCTTGTGAGGCCTTTTTGCAGCCCAATCTCATATCCAAGGTAATCTAACATTTGTTTAATCTTGTTTCCCTTTTTGTTTCACATCATTTCAAGGATAGTGTAATCATTTAAATCTCTGTTTTCAATCAATTTATCATCTATCAAGGAAATCAACTTTTTGCCTGACAGGAATCGCCCACGATTCCCTTAAATCGCCAGTGATTCCTTTGAATCGCCTGCGATTTCTGTTAATCTAGCTTCCTTTATCAAATCATTGCATTTTATCAATCATTATCTATATCTCTAGACTTAATCCGTCTGCATTTGCAAACATGTCTCTACATGTAGATGACTGCTCCAAGTCGATTTCATCCTATCACGAGCATCTACGATCTCCCGATCGTCCAACAACCCTTCGTGTGGGAGCAATTCGACATCATTCACGAGCCTACTCAGTGCGCCATCAGATCCGTACCAACTCTGGAAGACATCGAGAGCAGTTCGAGTTCCTCGATGAGTTCGCCGAGCAACCGCGGATTACTGGTACGACTACTTCAAGGATCTTCAGATCGCCTCCACTCTAGCTTGGGCCACCTACGAAGTAGAACATGATCTTCCCTTTCATCTTGAATTCTAGCTTCTTTATCATTGTCATTATTTATCTTATTATCTTTATCAACTCACTTAATTTTATCAAAACAAGTTGACATCCTTTGAGGAAGTCCCTTTGGATTCTGGGATCAGCCTTGGCCGAGCAGCTCGTCATCCTATTTGTCTAATATCTCTCTCTAGTTGTTTGTGTTTTCGGGCCTCTTCACTTGGCAAAAGGAGTTCTTGTTCATTGTTTACTCTCTAAAGCATCTCGACATCATGATCTGTCGGTCTGCAAGTATTGTTAGACCCTACCATATTTTGAGTTTTAGGTATTTTCCGCACTTAATAACATCTAGCGAAAGCAACCTAATACATTCTCGACACGCTCGGTGGGACGATTTCCCCTTCTTTTTCATTAAAATTAACTTATAATCATCCTTGGGTTATCTGTTTGTGTAATCTCTAATGATTCGTAAATTGCCAACAAATTTGGTTAATCACCCACGATTCCTTTAATCGTCGACGATCTCTGTGGATTGTTCCTGATTACCTAGCTGGTTTGCCTTTAGATCTATTTTTTGTTTTGCTTCCTGTCTTTATCTAACCATTGTAGGTTTCCCCCTTTGGTGTACTTGTTTCGAGTCTCAATTGAGATGAACATTAAAAATTAAAAATCAAAATCAAAAAGCAATCACAGGTACGTCTTCATCATTATTTTCCCATTTAGCTTTGCATTTGTCTATTGTCCTCATCGAATCAATATTTCTTTTTGGGATTTAAAATGAACCCTTCATATAGGTTTGGTCACATAGTTTAATTAGGGGTCAACTAATTGCTTTCACTTGAACTCCCTTCACACACAACCAAATCACGCTAAACATAATCTACATCAAAACACTCCTACCCAGGTGGACCTACATGGATTTCATCACCAAGGGGATAAGATGACTCGGTGTTTTGGCCGAGTATAAATAAGTTGGCGGGCAATATATTTGCTAAGCACATGACACCCTTATCGTTGCGGGACCATGAAGTGAGGGGGTAGGCCCTAATGCCACACCTTGTATTGACACCAACACAAATTCGGGTCTCATGTACCTTCGGGTATATCGAGGACTCCATCCTTCTACATCATCCGAAACTAGCTATAGATTGCCATTTCCTAGGACCTCTTAAACTATTTATCCTATCTCACCTTTTCTAACTTAACCAAGATAATAAAATTTTCTTCTATGACTTGTTTTCTTGATTGTTATCAACTCGCTAGATTCTTTTTCTCTTTCTAGTGATTGTTTTCATGGTCTTAACTCGACAACACTCCCGTCAACAAAAATCAAAACATGGCTGAGCGTTTACAACAGTCCTTAGAAATCATCCGATCTCGCTTTGATGACATTCCTCGTATTATGAATCAACATCGATTACCATCAGCAGACGATCAAGAACCCCCACACTCTCTCCACAGTAGCCAATCCGCCACATCGAAATCCCCGATTTGTCCGGTCCTCGTTTCTTCAACATCGGGGACCCAATCTTCACCGAAAGCCCGGATTCAAATCCTCGTAGCCCTCAAAGCTTACCTAGCTGCTGGGGTGTCCTCCCTGCAGTAATCTACGCCCGAACAATGATCCCTGTCACCAACAATACTTACGACTTTTCCCGGTTTATTGATCCTAACCACGAGCCGGTTATCCAACAAGTCCATCACTATCCTGCTGTCGCTGAAACAGAAACATCTAATCCCGTGTCTTTGGCCCCCATCATCACTTTTGACCTCAACGTTGTTTCTTCACAAGACACAACTAATCAACAATCATCATCCTCACTAGACCCCTCATCCGGCTCTGCCTCATCCCAAAACAACACCAATGCATCCTCATCTACGTCTAGTCCTCTAGTCTCCACTATCCAAACACCTCTTGCAAGTTTAGTAGCCATCCCACTTAGTGTGTCCCAACCTATCCCATCTCAACAACCCACATCATCTATTCAAAACGTGTTCATGTCCATCCCAACATCGACACCCCTCATTAATACAAGTTCCATCTCTAGTGTCCACCCCTCTTCTGTGAGTCATCAACCGCCCCTGTTTCACATATCTTCTCTCAAAGACACACCTCACCAATCTCAACTCCTTATCCACACTTTTATTCCCTTCAAACACATGCCTCAACAATTTCAACCCTTTATCCATACTTCTATCCCCTTTCAACACATACCCCAAGACTCATGACCCCTTTTAAACACATCCATGCCTATTCAATATCAATACATCCAATCTTCACAACCCCTAGTCTCACAACCCGCATACAACATTCCTATGAATACCCCTCTCCAACATAATATCCCTTTACCGTACTAGCCATATCAGCAACCAAATCCATCCACATACAATCAACCGGGCCCTTCATTCAATCCTCAACAACAACCATCACAAAATGATCCTTTGCAGGCATTGATCAACGGAATCTCCAGCCTTGAAGCTGCCTCTATGGGTCCCAAGAACACTCTGTCTTACGAACAAATTTGTAATGAACCCATCCATCCATCCGTATCGTATAAAGCATATCCTCCACATTTGGAACTTCCTAAGTTCCTTAAATTCTACACAAAGAAGACCCTCAACAACACATTCAGAGCTTTTCGACACGCTTGTTATCTCATCGTGCACGATCAAAACCTTATGCTTAGAACATTACCCATGTCCTTAGGCGGACCTGCCTTAGATTGGTATAACAGATCCCTCAAGTACCCACTCTTCTCATTCGCACAACTCGTGCAACTATTTTTAGAACACTTCTCGATTAAAATCGCTCGTAAAGTCACTATCACCGACGAGTACGCCATTAAACAATTCAAGATGAGGTTATGGCAAATTTCGTCGACCGCTGGAGTTAATTGAGTTGTTTTCTCACTCTTGTGCTAAACATATATCATCAACATTACAAATCCAATCTTTTAAACGTTTGACGAAGCCTTCGCTATGGCTCGCAAACTCGAACTCCGCGCTCTTGAGGACGGTAGGGTCAAACTTAGATAAAAAAATCCTAAACTTAAGTCCTCTTTCAAACCATCCTCTAGTCATGACAAATCCAAAACATCGACAAATGCAATCGTTGTAAAGAGCGCTTCCGAAGAACGTACAACCTCCGAATGCACCCGTCCTCAACGTAATTATATGCCTATCGGTGAATCTTATAGCGTAGTTTTTGATAAAATTTTAGCCGCATATGATCACCCTTCCTCCCATCCGCCTCATCGACACGTTTGTCTCAAAACCCTCTAGGTATTGAGAGAACAATTATTGTAAGTACCATAGGGTCAAAGGTCATGACATCGAAAGGTGTCATTTGTTTAGAAATGTCCTTCATGACCTTATCGACAAAGGTGAGTTACAACTAGATAACCCGAATGCACCTCCAAATCAGAATTTGGATGTTTTTAAACAACCCTTTCCAAACCATGCCCCATCCACTACCAACCGCAATCAAATGCTGTTCACTCCCATCATACCATTAACACAAGCAAAGATCAGTCATCTACACCCTCGTTTCTAGAGCTCTTCTCATAAGCACCATTCGAATCATCCTTGAATGATTTTGTCTCGAAACAACAAATGAATCAACCACACCATCCATGCTCTAAGTTACCGATACGTGGGCCCTAGGCCCCCTAGAGCGGGTATGGAGCGTTTTCGATACGGAAACGGGAATGGGTACGGCTGAAAACGCTAGGGTAAGTTTTATTGCTTTTACGGTTTGTTGCCACGTCAACAGGAAATTGCGGCAGTTTTTCGTATTCGCTTTTGCTTCTATTACATGGCTCGATTCAATAACTAGCCAACAATACAAACATATTATCGTGACCAATGTTCCTTTGTGACTTTTAGGCTTTAAGCCATTTTTAATTTTAAAATTTACCCTATAGTTTTTTATAATTTTATGCTATAGTTTTACTTTTTTTAGTTTTTATTTTATGCTAATTTTTATTAACTCATTTCTTATAATTTTATGCTATAGTTTTTTTAGTTTTTATTTTATAAATTTAATTTAATGTTTTTATTTTAATGTGGTTTTTTATTTTATATTTTATGTTATAGTTTTTTTAGTTTTTATTATATAAATGTAATATAACATTTTTATTTTATCGTAATATAATGTTAATTTTTTAAGAAATATATAATGTTAATTTTTTAAGAAATGTATATAATGTATTTAGAAGGCTGAAATTTATATATTTTTAATTTTTATATATTTTTTGTCTTTGCGTTATCCAACGCCGTCTCCGGGGCCAATTTTTTTTTGCCATATCCGCTTATCGGATACTCTGCCCGCTCCCGTATCCAAAACGTATTGGTTACTTAGTGGACCACACTTAGTGTTTCTACATCGAAACACCTATCGAATCATGTGCGTCTTGTGGTCTTGCTTGCAGGAGGATCATAAATCCATCCACATCCATCCCATCCTCTTCAAACCCATCTACAAGCTCTTCACAAGCCTCGGAAAAGAAACTCGCCTTTACAATATGTAAAAGCTCTTACGATAACCATATCACTCAACATTATGCGCGCAATCTTCAAAACCCGTTACACGACCACCCATCCTTTCGTCTAAGAAAGTGACAATCATATCACGTGATCATCCGACCTCCTCAACGCAGTAATCCAAAATCCATGCCTTCTATCTTAGGGCCACACCCCTCGTCGAAATTTGTAGTCACTATCACAAAGTCTAAAATCATTCCTCGGTAGGCACTTAAAATTGTCACTCAAAAAGTAATCCCTTCAACACCCGTATCATCAAAAGAACCACTAGTTCCCTCAACCTCAACCTCGAAAGGACATTATGTAGTAATCCTTGAAAGACTCATCTGACAGTCCATCATAACCTTACCCCCACTAAAGTCATCGGCTCTCGAGGTTAGAAACCCTCTTGGTATAATTTTGAAGCCTTTTGTGATTATCATCGCACACCAGGACATTCTACAGAGGACTGTAAAGCCCTTCACGCTACCATTCGAAGCCTTGCTAACAAAAGCCTTCTCCCTACGGATCTAGAACCAATCAAAACAACCCACCAGACATCTATGACTACCGCATCTAAATCATCACCTACATCTACATCTACCAAAGGTAGGGACTCTTCCAAGAAAGCCCCTCTTCATCAAATTGATGTAGTACGTATTACTACCAAAACTCGTACCCATGACCCCAAGACTTTGGATCAAGGCAAGTCTAAGGTCTCCATCCCCCTCGCTCTAGAGTCATCTAATCCAACGCCTCCTGTCAAGGCTAAGGTTTCCATCCTTGCCGCTCTACATACTCAATCCACCCCTTCCGTGTAAAACACCATTATCAAACAACTTCATCGACCTTCGATAAAGATGTCCCTTTATGAGCTTGTGCAGCCTCACCACGTAAACGGCATGAGTCATGATCGAAACACTCCAATCTATATCAGTATCCTCAGACGACCCACAACCATTTGCAAACTTAGTCGGTAGACTCAAAATGTCCACTGCCATCTCTTTTGATAGCTCTGAAATCCCATCATTACAACCAGAGGACCACGATCTCCCATTAGTTATCACCGCCCAAATCGATGATACGCTCGTTAAGAGAGTCATGATCGATAACAGCGCCAACATTCACATTATATCGTTCCATGCCTATGATTAACTTCAACTACCCAACACCATTATCGCCCAACCCCCTGCGGTACTGCGAGCTTTCAATGACACCATCGCTCCTACATTAGGCACGATCATCTTACCAATTAAATTCGGTGTTAAAACCTTCCACGAACACTTCTATTTGGTAGAAGGAGAATTTCAATATAACATGCTATTAGGTCGGCCCTGGATACGCGCTATGCGTTGTATCCCATCGACTCTCCACCGTTGTCTCACATATGAACACAAGGGTAAAACCTTCACTGTTGAGTTGATCCAAACCCTTTCAAAGCATGCCACACGACATATCGACCCAATGACGTGCTTATCCCCCAAACGAACTAGTTCTTCCATCGCCTCGTCCATGACCCAATGTCTAGGACAAATTAGGAAATAATATAAATCTGATCACAAACTGCTGGAAAATAATTAATTTTCAAACCCCAACTGCTGCAATTTTCAAAAATTCATATCTTTGGCTAGAGAAGTCCAAATGAGCTGAAATTTTGGATATTGGACCACAAAAATATGAAGAATAATATGCAAAAATCAGATTTTGCACAGCCAACATGAAACCCTAATTTTGCCCTAAAAAGTAGGTCGCCCAACACATTTAGGGCACCAAATCTACTCCAAAAATTATAGAATCACCTTCTCCTTATTTCTCCTAATTGCTACAATCACATTCAATATTAAATTGATCCCAAACTGCAGATCTGAAATTAATATTTAATTGTTAGCAACCAAATAGCTGAAATCTTCTAAAATTCATAACTCCTTCAATATTCCATATTTTCCCTTCAAATAAAATGCAGATAATTCTATAAATTAAGATCTTTCCAAAGAACTAAAGATCTGAATTTTATGATAACCGAAACCCCTCCAAAACAGCCCCCAAAATCCCCAAACCAGTCGCTAGGGTTAGAATAAATTGCATAAATAATTTCGGCACTTAATAACCCTTCAATACACTCAAAATAGCTGCCCAAACTTAGCAAAAATAAGCCAACACAGATTAGATCTTGAATATAAATGATTTACCCTTAAAACATGCCAAAATAAGACCCATATCAAGTCGCCATAGTTGGAATAATTACAGCATTAAAGTCAAACCATAAAGACATCAAAAATCACCACTAATCATTCAAATATCCTCATCAAACAAATGTGCCACATCCCAAAGCAAGTCACCAAGGTTATCAAGTATGAATCATGCAAAGAACATACTTCAACACAAGAGAACTCTACAAATGGAACAAGAGAGAAAACTTCAATTGATCAAAACCAACTCACTAACTTCCCACTCAAGAGAGAGAGAAAGCATTAATGGGCATGCATCCCAACTCCAAGCATGGAGTATCAAATAAATCTCATCATAACATAACTCTAACAATGATCCTAGCACTCCTTTTATAAGCAAGGAGGCACAAAATTCGAAATCCCTAGGAGAGGGAAATTATTAAATAAAAGCAGTTTATTTTCCCTAGGTGTGGCATCCCCTTTTCAAAGGGTGATTTTAATATTTAAAAGCCACCTAAATATTATTTAATTAATTCCCCTTTTTAATTTGCATTTTGGGAATTTAATTAAATAATTAAATACATTACTTGCTCCATAAATATTAAATAATTAAATAAATATTGCTTTATAATGTCAAATGATTAAAATCACTCTCTAGGCAATATTATCTAATTATTTAATATAATTTTCCCCTTGCAACATCCCTAAAGCCCATAGGGAATGATAGGCTAAGGGTCTTAAAAAATGGGGACATTACATATTGGAACTAGAAAGCTACGCGTGCAGACCTTGATAGGTCGATGGTTGGTCAATTTTTGCGATCCTTACACTAAAAGGGGGATTTGGCATTTGAGTAGAAAAGACACGTGACGAAGGGGAATTTTTAGAGTAGTTATCAGCCCACCCAAATAGAGAGGGTGACTGTTGAGCATCCACATGAGTGTAGTAGGCTTTGAGGCCCAATATGGGCTTGATATATTCTTGACCGACATAATCGGGGTGTATGAACACCCATAGAATAATGGGAGAGGGAGAAGATGGATAAAAGAAAGAAATAAAAATGGAAATGAGAAGAAACTAGTCCTTCACGTCGAGTTCACGAGAATTTGTACTATGGAAAAATGACACGTTATTCTAGGTGCACTCGACTTCTCGAGTCGTGCTTGAGACAACCAAAATATGAGAGATGAAGTGGGAATGTGATGTATATAAATTATATAGATGAGATAGGTGAGGATGGCGGTAGTTCCAGTGGTCTAAAATCAAGCGAAACGCAAATGATGAACTTGTAAGTTATTAACTTGCTCGTCAAGAGCAATGAATGCTCCCCTAACCTCTAAGGGGGTGATATTGCGGTCGAGGATGATAGCTGCCCGCAGATTGTCGGTCAATGTTAGTGAGACTAAGGATGCCTAGATCCGGTGGCTAGACTCTCGGGAATTTCTCATCCGCCTCCAAATATTCCTCTCAGAGAGGGTCATGCAAAAGTGAGGACAAATGTTTTAAGGCAAACTATGGATTTTGTCACCTAACCCAATTTGCTTGGTCAGCCTAGTGTTGTTCGGCTATAGTCAATTGCTCGTTGAGAATGCCAAACTGGTTATGATTTGGGGTGGCAAAGGTGTCGACCTATAACCTAATGCCCACTGCACCCAAGTCTATGTCTCCTTGGTATCGGTCAAAAATGGTTCAAGTGGATGGATGATTGGTTCAAAATCCTTCTATGAGGTTCAAGTGGGACCGGAATGGTCATACGGGACACCAACTTGTGAGCAAAGTGAATGAATTCAGACAATTGGTCGAAAATGTGGGCTAGGGACTAAGGATAGGTAGTCTAAGTCGCTAAGAAATGGGTGTTGCATTCTTTTTAACCTCTAAACTATTTTAAATTCCTAACTTTAAATAAGCAACGCAAATGAGCTTCAATTAAATAAAAGACAATTGAATTACCTTTTAATTAATTAAATTACGTTCACTAATACTTAAATAAAGTAAAATGCATTAACTACGCTAATTCTTTTTTTTTTAGAATTTTTTTTATGATGCTTTTCAAATAAAATAAAACAATTAAAATAATCTAAATTCCTAATATCTTTTGTATTTTCCAAGTTTAAATAAAATAAATAAATAAACAATTCCACTGCATTACGCATACGTAAATAATTAAAATTAAATTAATTACTTATAATGAAAAAAACTAAAACAGAGAATATTTGGATGTAGCTATTCTTCATTTGTAGGGTTGTCTAACAAGGATATTCTAAAAGAATGCACTTGGAAGTTGTTAATCTAAACAAAATGAACTTGTTCTCGACAAGACTTCGCCTAGGTTGTCCAGGAAGGGAAAAAGCTTCTTAGAAGCAATTTCTTCTTTACCGTAAAACTTTCCTCGATAGAGTAAATTTAATTCACACGGAAGAATAAAAAGGAACAAATAAAATACTTCTTGGCACTATTTCTTCCTCCAACCTCTTTCCTGTACAAATCCATAGGGATAAACAAGGAAGGGGATATCAACATAAGATTTATGCACGAAATGTTTTAACAATACTACCAAGACAAAGCATGTACTTGAGAAGTGATGAAATCTTCCACTTATTTTAATCTAAACAAATGACTTATTCTAATTATAGTAAATAATTAGAATGCAAAGCTTTAAAAGAATTTAATTACAACCCCAACCTGGTTACTATTGTTCGTGATAGCTTCCCAAATGTGAATTGCATTTGTTGTCTCCTCAACTTTGTGTCCTTTTCCAAAGTTGATGTCCAATTGATCCTGGGATGTGTAGATGATGGTTGGTAACAAAGAAAAGCAAGAAATTGGGCGTGGCTTGCAGTGCAAGAAATGGATGAGAGCATATAGGAGGAAAAAATAGAGCAATGAATTGGTTGGTTGTGTGGTTCCTCTCTTAATTTTAGGAGCATAACTCTTCACCAAAAATGTAAAATATCCAACCCATCATATGGGCAAAAACTTGGCTTTTATAAAATGCGGGGAAGAAGAAGTCAATCAACAAGTGTCGAAGAAGAAATGACAAATCATCCGAAGGAGAGGCAGTCAACTTTCTAAACTTAATAAATGAAGAAGAGGAATTTAATACGAATCTAACAAGCCTAAAAATAGACAAATTGGTTGAGAAACAAAGGAGAAAATCACGCTCGAAATCCAAACACGCCTTGAAAAGAGCATGTTTTAGCTCTGTTTTAAGGCGACAGAACCGCTGCTGTTGACATAGAGGTAGTTGCGCGCAACTACCTCTCTATCAACAGCGGTGTTTACGCAACCGCCACGACAATTATGCAACACGCCGTCGCAGACAAAGAAGCTCAAAAGGGGCATAAAGTGGCATGTGGATAAAAAATGAACTTCTTAACTTGGAAAAGAGGTCAAAATGAGTCATAACAAGCATGGAAAGGAGAGGGGGAAGGATCTAGACTTCAATATTACCCTGGAAAAGGTTTTCCTTATCATTGGAGACATTGCGTTCTTCCGTGTTGCATCGTGTAATTTTTGGGTGCGTATAGTAACCTAATTGATGCGGTTTCATTATAAGACCTCAATTACGATTTAGAGTTATCAACCAATATTTCGTTGATTAGAGTAGTAACATCTAAGTTACCCACTAGGACAAGAAAGTGGGGTATCCACTCTTTTCTTTAGTTATACTCGTATCTATTCATAGTCGGTGAGTGTATGTTGGCTAGGAAGTTTTGTGTTGAAAATAACTAGTTGTGAAGAACTTCCTTCATACAAGTCGCTTTGTGAAATATTTCTCCAAGAGGGGACTTGAAGACAACCAATGCTCTTGAGAAGAGAGGAAGATTTTGATGTAGATCTCATTGGAAAAATTAAGAACTACTAGATATGGAAAGGGCAATGAGTATAATAATTCTTTCATTGTTGTTCCGAACATGAAAAAGGGATTAGCCATGCACTTCAAGTGTGGCAAGAAAGGCTGTTATACATATGAATGTACATGGGGAAGATTCCAAGGCGATTGTAAAGGTAAAGGTTCCATGCATGGTAAACAATTTGTAGGTAGTGTTGACAGGACAAACTATGCAACAAACTCGAGACAACATTTACCACGATTTTTGACTTATCAATAGGTACCACTTCCTTTATTGTATGGTATGTTGATAATGAAGCTTCTTGTCACATGACCTTTGGAAAAATATTTTCAACAAGCTAATGGAGGAAAATATTGGGATCCAAGTATCTCGTAGTGATGATACAACTCATCTTATGGTGGGATTGGAACCATACACATCAAGGTTCCTCTAGGCAATGATCCATCCATTCAAGTGAGCTCATGTTTCATCTTTTATTCCCTAATGATCGATAGCATAGTTGGTTGACGTAAAGGTGTTTTATAGGTCCGTGGACTTGAAAAGAAGTTATTGTCTATGGCGGATTATTGCAAATGCCAAATACAAAGCAGGTTTTTATGAAAAGGTATGCGTTAACGTGGACCACAATGTACAACTAGCAAGGCTCATTGGTAGGAGAGTGCGAGTGGGAGGTCTCTATAGATCTATGTTGCCTAAAATGCATTGTACAATGTGTTGCACGTTTTAATGAGCGAAATGCTGTACGCAACGTGAAAGAGCGTTTGAGGCCCTCAGCTTGGTTTATGTACTTATAAGGAACACTTTTCTAAAATATCTTTGATAAGTCCTATGTTGCTGCTGAGAAATCCTGCATTTTTGTTGCATTAATTGAATAGGCCATGTTAACAAAATGATGATTTCACTCAGCTTAACAAAATGATAAATTATATTTTATTATTTCACCTTTATTATATAGATTTCACTTAGGTTAACAAAATGATATGTATATTCTATGGGATGATTTCACTTTATTATATTATATAGATGCTTTATTTCAATTGTTTTTATGTTTAATGTTATATTTTTAATGTTATAGTTTGGTATATTAATTAGCCGATAGGCTTTTAATTGTACATGCATGTCTAAAAAGATCCCTCAAAACCGTTTCACTCCAAAACCAAGTCATAACCACTGGGAGACAAGTCTAAGCCTTTGCAAAACATCTTAAAAATAGAACCTCGACTTTCCTATCGACACATTCATTGCACTCCTAAAGGTGCAAGGGCCAATATATATTATGCTGAGGAATAATTTTGATTATGACTTTTTAATACATTACATTCAAGTGTAATCATATTAGTAATATAAATGGTCTATACTACAAATTTTATGTTTCTTTACCTTAATTAAGTTATAATCCTTTACAATCTAAAATAAATATCTATATAATTTATATTGAAGAATCTTAAAGGCAACCTTCCCAATCTCGTTTCACGTTGCATTTCCGTTGCCATAACCGTTTTCTGTTTCTTGTTTCTGGTGACATAGCTATAGACTACTAGTTTCTTCTACGGCTCATAAGCTTTGGTACTCTTGGATGATTAGATCATGTGAGTTTTGTCCATCTTCAGTATGGTGCTCTACCTCTTGTAAAGTTGATGGTGCATGCCTCCACCTATAGGGTTTTTCAATCAATAACATGTGATATGCTAGATTGATACTATTTCAACAAAGATACATGAAATCCATTATGCAATCGGGATAGAGCCTGAGGTAAAGCAAGTGTGTATGCTATTGGGTTGACCATTTTGAGCACATCAAAAAGTCCTACATATAGAGGTGCCAGTTTGGAAGACTTTCCAAACTTGATAGAACTCTTCTTTGGCTTCACCCTTAGAAAAACTCTGTGGTGTGAAGAGGGCCAAGGACATTCTGAATTTGATTCATTCAGATGTCTTCAACATCCCTCAATGGATATCAATACTGCACGAGTTCTATTGATGATTTGAGTTAAAAGATTTGGATTTGGTTTCTAAAGCAAAGCAGGATGTCTTTTCCAAGTTTCAGGAGTTCAAGGCCTCGATCGAAAACCTATGTGGGATGAGGATCAAACTGCTGCGTTCTAACAATGGAGGTGAATATATCTCCAAGAAATTTGACAGTTTTGTGTACATAGATGGAAAGGAAGTTCATGGTTTCCTATAACCCTAGGTAGAATGTGGTTGCATAAAGGAGGTATTGGTCTATCGTAGAGACTGCTGACAATACATGACTTGGATCTTCATATGTCAATTTAGGCGAATACATGCAACACAAGTGTTTGTGTTAAATAGATGTGCTCATACGATTCTCGAAGAAAAAAAGAATGGAATGGGCTTTTGCAAGTGAGAGATGAGATATTTTTGACTTTAGAGTGTTTTGCTGCCTTGTGTATTTCCATGTTCTGTCTAAGAAGAGATCCAAGCTCGAGCCTTCTAGTATGAAAGGCCTATATGTTGGATACAATGGAATATCAAAGGAGTATGTAGTTTATCTTTGTAGTCGGGAAAGGTGATAGTTACCTGAAATGTTAAATTCAAGGAAGATGGATGGTTGTAATGACCCTTTCAAGGGTTTAGACCAAAAGCAAAGGAATTTAGCCAAACACCAAATTATTCAAATCTGATTTTTATTGCAGCAGACTGAAAATAAGAAATCAGCGAACTGTACCCTTCACAAAAATATGCCAAACACCATGAAATACTTCAAATTAACTTGCCACAATTTTTATATATATTTTATGCATCCATAAGAGCCAAAAACAATGAAAATTCTGAAGAAACACACTGCTGGAAATTAATTAATGTCCAGCCAATAACAACCACAAGAAAAATATAGATCTTGGGTCTAGAAACCCCCAAAAATCATGAAACTTGAGATTCTGGCCTTAGAAATTATGATAAATCAGATTATCAACTGAAAATGCATATATAAATTCACCAAACCCTCAAAACCCTACTCAAGGTAGGTCGCTCCACTAGAAAGAAGCCAATAACAATCTGAAAATGATAGATATCTCCTTAAATCTGCCTTATACTTCAATCCCAAGTCAAGATGAAGGGTTTTTGTCCTTCACTCAACCTCTAGAAGGGTTTTCGTCCTCCTAGGCAAGCCACACATGAGGGTTTTCGTCCTCAAGTGTAAGAACAAGGAGCCACTAGCTCACAATGCTCAAGTAAGATGAAAATGCGCCAAAGTCTAGATGCCAAATGATGTCTTAGCTCTCCTTTTATATCCCTCCATTGGCGCCAAAGCAAGAAAAGGTAAGGCCGACCCCTTAGAGATGTTCTTTTCCTTCATTAGCTTCCATTAATTGATTAAAACCCAGCCGACCTGTTATAAAAAAGAAAACACTAAAAAGAAAATAAAAATATTAGAAAAAACAATGCAAATGGAAGCTCAATGTTCTCCTCCATCTTCTTTACTTCTTTGCCATGGAGAAGGAATGGCAAGAAGACCAAATAATGACTTTCAAGTGGGAAAAAGGGACATTACAATGGTGTTCCAAAGAGATTCAAGCTCTCTATGGTGATTGAAGAGGTGGATACTTCTGCTGGTCTGATTATTGAGCTGACCAAGTGCACATGTCCATTCAATCCAATATCGAGTTATGGTGGTGGGAAACCACAAGATACAACCATTAAGCCCAAGTCGCTTACGCATACTAGAGGAGGCATAAAAGTTTGTGGGTGAATCACAATCAACAATGAGAGTAAGTTATCCTCCCAAGAAGTTTACTTCTCATCTTGCTTTTATGTATTCAATTGTTGAACCTCCCAAAAAGTTTAGTTCTTATCTTGCTTTTACCTATTCAATTGTTGAGGTGGAATCTACTACTTTTGAAGAGGTAATATAGGAATTTGTTTGGTGTGAAGCCATTCAAGAAGTGTGGTTTTCAATTCGGAAGAATATGATCCTTGGGAGGCGGTGCCTAAACATGTGGGGGACGAAGATTGAATCCGAGTGGCTATATACAAGGCCACGTTCATGGTTTGAGGATTATCTAAAAAAGAGGGATTAGATTATGAGGAGATGTTTTCTCGATAGTTACGTTACTTCCATACGTTCCATCATTTCATTAGCAATTTGTTTTGGATGGACTGTACATCATATGGATGTAAAGATACTTTCTTGAGTCGAAAGATTGATAGGAGATCTACATCGAGCAGGCTAAGGGATTTGAAGTCCACGGGCATGATGATTTTGGCTGCATTTTAAAGGAAGCTTTTGGAGCAGGCACCTCAGACTTGGTATGCCTAAATTGATGAGCATTTAGCTCAGTTGGGTTCGCTAAAAAAGCATCTGGTTTCAATTTGCATTTCATTGAAAGTAAATATGATTTGCTTGTTTTAGTGTTCTATGTAGATGACTTGATATTGTTAGGCAGCTCTTCACATCTTTTTGTTTGTTGTAAGAAAGATAAATGATGAGTTTGACATGATGAACTTGGGTCAGTTGCACTTTCGTTTGGGTCTTGAGATATTGCAGCGAAAGGGTGATATTTTAATTTCCCAGTGTAAGTACATGATTGAAATCTTGAAGAGATTTAACATGATCGGAGTGTAAGTTTGTCAAAACTCTGATGGCGCCCAATCTCAAGTTGAGGCTGATTGATGATTTCAATCTTGTTGACCCTTCATTATTGATGACTGATTGGTTTACTTATGTACTTAGTGAACACTAGGCCATATATTTGCTATGTGGTGCATACCCTCAACTAGGTTATGGTGAAACTTGTTGTTGACCCTGCATTATCTGGCAATTGATTGGTTTACTTATGTACTTAGTGAACACTATGCCATATATTTGCTACACGGTTCATACTCTCAGCCAGTTTATGGTGGAGCCTAGATAGTTATTAGAATATTGCTTAACACGTTCTTCAATATCTCAAGGGTACCTTGTAGACAAGACTCAGGTACACACAACATTTAGATTTGTACATACATTGGTTTGTTGATGGTGATTGGGTTGGCTGAATATGGAGACCCAAAGGTTCTCTTCTGGGTATTGTTTCTCTTGGGATTCAATAGTGGTTATTGGTTACAAGGTTCATAAGTTGATATCATAATTGAGTGGAGATATCTCAGTGCCTACGACTATCTTCTGTGAAAAACAAAGCTGCATCAAGCTCTTGAAGAACTTGATGTTCCACGATCCGTCGAAACACATTGACATTTGGTCCCACATTTGGAGGGACAAAGTGCAAAGAGGTGCTATCTAGTTACATGTGTAACAAGTCTAAGTTTGTCATCTCAAATGTCTTCTTCAATACATCCTTAAAATTGTGTATTAAAGAAGTACTATCTCAAGTTATAATTAAATCATCAATGTAAAGCACTAAAATAAGCATACGACCATCAACACGTTTCACATCACATTATGGCCAGGCTCACATTTGATGAAGCCACCAAACATATTGAACTTATCCATCCGTTCATACCATGTCTTGTGGGCGGTGCTTCAACCCATAAAGCAACTTCCTAAGCCATATCCATTGAGGAAGGCACTTTTCAATTCCATTTGACATACCTGCCATCCACATTTGGTCGTAATAAAGCAAGAGCATTGAGGTTCAATTATTTCTTTCGCAATAGGGAGTACTCCCAATAATCGATGCCTTCCGTAGGAGAAAATCCGTTAGGACCCATAAACGCCTTATATCTCTTACTAAAACCATTCAAAGTGAATTTAGTATTATAAATTCACTTACACTTGACAATGTCTTCCAATAATTGATGCCCTCCTTGAAGAGAATCCCTAGGAAGCAAAGGGGCCCTATATCTCTAAATATAACCATCCATAATGAATATAATCCTAGATATTTACTCACACTTGACAATATTCTTCCCTTCAGATAGGGTACAAACTCTCAATTATTATTCTTTAAAGTATTATTATTTATTGTTGGGTTGTACTCTTCCGCAAGATCCTTCGGTCATCTTTTCCCTGGCCTCATTTTGGATCCAAATTGGTGTCCAATAATGGGTCGTTTTGTGTTTTTATTGCCAGAAAGTTCTGTAATGTGTCAAGATATTCCCAAAGAGCCATATAAGCCATTTTCGACAAATACCCAGATGCCCAAAATTGTTTTATTATATTTGTCGTTGGGGTTTGCCTGCGGGAAATTTGTATTTAATTATTTTGAGCCCGTTTGAGGCAATTTGTGCTCGGTTTAACCCTGTTGTGATCGTACATGTCAATATTCCCATATACCAGTAGGGTTTTAACCAGGAATGAATTCTGGGCTTTATTTGTGACTTCTGGCAACGTTTTGTGTTTTTGTGTTTTTCCATTTCGTTTTTATGTGAAATTTCTCTGGATCAATTCCTTTGCCGGTTTGGTCTGATTCTTTGCCTGGAGTATCTGGAGATCACCTATGCACGTTATGCCAGAAGGAATTCGCCATCGGAGGTCTGGTTCTCTCGGAAAAGAAAGTGTGCAAAAAAAGCTTCTTACAGGCGAGGCCGCATTTTTGGAAAAAGAGGGTTTGAAGTGGATCATGGGATTTTTGGAAGCAGCAGGCAGGTGGGAATTTTGTACCTGCCTAGCAGGTACTTTTTCCCATGGAAGCAACGCCACTTAAGTCACAATGGGAAAATCAGAGGCAGCAGGCAGGCGGGAATTTCTTACCTACCTTGCAGGGTAAAAATTCCCATTGTGAAATAAAAGAAAAATCACTTAAGGCATTGATGGGATTTTATTACCTACCTTATAGGGTAAATAATCCCATTATGAAAGTCAAACAACTTAAGTGGATCATGGGATTTTTGGAGCTGCAGTGCAGGGTGAATAATCCCATTGTTAATTGGCTTTTAAAAATAGAAATTGCTTATGCCAAAAAGTGCGACCCCTTTTGGGAAGGAAGGGCAAGCTTTAAATGCATTAAATTAATTAATTTCTTCTCTCAAATTTGGCGCCCAGGTTTGTGGAAAAGTCAACAAAGGAAAGTGGATAAAGGAAATTAGAATTAGAAGTTCTAAAATTAAATAAATATTATTTATTTAATGCAGCCCCTTCATGTCAAAAAGTGCGCCCCATTTGGGAGAGGAATAATACTTTTAAAGTATTAATTGATTTAATTAATTCCTATTTTCAGTGGCTGAGGTCAAAGCATACTGTGAGGCTTAAGTTAACTGGAAGTAGAGAGCTAAAATTAAATAAATTTAATTTATTTAATGGCAGCCATGAACATGCACAAAATAGGCGCCCCATTTGAAGAGAAAAGCTTATTAATTAATTAATTAATTAATTGCCAGGAATAGGAGAGACATTAATTAATTATAGAATTATGAGGGTTATATAAGCAAAGGGCTGCCATAAGGATGAATTAATTAATTCAATAGCAAAGAAGTGCAGCCCAGACAAAAAGTGTGCCCCATTTGAGAGGAATTTTGCTCAGAAGGTGTAATTAATGCTGGAAGCTTCCAAATTTGGCGCCTAGGTTTGAAGGAGCTTGATTTGTGTCTGAATAATTGTCTGCATAAGTGATACAGGTGCTCAAGTGAAGTTGGTAAAATTCATGCTTGCTTTGCATGCAAATAAAACATCAAATTTTGGGGCAGCAGACTTGATATATGCAGATTTTTATGATTAAAATCCACTGTTCATGTTCCGGTTGCCATCTTTGTCTGAATTAATTGCAGGAATTCATTACAGGTGCTTTTATAAGAGAAAGGGAGCTTAAATCAATGTTCAATACATTGAACATATCCTCGAATCTGAAGAATTATCCAGATCTGCACCGGTTGTGAAGAATTCCGGCCGAATAAAGAGGAAAAGAATTGTTCAGACAAAGATAGATATGACCATGGCAAAGAGGGATGAAAAAGAAAGCACATCAGAGTCATGCATCACTTCTAAGTTTTGCGAGACATTGGAGACATAGATCTAGGTCCGGAACCTCTTTCCGAATTGATTGATAGATCGGAGAGAGGGAAAAGACTTCCCTCATGCGTGCAGTCAAAAGCAGTGGAATCATTCGAGCTGCAGCATTTCCATTCACAGCCTAGTTGCCAGAGTTTGTCATGGAGTGTGCTAGGTCTTACCATCCATCATCCAGATCAATCCGAGATGCTACGGGGAAAACAATAATCCGGTTGGATGCACAGTTCATCAATTATTGTTTGAAGATTCCAACACGAAAGGTGGTGACTACTATTAGCATACAGGATGCGGAAACAGATGGGAAAAGCATAGAGTTGACTGCGTGGGCATAATGAACAACAGATACATGAAGAAGCCCAGATCTCCTTCCAAGTTCCCGAGAACTCTTCCACGGTCTAATCTAGTACAAGAGGTGGATGATATTGCCAAATTGTTATGCAGGATAAATGGCGAAAGCGAACGCTCACAACTTCCGCACATGGATGTATGCTTTCATCAGGACCATTGAAATCAACAAAGTAAATTCAATAATCAATTGGTGGAAATCATTAGCGGACAACATTGGTGAGCAGACTCCGGAATGTGAGGCGTACTTTCAACTTCAAAATGACTTCTATTTGGTATATGTAGTAGCTTCACAAGGCATCTTCTCAAGTGGATAGATGTGGTGTTCTTTCGAGGACCCTATTTTGAGTGCTACCCCATGACTTCTTTGTACTGCGTGCGAAAGATTTCAAAGTGGTCAATGATGGATTCTTCTACGAATTCATTTGCAGGTTGGACGGCGATCTAAAGGCCAACAGGGTGAGCAAGGAAGCGTGGGAAGTTGTGTCCAGAATTGGCAGTCTCTTCATTCAGTTTGCGGATTTCACATACCTCAGGGTCACCGGCTTTTCTGGAGAACCAGTTAAGTTGCCCAGATATCGAATGATAGATTGGTCACCATGGAGCTAAGCAGACAACTTGTGGAGATGCATGACCTTCAGTCGAAACGACACAAGTCTACGGGCTTCTTCCGATCATTGTGGGCCATTATAGCTGCCAGAGCATTCATAAAGCCCGAGGAGTGGAAGCGAAGATGTTCTCTGAGTACGAGCAAGAGTTCTTCCCAGCACGATTGAACTTCGATCCATTTGGAGTGGCAAGGAAGACAATCTCCCAGGAGTATGCGCATGTGCCTTCATTGGAAGATTTTTGGATGAAGTGCAGAAGTGAGTACGAGGTTAGAAAGAAAGATTTCAGCAGGTTATCAGCGCGCAAGTGTTTGACTTTGGATTAGCACGGATACCTGCGGATCTTAAAGATGATGGGCCTGTGTTACTTGACACATACCATCGGATGGGAGGAGATAGAGTTGTACTTCAGGAGAGCGTAGGGGCTGCCATACGATTGAGAAAGGTCTGCGCATTGTTACAGTCAATACTTCAAAGCTAGTTCTTGTGAAGGGATATTGCCTTGATGAAGCATTGATGAATCAAATCACGGAAACTTCGGCACAGGAGATTCCCTCAAGAGGAAGCACGGAGGAGAAAAGCCAGAAGGCCTGAGAAGATTAAAGTGCACAGAAGGTCTCATTCGAAGGAGAAGATCACTTCTACGGCTATGATGTTAGTTCGGCTTCTCCAGCATCAAGTACTTCACCGACTGTTGCACCTCAGCAGGACACTGCCATTCCTCCGTTGAATCGGCAACATTCATCTTCTCTCCTCAGCCACTCCGTTCAGCGCCTCTTCCTGAAGAAACGTTGAAGCTGCAGATGGCGAATTTGAAAGAGCTTTGTCTTTGGATGACTCAGAGGATGGCAGCCACAACACTGTAGCGGTTTCAGATGGAGAGGAATCAGAGCGTGAGATAGTGGTACACTCAGCAACTTCTCATTCTCGAGAAGTAATTTCTCAGAATGGTTGACTTTGTCAGTTGGTTCCAGAGGCTAGAGAAGAAATCAACTTGGAGGAACACGACTTGCAGTTGCTCCTGAGTCTAAGCGGGAAAGATAGAAAACCTAAAGTTGCTAAGGTAACTTCAAGGTTGATCATTGAGAGAATCGGGATAGAAGTTTCTTTGAGATGTCAATTCCGGCAGAAGGGAAGGAGGATGAGCTCACGGCAGAAGACATAACAGTAACCAGAGTACCCATAGGTCAAGCCACCATAGAAGGATTGAAAGTAGACACAGACATTGATAGATGCTCTATTCCTTAGGCTTGGAAAAGAAAAGGCGGAGAAAGTTGAACTTCAGAAGCAGGTATCTCAGTTGTGCGAGATCATTGCCAAGGTTGCTAAATCTTCCACTCAGCCCATTTCAGCACAAAAGCAGGTGAGTGATCATCTGATGCAGGAAATGGAAGATGCAAGTAACCAAGTTAAAGCTATCGATGAATGGAAAAGTCTGATCATTCGTCAAGCTTCTGTACAACTCGGAGAGGTGCCAGCCCGCCTAAAGGTTATGAAAGATGCATCAGATCAGCTGAAGCAATTGGTGACAAGCACGATAGATATGAACACGATTCTTTGAGAAGTAACACTAAGTACTTTGGCTGAAAAATAAATAAGTTGCTGAGAGAGAAGTGTTGATTGCGGAACAGATTGTGCCTGACGGATCAGTTGAGAAGGGGAAGCAACTTGAGTTTGTAGTATCTTTCCGTTTGGAGATCTGCAGAATTATGCTGAAGAGGATGCAGGCACTTGAGAGTATGGCATCATCTTTACCAGACAATGTCATTGCTTTCACTCATGAGGAAGTGGTTGGGAACATTACTTCATACACACGGATCATTCCTAGTAGAGTGCCTAATTCCCTGGAAGGATCTCTTCTGATGGTGCAAGGGAGAATTGATGGAGTTGTTAAGCCTTTCACGATGAATTCCATCAGCAAATTGGTGGCACTGCAGTCAGATATTGAGAAGTTTGGGCCTAGCTTGGAGGAGGTGGAAGCATGTATCAGGGTATTGAATGAAGGCTTGCTGTAATTCAGGATAGAAAAGGAAGTTGTGGCTAAGACAGATGGGAAGATGTTGAATTACATGTTCGACAAGTATATTCAGTATCAGAACAAAAAGAAGATATAGATGTTACAGCTGGCGTGTCTTTCTTCTTCTACTTTTTCTTCTTCTATTTTCCACGTTCCGGATGTAATTGTAAAACTTTAAAGTTATTGGTTTTGAAACCATTACTTTAAGTTATGTGGAACAATTCTATTAGTTAAGTGACAGATGTGTCACTTGAAGAGGAATTAGAGGAGGATGATTGCCAGATGTTATCTTTACCTTTTGTTTATGTTTCAGTTCAGTTGAGTTTCCCATTTGTACTTTCCCTTCTACATTCTATAAGTAGAAGAAGAACCTTCGGGTTAATGATCAGAATTTGTAAGCAAGCATTCTTGTGTTCCAGACTTTGTGCTGAAACCCCTGATAGCTATTTGAAGCAAAGGAATATAAAGGAGCAGATTTCGGAGAACTTTGTGTCACGGTGCATTTTGTTTCTAGCTTTTTATCTTAGATCTTCTAATAAACTTTGTGTTATTTTAGATCTAGATCTGGAGTTGCCTTTGCTTATAATTTTGTGTGTTGATATCTATTGGTTTCTTCTATGTGCATGCAATCAACTCTGTTATCTATTGATTGGGTTGCACATCTTCCCTATTTCTTCCCTGTGTTTTATTATTTCCTTCTTCTATAAATATTTCCTTTCTTAAACAAGTTGCTTACTTGTTGCAAAGCTATACAACTATGGTTCATGAGCTGAATAGTTAAAGTAAAACCCCATATAGATACTAGCATATTTTAATTGACAAATCTGACACGGGAGCCTCACCGGTAAATGAGGGAGATTTATCTCATGACTGCCTAGGTTTAATCATCCTCCTCAAGTTAGAAGCCGCAGATCTAGTCTCTCACCAGGAAGGAGAGTACATACTCATCCAGATCCGAATCATCTTCAGCATAATCCGGCGGTTGGAATTATTCACCAAGTATACATGAGAAGAAGACGTGCCCCGCTCATCATGCATAATCAAAATCAGAACCAGATAGTACTTGTCCCATGGGGAGCAGCTTTTGGGCCACTGAACTTGACTCCACTTATGCACGATCTGCCTAAAGGATCCAGAAAGAATTTTTCGAAATTCTTTGGAGATGGAAAGCAAAATCCGGAAGATCATTTGGCAGCCTTCTTCATATCTTGTGGTGTGCTTGCAGTGGAGCATGAAGATGTCTCGGTCAAACTCTTCATTGAGACTCTACACGACTTGGCTAGTAGAATGGTTCTATTAGCTAGCTCCTGGCACCATAACCAACTGGGCGACTATGCGTGAGCAATTTCTGAAAAGATTCAAGCCTGCAGAAGACGCTAGCACGTTGATTACTCAACTGACACAGTTGAAGAAAGAGCCAAGTGAGAACATGCGGGACTTTATTGCAAGGTTCCAAAGGATTTTATATAAAATCCCCACTTCTGCCGCATTGAGCGATGAAAATCAAAAGACGTTTTTATAAACGCTCTGTTGCCCGAAGTTGGATATCAACTGAGAAGGGCAAGACCTGTGAATCTACTTGAAGCACAAAATGTTGCCGTGGAGGTTGAAGATGACTTGATCATGGCTGGAAAAATCAAACAATCATCCCACAAAGGTGATGGAGCTTCTTCAAGTACTTCAGATCCTTTGTTACAAAGATTGGCTAATGACATGCTGCAAATCAAGAAGCAGATCTCTCAAGCAGGAAATGCGACCCCTTCAAGAATAGCTCCTACCCGGACCTTTAATGGTCAAAATCAAAATCGAAATAGACTTGTTGCTGCACCACAACAGGTTGGCATTGAAGCTGCTCCAAGGAATAACTTGGAAACTAATGAAGAAGATCTAGGCATTGACGAATCATTTGATGATGAAGACTTTGTAGATCCGTTGGCGACTCCAATATTGGTTACCTGGACTACGAATCTGATGACGACTATTATGAATCTTTTGAAGATTCTGATGGTCACACATTTGCGGTGTTCACAAGGTCCCAGACACGCCAAAATGCCAAAGCATCCACAAGCGGCCAAAGAAGAGAAAGAGAAGATCCTGGGCCGAGATGTTACTATCCTGAAAAGAGGCTACCCTCTTCCTTCTTCATTAGCTCCCAAAGATAAATATGCAAATTCTTTCAATTCGCAGCAGAGGGCCAACGCGCATCCGGTCTGAAGCAAGTCAAGCTTTTGACATCATTGATCACATTAAGAAAACTCGTCGGAAGTTGAGTATTTGAGGGCATTTCCTGATCAGCTAAATAGATTGGTCAAGTATGTGCAAAGCATAGTTGAAAAAATCGTAAATCGGGATTAATCGGCAGGGCAAATTTTGAATCGGAAATCGGGAATCGGCAAAAAATCGCAACTTTATCGCTACTTTTAAAAACATTTAAATTCATAAAATATACTTAAATTAAATGTAAAAACAATGTTAAATGATGCAAGAAGTGACAATGTAAAAAAAATGTTAAATGAAAAATCGCTGTACAAAATGGAGACGCGGACAGGGAAAAATCTCTGTAAAAACTGTATACGCGCCGCGCGGACAGGGAAAAATCGCTGCAAATAGGTATAAACCCGCGCCCAAACAAGTATAAAGTTTAAACCGCGCCCGAACAGGAAGAAGGAGGACGAACTGGTAAAAACGACCACGGATCGGTGAAAAACGCGCACGAACAGGTAAGAAATGCACACGATTTGATTAAAAATACGCGCCGTATTTTAGTGCTCTCACGCGCCGACGGAAAGAGAAAAAAAAACAAATCGATTTACTTTATTTTCGTCTTGCACCCTAGCCGCGTTTTTTTCCACCGATTTTCTCCGATTTTAGACGCGATTTTCAACGATTTTCGAGGGTTTTTTAAAGCGATTTATCGGCGATTTATACCATTTCGAAAATCGCGATTTTTTGCAAGTTTTATCGTGTGGCAGGCTGGACGCGATTTATCGCGATTTATCGGCGATTTTTGGCGATTTTTGAATCTATGGTGCAAAGTAATGGTCCCAACCCTCCAACAAATAATACTTCATGGGGTATCTTGTCAAGTCCAAAGATTACTCCTTCAAATAATGCGGCTGCAAGTTCTTCTCCTCTACTTCTTCTCCTGCTACATCGGAAAGGATCGAGCCATTCTATGTATCATTGCTTATTAATGGATACAAATTGAGCAATTGCATTTTGGACTCTGGAGCTTCTGACAACGTCATGCCTGCCAAAGTTGTTGATGCCTTGGGTCTCACATTGACAAAAACCATCGGAAGATGCTATTCAATGGAAAGGCAAGTGCCTCTTGTTGGGCAAATCAAAGACAGGCAGTACTTGCTTCTTTCCCAGACAAAAGATTGAAAATGACCATCCTTGTAGCAGACATCCCAGTCTCTTATGGCATGCGTTGTTGAGTAGAAATTTCTGTAAAGAGTTGGGCGGAGAAGTCAAGATGGATTGGTCTTGTGTGCACATACCAATCAAAGGAGTTAATCAGAAGTTAGAACCTAAGAAGAAATCCAAGTACAGTATCAAAGTCTGAAGATCCTAGATCTCAGATCTTGTTTCAAGAATCGACCACGAAGTTAATTATCTGGAAATGGATAAAGAAGAAGTTCAACCTGTGATCCAAGAACCACATCAACTTGATAATAAGGTTTGGTCTTTGGAATTTGATGGTAGGCTGCTTGTTCATTTGGATCCGGTTCAGGTGTTGTTCTTATCTCTCCTGAGGGAAGGGTGCATGCACATTCTTTCAAATTGATGTTCAAAAATACTAACAACATGGCAGAGTATGAAGCATTGTTGTTAGGTATGGAGCAGGCAAGGACAATGGGAATCAAGCTCTTACATGCAAAGGGAGATGCTTGAGCTGATTATTAAGTAGATAAGAGGTCTCTATCAAGTAAAAAAGGACAAACTTCGGCACTATAGAGATCGAGTCTACTCTGCTATCCTGGATTTTTCAGCTTTTTCGGTATTTTACATTCCAAGAGAACAAAATTCTCGAGCTGATTCACTTGCAGTGATCGCAACTTTGTTAAATCCAGATCAACCTCCCACATTTTTCAGACAGGGGGATTACAAAGTTGAGATGGTTTTCCGCCCGAAAGTTCCTGACAACGTCCAACAATGGCAGTTTTTAATGATGACAAGCAGATTGCTGCATTTCTCCAACAAAAGGACAACTTCGAAGAGATCTACTATGAGGGAAGCAATTCACCTCCTAGACAAACTACTGTGGGAGAAATGGATGTAGATGTCTCAGGAAGTTAGGAGATTATCCAGCTAAAGGGAAATAAAATTCCTAAAGGCTTGGTATCTCTTGAGGAAATGTTTGACAAACATGATCAGATGCTTAAAAAGAATGAAGAAAGTGGGGAAGGTTCTTCCTCCGATACACAATTACTAAATTTGGGAGCAACAATGATCCCAAATTAGTAAATCTGGGAAAGTGTTGTTCAGAGGCAGAAAGAGAAGCTTTTACAAAGCTTCTTAAGAAATACATGGATGTTTTTGCTTGGTCTTACCAGGATCTAAAAACATATCAGCCTGCAGAAGTTCAACATTACATCCCATTAAAACCAGAACAAAATCCTTTCAAGCAGAAGCTGCGGCGGCATAACCCTACTATTTCGGGACTATCTTTGCAGAGATCCAGAAGTTGTTAGATGCAAAGATAATTTATCCCATACATCACTCTGAATGGTTAGCCAACATAGTTCCTGTGAGAAAGAAGAGTGGCGAGATTAGGTTGTGCGTAGATTTTCGCAACCTCAATCAAGCCTCATTGAAAGATAACTACCCCATCCCCATCATGGATCACACTCTGCAGTGGTCCTTTGGATTTGAAATGCTTTCCATGCTTGATGGTTTCTCGTGCTACAATCAAAGTTAAGGTGGCAGAAAAAGATCAATATAAAATGACATTCATTACACCTTGGGGAACTTTTGCTTACTAGAAAATGCCTTTTGGTTTGATCAATCGTTGGAGCTACGTTTCAAAGAGCTATGGATTTAGCTTTTGCTCATCTCAAGGATATAAGTATAGTGGTGTACCTTGATGATCTGACAGTCTTTTCCAAGAACTGAAGCACGCACATTTCAAACTTGGAGGAAGTTTTCAAATAATGCCGCAAACATGGTATTTCTCTGAACCCTAAGAAATCTATCTTTGCTGTAACAGAAGGAAAGCTACTAGGACACATTGTCTCCAAGGAAGGAACCAAGATAGATCTGGAACGTGTCAAATCTATTCAGACTTTGCCATTGCCAACATCCAAAAAAAGGGTTCACTCTTTCTTTGGTAAAGTTAATTTTCTCAGAGATTCATCCCTGACTTTGCTGAGCTAACTCGTCATATCTCAAATATGATGAAGAAGACAAGATTTCAAATGGAGCAGCGAAGGGAAGGAAGCTTTTGAGAAGATTAAGGAGGCCCTGTCAAAAGCCCCTGTCTTGGTTTCACCTGACTTTAGTAAAGAATTTATTCTTTACTGTTATTCCTCCGAACACACCATGTCAGCAATCTTGATGCAGAAGAATCAGGAGGATATAGAAGCTCCAATTGCTTTCATGAGCATGCCTCTCAAAGCTTATGAGTTGAAATATACTCCAATGGAAAAACATGCATATGCAGTGGTAAAGGCGTGTAAAGCATTCAAGTACTATATTCTTTCCTCACATACTGTGGTCCTGGTTCTAGATACTGCAGTGAAATCTATTCTCACCCAACAAGAGTTAGGGTTGTTAAGAGGCACATGGGTGATGAAAGTTCAAGAATACGACCTGGATATCAAACCTACAAAGCTGGTTCGAGGAAGAGGTCTGTGCGAATTGATGACGGAGATGAAAATATTTGTGACCCCAAACTCATAATTTATTTTACAAATAGAGCCTGTTTCTCTCGGATCCAGAGGATCAAATCTAGGTGTCTCATATGATCCTTCCATGTTTTGCTACACATCAGAATATCATAAAAATTATCAAAACAAACTGTCTCAGTTGACCACTGAATACCTGATTCACCATGAATTGGAATGTAGTAGGAGCATTAGTCAAATTGAATGGCATGACCAAGAACTCAATGTGTCTAGTAAGGCATTTGAAAGTTGTCTTGTGCACACCTCCCTTACAAACAAAGATCTGATGGTGGCTTGATCTCAAATCAGTCTTTGAGAAATGAGGAGTAATAATGGCATGCTTACAACCAATTTTCAACTCTATGGCATGTTGGAAACCTCTATCTGATAGTGATCTTGGGACATATTATTGAACACCATACTATGTTGTTTTGGAAGCATTTGAATATCAACATAAAGACTATGTTGCTTACCAAAAGATGAAATAGTTTGCATGCTCTCCCCACTAAGCAACTTGCTGCCCAAGCAACTTGTCCTTTCTGAGAAGTCCCTTTAGCTATGACTACTCTTAATGATTCCTTAGAGATACTTCCAAGCACCATATCTTTTCCTTTAGATGTAAACTTTAGCTCCTTAGATTTGTGATTTTGTACTAACTTGCCAATGGAATGCAACCCTTCTATCTCCATAACCATGTTAGTTCTTATAACATAAAATTCATTCCATACCTTATTCTCACCCATGGTTATATTAAGTTGTCTACTTATCCAGGTGCATGGAATGGTGAATCTATTTGCAACTATGATATTAAAGCCATCAAACATTTCAGCCTTCATGTGTTTCTCAATATCTTCTTTTTGTAGCTCTTTGTTTATAACACCAGGATCCCACATGATCATACATGAACGATCTTGGATTTGAGAGAAAAGATCCTCTTTCCATTTTGTACCCTTCATCTTTTCACCAATCTCTTGGTACTTCCCATGATGACAAGAGTCTTGCCACAAACTTCTACTAAAATCAACACTTTCATGCTTCTTGCTATAATCATGAAGATAATCAAATTGCTTACCATTAGTTGCTGATCTGAAAATTCCAGCAAGCTGAAAACCAACATTAGTATCCAGTGAGGCCCTTTTCTCATGTGCATGCCTCTCAACAAGGTCTTCCGGAACTCCACCTCATAAACTTCTTGATTTGAAACATTCCTTCCATATTCTGAGCTGTCATAAGAATGATCCAAAAGCTTTTCTTCTTTCAATGCCTTAGGGAAATTTGCATCAACTCTACTATATTGAAGACTTGGAAATTTGGCATTAACCAAAAAATCTTCTCCAAATTCTTGCAAATCTGATTTTCCTTCATGCTCCACCATTACAATTGGAGAATTCTTTCCCTTAATTTTCTGTAGGTGTTGTTTTGCTTGATTGGCTATCAACTTAGCTTCCTTAGCTCTTCTTAGCCATTCATCACACCTTTTTGGGTCCTCATTACATCCTCTGTGCTTGTCTACAATGTGGTTAGTTTCTTTTCAACCACATTCTCTGGTTCCTTTTCAAATAAGATCTCCTTACCTTTGACTTGCATGCTGAATTCCTTTTGCTCCTTTGTAGATTTTTGAGGCTTTGGTTCAACTTTTTCTTCTTTCTTCTTCAGCCTTCCACTTTTATTTTCTTTGAATATTTCCAAGAATTCTTCAAAGGTGATATAAGATTTGTAAATGTCAGACTTCTTATCATATTCATCAAAGGCAAGAAGTTTGCATTCATCTCTGTCACACTGCTCTTTTAACCACGCCTCCTGAATAGGATCTTTCTTTTGTGCTCTTCTAAATGAAGCTAAAGCTTTGAAGCTAATAGAAAACTGCTCCAATAGCTGATCCTTAAAACTTGGGTTCTTCATGCTTCTTCTCTTTGCAGGAATGTTGCTTGGAAAGTTTTGGAAGGGGGGTTGACTGAGATCCTCTCATTAGCTGAAGAGCTTCCTTCCCCTTGATTCACCTTATTCTGATTTATACCTTGCAAGGCTCGGACTAACTCTGACATGGATTCTTTCACTGTCCTTTAGATTGTTCTTTCCAGATCTCTCTGACCCCGGCTGATCGTTTCTTGCAAAAAACTCATCTCATCTGTAGGAACCCTCTTTTCTTTGTTCCCCACATTTTTATCTAATCCATAGGCTGGCAAGAATTTTCTCTGATACCATTGTATTGTCCCCTAAATGGACATTTAAAAAAATTCCGGATTCACCGGAAACTCTAGGACAGGATTAATAAAAACTGATTTTTATTGCAAAACCCTTATGGCAAAAATTACAAATGCTGGAAAATGATGGAAATAATTTCTAAACAGTTATCAGTGCTAGTCGTGAAGCAATTTGTCTACATCAGATTTTGATTTATCTTCAACTTTCCCAGGCTACACCTACTCCACTTTCTATTTTTTGTGACAATCAAAGTGTATTCAAGATGGTAGAGAATCTGGTTTATCATGCCTGCAACAAGCACATTGAGATTAATCATTACTATATTCGACAGTTGGTTGATTCTGGTGATATCTGTCTTTACTTATGTCCTTCTAGTTGCAACCTGCAGATCTAATGACTAAAACTCTTGGTCCGATCTTGCTTGTAAAATTTTGTGATAAACTTGGAGTTGTTTCCGGTTTAGTCATTAAGAGGGTGTGTTGAATATATTTATTTACACATGTTAGCTGGTAGTTCTCTAACTGATCCTAATTGTTCCAACTACATTGTAAATACTCCCAACATAATAAAATGATATACACACATTCATTCAAGTGTGCGTTCTGGTTTCTCTTCATTTTTTCTTTGTTCACATCTTATAACATAAGCCCCATGCCACACCATCAAATAGCTTGAGTGTATAATTGTTGTCTTCTTACCACACCAATTCTCATGCAGTCATTTTCTATGGTCTTTGTAGGAATGAAATTTAGAATATAACCGGCACAATTCAAAGCTTGGCAAAAATATTCTACATACTCTTGGCTAGTAGTATGTATTGTGCAATCTCCACCGAAGTTCGATTCTTCTACTTAGTGAGATTATTGTGATGAGGAGTATATGCTATGGTATGCTACCACACAATGCCGTGTTGAGAACAAAGTTCCTCTAATGCATTGTTCACATGTTCTCCTGATGCAGGAGCATCTGAGTTCATGCACAATCTTGCATCAACCAAAAAGATGTTAGATCTGAATAAGTGGTTATGCTCAGTGTTTGGCTTGGACGCAACCCTTTTTGTTCTTTTGCACGGGTGATTTTATCTCTGTGCAACTTACTTTGTCATGCATGATGACTCTGGGAAGTCCTGCGTAAGGGGGAATCAAAGGTGTGTGCAAGGGAGGGTTGGTGTGTCCTGTGCAACAATGTTTTCCTTCTCAGCAGTGCGCAACCTTGTGGTCTTGCTACTTGTACGTATAGACCTCGGGCAGTGACCCTTCAATCTGGGATTCTCAACATGTTTGAGGGATGACACTTTGGCTATTTCTTCGTGGAGAAGTTCCCTAAGGTCTTGACAATTGGCAGCTCAGTCGAGGATTTGGAGGAAGGTGGCGGTGATCTATTGGCTGGAATGACATGAACTTGCTTCAAATGCGACTATAGTTGTGGATTTGTTAGTGTGGGGGTAACTTGGAATTCGTAGAGAGGGAGATTGCAAAAAGGAGGTGAGCCCCGAACTGCGACTGTTTTGAGTCAAGAGAAGTGTGTGAGACAAACAAATGTGTGGTTTTTTGGGATTGTGTGATTTTGCAATAGTGTTGCATATGTGTGGAAAGACATAGGAGTGTGTGTAGGCATGTATAGATTGTAATTTCCATTTTATGTTGAAGTCAATAAAATGGGAGTTTATTCTGATCTATGGGATGCATGTTCTAAGATTGTTATTCATTAGACCCTCTAACTGTGACTGCATCGTTTGGTATCACAATAGGAAAATTCATGTGATTATGCGAGATGTTGTTTTCCACATTGACATATGGGGAGAAAGCAGTGGACACATCTTCCAGCTGAGAGTGTGGTGGTGGTGAAGAGTGCGAGACTCTGTTGATAGTCATGTTGTGTTTGGGAAAACACATGCTTAGGTTTGCAAGAGGAGGTTGCAACAGTAGGTTGAATGAAAATGCCTCCAAGATTAGTTGTGGCGCAGATTGGAGTAGCGGATGCCAATATGGTAGGTAGATTGGATGAGGTCATGGAGATCTTGAGAGTAGTTCTGTGAGACTAATTATGGAGGAGGAAGATAGAAGAAGAGTGTTCATCCCGAGGGATGATGCGAGTGATCCGAATGTTGAAGAACCAAACACAAAAGAAGTGGCTAGATGGAGGAGAAGAGAGGCTCATTAAAGCCATCCTGAAGATTGGGAGAGGGATGAGGATGGAGGTTCCAAGTTGTTGTGGTTGATAGTGGGAGCACATACCTTTTGTTGTAATCCAAATCCTTATAGAGTGACCTGGTTGGTGGAATGCCAGGATGACATTATGTGCGAGCAAAGTGAAGTGGAGATGAAGATTGGAAAATACATGAACAAGGTTGTGTGCGATGTCTTGCCTACAATTGCATGCCATACTCAATTGGTGAGGCTGTGGCAATATGATTGAGAGATGTTGAATGATGGGTAGGCGAATTCAGTGCATGTGAGGATGGATGGATAAAGATATGGTCTCAGTCCTTTAAAATATGGAGAGAAGGCTGCACAACAAAGCCATTTAGTCATTCACAAAGCCAAGCAAGTACTGCAAGAGGAAGAATAGGTAGCATGCACTTATGTGAAAGGAGCTACCGTGCAGAGAAGGGTAAGTGAGACAATGAATAAGACTTGTCTTGTGCAGATATAAGTAAGCATCAATCATAGAAGGGAGTGGAAAGTGCTCAATGACGTAGAGGAATGTTGGACAAAAGTGGATGTGTGAGGAGGTGGATTGTAGATGCCCATGTGCAAAGATGGTGCAAAAAGATGCTGCCTACAAGAGGAAGTAAATACCCGTGTAGATGGAGGTGGTAGGCCCAATGATATTGGATGTAGGGGTGAGAGCATGCAGAAGTGGATTTGGAGGAGGATGGTTTTGGACCCAACCGAGCCAAACAGTTGGAAGTTGGAGAGTACCCATTTGGTAAGGTGCGCCAAGATGTAGTCCAAGTGTGTGAGCACAATTCGTACGCATTTTCTTACTCAAGGTGTACGATTCAGGAGCATTTGGGTTCACGTGCAATCTGCATCAACCAAAAAGATGTTAGGTTGGAATAAACAGCTTTGTGCAGCCTTTAAGCTGCACACAACCCTTTTGTTCTTAAGACGGGTGATTGTAGTTCTGTGCAGCTTACTTGGTTGTGAGTGATGGTTTTGGGAAATCCTGTTGGCAAATTATTTTGTTGTAAGACAAAATAGAGGATTTACAACGGTACATGAGACAAAGTCTCTCCTCTATTGTGTGGGAGGCACCCTTTATTGAAAACAAGAGATAGATACAAACATTTATTCACATTAAAAATTGTCTTATCTTTTGGGAGTTTTGAGAATATAAAAGACAGAAAGAGAGAGGGAAAGAGAGTGCATTCAAATATTAAGTAAACTCAAAGCCTAACATGAATGTCACATCATAATCTTGACTACTTTCCAATCACAAGACAAATCATTCAAATAAGCACATAGCAGGGGAACAAATTGTAAATACTCAAATAAAGAGAATGTCCATTCATTTAAAGCAAATGATGCAAAGTTCAAATTCCATTCATAATTTTTTTATTAAAGATGCAAAGATTTACCGCCTGCATATTATTAGAACCAAAAAGTATATGGGTCTAAAAGCCCTTCATCTATGGAGCTTCCAACACACACAGAGAGACACACACACACACAGTACCTATAATAGTTCAAAGAATCGAAGGTAGTTATGAAACTACCAACAACTTCCTGAATCTTAGGTGTTCAACTTAAAATATGATATTTCAAATGTCATGTCCGGGACCACAAAATAAACATGGAGGAAATAGGAACCAGGCCAATGAGATGGATTGAGCTTCTGCTGGATTAGCCACTTCAACATGTTGAGGTCCTTCAGTAGATTGTGAACTTGAATGCTTAGCTGCTAGATGACATTTCCTGAATTTGACCACAATCTTCTGTACAGTATCATACTGGGGACATGGATGGAATCAAGCCTTTCTTTGTCCTGTACAATTCAATTATGATATGATTTTCACACATCTTGGGAATAGGACAAATTTCCTTATGTTCATCAATGAGTTTTGAGGTCCAGGAAAGTTTAAGAACTTCTTCATTGTTGAAACCTTGTACTCAGCATAGCTGATCTTGACGAAACTTCTGAAAATAACTTTTGACTTCCTTCATAGAGCACAATTTTCCTTTGGCATCAAAGTGATATTCTGATCTTCCGAGTAAGATCATTATCTTCAAAGTCATACCCGTGCATTCGCTAACTGATTTTTCGAGAGAGTCATCTATCCTTTCAAGTTCCTCAATCCTAAAGTCGACCTTGTAGTTGCAGCCATCAGAGGCATAAGTCTTAATAGAAGAGATTATAGCGTCAAACACAAGTTGTTTGGTCTCCACATTTAACATTTGCACATCGGGGTATACATCTTCCTGAAGATCCTTTTCTCCCCTCAATTTCCTAGCTGAAATCCTCAAATAACAACAACATGGAAGCAAATAGGACATTTACCTACCTCATCTATTTTAAATCCTCTCACAACCACATCCTCATTACGCTCCTTAACACCTTGAACAAAACCACCAATCTTCTCCATGTGAGGAAGAGTTTCACTATCTATGGGTGAAAAACCTTTGAATTTGGAGAACCTACAATCATTTTCTACGGAGAGTAATGATGTCACCAACCACTTCAAAGAAGTCTGCCCTCACTAAGGTTTTGGGCCTTTAGGGAGCTTCTTTATGCCCTTTCTTGATCCTTGAGCCAATTGTGGTTTAAAAATCCAAGTTTTGAATTAGGTCTTGGTCTTATTGGACTTGTGCTTCAACAATTGATATTTCCACTACTTAAAAGTGTTTCAGCAACTTGTAACCATGATTCTAGAGAATCTGCGTCCAACTTAGTGATAATGTCACTAGTCTAGGAAACAATTATGTTGGGTATTGGGTATCAATATTTGGCCGATGCAAGGATGAGCTTGATCTTAGCATGTGAACCACTAAATTGCCTCAATTGTAGACTTTTGCTTCAACTCATGCAAGTCAATGTGCCCTAGAATTGTATCATTGATCCCTTACACTTTGGACTCAATGGCTTCTTCTTTTCCTACCCCCGTTACCTATACCCCGCAAGTTCCTTCAATCGGAATGAGAAGACACAAGCAATTGTCGTGTTTAGGGTTTGACAAAGTGCGAGAGATAACATTAGAGTTGTTTAGGAGTGCAAACAACTTTAACATTTTAAATGAGCAAGGATATAGGTGTCAAAGGCATATATTTATAGCTTAAGCGTGCGGTTAATTTAAAAGTTGGTGTGATAAATGCAAGGCTTTGGGAAGTGTTGTGAACACCTTTCGGGAAGTGCGGGAGGTTGGGTTATGCCAGCATGGATGGGAAGACTTGAATGATTTGAAGAGTTTTATTTATGCTCTAGATTTAGATGATTTTAGGGATGTCAAGTCCGGAAAAAGTGGGTAGTTTGACATTGTAAGCAAGTTCGTAAGTTATCTAAACTTTCAAATACTCCGTCAAAAGACATGTCTTAGTTATTTTTGTGCGTGGGAAACATGAAGTTTGGTTCTAAGGGAAATGCTTAGAGGCATTGAACATTCCACACTTTTTGTCAAGTATAAATACTTAACCAATTTTGGGTGTCAATTGGGAATTTCAGGTAATTGGTAAGCAATTAGAAGTGCATGCTTGCCATTTTGGAAGTAGATTAGGAACTTCGGGTTGTTGGTAAGCAATAAAGAGTGCATGCGAGAGAAAATTTTCCTAGCACTCACGAATAGTTCTTATTACTTGGATGAATTCTTCATCATTTCGAGGAGTGGGCATTAAAGGATCTCTTGGATATCTATATGAGTTGAGACAATCCACACATTGTGACTCACTTAGGATGAAAATTTGTAGGACAATTGTGAGGGACGTAAGACATAGGTGGTGGGCATGGGGTGAATGCTCAGAACATTTTGACTTATTCGATACTAAATCGAAACTGGAGAAACAACCAACTCAGTGAGGTTCTCATACTACTTTATAACCATACGTGATAGATAAGACACTTGAAATATTGAATGGGTAGTGAAATCTTAATGAAATATTATTAATTAGACACTGCGAGGGAATTGAAGGTGTGTACAAGGGAAGGTTGGTGTGTCCTGCGCAACAATAGGAAATTGTGAGAAGGGAAGTTATTCAGCGACACGGTGAAAAATTATATTTTTGACAATGTTGACAACTTGGACTTTAATGATCGACAAGATACTTATGATTGTTTTTAAAAAGAAGAAGGTCGTGGCATAGCATTTTCCAAACTATTACATCGGGGGACTTGAAATATGACACGATGCAACTTTTACAATTAATACTTGCTTAGTTTGCTAATTTGAATCAACTCTTTAGAATGACTATTGACTAACAAAGAAACTATTTAGAAAACAAAATAAGTCTTGGTGTGGAGCCGTACGCACCCAAAAATTACATGGTGCAACACGGAAACCGCGACACGTCTCTGATGATGACAAAAACCCCTTCCAAGGTAAAGATGAGATCCAAATCCTTTTTTTCTCTCCTCCCCACTCCCTTTGTGGCTCAACTTAGTCGTTTCCTTTGAATTACAAGCTTCATTTGGCCTTTTAACTTCTTTATGGCCTTATTTTCCTTGTGCACCAATGACGGTTGCGCAACCGCCCCTATTGCCAGAGCAGCGGTTGCGCAACTGCCCCTCTGGCAACATGGGTGGTCATGTCACCTTCTAATGCAAAATTAAAAAACAAATTTTTGAACGCGTGTTTTGATTACGACGTGATTTTCTCTCATGTTTCTGGGTCAAATTAGCTAATTTTAGGCTTGTTGGATTGGTCTTGAGTTCTTTTACTAAATATAGTATGCTGATTTGTCCTCCCTAAGCTGAGTCATTGTTTCTTGATCGACATGTGTTCTTGAAATCTTCTCCTCCAACAGCTTATAAAAATGAGATTTTCATTCGTATCATGGGTTGGGCATTTGATAATTTTTGTGAAGTGTTATGTTGCGGATTTTGGAGAGGGATTACATAGATAGCCAATTCTCTACTATGTTCTTCCTTGCTGCTCACATTCCAGTCATCCTCTTTGCACAAAGCCAACCACATTTAGTTTCTTGATTTTCTTGTTGTCATTCACCATTTTGCCTTCTGGATCAATTGGAACTCACACATTGGAAGGGGATTTGAAGTTGAGGAGACATCGAATGCATCACATCTATGGAAAAAGCTACCACAACACTGTAGTAACTAGGTTGGAGCTGCATTCATTTCTTTGAAGTTTTAATATAGCCATTATTTGTTATAAGTAGAATAAGTTATATAGTTAAAGACTAAAGTAATTAGAAGGGGAAGATCTCATCACTTCCCGTGTGTTTCAGTATTCATTTTCAAAATACTTCTTCCATTGATATCCTCTTCTGGCTTATCCCTATCGATCTGCATGGGAAATTGGTTAGATGAAGTTGTGGTAGCTGTATTTTAATTCTTCATTATTATTTTCTTTTGTGTTTTAAAAGAAATTCTGTTGGGGAAGGTTGTACGGTAAAGAAGAAAATTGCTTCTGAGAAGCTATTTCTTTCCAGCGAACCTGAGGTAGAATGTAATGTTCCCTTTTTAGGATATTATTTAAATTCTGCAAAATTAATTATCCAAATCAATCCTAGGAAGATTAAATTTTCTTAGTTTGACCTCAAATAACCCAATGTTGGCAATAATACAACCCAAAGTGGGGTTGGAGTATGCCAAAGTGGTGGGTTAGATGGGAAAACTAATTAGAATGCTAATATTTTCTAGATCTGATTTTTAACAGCAGATAATTAATTAAATAAATACCCAGAACAACTAAAAACTTCAAAAATTGATAACTTGCTCCAAACTCAATATTTTCCCACCAAATAAAATGCAGATTATTCTATAAATCAAGACCTTTCCAAAGAACTAAAGATCTGAATTTTATGATGACTGAAACCACCTCAAACAGACCCCCAAAATCTGAATACAAGTCGCTAGGGTTAGGAATATTTGCATAAATTATTTCCAGTCTTTCCCCAAGCTTCCAAACACTCCAAAACCACTCCCCTTGCTCAGAAATAATTTTTAGACAAATCAGATTTTTAAATCTGATTATACACAGCTGAAAACAATTGCTAATCAAACCCCAGTCTGCTGCAATCTTTAAAAATTCATATCTTCCTCAAAACTACTCCGATTTGGGCAAATGAGATATGCCCGGACTCGAGAAAAATACAAGGAACAAGATGAACCAAACCAAATTAGAACAGCAGTAGCTAAACTCCCAAAATAGCCAAAATAGCAAGTCGCCTAGGGCAAAATAAATTGTTGTTTGCACATAAATTAATTCCAGCACTTGTATTACTCTCAAAACCCTCAAATCTGGTCACACACACTCACAAAATTATGCTAAATCAGATCTGCAACATAAATATATTTTGAGATACCAAAAATATGCTTAAACAATCCCCAATCCAAGTCGCCAACACTTAGAATGGATAAACCATGCAAGAACACACTCAACACAATGAAGAGAACAATAGAGACTTCAATATCTTCAACCACAAGAGAGAGATCCTTCAACAATGAGAGAGCAAGAGTATCAAATTTGGGCATGCATCCCTTTCTCCACGCAGGGAGAAGATTCTCCATGTAGGGAGTAAATTTCAATAATTCATCAACATAAGCCTCCAAGGAAATGCGACCCCTCTTTTATAGAGTGAAGAGGTGCAATATCCAATGACTAATCATTTAATGTTTTCTCCCTAAGACAAAATTAAATTAAAAATATTTAATGACTACTACCATGTGCACTTTATTATTTTAATTAGATAATAAAGATAACTAGCCTAAGTGCACATTAACTAACTAAAGAGCCCTCCAAGGGGTTACAAATAGATAATAGACACCTTAGGATAACTTTCGAGCTCAATTCCTTGAATCCATTGGGTTGAGGGTCTTCAAATCTTCGATGTGGAAAATGTCTCAAGAAGGGGACATTACATGGAAGTTGGTTAGAAGAAATTGTGTTTCTAATAAATAATATCCTCTTGGTAATCTTCCTCTCATAATAGTAATTATACAGAAGCCCGCAATAGAGGAAAAAATACATCCGGTTAATCCCTGTTTCAGATTTATTTTAATTTCAGAAGTAATTGTAGATTTATTTTAATTTAGAAGTAATCGTAGACGAGATTTCGCCACCCTTGGACGGGCAGGTTCATTACTTGCAAGTTGATCGATTACATTTAGTTCGGCCCTAGAACCTCGATTCATTACCATCCCCATCTATTCCACATCTACCACCTATACCTATCCCATTCCCATATCATCTTCCACATTTTGGCTGTCTTGGCATGACCTCGGGAAGTCGAGTACACATGGAATCCCGTGTACAGGAGCATTTAACAAATATGGGCTTGAAAGGTACATAATTTGTTAACCCCTTATGTATTATATGCTGGTTTCCAGAAAATCACAGTGCTGACAATGAGTAAATATCGGTGGTTGTGCACTTGTATGTCAGCTGTAATATGTTAGAGGCTAACCTATCACCTGGAGCACAATGACATTTTAATCTGAGTTTGGTTTATGGGTTGTCATTAGAGTGTGTTCACATGGAAGGAAATATGCTTTTAGTAAGGGAAAAGGAATATATTCCTTCCATTGAATTGTTTATGATCAGAATGATCTTTTCTTTACTATGCAGGCCTTAAATTCTTTACCAATGCATAGGTGTAGTTAAATTTTGGAGGCAATTTTGACTCTTAAATGTTTGTTGTTGTTTTCATTTAGTTCATCTATTTATGTTAGTTGGATTGACGTGCATTGTAGAGTTGGATACACCAAAATGGAAGTGCAGGAGCCTTGTTAGTCTGTGCTTGGGAGTCCTTGGATGTCACCTTGAGGATATAATAGAAGAATTAAGTGAAGTTTCTTGGATATTTCCACCTGAAATCAAGGTAAAATCAATCACCTTGTTTCAATTCATAATCAATAATGATTAGATGCTTAGCTTGTTATGATTTAATATGGTGACCACAGTTAATTTCTATCCACATAATGTTTTGAAGAATGTTCTTGGGTTGATTGTAGTATACACTTATAGAGTGGTTGTTTTGAGTAAGATGATATACTATTGGTGTCGGGATTCACTTGACAGTTTTGTATGCATCAGCCTTACAGCTGTAGGCATACAATAAGACACCTTATATTTGTTAGTATGGCATTAGTTGATAAATAATATTGAATACACAGTACATGGTGTTGTGTTGTCTCACGAAGCTAGTTGCATGTAATTTACATGTGATCTAATCTTTAACTATGTTGGTTGGTCATATGCGATTTTTCAGACAGTTGCCACTGATGGACATACAGTGTGGCCTCTGCCTATATGTCAAGTTTCCAACATTCATCAAATAAGTGCTTACCCATGTATTCTGGAGAACTGTGCATTAGATCTGATAATAATGAGAACAATGCCATTTTTGAGTTGTTTTTATGATTCTATCTTTTTCATGTGAATGGTAGTGGTTGTGTTCTGTACATATACTTGTTTTACTTCAATGTTTATGATAGTTTCTTGTTGATTCCATTGTAGTACGAAAACTCGACATTTAGATGGTGTTTTAATGTTTGTGTTTTATATATATTTCTATTGAAAAATTTACTATATTGTGAATAATGTTTTTGATAAATATAAAATCCAAGGTAGTGCCTTGAAACATATGACCATATATGAGAATAAAGTTGATACTGAAGCTAATTACTAGTAAAGTGTGGTACAAAATCAAGGAGTGCCTTGAAACATATTACCATAAATGAGAATAAAGTTGATACTGAAGCTAATCACTAGTAAAGCTAAGGTAATAATAGTGTAGCAGCAAAACCTAAACCCAGAGATCCAAAATCTGTTTAATTCTGGGAATTGCAAAATAGTGCTAAGGAGTTTCATGTAGAAAATGAAAGATGGAAAGAAAGAACCCTATGGAGAAATGCTATGACCATGGCTAGTGGGAGCGGCCAAGGCCTAGATAATCCATGGGAGGTGACTGTCCTCAAGAATGGCCACTTTTTCTTTGATACTGCCATCTTTGCAAGAACTGCTAGTGTCGATGGATAGGTGCTGGAGAAGGACTTGCGCGCACATTGAGCCTCTTTGGATCATGCTAGGGTGGGGATTCAATGCATTGCAAACGTACTTTGTGTTTGTGGTGATTGTCCTCTATGGACTTAGAGGCCACGTTCCTATGGATGAGTCCTTGTATCTTCTTAGTGAGCTGTCGATTTTCCTTGTTTTGCTCTTTCAGGTTGCTATGAGAGGCTGAATTTTTATGGACATAGACCATCAAAGTTGAGGAAGAGCCATCCACAACCATTGGGAAGAAGCCGAAGGAGGAGAGTGGGACTGCTGAACAAGCTATCATAAAACCCCGTGATAGAAGTTGAAGCTGAGAGTCCTTGGCATACTTCCCAAAGTTTGTGACATTTTGTTCTCGACAAAAGAAATGATTATGGTGGTATTGAAACAATGAAAGCAAATGTCGGGACATATAAGACTGCACAAGTCATCCATGTGGGAGATGTTTGGGAGCCATTGTTGAAAGCCATAAGCTTCCAAATTTTCCTCGACTATAATGTTGTATTTATATGGACATATAGAGACTTGAAGGTAGTGCCCATTGAAATGTGTGCACAATAGACCACTAAGTTTGCCAATGAGATTATGGAAGATATCAAGTATCACAAACCTCGAATTGTCAAAGTTAATCTGGGGTAAGAAAGAAATCAACAATTAATCAATGTTGGCGACAATTAGGATCTAGTGTTAAAGGTTGTGGGGTCTAAATTTTTGCTAGATCATAAGGATGTATTCTCTTGGACCTATAGAGACTTGAAGAGGGTGCCCCTCAGCGTTGGCTCCTAAAATGAATCTGCTCATTAATGTGAGAGTTAAGTACAACATTACATGATCTACATGAATTAAATATCTAGAAAAATTCAAGAAATCATGCACAAATCAGAAAGATATTTGGGCGGATTTGGATTCTGAATCCGCAATATGATATGATACTTGGGCGTAGGTGGGTAAAGCCTTTTTATTTATGCGCCTTATCCTAATAACTAATATGGTGAGTTGACCACTCAAGTGCCTACTACATTGACATACATTCCATAAATTATGGAAAATACACTAGGCCCGATATTAAGGATTTAACTACTCTAACATCTCCTTTAAATCACAACTTAGAGGGCCCAAAAGAAGATGGCTTTTAGTCATTGACTCTTCCCCTGAATGAGGCTTTTACTTGCCACTGCCCCAATGAAAACTCTTGATAGCCTGAGCAAGTCCCTCAACCTCACGAACTTAGCTTCAACAAGTGGGTTGTGACTGCAAAATGATAAGCAATTGTAACAAATTGCAAATCCAACTTTCCCTCATGAGTAATCCGGAATGTAGTGCATATGGATCTTAGTATGCTTTGTGCATCCTAACTGTCATTGTATTGAATTGTTAGCACATCTTGTGGAAGAACCACCTCCATCAAAAGCTCCCTAATACAAGCAACCTTGTGTACCACATTAACTGGTCCTCAATACTCAATCTTAGCAGTGGATATGAGTATAGGGGTCTCCTTCTTACAAGATTAGTTAATAAGACTAGAACCCAGATTGAACACAGCCGAATGTAAATTGTCTATTATCCACATCCCTAGCTCAACCTGAAATTGTATATCCCACCAAGATACTCAACCTTAGCAGTGGATATGAGTATAGGCATCTGCTTCTTACAAGATTAGTTAATAAGACTAGAACCCAGATTGAACACAGCCGAATGTAAATTGTCTATTATCGACATCCCTAGCTCAATCTGAAATTGTATATCCCACCAAGATCTTATCACCTCAACAAGAATACACAATCCCCAAATGAGTAGTACCCTGAATATACCTCAATATCCTCTTAGTCACATCCTAGTTGATTTCCAATCACATCCCAATGGATTTATTAGGCTCATGCATATATCCACACACCATGCCGATTAGAAAGGAAAGATCTAACCTAATATGAGTCAAGTATTATAGCCTCCCAACATGTTGTTTGTTTAATGTAGTATCAACTCATGGTATGGTACACTTAGGCACTAGGTTACTTCCAAATTGATAGACGATAGCTAAAGGTTTTCACTAATCTTTCATTTCAGGATGAGAGATGAAAATCCACTCCTCAATTGCAAAACTTGTTTTCCTAGAAAGTAGTGCAGAAAATTTAAGTTTGTCATCTCAAACATCTTGAATTCATCCTTAGAATTGTGTCTGAAAAAATTAGCATCTCAATAATAATCAAATCATCAACATAGAGCACCACAATAAGCATACAAGCATCATCGTGTTTCACATACACATCACTCTCAAGTCCACATTTGGTGAAGCCATTAGACATAAAAACTTAACCATCTTTTCATATCATGCATATGGGCCATGCTTCAACCCATAAAGCCACTTCCTAACACAAGCTTAGTATCTACATTCTGCTTGAACCATGGTGGTTGCTACTTGTATATCTCCTTCTAAAGATATACATTGTGGAAGGAACACTTCACTTCCATTTGATGTACCTCCCATCCACATCTGGCTGCAATAGTAATTAGTGTGGTTCAATTCTATCTTTGCAAAAGGGTAGTATGTCTCCCAATAATTGATGCCTTCCTCTGGAGAGAATCCCTTAGGAACAAAAGACGCCTTAGATATCTCAATAGAAACATCCAAAGTGAATTTAGTCTTATAAATTCACTCACATGATAATGTTCTTCCCTTGTGGATAGGGTACCAACTCCCAAGTATTATTTGCTTTATCAATGAGTTGTACTCTTTTGCAAAATCATTCCAATCATCTCTGCTCGTAGCCTCATTTCGGATTACGAGTGTACATAACCCTAGTCATGAGAGTGGAATTGGCTTGTAATTTTTCACTAAGGGTCCCTACTTAGTGTAATGGTATTCTCACCTCCTATCATCCTTAGCTTCTCAAGGGTAATATCAACCTATGTGGACAACTAAAACCACCTAGAGCGAGGATTATCATGTGTAGGGATAATTGATGTTGGAGCCTCTTCAGCAGCGGCAACATCCCTTGTTTGTGTGTCTCACCAACTGAATCTGCACCTCCATTGGGAGCCATTAAAGCTTCAATGCATCTCTTGCAGAAGCAAAATGTCATTAGAAACAATACTCCATGGTCATGATAAAAGGAGTTGGGTTGTTGATCCAGTGCGTCATCCTCATTGGACACATAAAAATCTGGACACTAGCGGGACAATCAATGCTGATAGTGACACTTGCATTCCTTCTTGAGTGATGATGTCTCATAAAAAATTGCTCTCCAAATAATCATCTTGAGTGCCACCCTATCACATAGTCTAAAGGAATCCAACTCCATGGAATAGCCCATCACACATTTTTGACTCTTTGTATCGTATTGTTCTTCTTGTTTGGAGTGTGAACCCCATGCCACACTACCAAATACCTTGTAGTGTATAATCATAGGCTTCATACCTCACCATTTTCATCAGTTTGAATGCTCTATGGTCTCTATAGGAATGCAATTTATAATATGATTGCGCGATTCACAACTTTGGCCCAAAACATATCTTGCATACTCTTGGTCCTGTAGTATGTATTGGGCAATCTCAACCAAAGTTAGATTCTTTTGCTAATCTACACCATTATGTTGAGGAGCATTTCTATGGTAGGCGGTATGCTTCCTTTAACGTATTGCTCACATGCTCCCCGATGCGGGAGCATTCGGTTATATGACAATCGTGCATCAAGATTCAAGATCGAATAAGTAGTTATGTACAATCAGTAGTATGCATTGCGTAATCTCAACCAAAGTAAGATTCCTTTGTTTATCTACACCATTATGTTGAGGAGTATATTCTATGGTAGGCGGGTATGCTTCCTTCAACGTATTGCTCACATGCTCCCACGATGCGGGAGCATTTGGCTATATGGAAATCATGCATCAAGGTGCTTAGGTCGAATAAGTAGTTATGTACAATTGTTGGCTTGCGCACAACCCGATCGAGTGAGTGATTGTAGCTTTGCACTATTTGGTTGTACTGATGATTGTGGGAAGTCTGTGCGGGGGTAAATTGCGCAGTACATACAACGATGAAGGTTCTTGTGCTTGTGCAACAATGTTTTCTGTTTAGGCGTGTGCGAGGAAGGTTGGTGTGTCTTGCTTGCAACAATGTTTTCCTACTTACCACTCGCATGATGTTGTGGTTTGGTGACTTGTGCGGATAGACCGTGTATTGTGACCCTTCGATTTGGGATTCACGTTGTTTACGAGGGACAACACCGGTGATTCCTTCGTGGAGAAGTTTTCTAAGGCCATGATAGTTGGCATATGAGTTGAGAGATTTAAAGGAAGGTGGGAGTGATTTGGTTAGAAAGACACGTACTTGCTTGAAACACACCAATAACTTTGGATCTTGTGTCGGTGTGGAAGGACCTGGAATTTGCAGAGAGGAGATTGCAAAGAGGAGCCGAGCCTTGAATCGCGATTGGTTTGAGTAGAGAGAGAGCACAAAGTTTTTGAGTTGAGAGAAGAATGTGTGAGACAAGTAGATTCATCCATTTTTGGGATTGTGTGATACTTTAATAGTGTTGTAAGTCTGTCAACAAACATAAGAATGTGTTTAGGCATGTATAAATTGTAATTTCATTTCTTTATTGAGGTCGATAAAATGGGAGTTTATTTTATATGTTGCACATTGTGAGTGATCCGATATGTGGGTTGTATGGTCTTAAAATACTTCTTCATTGGACTATCCAAGTGTGACTGCATCATTTGGTATAAGAGAAAACAAAATTTTGGGAGTGCTTGAGATCCTATTTTCCACATTCTATGCGAGGAGAAAGATGTGGGCACAACTAGTTGAGAGAGTGTTGGGTAGAAGGTGTGGTGGTGATGAACATTGCAAGACTCATGGAGAGTCTTGTTTTGCATTGGGGAAAACATGTGTAGGTTTGCGAGAGGAGATTGCCATACTAGGTGGAGTGAAAATGCCTTGAAGAAGAATGGTGGTGTGGACTAGGCGGTGGATGCCATTATGGCTAGGGATTGGATGAGATCGCGAAGATCTTAAGAACAACGAAGATGAGTTTGAATGTGGTGGAGGAAGATAGAGGAAGAAGGTTCATCCCAAGGGATGATGAGTGATGTGGAGCTAGAAGAACTAGACTTCAAAGAAACAACACCAACACCCGAGCCGTTGGATGGAGGAGAAGAGAGGCCCATTAAAGCCATCTCAAAGATTGGGAGAGAGATGAGGATGGAGTTTCCAAGTTTTCAAGGACTTTGATCCCAAAGGAGCTAATTGATTTGTTCACAGAGATGCAAAAGTACTTGAGTTTGGCAAAGTAGCAGATGCACAATGTGAAGGTAGTATTAACCAAAGTTGAAAGATCATGTGACTTTGTGGTGGAAGTATAGCTAGAGTGCAACAGAAAGGCTATAAACCTGATTACTTCACTAGGAAGGGATGGTTGTGATGTTGAAAGGCAAGTTTTTGCTTGGTAATTACTAGCTGGACATGTTCAAGAGGTTGCAAAACTTACGATTGAAGGATACGAGTGTGAAGGAGTACATGAGGGGTTTCATAGGATCACCATACGAGTTGCTTATAATGAGATGAATAAGGAGAAGGTTGCATGGTATATCAATGGCCTATGCTTGAACATCAAGGACTAGACCATCATGGTGTGATTGTAGGCGATAGAGGAGTTGTACCAATATGGTTTATGAGTTGAGGTCAAGCTTGTGCATAGACAACAAAGTTCTGTATGAGAAAAGGGAGACTCATGGAATTGTAAAGAGAAAATCACGCATGAGTAGGGGAGCGAAAAAGGCACAAACACCACACAAGCATTAGAGAAAAGAGCTCAATCTACTTGAAGTGAAAGTAGACATGGGTAGGAAGGGGCAAATCATTTAATGGAATTGGCTTTAGATGCAAAGAGATTGGTCATCTTGCCTATGAATGCCGCCATTCATAGAGTTATGGTCAAGGGCGAAGACATGGGAGTGGTACTTAAGTATTGCGAAGACATAGAGTCCATCTCGGTGCTGATGCACGTTGAGGAACTTGAGGAAAAAGAGAACCTACTAGCAGTGAGGAGAGTCTTGAAGGTCACTTTGGAAAAGGAGAGGAGTTGTCTTAGAGAGGAAACACATTCTACGAACAAAGTACAAGACCAAAGGTAAATGTATGTTGCTCTGGTTGATTGTGGTAGCACGAACAATTTGGTGTCTGCAAAGATCTCAAGGTTTCTGGATTTGATGTGCACACTTCATCCAAATCCTTACATAGTGACGTGCTTGGTGGAAGGCTACAATAATATTGTGCATGAGAAATGAGCCCAGGTTCGTAGTTTCATAACCACCTTATATATTTGTAGAGAAGGAGACTACAAAGGGGAGGAGTCGAGCCCTAAATTGTGACTGGTTCGAGTACAAAGAGCATAAAGTTGGGCAAGTTGAGAGAAGAGTGTGTTAGAGAAGAAGATCCATCTATTTTGGGATTGTGTGATTATACATTAGTGTTGTAAGGCTGTGAGCAGACATAGGAGTATGTGTGGACATGTATTGATTGTAATTTCCATTTCTTTTTTGAGGTCAATAAAATTGGAGTCTATTTATAGGCTATGCATTGTGAGTAATCTGATCCATGGGTTGGACGGCCTAGGATGGTCCTTGGACCCTTGATTGCATCATCCCCCTCGATTGGATCTCAAACACTTAATAGGATACCCCAACAATTTCTTGACTGTTGCTCTCAAATTTGTGAAAATTTTGATAGTCAGAGGTTTATTTTGCATAAAATTAAACCATGTCCTCTGTAAAAAAGTCATTGATTAATGTCTTGATATAATCCATATCTGTAAAAGATGTTAGAATGAATTGACTTTTGATGCTTCTTTGCATGCCACGTGTTTCCGTTCTCCATTTTTTCCTAGTGATGCTTCATTAGAACACACCCCTTACACACACCCTTGCTAAGAGTAATCGAAGGAAGATTACAAAACATCTTTATATGACACATAAACTATATGCTTTGGAAATTCAGGCTCCCAATCTCATGTCAAAGGGGACCATCCTCACCCATCTTCACCACCAACGTAAATTGCCTCTCGAACTTTTAGAAAATCCTCAAGTTCGACAAATTTGTAAGTGTTAGCATGCTTATGAAGAGTACCGCCAACAATCACTTGAAACTTGTTTGGAGTATCTTTCACTACATACCTTTTAAGCTAGAACTCAACATTATTCCCTTTCTAGGCGATTTGGTACACAAATAACAAATTAATAGTCAAATCGGGATCATGGTAAACATCACAAATAACACCATCTGTCATCGAACATCACTATTCCCTACAATTTTTAAAGCTGAATAATCCATAAAATAGATCTATCATCATTAGGTTTGCTAAGTTATTTAAACAAATTACCATGTTTAACCATGTGATTAGTGCATCCTGAATCCACAATCCACCTAGTGATTTAACAAAAATAAACTTTTTGTAAAACGCTAAGTTGAGGCTATTTCAAAGTCACATGCGATAATATAATGATAAAGTACAAAATGTGACACAAGAAATAAGAAAAGTAATTTAAAACCCTAAGTTCAAGAAAGAGGAGAAAAGATTTAGCTAATTCGTTATAAATCCGAGAGGTGTGCGAAGCTGGAAAATTGATGGAACCATTATCCATTTTGTCCCCCTCGGGAAAAATGGACAACAGGGGTAGGCATGACCTTGACACGGGTAGGGCCATCACAGAGAAATCTGAGTTTGCGGGCATTTATCATGTTTTCGGGAGCATTCGGGAACATTTCGGGAGGTTCAAATCATTCGAGGAATTTTTTTCCTCTTTTGGGTTTTGACCCTTGAGGTTCAACTTAAAAGAAAGAAAAGTGGGCCTTGCAGATCCACATTTGTAAGGACAAGCTAAAACGGGCAAAGATGAAAAAACCCGGCTCTAAGCTTTACGGTAAAATTCCGCATATTCTCAACACTAAAAATCGAGAAAATCTTGGAAAATTGCAAAAAATCGATAAAATTCACCCAAAGGGGCTCAAAGGGTGACCAAATTGAAATGAGCTTGGCGAGTTGACATAGGCCCATGCGAGGTGAGCTTCGTGGAACTCGGGAGGAAGGGCTAAGTTACTCAACGTAGGGAATCGAGTTATTTTGGTGGACCGACAAGTTCACAGATGGCTCGGCGAGTCAAGGTTTACACACCCGAGTTAGTCGTGGCACCAAGGGTTTCGGGAGCTCGAACTTGACAAGAATAACCAAAGCCAAAGGGTCTCACCCCACAAGGAGCTCGTTCGATCGACAATACAAAGAAAAGGTGACATATATCCACGCGAGTCGGGAAGATAGGATCTCAACATTGAGCTTGCGGTGGGAGGAATCGGCTCGGTAGCCAAGCTACTTGGCATTGCGGGGAGGTCGGCCGTTTGGTTGAACACGAGCTCGGGAGCTTGAGCGACAAATGCGGAAAATTGGAGACACCAACGTCGGAGAGCTCAGGAAGCTCGGTGTTTGAAATCTGCAAGCTTGTTGGAGGAAGCTCGAGCCAAATAGAAGGAATCCACATTGGAGATAGCTCGTGGAGCAGCGAATTAGAAAGGATGAGCTCGCGGGTCAAACAACACAACAAGGTATAGACGGGACATGTTGGATGAAAATCGGCCAGGGGTTGACTCAACATATCTCGGCAGGTCGCTATGTGAAGAAGCATGCGTGGCAGAGGACCAAGGAACTCAGCCGTGTGAAAAGTGAGCTACGGGGTCTAAATGTGGCAAGCTTGGGATAGAGCCCGTGGATGGCATAGAGAAGCTCGGGGCCATATCGGCCCGAGCACAATGTGTTCGCGGGAGCCAACCGGACCAAGAGTCTTCTGCGGCAAGTGAATGGAAGTGAGTCGATTCGCAACAGGGGGATGCCGACATAACTCGGCCATGGCGTAGACAGGTTCGTAGGAAGGGAGCTCGTGGGTCAAATATAATGGAGTCATTGGAGGCATTGATGCGGAATAAGTTGTGAGGAGCTCATAGTGGAGACGAGTCCATCGGCAAAACAACTACAAGTCACATCGAATGAAAGCCCGGGGTTTGAAGAAGCAAGCTCAACCCGGAGCAAAAAGAGATCAAATCACGGGCATTACAAGTGGCTTGGCATTGTGAGCTAGATACGAGCATGGTCGACGCCGATGGGAAGCGACTCGAAATCTTGAGCTCACTCGAAACATGGAGGAATTTGGCAAAACAATGAAGAGCTCTTGAAATGCAAAACCAAAATGACGAAGTATGATGATGCATCGAAACAAGCTCTTCGGAGTTTTGAAGAAACAATTTTGGAAAGTGTGGGGATGTTTGCATGAAAAAGGGCGAGCCGAGTTCAAGTCCGAACTCGAAGTCGGAGTTTGGAACTTGGCTTTGGAGTTTTTGCTTAGTTGTTCGGGTGAGCGAGTGTCGGGGCAAACGAAAGACAAAGTCGAAACCCGAAGTTTGAATTTTGGACTTTAGGCTTTTGGCATTTCGGAATTCTCGTGCTAGCTTGACGATGAGTAGTAATGAGCCCCGAAGTCAAAATGCGAAATCTCGAAAGTGGGGCAATGTCTGAAATTTGAAAAAGAGCCCGCCGAGTTGCGCTTAGGGCGGTCTCGTGGAAGTCAACATGGTTGGTGGAGAGTTAGCCCCGTGTGGAAAACTCGAAGACCGAGCCGAGCGCCACGTGGAAGCAATGTGCGGAACGATAGAGAGTTGGCGGGTGGGAATCTTTGGAGCCCGCCGAGTTGCGGCTTAGGCCGGTGACTCCAATGCGAAGTAGCGTAGATGGGGGAACTAACGAGGGCTCGGTGGCAAAGGTTTTGGGCTCGCCGCGGCGTGTGAGGCACGATGCAACGGAGGTTGTGAAGCGGAAGTTTTGGGGAAGGGGGTCTATTCAAAGGAAAGCCAATGTAAATAATGCCGTGTGGAACCCATGGTAAGAGCTCACCATGTGTAAAGTAAATGAAGCTTGATGTTTTCGGAGATAGGGGTCAAAGCAGTGGTGAAGCCCAAAGGAGAAACCAGCCAACGTGGGGAGGTAGTTTCGGGTTATTGAGCCAATATGCAAAGCGGAAACTTTGAAGCGAGAGCCCGAGATACAAGCTTGATGCGAGCTCGTCGAGCAGCTCGGCGAGCCGGTTTACCAACTCGCCAACGAAGCTTTGCAGTGCCTAGGATGAACACAAAACCCCGCTCACAAAGGGTTCCATATCTTGAGCTAGAAATGCCAGATTTTCAATAACTCACGATCGTTGGAATCGTAAAAATGAGACCATTGTAATAGAGACCAAAAATACTTTTTTTGGAGGTTTTCAAAACCCGAAATTGTAGAGACCCCAGTAACCCTAAATGCCATATCTTGAGCTAGGAATGTTGGATTCTTGCAAAATACCAATTGTTGGAATCATGAGGAGATGATCCATGTCATGACATCATGAAAAGGGTGAATTTTGGAGGTTTTGGATTCCTGAAATTAAGGAAGAGTGAACAATGTTGTGGTAGGTGAAGTGCACTAAATGAGGTATGGGCATGCTTCCTTCTCCCACAAGGCAAAGTACATAAGGGTATGGGCTTTGCAAACTTGCCCATCACTCTTGCAGGTGTAATGATGGATTTTGGTGGGTGATTGAAGCAGAAATCCGAATTTCCTCTCCTCAAAATTTCTTCTATAAAATGTAAGGGGGTTGCATTGTTCAGGAGTTAGTCATTTTCTCTTCCCATGCACCCCTATTCTTCTGGGGCTTCAAGCCTTCCTCCAAATCATTGTAATGGCTTCATGCCTCTTCTTGCTATAACAATGTACTGTGCAAATTTCATGGAGTAATAGAAGTGGTGTTTGTGATTTAGTTGTCAATCCTTGCATTATTTTCATTACTTTTCCTTGCCTCTCATTGTGCTTGCAGGATCTGTGTATTTTCTCATGTCCATTACAGGGTTTGGATGTGTTGCGTTTATCATGGAATGGTGAATGTTTGCATTTTGGTCTGTGGTGCATGACCATCCTCTCCAAGTGTATTCTTCCCCATTTTGCAGGGTTGGGAATGTGTCTAACACTCCTTTTCTTGGTGTATCACCGCTCTTAGTGTAGGTCTTACTTTTCATGTATCTCTCTCCTGTCTCCTTGGTATGTTAGAATAGGTTTAGATAGGTTTTACTTGCATTAGGAGTAGTTGTAGGTAGGATTAGGAGCAAGAACCGGCCTTCTCTGGAGATCTATCCCATTTTGTAAGGTCCCACACTTAGGATAGCTTCATGTTTGGCAATCACACCTAATGCCCCATCCACAGCTTGGCCATTCGGAGGGTTGTGATTTCGCCACAACAGGAACCAAAGTGCAATCTGCCGCAAATGAACCGAGAAAATTGCAGGAGTGCTTGGATAGAGAGGACTAGGGTGCCTAAACCGGTATTGGGAGCCTCAACGCTAAAGACCCTAACCAGGCGCCAGTGGTGCATGCAAAACCGTAGAAACCGTAAGCGGTTTTCGCAGGGTCGCTAGATGTTCGTTGACCTTCTCCTTTAATCGCTTGTGTGTTGCACTTAGTTCGTAGATGTCGCGTGTAACTTGTAACGAGAGAGATCCTGCAAAACCCCAAAACACATCAAATCCTAAAAAAAAGATGTAAATGGGGAGTCGGACTTACCCTGACAACCACCTGACTGAGTGAACTTACGATCCGGGCGTTGCACTACATTTCAGACTCCATTTAGTTCTACATGTGTGTGTGTGTGTAGAATCGTGCCCTAGGTGGCTCTTGTGCAAGGTGCGCTTGATAACGAGCAATAGCTAGATGTAGAAGATGTGTGCATGGAAAAATGAACTTCCCCTCCTGTGAAGTATATGCAGAAGAATGCAGTCCCTCGTCCCTTGAATGATAGTTAAATGGATGCTTTAATGCTCTTGAAAGGCCTTTGGATGTAACCTTAGGTGAGAGTAATAGATGCTTAAAGCTTGGTCCTTTAATTTGATCACATAACAATGTATTTATATGACTCGCTTGTTTGAATTTCGTAATTAACCACTAAAAAGTTGACCCATAAGAAAACAAGATGCCCAACGACTAGAAGAGGCCCAAAAGTGGAGAGTAAGATACAAAGACGTTGGGGCGCAGAGGGACGGGGTGCCTGGGTCTTTGGCGTCTGGCTGCGACCGGTGTCCAAACTCGAGAGAAGTTGAGGTATAGAAAGTCGATTCGGGCAATAGGGTGTGCAAGGCCAAAGAGAGAACAAGAAAGAAAGCAAAAAGGCCAAAGACAATGGTCAATTAGTACTTTTCTCGCTTAGGAATCATATGAATGCAAGTATGTGATTAAGACCTAGAAATGTACCCAAGTGCGTGATTTTGTGTCTACACCTAGATCTAGAAGTGAGAGTATGCTTTGATCTTTGGAAGTGCAACCACCAAGAGCAATATCCTTATCTCTACCTTTTACCTTGTTGGGATTTTAGATTCTCATAATAAGAGTGGAAAACAAAGTGCTCCGTAGGGACGCGTCCCCCAAAAATTTCCTTCTTAGGGAACGTCCCTAGGACTTTGGGACTTATGGGAAACATCCCCCACCACCACCGCCACCACCACCGGCGGTCAATGGATGACCCCCTAAAATGGAGATGTTTCCGTCCCAAAGGGGATATTTGGGAGTCTTGGGGACATCCTCGAGACCTCGCAGAGACTTGTCTGATTCCCTTACCGTCTTGTAGACCTGCAACCAGCCCTTGCTGCAAAAACAGAAAAACGTTGTTTTTTAAAAACTAAACATTTTTATGTAGATATTTGTGCCCCCAATTCTAACCCTAATAGTTTATGGGGGCCCACCAACACTTAAGCACCTAAAAAATGATAAATGAATCTCTCACTCTCACTCCAAATCACAAAACATTGGGCGAGGCTGCAAGTGTAAGAGTGAGAGCAAACAAACAAGGTTCGTAAGAGTCGAGGTTGAGAGCATTAGTAAGAGGGAGAACAACAACAAAAGTTTGGTGCAACTTTGTGTTAGGGGGATCGAGGTTAACTAAATTAACCATTAAAGATTACGTAGACACTAATATAAATTAAATACAAAAAAATAAATAACACAACATAAGTTTTACCGTGGGAAAACTTCCGAGGGGTAAAAACTCACCAAAATAATTGCTGTCCATTATTTGAGAAACTTAGCAATTACATATAGTAATTTGTCTAGTAACTTCTTTTTCACCTTTCACTTTTCCTCTCACCGTATTCATTTGATCTCCGGTGAGTATATTTTCATGGGCCTCAAGTGCCCTATTTAAATGGGTGATCGGATGTGTCCCCCAAAAGCACCTTTTCAACCATAATTGGTTGAATAACTTTTATATAAACCCATAGGTTATATTTAATAAATAAAAATATACTTATATTTCTTATTTATTAACTATAATCTATCGTTTATAGTTATATTTAATATAAATATTAAATATAACATTATGAACTATATAAGGGGTTAATGACCCACTTAATGTTATGTTCCAATACCCCCTTTAATGTTAAGTGGGGTTATATGCCAACATTATCTGTTTATATAACAAGATTTACAATCTTTAAACCACGATGGGGTTTTACGTTAGCATATCATTGTGAAGGATTTATACACCTTCATCATGCTAAACTTACCTTTTTGTACAAAAGGATTTGGAATCCATAAATCAGAAGTGAATGATTTAGGCTAAGCATGATTTGTGAGACTACATCTCACGGTTTCTCATGGATAAGCTATAAGCATCTTAGGAGCCTTTTATAAAGGACCTCCTTTACAAAATGATGCTTTATTATTGGATTACACAAGTAACCTTTAGAGAGAAGTTTACTTAGATCATAAGGATCTTTACAATGTTTTTATGGAGAGGAAGTATAGAGGTGAAAAAGAAAATAACACATGGCCAACTGTTAGGAGGTCGCATTGTCATGCACACTCCCCTCTATGGAAATTCGAAAGGCAAGCATTGCTCAAACCCTGCAAAACTTCACAACACACAATGGCTTCTTGAAGATATCTGCAACTTGATCTTGATGGGATTAAAGCGGAGATCTATATCACGGAAAAGAACCTTCTCTTGAATGAAATGCGTGCAAATTTCTATATGCTTTGTCCAGCTGATGTCGAATTGGATTGTTTGCAAGAGAAATACAACCATGGCTATCACACAGGAGAGGAGTACTTCCTTTAACTTCCATGTGATTTTTTTCCAATTGCCGCTTTAGCCACATTACTTCTTTCACTGCTTCCATTGTAGTTCTATATTCCGCCTCTATAGAAGAGATGAAAAATATTGTTTGCTTCTTGCTACTCCAAGTAATGACACCTGTACTAAACTTGAAAACATATCCATTCGTAGATTTTCTATCTATTATATCACCAACATGGTCAAAATCACAATATCCATATAAATAAGCATTATCAAAAGAAGTGTAATACAAACCAAAATTGATTGTTCCTTTAATATATTTTAATATTCTTTTAGCCAACTTTCAATATCTACTGTATATGCAATATCAAGCCTAGTGATAGTAAGATAGATTAAACTACCTACAAGTTGCCTATAAAGAGTAGGGTTTGCTTTCTCACATGCAAGTTTAGGATCTAGTTTACAACCAACTTCTATAGGAATGACAATAAGTTTACAATCAACCATATTAAATCTTTTATGTAAATTAGAAACATATTGTGATTGATATACACCAATAGAATGTTTATTTTGAAAAATAGCTATGCCTAAAAAATGATGCAATAATCCTAGATTAGTCATTTCAAAGTACTTTTTCAAAGTAGCTTTAATATTAGTAGGGACTCTGTTAAGAATGTGAACTGTAGTATTCATAGATTTTGCCCATAGAAATTTAGGAGCTCAGGTGAGTGAATCATTGTTTTGGCCATTTCAAAAATGGTGCGGTTTTTCCTTTCCGCTATACCATTTTGTTGAGGGGAATAGGGAGTGGTAAGTTCCCTTTGAATTCCACATTCAACACAAAATGAATCAAATGCTTTACTAACATATTCACCTCCATTATCAGTTCTAAGTTTTTAATTTTATGACTAGAACTATTTTCTACTAAAGCTTTAAATTCTTTAAATTTGGATAAAACATCATATTTGTTTTTAATAAAAATGACCAAATCATATGAGAATAATCATCAATGAAAGTAACTGCATATAAAGAACCATTCAATGAAGGTACTTCTAAAGGTCCTCTAACATCACTATGAACAAGTTCAAGAGGTTCAAAGGAATTTGCATCATGGTGGCTATGAAAGGGGTTTGCAGATTGCTTACTGCATAAGCAACCTTCACAAGTTTCATGAGCATGGGAGATAGGAGGCAATCCAACAACGAGGTTAAGATGAGACATATCATACATGCTCCTAAAGTTAACATGCCCTAACCTTTCATGCCATAGCTGTGAATCATTCCTACTTTGAGAAGTAAAACAGAAGTAGATGCAAAACCATTAAAGATATATAAACCATTCTTTTGAATACCTTCTGCAATAGTAGTATCAAATTCATTTTTAATATACCATTTATCCTTAAGTAAGATGATGCTATAGTTATTTTGAGTTAACTGAGAGCATGATAATAAATTCATCTTTAGTTTAGGAACATATAAAACATCATTAATATAACCATTGAAAACTTTAAGTTTACCTTGGTTTTGTACTTCTAAAATAAAGTCATCACCGAGATAAATCCGATCGTGACATTCTTTGATATCAGAGAGAATATCCAACATATAGGTCATGTGCCTAGAAGCACCACTATCTAGGATCCATTCATTTTTTTGGTAGTAACTAGAGCAACATATAAAGCAACAGCATTAGGTTTTGATTCTTGCGTTGATTTTGATTAGTTTTGTTTCCTTTCTGATTGTTGAAATTTGGTTTGTTTTTCTTTTTCCTACAATCTTCCTTTTTATGACCAAATTTCCCACAATAATGACATTTTTTTATCAAAACTGAATTTTACGAAATCATTCACTGATTTTCTATCTTTATTAGGGGTTAAAGTTTGGTTTGAACTTCTAATTCTTATTAACTTTAGGAATGTTATTATTAGATTTATGAATGAGAAGTGCATGAGTGGCATTCCCTTTTGAATCAAAGTTCGTCATAACTTGCTCTTCTGAATCAAGAGAGCACTAAGGGTAGATAAATCAAGAATGTCTTGCTCAGTTTGATACTTAGAGTTGTGATTGAAATAAAGTTCCTAAACTTTTCATGAATGTTTATTTGAATGATAAAATATAATAATTTATCCCGAATTAAATCGCAATTGCACCCATCTAATTGAAATTTAATATTCTTAATCTTAGCAAGAAAGTTGGCGACTTTTTCATCCCCCTTCATGGTAGTTGTCATTAATTCAAGAATAAGTTTTATGATTTTAGAAAGCATCGCACCTTCATGCATAGATTTTAGTAGTTTCCAGGCTTCACTAGGGCTTTCTTGGTTTCCGATGTGCAACAGAAAGTCATCCTGCATGCTCTGCAAAATGATCAACATCGCCTCTTGCACTTTCTGTTGAAATGTAGTGACGTTTTCTGTTTTTCGCTTGTCTACTAGTATGCGCTTTTTCCGTACCATTCACAATTGCCTATAGTTTCCATGCCATAAATTCTACTTTCAAATGAATCTTCCAAATTAGTGTTAACTCCATTTAACATATGTGACTTATACATGCTAAAGGATTAAAACTCATTTTGAATTACGATTTAAATGATTTTAAAAATTTCTACGACCAAATTCAAGGCTAAATCTAGAATTTCACTATTCTGACCCTATGTTGCAGTTTCAATGCAAAAAGTAATGTTTCATCGGACATAAATTGACGACACTTTTTCATAAAAAATTAAATAAAGAATTTTTAAGTGTAATTTAAAGAAAACTTCTTTGTCATTTTAAGTGTCAATCTATGGTTGCGTGCAAAATTTTGGGGTCTTCCTCTTTCTTGGCGCAATTAATTTGCTACTTGTATTCTTAAGGCACGAGAGAGATGAAACATTAAATATTAAGTTTGTTAAACATTAATCAAATAATTTATATTAAATACACAATAATATTTCAATTAAATACAATTGGATCAGATTGTGCACAAAACAATTGATCAAAACACTTGGTTTTGGGGCTCGAGACAGCGGTGACGTCCAAATGCACGTCACCCCTTTGTTCCTAAAGATGTCAAATTCAATCTCAGGCCTCAGGTTTGCAGGATAAAAAATCAGTAAGGATGTGATAGAAAGGGTCTTGGACACGAGAATCACGAGACATTGGACGGTGAAGGGCTCAAAATTAGGGTCACGAGGATCAAAGGTCACGGATTACAACGAGGACAAAGCCCTCGGGTTCTCGGGGATTCAAAGTCCTAGTGAAGGCAAAGGCGGGGTTGGATCCCGAGATCCCGAGAATCAAAATGTGACCCCGAGTGCATAGAGGCGGGATCGAGCACGAGAACACAAAATGTAATCCCACCCCTTGTGACCCCGTGACCACAGTGCATTGTGATTGGTCCACGTGGACCAATCATGACCATTTCAATCTCAAATTCAAAGAGCAACCTTCCGTGACCTTAGAGATCCTGAAATCCCAAGAACATGGAAGGCTGAAACCAATCATAAGGTGACATGTGGCAACCTGCTTGGGCGGGAGGCAAAAATTAACAAGGTAAATCAGAGTGTGACACATATAAAAAAAGATCCAGAGTTTAAAATTGATGGCCTCGTGGACATCAACCGCATCAACGGTATTGCAAACTTTAAATGATCATAACTTTAAATTGACGGCCTCTACTCTCCCTTCAATATTCTTTATATCTATCTTTAACAAGGGCCCACTTAAATCACAAGAACTAGGTGCTTTGAACCCTTTCCCAACAATGGTCAATGTAGTTACCAATGACTCCTAATATGGGCTTTTCTTACCTTAAGAAATATTATGTTGTTATAAGACCAAAAATTTGTGGCAGCCATCCTTGTTTCATGGTGTTTCTCCCGGTTCCAAACAATGGCTTTGAGCAGGCGTTGTGCACCAGGAGTATTGCGAGGAACAAAGAAACCTTGTGAAGGAATTTGTATTGAAATTGCCTTCAGTGGATGAGCCTTTATTATTTTTAGATATTGGTAAGGGGGTTTTTTGGCAGGGGCCCTACCCTGTTACATCAAGAACAAAAGGGTCTCAAACCCAAATATGGCAATGAAAGAAGTACAGAGCAAAAGAGTAAAAACTAGCAAAGCTGCAAAAGAGAAGCAATCAAAGACCAACACAAAACAACAGAAAAACAACAAAAACCCAGAACAGGGGAGCAGGCTAACTATGAAATTTAGAGGATGCCTCCTTCACTTTTGCTACCATCTTGTTCACATCCTGCAACATCTTGTCCTTAGGATCCCTTGACTTCCCTTTATCCAAGCTTTTCCTGCTGACACAAATTTTTTTCTCAGGCAAAGTGGTGGGGGTCTTGTTGAGCTAGGAGAAGAGAGCTGAGCATGTTGGCCTGCATGATGATATTGTCTACACGCAATTTGTAAAAGGAGGAAATGTCCGTCAATTTCTGAAGGAGGGGATTATAGTCCTCCTCAAGCTTTGTCATTCTGGCTGCCATGCTCTGCCACTGTTGATCATCAAAATTACTCCCATCCTTCTTGTTCTTGAGGCCTTTGATGTTCTCTTTCATGACCCTAAGATCTTTTCTTATCCATTTGAGCACATCCTTATGCAGCTCCATCTCATTGTGAATAAAATTGTCTTTGCTGCCCTGGTTGAGCTTTTCAAGGTCTTTACCCATGGATGAGCGTCAAATTTGTTGGCCAAGGAAAGAGCCTATTAATTCATCTGGTTCAAGGGAATTTATCCTGGATGCAATTACTGCAGCTGTACTCTTCTTTTCATTTTTTTCTCATAGCTAGAAAGGAGATCGTTGATCTCATATAATTTCAGATTCCACTATAAGGCACACGCACACGTTTCGGTCAGGGATTTGTGCAAGTTGGTATTTGAGGCAATTGATGCCTCTTCTCCTTTGAAAATCACAAGTTGCATATCACACTTCCTTAACTCCGAATCTGATATGGCATACTTCCAACTATAACTTGAGGATGCCATTCTTGTATATCATTGCATAATGCAAACCCTAGCAAAGAAAGAAAACATTCAACTTTAAAATTTGAAAACCCTAGCAAAGGAACGAAGAAAATAGGGAAAAAAGCAAGAATATAATAGGTTCAAAAACATAGAATAAATCTAAAATGTAAGAATAAACTTCAAAAACCTAAAACAAAAACCTAAAGAAGCCATCACTTACCTCTCAAATCGAACCCCATGCGTCCTAAAATCCTTCAAATTTGATGAAATCACTTTATGATAGTTGAAAATTAATCAAATGTGTTTTAGCATGAAAAAGCAAAAAGTGGGAAACAATGTGAAAATGACATTATTGAGGGACAATTATAATGTTGTGATTGGCGAGATTTAGTCATGCACTTGTGAGGGCTTTTGAGTTTTAAGTGTCGGACTCTACGAGTATAGACTAGCGACTTCTTGTCCAAGTTTGTTTGCAAGTTATTTGCCGACCCTTTGGACTCATAAGTAGTGCAAGTTTTCTATGAGTTTTAGAACTACGGTCTTATCAAATTTGCATTTATCTAACATCGGGAGCTTAAATATTGTTTCCATAAAGGATTGTTTCCTAACCCTTTCATATCCATTTTGCTAGAGGTGGGAGAGCAAGAACAACATTTTTACCGACAAATAAACTATCATCTGGTAAGAGGATAAAATGAAGGTGACTTTTGTAGTTGTGAATGGGATCTTTGATTACAATAGAATGTCATTCCCAATGTGTAATGCAACGTGACCTTTGATCACCTTATTTGACACATGTTTGACTAACTCACTATGGGAAACTCGAAAGCATTCCTTAGTGATTGGTCCATGTATGATCCCAAGGAGTCCGTAATGTCCCCTTTCCCTCGCCACGGGCACGAGGGGCGATGTATGGGTCCTAACCCTAGTCATGCCCAAGGGGTTACGGACATTATGAGCTATTGGGTATGAATATCTAGTCCAATTGTTATAATTTTCCATTGACAGGGTTATAAAGTGCTTTCGAAGGGACTAGATGTTATGTTTTATCGTTGGAAGGGGCCATTTAACTCCTAATGTTCTAATTTTGTGTTGGGGTCACCTTTTTGGACCATGGTGACTTGAAAAGGAAAAAGTAACTTTAAGTTACTTTATTATTTTGGTCTTCCCTAGGGGAAAATGCGACTTGGGCTTTTAGGGTTCCTTGGCATGGGAAAAGTTATAAAAGGAGAAGAGGGGTGAAAGGAAGATCATTCATGCATACACTTATATTTCTTTTCATGTGCAACTGCTGTTTGCAACTATTTAGCTTGTGGAGTAAGATCCCATGGGAACCCTAGCTTCGGTGGTGAAAGATCCATCCCTAGCTAGTAGGGCACTCTTCGGTGGTGAGAGATCCACCCTAGTTTGTCATTTTGGAGCTGAAATCAGGGCTGTTCTTCAGAGGTATTTTCAGAGGGTTTCAGTGAAGGGTTTTGGAAGATTTTGGGCATTTTGGAGGAGAGATTTTTGGGTTTTTCAGGGCAGATCTACGGCAACCTCTTTGGCAAGGTCTAGCGTCAGTTTGAGGGCATTTGCAAGGGTTTCCAACCATCTCCTAGGTGGGGCGACTTGTTTTGAAGATTGCAGGTCTGTTTTGGAGGGTTTCCACTTCCTCAAATTCTGATTTGAAGGTTGGGATATCATCTCCTATATTTATAGATAATATTTCCAAGGTTTCATAAATTTTGCATCTATATTCCGGGAGATATTAATTTTAGAAGTTTTCAGTTGTTTAGGGCACGCTGTAATTTTCTGGCAGCTTTCTGTTATTCAAAAAATCCCAAAAACAGTTCTATAATATCTGTTATTGTATTAGCAAACTCCATTTAAAATTTCAAGTGATTTGAGCAAGTATTTTTGGAGTTATTCATATTTTTCTATTCGCTGCCCTAGATTTAATTTTCTGCAAAAATCAGATTTCTGTTTGGCTGCAATTTGTCTGTATTTTGCATATTTTAAAGTGGTATCCTATAAGGGATATTTCAGTGGTATCAGAGTTGTTGTTTCTCCAGCCTGTTGGGGTTGAAAGATGGGAGACAGAGACAGAGACAGTGAAGAGATGGGAGTAGATCTGATGAAACAATTGTTCACCAATATGGTGAAGCAACAGGAGACTACCAATCTCTATTTGAGCCAGCTCACTGAGAGGTTAGCACAGGGCAGGATTGAGGCTCATACGGAGAAAGGAGAAGCTAGCAATATGGGACAACATGGTAATAGAGGTGAGAGTGGACATTCAGGACAAGGGTCCCCTCATGCTTCTACCAGGCCCTTGGGACTCCACGAGCCTTCTTTTTTGAAGGATCGGAAGTTTCACAGACACGACAGCCCGCAGACATTATGGATGAGGAATCTTGTTGGGAGAAGTACCGGACATTGAGTGAAGGTTTCCGGGACAACATGCCATTTCAGGAGTATTGTAAAATGAAGATTGGTAGCAGGCCCAGGAGAGATTACCAGACACAAGTACCTGAGTTTCAGAGGAGATTGGGACAAATCTCTATTCCACACTTCGATGGCTCTAAGAAGTGTACCACACAGTCTTGGATTCAGAAGTTGAAGACTTACTTCGACTTGAATCCCATGCGTGAAGAGGATGCAATTAAGTTTGCTATCCTACACCTCGAGGGAGATGCTCATGATTGGTGGCATCATGGGTTGATCACACAGGGGCACATGCATATCACTACTTATGCAGATTTTACACAGAGGTTGATGAGTAGGTTCGGACAGAGGGACCCAGATAGGCACTTCAGAGAGTTGACTCACTTGAGGCAGACAGGTTCTCTAGATCAGTACATTGCAGATTTTCAGAGGTTATCAGTTATGGTATCTGATGTTTCAGAGATGAGGTTGACTTCACTCTTCATGGCAGGGTTGACTGACGCTTTAGCAGGATTTGTGAAGGCATTTGAGCCTTCCTCCTTACATGAGGCTATTAGGAGAGCACGTGATTTGGAGTTGTCCACTCCAAAATCGAGGTTTCCCCCTCGAATTCAGCCTAAGGTATTTCCTTCGAGAGCGGATGGTTCACAGCCGAAGGGGCCCCCACCTAGGCAGGATACAAAGCAAGGAGACCATTTGTATCGAGAGAGGACAGAGAGGAGTTGAGGTGAAAGAAACTATGTTTCGATTGCCGCACACCATGGGTTCCAGGACATGATTGTAGAGGAAAGGGAAGGCCCAATTCATAGAGGTCTTCGAGGAGAGTGAGAGCGAGGAGGAGCGGGACGCTCAGGAGTTGGAGGATGAAGATGGAGAGACATTGGATAGTGCAGGGGTTGAACAGGAGGAGGAGACTTTTCCCCATGAGACTATTGCTACCTTGTCGAGTACCCGAGGCAAGGCATTCAGGGTCTAGAGAGTAGTAGTACTCATTGATAGTGGGGCAACCCACAACTTCATTGATGCATCTTTGGTAGAGAAGCGGGGATTACAGGCAGAAGACTTTGAGGGCTTCGATGTAGTGGTAGCCAATGGTGAGTCCATGAGATGCATGCGGCAATGAGTTCGCATGATTGAGTATCACCATGGGTAACCATACAGTTACCGATGACTTCTATGTGGTTGGTATTGGAGAGACCAACCTTGTGCTCGGTGTATAGTGGCTCCATTCTCTTGGAGAATTTCGGACTAACTTTCAGACGATGGAACTCAAGTTCAAGTCCGAGGGGAAGAATGTAACCTTGAGGGGTTTATCTTCAGATGCACCCAGGGTTGTTTCAGCAAAGAGGATCGAGAGGATTCACAGGCACAATGGGGTTGATTGGGTAGTACAGTGCTTGGTTTCTACCAAGAAATCAGAGGATGGACAGCCAGAGTATCATGTGGATATACAGGGGCTATTGGATAAGCACAGTGCAATTTTTAGTGACATACCACCTGGTGTACCTCCAGATAGGGGATTTGAGCATGTGATTGAGCTTGAGGACACTAGACCAGTAGTTACTACTCCTTACCGTCACCCCAAACGGTTTAAGGATGAGATTGAGAGGACTATCCATGAGCTTATTGACATGGGACACATTAGGCCGAGTTCCAGTCCTTTTGCTTCTTCGGTGGTATTGGTGAAGAAGAAGGATGGGACCATGCGGATGTGCATCGACTACCGGGCATTGAACAAGAAGACAATCAAGAACAAATATCCAGTGCCACGTATTGATGAGCTACTTAGATGAGCTACAGGGGGCAATCTATTTTTCTAAAATAGATTTGCGATCTAGATATCACCAGATCAAGGTTAGGGAGCAGGATGTGCATAAGACCGCTTTCAGATGCCATTATGGACATTTTGAGTTTCTAGTGATGCCATTCGGACTATCTAATGCACCAGCTACATTCCAGTCTTGCATGAACCACGTGTTCAACCGCCATTTGCGGAAGTTTGTATTGGTTTTCTTTGATGATATATTGGTCTACAACAGGACTTGGGAGAGCCATATCCGCCACCTTGATGAGATATTGGGAATATTAGAAGCTAATTTGCTATATGCAAAAGCTTCTAAATGTGAGTTTGGCATGACAGAGTTGTTATATTTGGGATATGTGATTGGTGGAGGGGGAGTAAAGGTGGACAGAGAGAAAATACAGGCAATTTTGGATTGGCCGCCACCCAGGACATTGACACATCTGAGGGGATTCTTGGGACTGTGCACCTATTACAGGAGGTTCGTGAAGAACTTCTCACGGTTGACTGCCCCATTGACAGATTTGACAAAGAAGGGAGCTTTCGCTTGGTCAGAAGCAACACAATGATTTTTGATCATCTCAAGGAGGTGATGAGTTCATGTCCCGTCCTCGCATTACCAGATTTTTCTCGGCCATTTGTTCTAGAGTGTGATGCATCAGGTGAGGGGGTTGGATCGGTGCTTATGCAGGATAGGCATCCCATTGCTTATGAGAGTCGGAAATTGAGCCCAGTGGAGAGAGGGTATTCAATTTACGACAAGGAGATGTTGGCCATCATGCATGCCTTGGCCAAATTCAGACAGTACCTTGTGGGCAGCAGATTCGTGGTACGTACAGATCACAATAGTTTGAGGTTCTTTTTGGGGCAGAAGGATCTCAACACCGACCAGCAGAGATGGGTGAACAAGGTACAAACGTATGACTTTGACATAGAATACACTAGAGGTAAGAATAATGTTGTTGCGTTGATGCTTTATCTAGGAGGCCTTACCTTACTACTATGTTGAGTTCTATGTCCGAGATTTCAGCAGATTGGAAGGCTCACATACTTGTTGAGTACTCCAAGAATCAGTTTGCATGCGAGATCATGGATGGTATTATCAAGGATGACCGATATAAGGTGGTAGATGATCTCATTTTCTACAAGGATCGGATTTTCCTTGTACCGGGGTCTAAGATGAAGGACAAGATCCTTCGTGCAGTACATGATACGCCATTAGCTGGACATCCCGGATATTTCAAAACATACAGGTACATCAGAGAGAGATTCACTTGGAAGGGGATGAAGGACGATGTCCTTAATCACGTCAGAGAGTGTATGGTTTGCCAGCAAACCAAATCGGAGCATTCTTTTCCTGCAGGGTTACTCCAGCCTCTTCCCATCCCTGAGCAGAAGTGGGAGAGCATATCGATGGATTTCATCACAGGACTCCCTATGGTGCATGGGCACAATTGCATTTATGTGGTAGTTGATCGATTGACCAAGTATGCGCATTTCTTTTCTCTACCTAAGAAGCATGAGGCAGCTGACGTGGCTCAGGTATTTTATACAGGGATTTTTAGGCTTCATGGTTTGCCTAAAAATATTATCAGTGACAGGGATAAGATCTTCATGAGCACCTTTTGGCAGGAGATATTTAGACTTGCAGTCGAGTTGAGTTGACTCAAAGACGAGCTACCACCCCCTCGGGGCCCGACGGCAAACAAAGATTGTTAACAAATGGATAGAGGGCTATTTGCGGAGTTATGTGACCGGACATCAGCAGGCATGGATCAGATGGTTGCATATGGGTGAGTATTGCTACAATACCACATATCAGATGAGCATCGGCATGACTCCTTTCAGAGCTTTGTATGGATACGATGCCATGTCATTTGTTGACTTAGTATTATCAGATAGTCGGGCTCCCAAAGCTCGGGATTGGTTATAGGAGAACCAAGATATCCTGCGAGCTCTTAAGGAGAACCTCCAAAAGGCGCAGAATCAGCAGAAGGTTTATGCGGATCGGCACAGGATAGAGAGGTCCTTCGAGGTAGGAGATTTGGTGTTCCTACGTCTGCAGACCATACAGGCAGTCGTCACTCAAGCAGAAGGGGGCAGAAAAGCTGAAACCACGGTTTTATGGTCCATACAGGGTAGTCCGGCGAGTGGGTGCAGTTGCATATGAGTTGGATCTTCCAGAGCACAGTAAGATACATAATGTCTTCCATGTGTCATGCCTTAAGAAGGCACTAGGACAACATATTGTACCTTCTATAGAGTTGCCACCATTGGACGAGGAGGGGAAGCTGGTTTTAGAACCAGACTCTATTATTGAGGTCAGACAGAGGAAGCTCAGGAGCAGAGATATTACAAAATACTTGGTACGATGGAAGGGTTTGCCTCTTGAGGATGCTACTTGGGAAGGAAAGCAGATTCTCTGACATCTTAGTTTGCATTTGCTTGAGGACAAGCAAATTTTGGGAAGGGAGGACTGTAATGTCCCCTTTCCCTCGCCACAAGCTTGAGGGCCAGTACGGGTCCTAACCCTAGTCATGCCCAAGGGGTTACGAACATTATGAGCTATTGGGTATGAATATCTAGTCCAGTTGTTATAATTTTCCATTGACAGGGTTATAAAGTGCTTTCGAAGGGACTAGATGTTATGTTTTATCGTTGGAAGGGGCCACTTAACTCCTAATGTTCTAATTTTGCGTTGGGGTCACCTTTTTGGACCATGGCGACTTGAAAAGGAAAAAGTAACTTTAAGTTACTTTATTATTTTGGTCTTCCCTAGGGGAAAATGCGACTTGGGCTTTTTAGGGTTCCTTGGCATGGGAAAAGTTATAAAAGGAGAAGAGGGGTGAAAGGAAGATCATTCATGCATACACTTATATTTCTTTTCATGTGCAACTGTTGTTTGCAACTATTTAGCTTGTGGAGTAAGATCCCACGGGAACCCTAGCTTCGGTGGTGAAAGATCCATCCCTAGCTAGTAGGGCACTCTTCGGTGGTGAGAGATCCACCCTAGTTTGTCATTTTGGAGCTGAAATCAGGGCTGTTCTTCAGAGGTATTTTCAGAGGGTTTCAGTGAAGGGTTTTGGAAGATTTTGGGCATTTTTGGAGGAGAGATTTCTGGGTTTTTCAGGGCAGATCTACGGCAACCTCTTCGGCAAGGTCTAGCGTCAGTTTGAGGGCATTTGCAAGGGTTTCCAACCATCTCCTAGGTGGGGTGACTTGTTTTGAAGATTGCAGGTCTGTTTTGGAGGGTTTCCACTTCCTCAAATTCTGATTTGAAGGTTGGGATATCATCTCCTATATTTATAGATAATATTTCCAAGGTTTCATAAATTTTGCATCTATATTCCGGGAGATATTAATTTTAGAAGTTTTCAGCTGTTTAGGGCACGCTGTAATTTTCTGGCAGCTTTCTGTTATTCAAAAAATCCCAAAAATAGTTCTATAATATCTGTTATTGTATTAGGAAAACTCCATTTAAAATTTCAAGTGATTTGAGCAAGTATTTTTGGAGTTATTCATATTTTCTGTTTGCTGCCCTAGATTTAATTTTCTGCAAAAATCAGATTTCTGTTTGGCTGCAATTTGTCTATATTTTGCATATTTTAAAGTGGTATCCTATAAGGGATATGTCGAGTCATTCTTGAAGGACTTGCCTTGGCATATGTAGCTCTATAGAGAATTCAAGTTGGCTCATAACGTCAATAAGTGTGTTCATGGTTCCGCATTGGAACCTTCCGGGTCATGTGGAATTAAGAGCTTCGGTAGATGTTTTGTAGAACCTTTGGAGTGCTTTTGTATGACAAGAGGGTGTAACACAAGAAAATAAAACTTTAACGCGTATATGTGCTCAAGCGTAAGGTTGTTGAAAAGTGTTTTTGAGTTTGACAAAATCAGAACTCCATTCTCCGAGTTTGGGAACTGTGTAATCAAAACCCCTACCTAAAATCTGATGAGTTGTGTCGCCTACCTGATTTGTTTTCTTCCATGTTGGCGAGTCTTACTTCTTATAGATATCCACTTGGTTTATAATGGTTGGCATACCTTTCAAAGAAAATCAATAAAATTTTTGTGACGGGCATGAAGGTTTTCTACTTGCCATGGGCATAATTTGAATGTTTGTGTGAGATGTAAGAAAACTTTGTCTAGAGGGATTGTCTCGGATCCCAACAACAAGTCCAATGAAATGGTCCCAACTTGGTTAAATGATGTCGAGGAGACCCCACAAGCAAAAAGCCAAGCACCCTCATGTATGATAAAAGCTACTTATGCCATGTATGGTGATTTAACACGAGAATGGGGATGAGTATTAGAATTGTTCTAGGACGAAGGAGGAGCATCTTAGAGACAATAAGCATGAGGGCAGGTTGAGGATTTGAGTTTAGATGGTGATGATTAGGAGGCACTTGACATAGAGATATCTCAACCGCTGCAATCCTCACTATCAAGGTACTACTCTTACATTCATCTAGGCACCCCTTTGAGAATACCTTTTACAAGGGACATTCTCTAATGTTTCTTCTTTAGTAGACTTAGAATGAAAAATTTGAATGTTTCTCTTTAGCAAGCCACACCTCATTTGTGTCCTCCACAAGTTGCCATTTCTTCCTATTCAACTAGTTAGTTTTGTTGTTTAGTGTGATAACATGGTAGAGAAAGATGACAAATTAGCTCTTGTAGGCTTTTTGGAGGGTGTGGTTGGGGATGAGATGATGGAAAGCAGTAAGCACACATCTCCGGAGTTGGGATAGTTTGAATTTACCTTTGCATTCTTCGTTACTTATTCCACATGTGCACCTTAACCCAATAGTATAGTCTGACGACTCTGACCATCCTTTTGAGAGTAGCTAGGAGCTAGCCTCATTTAGGGCAATTTTAAGAAGGGAAAAAATGGAGCACAAGACACCTACTCAAGATCAAAGTGAGAATGAGCAGGGTCATGCAGAGAATAGTGAGGTATAGGTACAACCATATGAAGAGGATGGGAGTGAGGAGTATGAGAATGATGAGGATGGGAGTGAGGGGTACAAGAATGATGGGGATGAGTTCAAGTACATTAAATAGCAGATTCATTGGGATAACTGTTAGTTTGAGATCCTTCAACCTAATTTTTAATCACACCCTTATGCTAACAATGAGGAGCATTGGGTGTAATACTCAAGTTTTTAAAGAGTGATCCAAGTATAGGTTTGGGAAAAAATGGGTAGAGTTCCTTGAGAGGATGGAAATCGTATATGTCAATGCTGCAACGAATATGGAGTAGTTTTTATGACAAGAGGATGTAGTTAGAGAAAATAAAACTGCAGCGTGTATATGTGTTCAAGCAGAAGTGATGTAGTTCAACATGTTCTTCATGTATCCTTCAAGTTCATAGAACAAGACAATAAGGATATTGACAAGATTTGACAGATCTAATCTTACTGTTGAAGGACTGAACAGTCTGGTTTCAAGATAAATGAGCTAGATCTTCAAATGTACAGACTTATTATTTGTTTCTTCTTAAGGTCTTGATGGAGTCCCAATTCAAATATTATTCACTTCACCTAACTGTGATGGGCAGTGAGTTATAACTCCAAAGTCGACTCTACAATCATACTTATCTGATATATACAGAGGTGCACAGTTTGTAACCAAGTCCAAAGTTTGCAACTGAAGTCAAAGTAATGCCAGGTTTTCTGAGATCAATCACTGTCTGATGTGGAATATGGAGCCTCAACGATTCTTTACAGTTAAGCACACCTTAAGTGGATATGATAATATTGACTTTATCTTGATATCTAGGTTAGAAACAGTGAAACACCAAGAAGGCCAAACTGGTTATCACAAAGACATCCAAGATACTGAAACTCTTCATTCAACCCTGTTATGCTTTCCTTTTGAGGACTTCTCTCACTATATCTTTCAACACTAAGTGTCTTAAGAAAATTCCAAAAATGAGAGACACTGATAGTAGACTCTGGTAGTTGATGCCTAGAAATGTATCTTGTCAGGGTTTCTTAAGTTTCTGGCACTGTCTACTCTGAGTGGAATAGGTTTTCAACCCCACACTTTGAAACTTACACAGTAGCTTATTTCAAATTCCTTTCTCAGTCTTACAATTGAGACTCGGGTAATCCCATTTAGATATTCACTACTGTCTAGTGATGAGCCTCAGTCATCGAACAGTTTCTCAAGAGCAGGGATGAGATTAGAAAATTATTGGAGACCACATGTTCAAATATATATTCTATCCCTAATTCTATACAAGCATTCCCACACAGACCTGTTAAACCCTTTCCTAATGCTCTGGGCTCTGTCTTTACTGAAAATTCATAAAACAAAAGGAACTTTTCAATAGACTGGTCTGTGTGAATCTATAGTGTGAAATGCACTGAAAACACATTACCGACAACATTTAGAGTTCCTTAGCTTATTCTCAGTTTTTCCTAGCAGATAACTATGCTCTAGCAATCAGAAGACTCTTCTACAGACCTGGGACTGAAAATATGCAGTACAGACATGTAACTCAGAAAAAAACAGAGTTGTCATTCATTGCTAACAATAAGCCCAGAGAAAAAGAAAGAGAATTCGTGGTTCAGGGATAACTTTCCATATTATTATTATTATTGCAACATTCCTTACAACTTTTCTACAGGGATTTCACCCCATTCACCACTATACAGGCCCTGCTCTCTGGGCTTTCACTCGCCCTTAGCGAAATGCAAGGAAAACCTATATCTGTTAGTCCTCCAATGGACTCCTTCTCCACCATCAGTCTGAATATCACTATCTCATTCCCCCTTCGAATGAATGAGGGCTCTCTCTTTCCTTTCCTTTCCTTCATACTCAGTAATGAATCACCCAACTACCTCAAGTTAGTCAGAGTGTCCGTTGGTTGGGTTAACACAAGAGTTATGTGATCAAACCTTCTTACCAAGGCCAGTGGACCTCTTCAAGTGTGCCATGGAAGTCCATAGACATAAACAACAAGATTTACCTCCAAAAATGCATTCAAACCTTCTTCACCAATTTCAAAATTTCAAATTTCAATATTGGCGGGAAAAACTTGGTAGTAGTCAATTTGGAGAGCACCAATCAAGGGAAATGCCATGAACAAGACTTATTGTCCAAAACAAGGTCTAAGACCTCAACACAAGCAAAATTGATCCCTATTTACAGACTACAGAGGATGCCCCTACATCAAGAAGGCTGTCGAGTGTTGTTTTTGAGTTTGAGAAAATCAGAACTCCAATCTCCAGCTTGGCAATTCTGTAATAAAAACCCTACTTAAAACCTGACAAGTTGTGTTGCCTGCTTGATTTGTTCACTTCCTGCTTGATTTGTTCACTTCCATGTTGGTGAGTCTTACTTCTTAGAGATATCTGCTTGGCTTATAATTGGTCGGCATACCTTTCAAAGAAAATCAATAAAATTTTACTGATGGACATGAAGGTTTTCTACTTGCCATGGTCATAATTTGAATGCTTGTGTGAGGTGTAATGTAATGTCCCTTTCTAGGGATTAAACCAAAAATAAGGGTTTGGCCACAAACCCTAAGAATCAGATCTGAAAATACACCAACACTGAACTGAAAATAATATGATTTTATAACAACAAATCCAACAATATTAGAAACCCTAGCAGTGAACTGGAAATTACACTTTTAGGGTATCAAAATCAGCTTAGAACATTAATTAATATCCCCTTAGGGCAGCGAACTGTACCAGCACTTAGGAACAATCATTCACATGCAATATGGACTGAAAATTAACATAGAAATATCCCAAATACTCAATAAAACCAACAAGATGAAATTTGGAGCAAATATGTATTTTATAAATTTATTTTTAAGTGCAAATACAACTGAAACTTCTAAAATTCATAACTCCAATACTTAGTTTCAACACAAACCAATGCTCAAAATGAGCTTGAAGAGGCCAACTATCCAATGAAAGTGAAATCACAATTTTCCAACCATGAAAACCCCTAAAAATGATCCCGAAATCTCCAAATGGGTAGATCAAGCTGAAAATGAATGTGGCAGCCCCCAAAAGCGTGCCCTAGCTGAAGTAGGAGTGCCCTAAGCACGGATAAACACCTTGTTCCAAAAATTTGCCAATTAAGTCCACTTGTGACTCTGTATGAAGCCACCAATGCAACAAATGAGGGTTTTCGTCCCCAAGTGTTGTGACTATTGAGGGTTTCGTCCCCAATAGGATCCAATGAGGGTTTTCGTCCTCAAAGTTGAGCCACACCAAAGGTCTTCGTCTTCAGTGGAGAGTAGGGCACGCCATGCACAAACCCAAGATATCAATCTTTGAAATAAACATGCATAACCTTTCTTAGGCCATTTGATCCACCTTTATATCCTCCTTTTTGGCGCCAAGGATGAATTAGAAGCCCAATCCTCATGGACGACCTCTTAATGCAATTTTTAATCTTCTTGAAGAAAACAAACCTCATAATGAAGAAATAGAAATTCTCCTTACTTTGTTTGACAAGTCTTCTCCCCCAAGTTGAACCATTCCAATGCCATGATTAGTAAATAAAATAATTAATTATAAAGGTACATCATTTACAACCATGACAAGTTCCCCTCCTTTGCTTCTTCCTTGATACCCATAGGAAGAAGAATGGGCATAAGGTCTTCCATAGTGACTAACTCCGGAAAACGGACTTTACAAATCATCCCTTCCCAAATTTGCTTGACCTCAAGCAAATGCACGAGCTATAATGTCCCCTTTTTCAAATTAATGGACATTAATAATATTTCTAAGTTGGGCCCGATCAATTCATTATCTAGGGAAACTTATTAATATTATTATAAGAATAAAATGTATTTTTAAATACTGGCAGGTAGAAGACCCTTTTTAGCCTATTTTCCATTGTATTCATCCTAAAGGGAGAATAAAAGAGGAATTAATAATCTAATTTTAGTACTAAAGTAATTCTTATTACGATACTTTAATTAATTATTAAAGGTTGGTGGAAAAGTAAAGTAATATTAAAATAGAAAATAAAGTTACTTTATTAATCCCACATGGAACGCCCACTTGAAAAATAGAGACAAAAAAGTATAAAAGGAGGTGAAGAGGGGTTCATTTGGCATCTTTTGGTCATTTGATATCTATTTGTTGGTTTTGGGCTATTTGCTCTTCCATTTCTCCACTAAAGGACGAAACCCCTTTGGTGTACTTGCATTAGAGGACGAAAACCCTCTCTTGCTAAGGTTGAAGAACGAAAACTCTTCATCCTTTTGTGAAGATCCTCCATCTCAGGAGTTTCTATTGAGCTTCAAGGAGTATTTCAGATTTTCAGCAGTGATTGAAGACCCAATATTGCAGATTTGAGGCATTCCAGCTAGGGTTTGAAGACAAGAGTGTTTGGGCAGATTTCTACCTTCATTTTCAGCCATATCTAGGGTTATCTACACCCTTGTGGGTGGAGTTTGACACATTCTAGGGCATGGCTGTCCCGAATCTCATCACCAACAACTTTGCCATAATTTTGGAGGCCATATTCAACTTTGTTTCAGTGGATTTGGGCTTGGGATCACTTCTTTCTGGCCACTTTTTTGTAAGCTGTACTACAAATTTTTAATAAATTTCCAGCACTTATTTTGGGTCAAAAAATTATATATTTTGGTATTCATACATGCATAATTAATTCTGATTATTTTGGCAAAGATTTGGTTAAGTTTAGATCATATTTGAAGGTCATCAAATCACAACTTTGTTAGGATACATAACAAATTCCAAACAATCCTCCATAAAATTTCTTCCTAACCATATGCAGGGAGTAGCAACATTGAATTCAACAAGGGCTTCCTCTTTCTTATAATTCAAAGGATTAACCAGAACCCAAACTTTAATGCTCACATAGTCTTGCAAGAAAAGATCTATGTGCCATATGTTACTCCTCAAGTTCTTCACATCATCACCAATTATATTACTAGACATCAAACATGACATGTGATCTTTCTTAACAACAAGCTGCCCATAATGACACAAGTATGGCAGTGGCATAAGAGGAAATAAAATGTGATTTTTTTCATCATACCTTGGGCTGCCAACAAGGATCCCACCATTCTTTTGTTGGTACTTGTTTGGAACATCTCCGAACTCACTCCAAGGTGATAAACTCCCTCAATTTGCCCATCATTGATTGCTGTTTGGAAATTTTCAGCGAACTGAAAGTAATCATGAGGAACCGGAAGTGCCCTTCCTTCATGGACATACCCTTCCATAATTTCATCATCTTTACCCTTGTGATAATTTAGCCACAAGCACCCATTAGAAACCAATGAAATATCATTAAATATTAAAGAATTTTTACCTTGGGACTCATGCTCCATGATTTCCCTAGGCTCATGCTTCAAACTTTCATCAAACTTTGATGTCTTCATGCTGCTGTTCTGAAAATCAGTCAAGAGCTCTACTTTGGCAATGGTGATGGGGGCTTCTAGGGCTCCCATGGGTTGTTCCCTCTCAAGGCTCAACAACTTCGGTTGTTCTTCTTCCTTCTTTGATTCATCCTTAGGGAAGATGATAGGTACTTCTACCTCTTTCTTTAGAGATACTACTGCATCAAAAACCCTTTTGGTTCTTCCTCTAGCAACACCTCTCCATGTCCTTCAACATGGTCTTCTTGGGACTCCACCTCACAGCCCTCTTGCAGATCTGATTTTTCTTTTTCTTCTTGTGTAGCTCGTGACCTAGGCTTGGGCCTTGATCTTCCCTTGCTTACTCCCATGAACTTAGAAAATGACATGGCATCACGAATCTTTTCTTGAAGAGCCCTATACTCTTCATAACATGTTACAATGTTGTCCACTTTGGATGGTTGAGTATGGTTGACTCCCTTTGATGAGCTCCTTCCACCATTTGGATCTTGAATGGTATAGATCAACTAAACCATTTTATTGACCAATCTGTCTTGCCCTAGGGCAAACCTTTCAAATCTAGCATCACGAAAAATTCTATCTGCCATTTGGTCTTCTTGCAAGAAAACCCTTAGGCTGGGAAGACCGAAGCTCTGATGCCACTCTAATGTCCCTTTCTAGAGCTTAAACCAAAAATAAGGGTTTCCCCACAAACACTAAGAATCAGATTTGAAAATACACCAACACTAAAGTGAAAATAATTTGATTTTATAACAGATCCAACAAGATTAGAAACCCCAGTAGCGAACTGGAAATTACACTTTTAGGGTATCAAAATCAGCTTAGAACATTAATTAATATTCCTCTAGGGCAGCAAACTGTACCAGCACTTAGGAACAATCATTCACATGCAATATGGACTGAAATTAACATAGAAATATCCCAAATACTCAATAAAACCAACAAGATGAAATCTGGAGCAAATATGTATTTTATAAATTTATTTTTAAGTGCAAATACAACTGAAACTTCTAAAATTCATAACTCCATCAATACTTGGAGTTTCAACACAAACCAATGCTCAAAATGATCTTGAAGAGACCAACTATCCAATGAAAGTGAAATCACAATTTTCCAACCATGAAAACCCCTTAAAAAGTGATCTTGAAATCTCCAAATGGGTAGATCAAGCTGAAAATGAATGTGGCAGCCCCCAAAAGCGTGCCCTAGCTGAAGTAGGAGTGCCCTAAGCATGGATAAACACCTTGTTGTTCCATAAATCTGCCAATTAAGTCCACTTGTGACTCCCATATGAAGCCACCAATGCAACAAATGAGGGTTTTCATCCCCAAGTGTTGTGACTATTGAGGGTTTCGTCCCCAATAGGATCAATGAGGGTTTTTCGTCCTTAAAAGTTTAGCCACACCAAAGGTCTTCGTCTTCAGTGGAGAGTAGGGCACACCGTGCACAAACCCAAGATATCAATCTTTGAAATAAACATGCATAACCTTTCTTAGGCCATTCGATCCACCTTTATATCCTCCTTTTTGGCGCCAAGGATGAATTAGAAGCCCAATCCTCATGGCCGACCTCTTAATGCACTTTTTAATCTTCACTTAAGAAGACCAACCTCATAATGAAGAAATAGAAATTCTCCTTGCTTTGTTTGACAAGTCTTCTCCCCCTAAGTTGAACCATTCCAATGCCATGATTAGTAAATAAAATAATTAATTATAAAGGTACATCATTTATAATCTTGGCAAGTGATGCGGGAGCATCAATTACATAGTTGAATAAAACAAGGTTTTTGGGTTTCTATAGGTGCTAGAGAGTCATTTAGTAGTTTCAGTGTGTTTTGAGTCCATGAGAACCTCTCTTTTCAATGTAAAATTCAAATTATGAACTTCCCTCCAAAACTTATATTTGAAGACTTGAATTGCTAAGTTTGATATGAAGGGGGGTAAATGTGCTTGTAAAGGTCACTTAAGACCTCATGAAGGGTATAAAGGTGTATTAGTCTTCAACTTGAGTTTAAAGGACCATGGTCATCTTGAAACTGTGGTTAGTTAGCCTTGTAACTACTTTCCCATTAGATAAGAGAGAAGGGAATTCAAAGAATAGGAGTTGAGAGTTTGAGAGGAAGTTACAGAGAGGGTGGCACTTGAGTAGAGCCATGGAAGGGCTCAAGAGGTCTGAAATTCAAGGAAAATTCTGTAAATGATCTCTTTTGTGAATAAGATGAAGAATTGTCTCTGAAAACTTGCATTGTTTATGAATGTGTGATATTTCTAACTTCTAAGATGCTTGGTTAAGGTTAGGAATGAGAAGTGTTGTGTGAAACAAAGGCTAATATAAGGACATTAATGGCAAACTTGGATTCATGTGATATTCAGTGAGAGTCATTCAATGGTAGGTTTCTGAGTTTTTAGATTAATCCTTATTTTGAAGCTAATTGCAATAATCACGAGTTTGTGGTGTGCATATATTAGAGAAGCAAATTACAGGTGAAAGAGATTTGGAAAGGGTGACATGAGAAATTTGGAACACCAAGGAAGTCAACTCAGGACAGTGAAAAGTCAGAAGTAAGATCCCTGATTTGTGTGTAAGTTTCTTAACTAGAACTTGTTTGTGACAGTCACTTGCATGATTGATATCTTTTGATATGAATAAAGACTGTTGTGATTGTGATATGAGTGTGGGATGATTGAATGATTTAAGCCACTATAAAACCTAAGTACAAGTTAATAATTAGAATTACTCTATCACAGACTGTGCCTTGACCTAGTGCCTAGTTTGAAGGGAGATTTGGTATCACAATGCTAAGGAACTATTGGAATTTATTCCAAAAGCATTACTAGTGAGATTAAAGTGTGATATGCATGATCAAGAAGTACCATGCCTTAGGAAGAAGACTCAGAGCAAAATCCAAGAAAACACAGTATTGGTTGTGTGTGCTTAATATTGAAGACTTAGGAGGAAGTTTGTGTGTGAGTGCATGCTTAGTTCCATTGTTTGGATGGTGAAGCATTGTTTTGTGGAGGTGATGATCCTTTAAAGTAGTTGTATGCATGTTTCCAATGTTTGATGACTGGTTATAACCAAACTATACTGTAGCTGTGCATACTAATGAGCAAGGACAGTGAACAAGTGAATAGAAGGAGGTGCATGCTGTAGGAGAGGTGATGACACTGGAATCCAAGCATAAGTGTGGTCTTGATTAGTAGAAAAGACTTGAAATTACTCCTTATTGTGCATTGAGGGTTTATTTCCCTGTTTTAATGTATCAGGACAGTGGAAATCAAGATGATGGAAGCCCTTAACTCAGTAAAACTCGACCACTGGTAAGAAAAGATCATGAAGGAGGGTGAGTTAAATCTTTGCAACAAATTTTAGGTTTTGAATCCAATCCTTGAAGAAGTTATGCAACATTTACCCTTCTCGGGCTCACAGAAGAGGTCTTCACAGGCCTGAGCTAGGGTTTATTATTTGAAGGCCCAACCTAATGTATTTTGCTTCAATTTTCTCAAGATATCTTCATAAAGTCTAGAAAGAGATTCTAGAAGAAATTTGATGAACCAATGGCTGGAATTCCTCATTTTTATGACAGTTTGGCCCTAGATCCTGAAACACAGTCAAAAGGCTAGTTTAAGGGGATGATTTCAAAGGAAATGACATTTTCCTCTTGAGATGAAACTTGAAATTTTCCAAGAATATCAAATGACAAAATGGATCCTCATAAATGCATAGTTTGAGCTTTGAAACCTTATGGTGATGAATAAAGACTTGACAGTACAGTGAGTCAGGCTAGTAGAGATGAGAGAGGAAACCAAGAAGAGAAAGAAGGATTGAGAGGGAAGCACAAAGTTTTGGTTTATCAATTTTTACCCACATCTTATTAACCCTAAAGGGTCTTAGAAAAAGTATTTAGGTTGTTGAGAGCATACACCAAACTTGCCAACCATGGTTCAAGCAAGGGCACAGTCCTAAGGACCTAGTATATGCAATTTTGAAGCAATTTAGAAGAAGATGAAGACTTTTTGTTTCTAGTCATTTAGATGCATGAGATAACTTGTCTTGATTGTGTGAAGCGGGGCATGGAGTTGAGGGGTAATGTTTTGCTTGGAGGATCAATTTTTGGCAATTTGAGTTATGTTAGACAGTACAAGACTCATGATACAAAGAAAAAGGTTAAATGAAGGTAATTGAATGTTGTTAGTGGGATCAATGAATGAAAAGGTTATAGTGTCGCATTAGCAAGTTTCCTCCTTTGCTCCTTCCTTGATGCCCACAGGAAGACGAATGGGCATAAGGTCTTCCATAGTGACTAGCTTGGAAAAGGGGACATTACATGTAAGAAAATTGTATAGAGGGATTGTACCAGATCCTAACCACAAGTCCAATGAAATGGTCCCAACTTGGTCAAATGATGCCGAGGAGACCCCACAAGCTAAAGGCCAAGCACACTCACATAGGATTAAAGCTACTTATGCCATGTATAGTGATTTAACATAGAATGGGGATGAGTATTAGATTGTTTCTAGGAAAAAGGAGGAGCATCTTGGAGACAATGAGCATGAGGGCAGGTTGAGGATTCAAGTTTAGATGGTGATGATTAGGAGGCACTTGACGTAGAGATATCTCAACTACTGCAATCCTCACCATCAAGGTAGTACTCTTGACATTCATCTAGGCGTCCCCTTGAGAATACCTTTTTCTGAGGACATTGTCTCATGTTTCTTCTTTAGTAGTCTTAGAATGAAAAATTAGGATGTTTCTCTTTAGCTTAAGCGACACCTCATTTCGTCCTCCACAAGTTGCTATTTCTTCCCATTCAACTAGTTAGTACTATTGTTTAGTGTGATAAAATGGTAGAGAAGGCTGATGACTTAGCTCTTGTAGGCTCTTTGGAGGGTGTTGTTGTGGATAAGATGATGACAAATACACGTCTTCGGAGTTGGGATAGTAATAACTGACCTTTGCATTCTTTCTAACTTATTTCCCATGTGCACCTTAACCCAATAATATAGTTTGAGCTTCCTTTTGATAGTGGCTAGGAGCTAGCTTCATTTAGGGCAATTTTAACGGGGGAAAAATGGAGCACAAGACACCTACTCAAGATCAAAGTGAGAATGAGCAGGGTCATGTAGAGAATAGTGAGGTACAAGTACGGCCATATGAAGAAGATGGGAGTGAGAAGTACGAGAATGATGAGAAGGATGGAAGTGATCACTATGAGAATGTTGGGGATGAGTTCGAGTACATTGCATAGCCGACTCAACTGGATAACTTTTAGTTTGAGATCTTTCCACCTATGTTTGAGTCACACTCTTATTCTAACAATGAGGAGCTTTGGGTGTAATACTCAAGTTTTCTAATAGTGATCCAAGTGTAGGTTTGGGAAAAAATGGGTAGAGTTTCATGAGAGGATGGGACACGTATATGATAATGCCGCATTGAATATGGAACAACTCGACATCTTTTGTAATGTCCCCTAAAGGACACTTTTGAACTCCACACAGATTTGAGGCAAATCCCTCAAGCCAAAAACATATTTTTAAAGATGTAGCAATTAATATTAATGCAGATCTGATTTATCCCTAGAAAATGTGACTAGGGCAAGGAAGAAAACTCAAATAAATCAACATTTACATTCAACTATTTCCACTCAGATCTGATCCAATATATTTGTAAAGCCAAAATATGAATTAAAACCCAGATTTTAGAGGCACAATGGGCTGGAATAATTCTGGAAAATCTGAAGACAAGCTGCCCTTAAAAATGACACTTTTTATCATTTAACAATTCATAAAATCTGATTAATTTGCAGCAGCTCAGATCAGATCAAAAAACACCTTTAAATACCTCAAAACGTGCCCTAGAAGTGGGTCGCACCATATGATAGAAGGCTGAAATATGATGGAAAACACAACTGCAAATTTACTTCAAACCCTTGATCCAAAATCTACAAATCTGCACCTTCAACTGCTGGAAAAACTCTGAAAATTATTAATAACTCGATGAAGCACAATGGAAACCCCAATGGTGGAGAATCCCCTTGAACTCTTGGAGGGTTTTCATCCTCAAGAGCATATTTCTAAAGGGTTTCATCTTTAGAAATTTCTTTGACAAAGCATGAAAGCTTCAGACAAAAATCAACAATAAGAGAAATATTCAAGTGTCTTCCTAAGGCAAGTCGACTTGCCTAAATAGTGTTTGTGACCCAAAATGGCCACTCTAGAAGACCAATCATCTTTTTCCTCATTAAATGCCTTTTTCCCTCCACTTTTCTTTCCTAATGCAAGTCACATTTGCCTAGAATAAATCATTTTGGTCTCATATGCTTTTACTTTATGTTTGCCTTTTTCTATTTTTAAGTTACTAATAATTTATTATAAGTGCATATAATGTTTTATTTTTATTTTGCACTTTATAATAAAATATTATAACTCGAGTCTTCCCTTTGATTTAATCTTTAGCCATCGGGAGGACAAAATGGGGTAAGGGTGTTCGTCATGATTATCCTAGGAAGTGGGACATTACATCTTTGTTTTAAAGACAATAGTAAAAGCCAATTACGAGACATTGAGGGGTATAAGTTATCTTGAGAGTATAGTTCGCATATTCGTATTCGGCGAATATTCGGTAAACCCAAAAAAATGTCTCGGAAAAAAATCGGCAAGACTGCGAATATTCGGGAATATTCGACAACTTAAAAATACTCAAATTTCTTTAAAAACATAAATTTTATGCAAAATATAGCTACAAAATGTATCAAATGAGTCTATAAAATGTTGGAGAAGTGTTTTCTATTAGATTTGAATACAAATACAATACAAAATCGCATCATCATGCGAATACAACAATTGGCTGATAAGTGCTATGAATTTATGATGATTGTCATTGAAAATTATCATCATAAATTTCATATCTATGCAAGTTACAATATACAATAAGTTACATTTTCCTCTTCCCGTTCTAGAGAAATATTAGGGAGAGGGTCTATTGCCTCTACTAGTCCCCACACTCATCTGCGTCTCCTCGCTCCTCCTAGAAGGCTGCGACTCTGGCTCCAACCTGGAAGTAGATGGTGGTGGCTCCTTTGCTGCATGTTCGAGATCACCTCCAAAGATGTCATCCAATCCAATATCTCCTGCTAGTGCTTCTCCTTCCATAGCTTCCCTCTCGAAAGAAACAATCTCATCCTCTGTGAACGCAGGGTTTTCCTCTTCTCGCCCAATCCACTCATTGTATGGATCTATCTCATCTAAATCAATAAGCTCCTCTGATGTGGCCTCCACCTTTCGTGTGCGAAGACAGAGATTGATTGCACAAAAACCAAGTCGTTGAACCGTTTTTGAGTCAACTTGTTGTGCTTCTTCGTGTGAATGGCTTCAAACAAATTCCATTGCGTTCACATCCGTAAGCGCTAAACTGAGGGCTAGCTTTCAAAGACGTGTGATATTTCCTCCCCATTCCTCCCACCAAGAACCTACAAACAAGATAATCAAAAGTTTATAAGTAATTAATAAAATCAAATTTGTAACTTGTAACACATATAAGTAACTTAGTAAACATTCTAATTTTTATTACCTGGTGACTGCGTGGTTCTCCCTCGGATAGCTAACCCTAAAGAAAAGAGCCTCCCCCTAACATGTTTGTAATTTTGCAGCTCTAAAATAATGAGGTCCCTCGTCTCAACCTCTGGTATCATCCTCTCAATACATGTTGAAAGACCCTCCATAACCTCTCCATTCACATTTGTGAAGCCATCAAAGAAGAAAAACTTGGGGTTGAGGTAGTACCTCATTGCATGAATAGGTTAGTGGAGTTGATTGTTCCACCTCGATCAATTATCTCCCATAGGGACCATATTTGACGACATACCCCCTATAATAGTTTGGGAGAGCCTCTTTGGTCCTATCCATGGCCTCATAAATGTACCCCACAGGGTTTTGCTCCCCCATCCGCAAAACCTCACTAATGGCTCGACACCTACACACAAATTAAAATTTAAGGTTACAAACTTACAAATAAAGTAAAAAAGTAAATAACAATATATTTATAATTTAACAAATAAAAATAAAGAAATCAACTTGAAATATAAATCAAAGTTTGAAATTATTTTGATGATCTCTATAGTTCTCTTTCAAAGGTATCATCAAAACTATCTTTGCGATCCTCTTTCCATCGCTTTTTTTGAATATTGCGAGTCTAGCCATGCTTGACTCACAAACATCTGCTTGATGATATCAACAAACTGAAATGCTTTGCAACATTAAGAAGTTAGTTGCGAAAATCTTTGTGACACCGACTCACAAGCTCTTTCCCCTTTGTGTGTTCTCTCATCAAGCTAAGAACCCAAGGGTGATTATATATGTACTTGGTTATGTTTCTTGCATCTTCTACAACCGACCTCACCCAATCAATTTTTCCTATGTCCTCCAAAAGAAGGTCAAGGCAATGAGCCGCACAAGGAGTCCAAAAGAGTGATGGATGTCTCTCTTGTAGTAGTCTCCCAGCCGCCACATATGTTGTTGCATTGTTTGTGACAACTTGCACAACATTTTGTATACCCACCTCTAATACAATCTTCTCCAACATAAGACTCAAATTCTCTGCATTTTTAACTATGTTAGAGGCATCAATAGACTTCAAAAACACCATCTCACCATTTGAAGCCGCTAAAAAATTAATGAGGTGCAGTTCCTTCCATCGTCCACCCATTTGAAAGAATGGTGCATCTATATTTCTGACATTGTTTCTTTTGATCTTCTAGAATTGTAGTTGCATCTGCAATTGCACCTTTGAGCAATTTCTCAAATCTTTTATCGAATGTTGTCACCCAATAATTTCAGTTTGGGTTCTTTGCTACATTAAATGGAAGGTTGTTGTAGTACCAAAATTCGCACATGTTTTATCCGCTTCCTCGTGCATATCCTTGTTCTAGGTTGTACCTTGCAATGAAGGTTGTGCTCCAGGTATGTTCCTTGGTACAAAAAAACTATGTATGCCTTTGCTTGAACTCGATGAAGTAGATGTGCCTCTTCCGGTTTGTATGTGTGGACCACGAGTAGAGCCCACAATTGTTGCCGCATCATCCTCTGAATCCTCTGTCATTCCAACCCCAGGTCTAACAACTTTTGCTATGGCTGCATGCACCCTTTCCCTCTCTAGTTTCTTCTCCTCTAGCTTTGCAACTCTGCTTTCATCTCTTTGCCTCTTCTGTAACATTGGGGCATACCACAACGTCCCGACAAACAATACATGCAAGATGATACTTTAGGCGATTGATGCCTCTAGAAAATGTTTTGCCGTAGAAATTGCAAACCATTGTTCTAGAACTGCTCCACGTACACCATACTTCCAAGTGATGGTATGAGCGTTTGCAAGAACGGATCCTACTAGTGATGCTAACCCGGATGTTAAACCTGATGCCGAGTTTGATGCCATTGGTAAGCTCTAATCTGCAACACAATGCACATTTAAAAAATTAAAAAAACGTAAACTTAATTAAAATTAAAAAAACATGTGTCTAATTAACCCTATTTAACCGTAATTTAATAAAAATAACATACTTTCGGTTCCAAATGACTATTAAAAATTTAAAATGATTTGCAATTAAATTGAATGCATTTAAAATTAAAAAACATATTTGAAGAATTGAATACAATATGAATAAATAAAATTTAAATAATTTAGATCGAATTATAATACACATAAAAAAAAAGACACCTCTTGCTCCAAATGCCTATAAAAATTTAAAATCATTCGCTTTTAAATTAGATGTATTTAAAATTACAATATGAATATATAAAACTTAAATAATATAGACCGAATTTGCAAAAACTTGAAAGAATTAAATTTTTTTACCTCCAAATGCAATTCTCCAAATTTCCTCTTCGAATTCGCTCAAAAATCCATTCAACTCATGCAATGCAAGCTCAAATGGTTGTGTGAATGAAAATGAAGTGCTTTGGTGCCTTAAAAAGAAAAAAAAGTGTTTTTGCTTTGTGTTTTTGGCGTGTTAAGTGTACAAACCGCATCGGCGGCGAGTTCGTGCACGGACTCACCGAGTATTGGCAAATATTCGATGAATATTCGCCAATACTCGCGTGTCATTTTGGCGAGTTTTCACAGCGAGTATTCATTTTACTTTTTTTTTTGGCGAGTACGCCAGCTTCCAACTCGAGTACTCGACTAGTATGCAAACTATGCTTGAGAGTGATGTAAGCAATACTTCCGGGAAGACCATGATTTGCGGGAGTGAAAGGAAGAGGTCACTGAAAAATTTGTGCAGGAAAAGTATTTACCATATAGCTCCCAAATCTTTGTGAGCTGTTATGGACAACCTTTTATGAACTGAGCTTCTTTCACATGAAGAGCCAGCACTGTTTTATATTATACATAGAGATAGATAGTTGGAAAAGCTTCTAGATGAAAAAGAACTAGTGAAAAAAATCAACAATTGAAGAATAAAAATGGAGAGGTAGAAAAGAAGAATGAAGAGTGGATAAAAACAATGCAGTCCGAAATTCGGAAAGCAGCACAGGTGAGAGCATAGTAGCAAATTTAAGACTCAGTGGACAGTCCATGATGTTAAAGATAAGAAGCTAAAGGCATCCAATGTGGAGTTAATAAAGGAGATATAGTAGGTTGAACGGTAGGTTCGGACGATGGATACTAAGGAGCTTCAACAGTAGGCTCAATGATTGAGTAATGCACATTGGCAGATTTTGATGCAGAGGAGTTGTCACATGAGACACGAACTTCGTTGGACAAGGAGGATAGCAACGTGACTTCGAGATAGAGTTGTCACAGTTAAGAGTTCTTACGAGACCTGTCCATTCAGCGGATTCTCCCTGGTGGGTTTCTTCAACTGCTATGATGCCAGAGTTATGGCAGTTGTGATGATAGGTTATAGAGAGAGAGTTAGTACCATGGATGGCCATTCTTCTACTCAAGATGCTACAAACTCCTATTCAATTCATAGCGTCTTTAAAGACATTGACAAATTTAGAGGGGTGGGTTGTAGACATTGATTCTGGTATACAATAGTATATTCTAGTTTGTCTTTTAAGCTTGGCCTACTTGAGAATAATTACTTCTTTGTTGTACTTGTGCAAGAGAATAAATGATTAGCATGTGTTATGACTGCGTTTGCATGAGCATATTTAATTTTTGGTTAGATGGCAGGGGTTTGTACTTGTGTTCAATACGAGAGGTTTTTGTTTGGTGATGTCCACTAGACATACCTTCTTGAGAGCCTTTGAGAACACTAGGAAGTAACAGTGATCAATAACTTTGAGCTCTGTGGGTCCTCAGAGAAACAATATTGTACCATGGGCCTCAAATCATAGCTAGCAAGGCTACTGTTTTGATTAGGTGTTAGAATTCCATTTTTTGTTTGGTTAAAAATATTTTGTAGACTGTTGACTCCGGTTTTATGAGCATCTAGAGTTTGCACTGCTTGACATCTGCAATGGAAACTCCAAAACCCTGAATGTTATGCCAAGAGTTAGCGATATGCAACAAATAAAATCCATTCTAGTTCAATAATGGTTCCACTTTGTCTTCTTAGATATAATTTGTATATTCTTCATATTGGTCTTGGAGGGTTCGGCCTCCATTTTTTTAGTTGTCTCTTTCTGTTTTGTAGTTACTCTCCAGAACTAGTCTCTGATTGATTTGATAGTACAAATCTTCCATTATTGTTGTATATTGTGTGTCCATGTAGATGAATGACTTTGCTTTATGATATGTATTCTTTTCTTAATTCATTTAATTTTTTAAATGCACTCTAATTGCTTGTCTAAGTAACAGTACAATCTGTTTCCACCTATAACACATTGGAATTTTTCATTTAGATATGCCCCCTGCATTGGAATCAATGGAATTAGAGCAGAAAAATTTGATATTTTCTTGTTTGTGTATATCCAATTACATGAGGCTAGGTTACAGAATGTCAGGTCTCGAGCACACGACCTTCAAATTAGCTTGTTGTTTGAAGCGACTCCAAATGGATGACAAAGAAATATTGGAGATGAATCATCGACTTTGCTATTAAAAGATGATCAAGGATGCACTATAGAGGGAACTAGAGGGCATGAGAAATGATTTCTAGAGAAACAAATTAAAGATCATAGATTAATTTTTTGAATTTCTTGATTGGGTAATATGTTGAGCATCGTCGTCAAATTAGTCCTTTACATGAAAGAAACCTTTCTTAGGTTGTATGCCATATACAACACAAAGGGAACTTCGAGTAGATGGCAAATGATTCCCAAAGAAAGAAATTAAACATCATAGACTAATTTTCTGAACTTTTTCACTGTGTAATATGTTGAACATTGTCATCAGATTAGTACTTTACATCAAAGAAACATTTTGTAGGTTAGATGCTATATAAGGCACAAGTTGGTCTAGACGTCACAAATTTCATATCTTGTATCTCAACAACTTCTTGTTAACTTGTTAACAACTTCTTGTTAACTTGTTAACAACTTCTGAGATTCTGAGAGGATAATATTTTTCCGTTTGAAAGTAGAATTTCGAGCGAAGAATTGGTGGGAACCTACTACATGAATCATGAGCATTGTGAAGATCTGGTAGAAACTTGGTTTTGTTGCAACCTTGAAATAAGCATACTATCCCATATGTAACTGCGATGACCGGTCTATCAAGTTGCAACATTTGTGTTAAGGATGTCACTAATCAGTCCAAAAATAGAATATTTGTAACATGGAAACTGAGTTCGATATACATGATACAAGGAACTTGTCCCCTAGACGGGACCAAACCACATTTTAATTCAACATTTGCGGGCCCCAAGAAAGACTATGAGATAAAATAACCAACCATTTGTGGTGACTAAACAATCGAAGGTGGTGATTGTGGTCCCCTCTCTCATCGAAGGGATAAGGGGGACATGCACTTCTTTTGGAGACTTTTGTTCGCATTTCAGGCATGATTGTTTTTACTACTCTGCCATTGAAATATGCATATTGAAAACGAGGTCAATTGTTATCTTATTAACTTGTGACAGAAAGGACTTTAGAGATTTTTAACTGAACAAAGAGCTGTATACAGATTTTGCATTGAAATATAAAACCAAATTTTTAGTGATTGAATTGTCATGCTCTATTATTGAAAGGATCGTCACGTCGAGTCTGGAGACTTACCAAATTGGGGGTGTTCGTAGATACTTCTTACCTGACATGGATCCCACTAATGAACCTAGGGATCTTAATTTACATATTGAATGACCATATGGGGCGAGTTTGAATCTCGATTTCGGGAAAGACCATTTTTCACGATGCAAACTAAGGAATTCATTGTGATTTACCTTTTTATTTTCTTTTTCAAGTTGCCTTTTTGCTTTTATATTGTGCAGCAATCTGTGACATGCAAATCCTTTTCCCTATGGTTGGTGCTTTCTGTGTGTTGCGAAGCCCTTTTTAGTGTTGTGAATCACTTTTCTTCTTTGTGAAGCTTAAATCTTTTCGTGTGGCTCATGTGAACTATTCTTTACTTGTGGCCTTTTCTTTCCTTACATAGCTTAGTGTTTCTTGTGAAGCTTCTCTCTTTTTGTGCAATTTTTTCTCTATTTGGCGAAGCTTCTTAGTTTACTTCACTTGTGAGGCCATTTCTTACTCTCTCTCTCTCTCTCTCTCTTTCTCAATCTTCAATACTTGGCACTTAGAATCTGGAACAAAATGAAATGTACTATCTCTATTCTTAGGAATGCAACCCAGCAAGTGGAAGATATCAAAAGAAAGAGACTATCAATTTTAAAATTGAAAACAAGAGCAACTTGAAGGGTAAAGATTAACCAATAACCACCTGAAGAGATCATCATTTGTGCTAATTCATTCATTTGTTATCATTTAAAACTGTAAATGGGAGTGTCACCTAATTTGCAAAATGTGGGTGTGTTGGTGACAGCAAATAGGTTAAAATAATAATTGAAAATTATTAGTTTTTCGTTTCTCTTAAGGTAGTGGGTAATTTTAACGTATTGATGATTGGTCTCAATGAGTAGTTTCATCCTAAGCCCTCATCTGTATTCATATTTTGGGGGGGTGCTAGCTGATTTCAATCGCTTCACTTAGACACCTATTGAAGTAGTGCTTTTGCTCTGCTATAACTTTGATGTTTTTTAATGCAAATATGATGTTTGGTCTTAAATGAGTGCTCTGTCAAAGCAGATATGACCACCCTATCACACTTGTAAAACTTGTTTCACCAACTCATGAAAATCTGCAAAGACAATCAACTTGATAAACCCCACATCTTTGAGTAGTTTCCAGTTTTTGGTCAAATTTCTTATCCTCAAATGTGGTAAAAGGGCTGACACAAGGCACTTTTTTTCCTCCAATTTTTATGATATTTTGCTAAAGAGGCCCTGGACATATGGAATGCAAGACACAAAGACCTCCAACGTTTCTTCAAATTTTCGCTTCTCATGCCATTTCCTTGTTTTAGTGATCTTGCAATTGTCCTGCTCTCCCCTCGGTCCTCCCCCAATCCACCTCCTCAATATCAGTTCTTTATAAATACCATTGTCAAGCGGGCAATTTCTTGATTGTGATTCTCATCGTCAAAAGCGAAAACACCCTTGTGGTTAAAGTTTTGAGGAGCCTTGCTTTTGGGATGGGTGATTATGTGTTGAAACATGTAAATAAAGATCAGTGCGCATATGTTTATATACTTAACAAGATAGAGAATCATCCGATTTCTTGAGAGGAGCACATCTAGAAAAGGTACTGTAACATCACACTCTTAACTTTTTCGTGAATTTAATGCCACCTACAATGTTGTTGAAATGGTCACGAAACTCTTCTAATTTTTCATCACCATGTTGCCAGATCAAATTAGCTCATCAACTTGTCTTCTCCATCGTCTAAGTTTTAGAGGGAAGGAGTTTAGAGGTTTTTCTTCAAAATACTCCACAAAAGGCTAGCCATTGCTAGAGTTGGTGGGGAGCCCATCAGAACACCTTCTGATTGTTTGTATATAGAATCCATGACAACGAAGAAAGTATATTGTAAACAAAATTCCGCCACCAAAGCAATCTCGTCATCAATGCATATTTTAGCAATTTCAATTGTGAGCTCGATTGATAGCTTTATGAACAAAGGCATCACATCAAAACTAGGAAGCATGGATATGCCCAAGACCCCCTCGTATCCCCTTTGATACGTATCGGATACGGATACGATACGGATACGTGCTTGATACGTACCGGATACGTCATGGATATGTACAGACGTATCTGTGACGTATCCTGTACGTATCAGGCACGTATCCTGCAGTAAATATGTCTTTTTTAAGTTTTATTTCATTTTTTTTAAGTTTTATTTCATTTTTAAGTAAATACGTATCCTGCAGTAAATATGAAATGTAAAATCTTAAGTATATTGTATGTTTTGAAAATTTGAACATGGATCCTAGTATATTTTTCAAATTTCAAGTTTTGTTCGTATTCATGTTGACATGATATTCGTATATCATATGTATGGCAGCCACATGATCAATAAAAATGCAAAGTCTTAAGTAACTGTATATTGAATGCTTTGAACATTGATTCAAGTTTTGTATTACTATTTCAGTTTTTTATGGACTAAAAAATGAGTAAAATGAGTAGATGTACATAAAAAATTAAATATATATATATTTTTATTTTTATTTTTAATTTTTAATATATATGTACGGACGTATCCAAGACGTATCGTATCCAAGGGTTTTTTAAAATTGACGTATCCGCGTATCGTATCCGTATCCAAACCGATACTCGTATCCGTATCCTGGCAACATAGCATCAAAAGTCACAAGAATTTCATTTTCTCCTGCAATATTGTCCTTAATAAAATCCTGAAAATGCAGTCTCTGATTAAAGAACATGTCTTGTCCTCCAATGCTGTGATTTTCTGTGCGGGGTATGGTGCGAAGTCGTATGCGGGAGAATTGGTTGCGTCCCGCCGTCCACATTCAGTCTTAAAGTCATTCCTTCTTTGTGGATCTTAGGAGATCCGTAAATTCTAGGGTGACCACTTTCTTAGGGATAAAACATTTCTTCAAGTCCTCTTTTGAAGATGAAAGATTAATGTTTTCAAGCAGGTTAAAGGAAAGCCTTCGCATTCTATTGTTGATAATTGAAGTCAAGAAATTGGTATACTTAGATGTAGTCACGAGGCTGAGATTGCCGCCAACACCTTGCCCTCAACTCTACAACATTGGTTGGTTGAGCCAAAGTTAAGAGAAATGAATCACACAACAATAATTTGACCTATGTAATCAAACTATTCAACGATGAAGCATTTTCTGATGTTGCTCCATTGGACACGTGGCGTTCTACTTGGATATCCTCTCAATTGATAGTGTCGTGAGTCCAGATCTAAAAGTTTCATCATTGAATTTGGAAATCAGCATTACACGATTCCAAAGGTAATTCCCAAGGTTTCCTTGAGTAGCATCCCAAGTTGATGAGTCATAGTATAAGCGTTTTACTCTTGGTGAGTCCAGATGTAAAAGTTTCTTTCATAGTTTGCATACTCGTATTTGGCAAATACTTGGCAGACCCAAAAAAATTGGACTCGGGGAATATTTGGCAATACTCGGCAACTTAAAAATACATGCAAATTTCTTTAAAAACATAAATTTTATGCAAAATATAGCTACAAAATATATCCAATGAGTTTGTCGTGCCCTATTTTTGTGTTAATTCGTTTACTTCTAGAAACTTACGCCCTAATGACTTGACTGACTGCACCATGGTTATTTTTGACGGCACGCAAAGTGCACACCCTCCCGTTTTGAAAGTTGTGACTGTGATCGCACACAGAAAATTGCAAATTTGTTTGTCCCTTTGATCTTGTCTCACTTATTGAATACTTTTTCTGTCTGCAAATTGTTAGTCTTCTGACAGTCTTCAACTCACGAACATGTTTGCATTTTCCATGAAATATGTAGTCTTCAACTCACAAAGTGGGTTGCACTATCCACGAAAAACGTGGTCTTCAACTCACAAACTGATCTGCACAACCTTGAAATCACTTCTGCAACTTCAGATCACGAAAATTACGATTTCTAAACCCTCAAAATTTGTAATCAAAGCAGCACGAAATTGTGAAAATTCACCGAATTTTGGCGAGTATTCGCGGTGCGTTTTCCTAGGAAGTCTTCCGAGTCATTCCGGTGAGTTTTTTGGGTGATAATTTGCCCATGGGGAAAAGTGGCGATTACTCGCTGAATATGTATACTTTGGTTTTATTGTATTTGGAAATCAGCATTACATGATTCCAAAGGCAATTCTGAAGATTTCACTGAGAAGCATCCCAAGTTGACGAGTCATAGTATAAAGGTTTTATTGTTGATGATTTCTTTACCAGCTCAAATGTCTACATATGTTCGATCAGCACAATAGAAGAAAATGAACTAGACTTTTCCAAGACACAATGATCTCTTCAAATCACCAACTTGAATCCCCTTTCAATGTTAGGTGAAGCATTCAATTGAGCGTTATTCGAGATTTTCCATTGCTTTACACTCATTTCTTTTGTTGTTCTTTGGTGGAGCATGAGATCCAAGAACGAATGTACAAATAGCATAACAAGCACTAGAGCCGTGTAAATATGGCATATAGAGATGATACATTGACTACTAGGCTCTGAAGAGAATCGTTGTGAAGAATCACTATCCAGTTCTCAGAATTGATTGTTTGGTGGATCAACTTTGAGGTGCTAAGCATTTTACCAAGATAGAAATCAAATCAGGTTATCGTATGGAATCAACTCCAGCCCTTGAGGGATAGGAAAACTGGTCCAATACACGTTAAGGCATGTTGGTACAAATGTATTCATGGTTCAAATCCCATCGATTTAAGTGTTCTGTGGGAAAGAAGCATTTCCACGGATCTGGGTTATATTGGTAGCCTTGGCTGGTCTCAAATCCTTCACCTCATGGTTCGAGGATGGCTTTAGTTACCTCGTATAAAAAAGGGTAGCAATCAATTCTGAGGTGCCAAGTATTCTACCAATATAGAACTCAAATCAGCTTAGCATAAGTTACCAAATCAACGAATAGATTTTTAAAATTGCATTTTAATCCAGACAAGGATTATTCAAATGATTCAGTATACCGTTTTGCCTTAGTAATGTTCCTACGACAGTTTCTTAGGGTGGCAAGTGATATTTTATGCCTATTTTAACTATTTTACACCGAAAGGTCTAAAATAATTAGAAGTTAAATATATTCCAGAGTTACATAAAAGACAGTCCTAATCAGATCTGAAATATTCTAAATGTGTAAAATGGGTCAACCTAACCAATTGAAATTATAAAAAGAAATGCATGAGGTCGAGTAAGGAAAGATCCAACTTAATTTTTAAAAATATTTGACTTAACTAGAAACTCATCATTTTGGAACATGATTAGAAGGGACTTAAAAACAAACTCAACAAATTTGTTTGCTTGAAATGCTGCTTGGGTCAAGTTTGGTGGTGACAGTCAGGTTCGATACCAAACATGTATGAGGCTGCTGAACCTGTCCTTTTCTGGACAGACTCTTCTAATTTTTCTTGTGTGCATTCGCCTGTCTTCTTTGTTGGAATGGCTTCTTCTTGGTTTCTTGAAATGCTTCTTGGGTCTAGTTTGGTGGTGACAGCCAGGTTTGGTACCAAACACATATGAGGCTGCTGAACCTGTCCTTTTTGTCGCAGACTCTCCTAATTTTTCTGGTGTGCATTCGCCCGTCTTCTTTGTTGGAATGGCTTCTTGGCTTGAAACCTAGGAATCACTCAAATAACATGTAAATATAGCATTTTCTGAGTTCGTGGGAGTTAGCAAGAGAAGATCAAGGCCCAATCCTAGGTTGCAAGTTGCACAAGAAGAAAAATTAGGGCTGCAAGTAATGGAGAAGAAACAACCCATAGAGGAATCCACGATGCGAGTGGAAGTGGGGGAAATCATGGAGCATGAGTCCCAAGGTAAAAGTTCATTGGTATTTAATGATATTCCTTTGGTTTCTAATGATTGTATGTGGCAAAGTGTTGAAGAAAACTCAGATTTGCATGAAGATGATAAGGATGATGTAGGGGGCAAGTTTGTCTTGGAAAAGAGTACACTTCCGGTTGCCCTTGATCATGATCGATTCGCTGAAAATTCCCAAACAACAGTTCATGATGAGTTGATTGAGGAGTTCACACCATGGAAGGAAGCTACGAAGAGTTTCCAAGTATGTGCCCACAAGATTTGGTGATTGGGGCTCACTTATCAGAAGAAATAGCAACATTCAGCTTGCTGGTCTGCACAAAACTGCAGTCCATATGAAGCAAAAGGATGAGGTTGGTAACTCAAGCACAAGCCATGAGGATGATACATACATGTGTGCACAAAGTACGGATGATTGCATGGCAAAAGTAGCTCCAATTGTTGAAGATAAGTGGCTTCAAGGGGGCATAGCATCAAAGGGAGCAACACATTGGATAGCATAACATGGGTGGATAGCCCACGGATTGGTATGTACACTTCCGGATTATTGTTTCCATCTTTGCATTCATTGGGACATGTCTTGAGTAGTGATAAGAGGATACTAAAGGAAATGCTAAGCTTGCAAGTTCCTAATGGCATGCACATGAAGAAATGGGATCTGGGTGATCCTAAAGGTGGATTGGAAGAGAAGCCATTCGCTGATTTTCCGAACAACGAGGAGAAGCGAGTGGTTGACATGCCCTTGAAGCAAATCATGCAAGGAGAAGAAGAAGGTAAAAACCCTTTGATATTTGATGATATTTCCTTGGTTACTAATATTGGCATGTGGTCAAATGATGCAAGGAAGTCAAATTTGCATGAAGGGAAGATTGCCAAAGATACCCCACACAAGTGCCATCAAAATTTGGGCGAAGATAAGAGGAAGAAGAATGCTGATCCTAACTCAGAAATTCTGAGTTGTTATGTTCTTCCGGGAAGTCCTAACATGCTGTACCTTTGTAGGGGAATTCAGCCCTTAACATGGATACTACATGGTGGGAAAGGCTTCATACATGCAATGTTGGTACGACAGTCATTGGAAGAGGTAAATTCGCCTTTTGTAGTGTTGAAACATGATATGATACATCCTCTACATCCAGTTTTACTACAGCAGTCCCTTAGTAAGTTAATTGAGCTCTTTGGGGGAAGTACACATAGGGAAATTCATCTCCAACACCCCGTGTTACACTCAAATTTGGAACAACAGTCATGTGGGGGAGAAATTTCATCTATTATAGGGTGGAAACATGATGAAATAAGCCCTCTAAGTTCGGTTTTGCTACAACAGTCATCCCAAGTTGAACCGCCGCTTTTTGGAGCACTAAAACATGATGTAAGTCCCTCTCTTATTTCAGTTTTAGCACAACAGTCATTGTATGGGTTGTTTTCATCCTTCTACATAATGTATGGGGCTAGGAAGAGCCCATCCATGCCAAGGAGCAAAGGGCTCATGAAGGTGGTTGAAGAAAGGGTGTTTGATGGACACTTCATGGCCATTTTTAGCCACACAACTCAGCCGGGCATGGAAGAAAAGAAGGCAAGTGTAAAAATTGGTGAACTGAAGTTTTGGCATGCAAAGGTGAATGTGAATACTGCTATACTTTTTGCCACTATAATCAATATTGAAATGACTACCATACAAAGGGATGTGATCACCAATGAGGATGATTTTCAATTGAGCACTTGTATTGATGATAGTTCAGTCAAGGAAGGTATGTGCATACATAATAGCTCCATCATTTCTGATTTTTATACTGCTGTCATACACATTTCCAGTTTGCATAGGGACATGTGGGCAAGCTCACAAGAGAATTCAGTCAAAGGTGTGCTAATTTTCAGTTTGTAGCATCATTGGCACATGGTATGGGATCATTTCCAGCCCCTATAACACTGCTGTTGTGTTGGGATCAGCAAAGGGTGAGGTATGATTTTGGTTTTTCATTCTATGTTTTGGGAAATGGAAGCAATCATGATGCATTTACAGCTGTCCTTGCAGCAGTTCTAGAAGAAAGGGATGTTGTGCTTCAAGGTAAAAAGAGTGTGCACACTTTTGAAGTAATATGATAGAAGAAGCTGAGTTCATGCACATTGTGTCTCAATTTGATTATGATCAAATGATTTCCAATATTTTTTCTCAGCTGAAAGTGGTTGGTATGAGGGGGAATGATAAGGGAATTGTAATTTGGGGATCCATACACGTTACCATCAGCTTTAGCGTGACTGTTATAAACTTTTCCAGCCCCCTTCTAGTGTGGTTTCCAATGAGAAATGAAGGGTTTTCAGCCCCTCTTGAGAGTGGCACCATCATGAGCAGCTTGGATACAATTGGTATGAGATTGGTTCATTCTATTGCCTTCCTAATATTTGAGGGGATGCATGATTATGAAGATGTATGGGACAGCTGGTTGGGAGTTTTGGGAAGACATATGTGGAGTGGGAATTATGAGTCGCTTGCAAGCAAAGGAAGCAAGCCAACTATTATGTGCACGGGACATGATGAAGAAAATGGAAAAGTGTTGTTGAACACTCATGTTTTCTCTAATGAGTTTGTTTCTTGTGTAGGTACAAAAATGAAGCCTACAAGGATCACTTGGGATCCAGTACTTGCAATTGCTTGAGGACAAACAATTTTTGGGAAGGGAGGACTGTAATGTCCCCTTTTCAAGGACATCACTCTTAGAGCCTCATACTTGTACAAAAAGTATTTTTAAATACTTTTGTATGCTTGGAGGTCGGTCATGGAATTATTTGAGCATTGTTGTTCTAATTTCTCATTGGGGAGAGGTCGGTCTTGCATGTGGAGCATTCTATTCTTCCATTAAGGGTCGGTCCTCTTGGAAGTCTTCTAATTTAGCATTGGGAGGCTATAAAGAGGAGTTCGCTACACTTGGAGGAGGGATCAGATGTTTGTTTATTCTTCTTGGATTGTGCACAGTGTGCATCTTCCTTCTCCACCTTGGACGAAACCCCAAAGGTGTGGCAATCTCTCTTGGGGACGAAAACCCTCAAGGGATCCATTGGAGGCTTCATCTAGGAGTCTCATGTGAGCTGATTTGGCACTACTAGTGCATTCATTGTTCTTCCTAGCCCTAGGCGAATTGCTTAAGGGACTGATTTGGTGTCATAGAGAGTTGATATTTGTGATTTGAGTTCATATTCAGATTTATCATCATATTTGGGGATAGAGACTATGATTTGGTGATTTTTGGAGTAGGGTTTCATCCTTATCTACTCACTTGCAGATTTCGGTTGCATATTTGGGCATGATTTCGTGGTTGGAAAATTATGAGATTACTTTTGTTGGATAGCTTGTCTTCTCATGATCATTTTGAGCTATCATATGTGTTCTAATTCCTATTTTCCATGGAGTTATGAATTTTAGAAGTTTCAGCTGTGTTTTACCTAATATTCTGTTGTTCGAATTAATTCATTTCCAGCTATTCTAGTGGTTGTAAATTCAGTTTTATTGCATAAATAATATCTACAAGTGTTGTCGTGCATGTTGGTATTTATTTCATGAAGATTGGAGATGTTTTGACTAGGGTTTGAGACTCCCAAAGTTTCATATCAGTTCGCTGCCCTAGAGAAGGGCATTTCATTGTGTGAAGTTCATTTGTGGTTGATCTATTTCCATGTTCAGTTTGATGTGTTGCTGGTTTTGTTGTTGATTTGGATCAGATTTGTGGAAAAACCCCATTTGTCCCTATTCAGCCCCAAAAGGGACACTACACACGCAGTTTCAGATTTCGATGTACTTTTGATTAGAATTTAACTCATGGACTGCTCTTGTAAGATTAAAGATGTGTATAGCCTTTGTATGCAATGATCTCCAAGGTGTTAGATGATATACAATGACCTATAAGGTATTGTTTATATAGGAGACTATTCGTTAATTTTCCATGCAAGACGATCTGAAAAATCATGCCTAGGCTGACCTGATGAGAGGTGCCCAATTTAAAAAATTGACCTTTGCAGACGAACTTGACCCAAGGGTCAAAACTGAGGAACAAAAAATGGAGAGATATCTATAGAGGTGCATTGAGTCCTGGGAAAACTGGAAATGATGTTGAGTGTGTGGATAAGGTAGATAGAGGTGAACAAAGTGATGTAAAGGTAATTTGAAGGATGAATGTGTGTCAAAAGAGTCAAACATGTGTGACTGCTTAAAATGTCTTAAAGGGTGCCACAAACCATGTTGCCAAGTGCCTCAAACCAAAATTAAGTTACTACAACACCCCTTGATAGATTCATATGTTGTCTATTTCATTGACATCTTGATATTCAACAGAACTTAGACAAAGCACAAATTGGCTATCTGCCTGTCATTTTTGTATTGCATACAGCAAGTGAGTGCAGGAAGCCTAAGCGCAAACACAAATTTTCTCAGCTTTGTTGCAGTATCAATATTCCCTTAAAGTTTCCACTTGTTTTCTTATGTGAAGCAAAATTCTCTAGATCTGTGATACCATCATATGGGGTTAATGTATAGTATGTTTAATGTCTAGTAGCTGGTGGGTTTGCCTTCATGATTACAAGTGAAATTCAAGGAACAAATTTTTGATTCTTCAAAGCACTTTCCCAGCTACTTCATGAATTCAGAATTTGTGCTATGTAGATTGTTTAAATTAATTTGTTCATGATGCTATAAGTCATCTGATTCCTGTCTTTCTTTTCGGGGTCTTTCTAATTTTTCTACGGCCACGGCCAACTCTTACAAAGTTTTCAAGGACAACTTCAATTTTTGCGTCCGATATGCACTCTAGTCGCTAAACTTAGTCTCAAAACCTTTGTATTGTTCTTTGTCCTACTTCTCACACATCTGCCTTGTCCTCCAGGTTTCTTGATTCTTCACATTATTTATTTTGATGGGGGCATGGGGCAGAATGCGTTCGTTGGTGGGTCATCTGCCTGCTTGGGCCTTCCAGATGTATACATTGTCGTGGAATGGTATCATTCCAGGAAAAATTGGCGATGTTCTATATATGCACCTTCATTTGTATCTTCAGAAATTTCTTGCACATCTTATTGCATCTTACTACTACTGGATCATACTCTATCACCTATCTCATGCACATTTCTTGCCATACTTTTCCTTTTGCACTCGTTGTAGATGTGAATCTCACTTGTTACTCTCTATATCATCTGTGCATTTCTTAGCTCACTTGTCTTCCAGATTGTGCATATCTTTATTTTTCTTTCCTTGTTGCCTTATCCTATCAACTGCCTTTGTTTTATTTTCTGTTTTTACTATTCAATTCCTCCTAGATGCTTATTTTGAGTAGAAGCTATTGGTTTTTGTTGTCTATTACATGATTCACAATTCTCTATACATCGTGTCATCTTCCCCTTCAATGTCATCTTATCACATTAGATCGACACCTACTTCATTCTTTAGTGGAGTGTTGTTCCCCTTCTCATTTGGGATGACTACTCCATGTTAGTTAGCGTGAATGGCAATGACTCTCTCAATAACCAACATCTTAACTAATAGTGGCAACGTCTTCAATGTCTTTGTGCAATGGAAAGTTCAGTATGTCCAGAGTTGACTCAATCAAAAAGTTGATTTCCCATGTTCATAGTTTATTTAAGGTCTTCAAGGCTAAAAGCTCCTCCCGTCTGGACAACAGGTTCTTTTGCTTCACCTTTGTGATAAAAGTCCTTCAACTGTCCAAAATAAATTGCTGACTTCATAGGGAATTCCCAAAAGAACATTTCTTAGATTTCTCCATAGATATTGTGATTACTTGAAATTTCCGTTGTCAAATCAGTGTGTGGTGTTTCAGATTCAACAAATTGTTTGATCTTCTCCTGGGCTATGCTCCAACCTATCATTGGCATGGTATCCATTTGAGACTGGACATTCAGACTAGGGAAAAGGTTAAACTGACAATCAAACTATTATTAGCACCATTTTTGACAAATCCATTCCAATGAAGTAAGAAAGAAGGAAAAAAAAATGAATGAATGAAATATATTATATTAATGCCTAGAGATGATCTGAAAAGTAGGTCAATGGGCTTGAAGAGTACGTTCATTTACAATTGAGTACTAAGGTAATGAAGACCCTGCATTACAAAAAGGTTAATAACACAAAGCACTTAAGAAACATGGATAAATAACTTTTTGGAGGACACACGAATGAAACTTTTGAGTGGAAGAAGATGAAAGTGGGGGACCATGGCATGAGACTAATGACTTCACATGTTGGTATCAAGCCTTGGGCCTAAAGGAAAAACATCATCTATCACTATGAAATGGCCATTTCAAGATCTTAGAATGCTCATAGAATAATGTCCAGTTTGATGGGGCCACGTTGGACAATCCTAGGTGGAATTTGGGTATTCTCCTAGTACTTCTTCTAACATCTAGGGACGATGAACCTCTAGTGGCACAAAGAAACTTAGTAATGTGTGCCTTTCTCAGCGATATTGGATGCGGACATGGGGATTAGTGCCAGAACAAAGTAGATCTAATAACACGTAGAGACCAACACTGTTTTGATCTTTTGCATACATTTGAGTTTTAATCGGTGGCACATGAGGGGTGCTTACTGCCTCTATTGTTTGTTGAGGGTTGGAAAAAAAAAAGTAATTAGCCTGACAACTCTAGGGGTCCCCAGAAAGAAATTAGATCTGTGAATGACATCCTCTCGAAGAAATAGAGGGAAGCACCTCTGATCAGGTTATCTCCATCTGATCTCATGGTCGATAAAACACTTGAAATTAATTTTTCTTCATTCTCCACATTCTTGAGGGACAAAGATGGAAAATCCTGCTGACCCATAGAATATGATTGTCTCAACTCATATCTAGTGGGTGCACACCTTTAACTGCTCAAGGGAATCCTTAGACAATGTGACCAATGGTGATGAAGCTAGTTGAGATGAATGATAATACCATCCACAATTTGTATTAAGTATTGAGCATACAAGGCCAACTTGGGGGTGAGCAGATGTGAAGAAGATGTTCAAGTGGCCTGAATATACTGTTGGTCTATATCCTCCTTGACAACCTTGTGAATGAACTGTTTTGATGGGTGAAAGTGAGGAGGGACATTTAAGGAGTATCACAATGGTGTTAGCTGATCAATAGGGATGACAGTAGATTGAAGCAACAAATTGGTCAAGAGATCCCAAGAACATCGCTGCTTATTGGGACCCAAAGAGACAACTTCCATAGAAGTGCAGAAGGCCACATATGGCTACCTCTCAGTCCAAAGCTAAGTCACCCAAGGATCTGGCGTTGTGAATGTTAAGCCAGAAGAGATTCTCAAGAAGAAGGAATTAGATGAAAAACTTGGCTTCAACAATGCATTAAGGAAAGTTCTGTTTGCAACAAATCTTATGTTGAAGCCCAAGTGTTTGGATCCGTTCTACAGAAGCCCAACTACTGAATTCCAAAATTGGACCCCAAACTTTAGAACCATAAAGAATTTTTTGCTAATGATCGTATTGAAGAGGTGCATCTTCAAAGGGATATCTTGGAAATGTACATGAAAACACAAGTGTAGTGAGGCATATCTCTTGCAAACACGTGACTTAGAGAGACTTCAGACTATATATGGTACAGAAAACTGAACTCCAAAGTAGGTGTCAGCGGTTGTGGTCTCCACAGGTTTGTCTTACTAGTCTAGACCATTTCATACACAAATTGTTCATACCCACAGAAACATAAAAGGAAGATGTTCATGTCATTAACCCATTTACACATGAAAGGTCAAGAACACATCAATTGGAAAGCTGGTGGAAGATGCACAGAATTGAATCTTCATGATTACCAATGCAAATACATATCTTAAACTGTATGTATGTCATCTTACAGTCAACTATTTATAGGACTGATAAGGTAATGGTTTCTGCCTGAACAATTACAACTGCGCACAAACTGAGAACCGACATTACGCTTAATTAGATGGTCCAGAAAACTGGACTCCAAAATAGGTATAAGCAGTTGTGATCTCCACAGGTTTACTTTACTAGTGTAGACCACTTCATACACAAATTGTTCATGCCTACGGAAACACACAGGGAAGATCTTTATGTCATTAACCCATTTACGCATAAAAGAACAAGAAAACATCAATTGGAAAGCTAGTGGAAGATGCACGGAATTGAATCTTCATGATTACAAATGCAAATACATATCCTAAACTGTATGTACGTCATCCTACAGTTGACCATTTATAGGACTGATAATGTAATGATTTTTTTCTGAACAATTACAACTGTGCAAGAACTTAGAAACAACATTTTGCTTAACTAACACCTTTTTTCTTTTTAACTCAGTAGTGTGATGATGAATTTTGCAGTCTTGTGCTATTAAATGTGGAATATATAAAATATAAATTAGGGTTTACGATGCATATATCAAACTTGCAACAAAATCCTCCCCAACATCTGCACACAAACTGCGAACCAACATGACGCTTAACTAGCCTATTTCTGTAACTAATTACCGTATGAAAAATTGTACAATGAAGTGTGGAATATACATAATATAAAAGGGTTTACATTGCATAAGTCAAACTTGCAACAAAATCCCCTAGCATCTGCTATAGGAGTGCAGTGTGAAGCAATGTTTTAAAAATGGAACCAGACTTGAAACCGTTTGAGGTTGGACCGGACCGAACCGAAACCGGAACCGGAACCGGACGGTTCAAACTTTATGAACCAGTTTACTAAAAACACATAAAAATTACATTTTTAATGAAAACAATATATTTGAAAGATTAGAAACCATGATTCCAACAATTACACACAAAATATGCAAAGTTTGCTCATGTATATACTATATAACATGTAAGAAAGGTGTTTATAGCAAAATGGCACAAAATTAGGGTTTAGGTTTTATTAAAAGCAGAAATTTTAATTAAAAAATTGAATTTTTATACTCAGCACCGTATTTTTGCGACTTATCACGACTCGGCGGTTCGGGGACGGAACCGGACGGTTTGGTACCGAACTGGCCTGTTTCTTATGGAACCGGCTAGTTCGGTACCATACCGGTTGGTTCCTTACGGTACCGGCCAGTTCGGTACCGTAATGGTCGACCGATCTGGTTTTTCAAACTGTTCGTGGCTAAAAATGTTGAACTGGTTGAACCGGCCGGTTCGGTTCCAGTTCGACCGGTTTTTAAAACACTGGTGTGAAGTGAATTATATTCTAAGGAAAGAGGAGCCTATGTGTTTTCAGTGTTTGATGGGCCATCAAATAAGTACAATTATGATGTGGAAGATAGTGACAAAAGTATTGACCACCATATTTAGCTTTGATGCTGTGGGGTACTGTGCTGCATTCGATGGAGGTGTGGGGGTACTGTGTTGCACTCGATGGAGGTGCTGCCCCATGATTCATGGGAGGCAGTGGTCCCAGAGGGATGGGGAAAGGGTGTTGACGGGGAAGGGTGTTGGTGCCTAAGAATTCGAACTCTCATCAAGACCAATGACAAAAGTATCGACCACCAGATTTAGCTTTGATGCTGTGGGGTACTGTGCTGCATTCGATGTAGGTGTGGGGGTACTGTGTTGCACTCGATGGAGGTTCTACCCCATGATTCACGGGAGGCAGTGGTCCCGGAGGGATGGGGAAAGGGTGTTGACGGGGAAGGGTGTTGGTGCCTAAGAATTTCGAACTCTCATCATTGGCTATCTGGTCTTGATGTTGGAGCTGTTGCTTGGCTAAGGAGGCCATATCTAACTAGGAGATCCAATCCTTTGTTGATGTCCACCATAGAGTTCAAATTGGCACCTAGACCAGATATTTAATGAAATAGAGTAGATTCTTCCATAATAATTGTTCTTTTTCTTTTTCATGTATGTTTTTGGCAATGTTTAGCATAGAAAGAGGCATCCCGGCGGATAATTTTCCATTTCAACTAGCTAAATAAGCACAATATAATTTCTAGGAAATGTCAAGGAACTATACCTATAGTTAGATATATTGACAGGCTTTGCATGGAGTGGGACAGACCATGCTAACCAATGCATTGACAGTGCATGATAGGATGGAAGACTGATCAATAAAGCTGAGATCTGCTGGTCAGCAGAGAAAATAAATGTTGGACCAGGGTCCTTCTATAATCCAAGTACAAGATAATCTATTTGAGCACCTTGGAAAACTTTGTATATCATCAGGTGAAGAACATCAAAAGTTGATATGGGAAGCACTTTTCTTATGGTAGGTGCACATTTTAGAGTAGAGAAAACACAGGGAGTCTATGGGCCACATCTCAGAAGTGGCGTTTCAAGATACATGAAATCTTTTCTGCTTGTGCCAGAGTCAAACCTTACAATGAGAAGCAAGGAATCTATGTTACTTTGCCAAGGAAAATCAAAACTTGGTAGTCAGTCTTAGTGAACTTCTTTTCAGGTTTCCCGTTACCAAGAATGGCCATGATTGTATTTTGGTAGCCGTGGATGGGTTTTCTAAGATGGTTATTCTAGCACCTCGGCAGAAATCAGTTTCGTCATCACACAAAAAAATAGTTCTTTCAGTATGTATGGGTTTACTTTGGATTAGAAGGAACCGTAACTTACAATAGGGACATCAGGATCTTGAGCACTTGCTGGAAAAGCCTTTGATCCATGATGGATACAAAGTTCACCAAATGGACAACTTTTCATCCTTAAAGAAATTGACAACCAAAGTAGCAAACAGATTGTTTTTGCATCTTTAGAGGATGTACAAGTGCCACCACACATGGGATGGAAGTTTGTGTTTCATTTCACACAATTAGAACAGAAAGAGATATCTATAGGTCACAACCCTTTCCAGGGTTGCTTGGGTTTTTAGACCTCGACTCCTTTTATGCAGCTTATCTAGTATCATTATTAACAGAATCATCTTGAACTCAAAAGGAAGTTCATCAAGCTGCTAAGTTAATTCAGAATGTTCGGCAGCAACAAAAACCACATTGGACGTCACACCATTACAGGTTTGGTGATAGAGTTCGACCAAATCTGCAATAAAAGAGACTTACAGGTCCTTATCATTGGAGCGGACCATATGCACTTACCAAGCAGGTCGGTAGTAGTGTTTTTGTGCTTAACATTCTATCTGCCCTCTGCAGAGTAACAGTATTCACTGGTAAGGTTCTTGTTTGATGTACCAATTCCAGAAGAACTTTAGCTAAGGATTCGAATCCTGATATTAGTGTCCCTTCAAAGATCGATAAGGTCATGGACATGAAGATCAAGGACACTAGGAACTGGGAATCTCCTTATATAAAGCTGTCCAAGCGGGTCAGATCACTCACCAAAGGAAACAGTTCACTAGGATACAGGTTCAGAAGAAATTTAGACAGTTAGTTCCTCAACTTGGAGCAATGGGGGCTATTGCTTCTTAAGGAGGTATGACTGATCCAAGGGCTAGCGTAATTGTTTCTGTTAAGTATGGAGTATTTCACCTCTCTGTCTAGTCTGCAAACTCCACAGAGTCTGACACTGGTTCTATCAAGCATCCAAAGTTGATGCCAACAATGGAACTGCAGAAGCATTAGCACTACAAATGTTTCCAAGATTCAACGATAATTTCGGGAAGTCAAGTGATGAAATATGAACTGTTACAGTGCTTGTATCGGTTCCACTTAGTTTTCTTTGGTTATATCACTCAGTTTTGCATTTGTTCTCACGGATTTAAACCTGACCAAATAATACACTTTTGACTTTACCGTTTTACAGTGTCTATGTGGATAAATGGCACTGCTTTATGTTTCTGAATTCATTTATTGTGTCTAATGCAGTCTGATTGCTATTTACAAGGAATAGTAAAAACTGTTTTAGCCAAAAACCATTGGAGTTCCTTAATTTCAGTGCGTTGTCCCCTAAATTGTTTCTGGTATCTGGATCATCGAACCTTCGGCATTAACTTCGTGCTCCACTAATAACCGCAATACCACATGCACTGCAGGCTACGGAAGATCTAAGCACACGGATTCTAAATTTCTTGGGCCTTCTCAAAAACGTCTCATGACATTTGAATGCCACTTTGCTCCAAATCTTAACATGCTTGGTCTACCAGCATAATCTATTAAAACCAGTCAAAGAATGGCTATCTGGAAGAAGATATAGCTGAACTGGTAAAGAAAAAAACAGTCATGAAGAAATTGGCATAGAATTACTCACATCCTCCATTGCTGAGAGATCAGATATAGCTTTTCAGAAATGAAATAGATGGAACTCAACTAGCATGGCGTAAACTGACATGCTATCCTGAATATTCAGCTGCAGGCTAGTTGCAAGTATGTATACATTATGCCTTACAAACATGTTCTAGGATCTTCAAAAATTACACTATCCCGAATGCTTGGGTAGTGTATAAAATGCGAAGGATGGTGGAAACTGTACCTTCTAATAGTATATGATTTGATTGAAGCACATAAGGTGTATTTTCATTATTTGAAGTGCATATTTTATCGATAAAAAATAGGAAGACAATGACCTGCTAAATAATGGATGGGAAAGCTTGGCCACTAGTTCCTGACTCAGACTTTTATGTTAATTGTCCAAGCTTTGCTGTTGCTTTCATAATACTTTAAATCTTAATGCACTTACAAAGCAATCAAAGCAGCTTGTTTCATAAAGGAATGATTGTGGGCTTCATGATCTTATTCATATTCGTTTTACAAAAAGCTTCAGAGAGTATTTCCTCCTTTTTGACTGAAGGAATGTTTCTGGTCAAGACAATCATATGCTTAAGATAGAGTATTGATACCTTGATACTGTAAAATTACAGATGCAACTGCTGGGCATTGCTAGGAGACGAGGTCTATTGTGTGACACGGTTCTTGTTGCACTAGCAGACAGTTCATGGGAACTCTTAGATATCTCAGGTTCTGAAGTTACAGATACAGGCATGCAGAAGGTGGCTGAGATGTGTCTTTCCTTGAAAGCAGTTGATATCAGGTATGTTCATCAGTGCTCAACTTCCAAAACCATGCTTTTCAGTCTGAAGTGTATGTAAAAGCTGTAGTTTGGAAAGTGGTTTAGTTTTAGATGGATTCAAGTATTTTATTACTTATTAGTAGTAGAGCAACATCATCCTAGTGATAACAGTAGTAACCTATATTTGGTCCAGGCACTTGGCAATATGGCATTTTGCAGTTATTTTAATATACACATTATTTGACCAACTAAAGGCACCTTGCTGCACTATCCTGCACCCAGTATCCACCAGATGACAATCACTCTCCAGCTCACCTCCTTAGAAATCACTGCACAAGCTATTGAACATCTGTATAGACCTCCAACTATCTCAGACCTGATTTCTATCATTTCCAGGACAGGTTCATAGGTTCTGGAAAGTACTATCTCTGGTACCCTCGTCCTCTTGCATTTCAACAGTTATAATTTCAAACGAGTAACTTGGCATAGCCAGCTTAGGCAAGACTTTTGGGTCTGTCGGTCGGGAAAATTAATGAAAGGTGACCTATAAATACCTAGGTAGCCTGTATGTGGTATGGTTCGGGCATGGGTATGGGGATCTGTACGCTGGTATGGCAATTTTTCTGGGGATCAGGTACAGCACTTGGGTACGACTGTACAAGAAGTATATAAAATGTTAAAAATATTAAAAATATAGCCAAATAAGCAAAATTAACCATATACATGCATAGAGTAAACAAAATAAGTGAGGTCATAGATGGGGGTTTTGATCTTAGTTAGATCCAAGTTAAATCTCGCATTGAATTCCATGCATGTTAGTGGAGTCTTTTCTGCTTTATCATTGGGTCAGGTTGGGGATTTTTTTGTTCTTGTTTTGTCTGTCTATTGCTGCTCACAGTGGTTTGGTTCATGGCATGACTTTCAGGGCTAGTTTCTTCAGTAGCTCCTCGTGTGTCTTATCAGGTTATGAAACATGTGATGTATTTGATTCATTCTTTACAGCAACTGTACGATGTCTTGCTCATTCTCATCCATTTATTTGCTCTCTACTTTTGCTAGTACCATGTGCTCAGTCTCCTATCCACTTCATGTTTGTCAGAGAACTTATCTTTACATTTATTGATGTTCTTACCTTTTGGTTTCTGTGCCTGGAACCTGTTTGTCATCATCAATTAGTGATGCTTTGTTCTATTCATCTATTGCAATTTGGTCCCTATATTTATTTGCAAATTTTTCTTTGATACTATCTTGAATCACACACTACAGTTGCCAATTTTCTACATGCTAATGTAGATGTGCCATCTTAACTCCATGCCTTACAAATATGTGCAACTCGTGAGTATGAATAATTAAAGTATATATGACTCTTAACTTTGAGCACCATGTCTTTTCTATGTGGTTTGGGGAGATTATAAATTGGATTTTGCATTGGCTGGAATTCGAGAATTTGAGTCCTAATGTTGATGGAAATGGTGTACTAGATTATGGAGAATTTGTTGCAGTTTCAATTCATTTGCAGAGGGTTGGCAATGATGATCATCTGCATAAAGCATCTGCATTCTTTGACAAAATTGGCAGTGCATATATTGAGGTTGAGGAACTTAGAGAAGCCTTGTTAGATGATTTGAGTTCGACCATATTTGACCTTTGTTGACCATTTTTTTTTGGAAAAAACATCATTTAGGGTCTGGTATGGCCAGAAGTACCCGGGTACATCCTTGTATGTACCTAGATGTACCTAGGTACTTATTGCCATATCCCTAGCGTGTCGTACCGTAATACATACAGTGGTAAGATCGTCTTGTGCCCATGTTGTGTAAAAGATACGAACCGTACTTGTATCATGTATTGTACATGTACTCGTACTCATGGCCTCTAGGGCCGTGCCCGATAACATAGGTAAATACAAACATAGCCTAACCTATTAGGGGTACCGAGAATCGCTTAGAGATATCTAAGCACATTCTAAGAAGGTCAAGAAAAAGAACTGAAACATCTATCCTTGAGATGACATCATCACAACGACAAGCTATAAGTCAAAAGTCATCTATATTTCTGCCCTAGATCAAGTATCGAGCCTAATTTTGAAGTACGAGTCTAAAGTGCATGTTGCCAAGTGTGAGGGCCGAACCTATGGCTTGTTTTCTATTATATATTTCACGCATCTCATCATAGATTTGGGGAATTGTTAATGCTGAAATCGCACCCTTGCTGAATCAGGGACCCAACATTTTAGTGAAACATGGGATGATGTCTTAATGTGGAACTTGACTGTTGAGACCATCCTCAGGAGAAGGCTGGCTTCCTTTGTTACGTGGAGTAGGAGAATCCGCGGAACACAAACTACTCTAATGCTAAAACTACTCCTATAGTTAACCTATACTAACACATCCAAGTAACTGAGGGAGAGGGAGGAGGAAAGAGAAGCGAAGAAAAACAAATCCTAAGCTAAGAGGGCGGTGATAGCACCAAGATGAAAGGGTTGATCACTCTCCATAAGGGGAAGAAAGGGAAGAAAATGCACGAGAGAGAGGGCGGATAGACATGCCAAAGAATCGAACTAACCCCTTCCACACAGAGATGGAAACGTGCAAATACGAGGCACATATCATATCGAAGAAGGAAACAAAGAGGAAAAATGCAATAAATGCAAGCATAGGATGAGGATAACCATAAACACAAGACTTATTGCTTAAGCGATGGACACATCATTTCATTCATGGCGAGAAGGTGAAAGATGCATTGTGGAGACCAAATCCAAGGTCTAGGACTCATGGGAAGTCGGCCACCATTTTAATATGGTGTCATTACAAAAAATAGGATCCATTTTTAATGGAATGAGTTCCATACTTAAAGAAAATGGGAGAAGAAGAGAGAAGGAGAAAGAGGTGTCAAAGGGAGAGAGATTCAACCACTAAGGACCAATCACCATAGATGTTTGCAGAGAAGTGTGGGCGCCTGACATGGCTCAAATTGCATGCCATCAAATTTACAGGTCGAGGAAGATGGTGCCCATAATCCATTAAATTCTAGTTGGTGGAGTGGTTCAACGTTGATTTTTAAATTAAAGGCGCGAGTGGTGTGTGCAATTTGCGGACTTTTGATGTTTCATGGTTTCTCGCGGCCTTCACACCCTCAAGATGATACATGGAGAAGTGTGGGCACTTGACATGGCTCAAATCACACGCCATCAGATTTGCAGGTTGAGGAAGACGGTGCCCATACTTCATTAAATTTTGGTTGGTGGAGTGGTTGGCGTTGATTTTCAAATTAGGTGCGGTGGGTTTGTGCAATCTGCAGACTTTTGACGTTTCATGGTTTCCGCGACCTTCACCCTCAAGATGATAACAATCATTTCTGATCTCCGCATGATACATTAAACCATCCATGATCTACTCCTTCGTTGCACGGAGTTTCTTTGTGTCAACGTTGCTTTTACGTTTCATGGCCTCCGACTTTGTCCCGTGGCTATTCCTTCTTGTGTGACTTTGGATGTTTCGCGGCTTCACGCCGCGGCTTTGAAAATTTCTGCACTTTGCCGTCGCACTTCATCGCTATGCCGCGGAGGTCTTCCTTCTTACACGACACTTATGTGCAACTATGTTACTTCGTATCGCAGCTCCATGAGAAATCACACAACACTACAATTGGGAAATTTGTGGAACATTGGGGAAGTGTTTCGTGGCTTCCAACCTTAGTCGCTTTTGAACTTGCTTTCCTTTGCCGCGTGGTGCCTTCTAAAGACCGCCTTCTTACGCATTGTGACACTTTATCTTAGCGGACTTCATCCTTGGTTCTGCAGAATTGACAAACTCCGTGGAATGCTATCTATTCCGAGTTCACGTAACACCTTGTGTTTCTCCATCTTTGCGAAGCACTAAGTTTCTCACTCTTTTGCTCACTCAGTGGACCCTGTCCTTAGCCGATTTTCTCCTTTTTGTGGGAATGAAGCGTTGCGGTGCTCTAACTTGCCTTCGATCCGCAGAGAGACCGATTTGGTAACCATTGGAAGATTGACTTCGTTAGTGCCGCGAAGGTCTAACTCACCAAGCAATAACTCCGCCAAAAATCTGCCTAAGTCCTTGTTTGATGCTTCCTTGTTCGCGGGTTGGGGAACCCACAAACACTACGTGATGCATTCCGAGGAAGACTTAGTCTTGGTGACTTTCTTGAGCAAAAATGGCTAAGGCCATTTTTGATGAGTTGTTCAAAAATTAAAGGGGGCGCAATTTTGGACAACGGTTTTGGTGACTCGAAGACACTGCCGTATGTAGCACGGAGGAGGCTCCTATTGAGACTCATTTCGAGCCGAGGAGCCAAGGCCATTGTTCTCATGCAAGAAATGCATTGACCTTGTCTTTGTACTTCCAAAGGGCTTCTTCTCGTTCCCATGTCGTTGAGTAACAACCAACCCAAGTCACCAGAATTTTCTTACTCTTCGATTGCCTCAGCCCTCTGTCTTCACCTCAAGTATTCGACCAACTCTTGATCCGGATTGTCTATCGGGTTTGCGGGCGGATGATTAGGTGACTCCATTCAGCTCGGCTTCATCAAAAAAGGTTTCAACTGGCTCACATGAAATACGGGTGCATTTTCATGTGTTTAGGCAACTTCAATCTGTAGGCGACCTTGCCTACCCTGGCCAGTATCTCAAAAGGCCCATCAAATTTGCGGACCAAGGACTTTGCTGTTCCGGGAGGGGCCTTGAAGACTTCTGGCTCCATCCTCAGCATTACCTTACTTCCGACTTCCAACTCTGCGGACTGTCTAGACTGGTCTGCATATTTCTTCATGCATTCACCTGTATCTTCTTGCTGCTAGATGACGAAGACTAGTAGCCTTGAAGCATCCATTGGGCATGGAGTCGAGCATATACCTTGAAGAAAACTGATCTCAATTTTAAAACTTTGGCTCTTGAATCCGCATGAACTTAGCACTACACTGGAGTTGATCTACGGAGCTTTGAATAAAACTTAGAAACTGCTCTAGCTATATGATTCTTCTATGAAACCTGCTCCGAAAGATGAATCGCAACAACAACAAAGGCCACAAAAGCTATGTACAAACATGAAAATCATACATGTTCCAAGAGGAAACATGCAGAGTGTGCACAAGCACTTGTTTTGCAATAAACAACCTAATCTACCCGTACTCTAATGAAAAACAAACGAAGATAAAAAAATTGATACAGGTTGGGAGAAGTAGCTTCCATTTCTTACAAAATTAGACCATGTGATTAGTTTTGTAACAAACATGGTCTTTAATGAGAGTGGAAAACTGTCTTGAAACTGATTTCCCTTCTCATTCCTCAAAGTATTAGCTGAAAAGACAATGAATACCTCCTCAAGTTGCTCTTCATTTGGTTGGAGGTGTTGAAGTTGACCTTTGGCACATTGAACATCCTCATACTCTAAAGTGAGCATGACCAGTGGTAACTCTGATTTTGACCCCAAACCGACCAAATATTTGATTGGGTAGATTTTCTTCTAAACTATTTGACCAATTTGCATGATTTGCCAATCTTTTTCAAACCGAGCTCCAGGATGGAGCTGATAGAGACACTTTCCTCTTCATTGGAGATGTCTGCGAGCTGATCTGAACTTAGTCTTTCATGCTCTTGCGTAGACATCTCTGTTTCCTCTTTGGTGCATGGGTTTCCTTTCTCATCACTCTCTTCCCCAACTTGATTTTCCGCCCAAACTTGATTTTCCGCCCAAAGTGAAGCAAGTTCAAGGCATGCGGAGCAATGCGGGTCATTGCACTCAGTTATTTCACCTTGCTCACTTGGAATACTTTCTTCCTTGCACCCGCATATGCTACCAGTGTTGAAAAACACGATCTCCTCAACTCGCGGCCCATTCTGAGTTTCCACCATCAAAGCCACCGCTTTGTTTTCCACTAGCTGCCTCCTTTGCAGATTTTCATCTTTTCATCCTCCTAGTCAGATTCACACCATTCTTCAACAAGTGCGTGGTTGTCATCCTTGGTAGAATTGGTTGGAGATGAGGCATTGGGAGAGGTTGCTCCTTAAATTCACTTGCAAAAAGAGATGGCTTGGGCTCTAGACTTCTGATTTGATCAATTGGGAAGCCAAATGATCCTCCAAAACATATTCTGATCTCCGTGGTTCCTCCTCTCCATGGAAGTAGCAAACATCATGATCTACCCACCTTGTAGGATAACTTGGTTCAATGCAAGTCAGGTAGAGCATTGGGGAAATATTTGGAACACCACGGCTTCTCAAAACATTGTGACAAGGTTTTAGAGAGCTGGGTAATGCCTTGGGTGGAGATGGGGAGAAATTTTGCAGATCATAGGGGATATTTTGGGCATGATAGACTTGTAGAGCACTAAAAGGGGAACTAGGAAGCAAAGAATCTTCCAGTTTTGGAATGAGATGATGGATTTTTCTTGATTTGCACAAGGGTGTGGAGAATTTGAGATGGTGAGGGAAGAATGGAAGCAATGGGGATGGGTTTCCTTTGACCAGCCTGAATGAGCATCTTCTCAGCTTGCAATGCAATGGCAAAAGCTTGAGGAAGACTGCTGCCTCCTAAAGTTTGAATTAATACAACTAAATCAACATCCAAGGACCTCAAATAATACAAGAATGCCATACCTTGTGAGGGTTTGAATTCTTGAGGATTGAGCCATGTCCTTGAAAATATGATGTTGAAATCTGAGATGAACTCCATTGAAGCTCGCTGTATTTTGCTGAGGTGTTCCATGAGAGAGATGACATCTGCATTCTCCTTGAACTGGTTGTTTAGTTGTTCTCCTAGCTGATCCCATGTGGAAATGGATTGTGGAGCCAAACTGTTGTACCAATCTCTTGCTTTACCTTTGAATGATGAAACAAGAAGTCTGAGGCAAATGTTTTCTTCTCTGATATTGTGAATGGCACAATGGTTGGCTATATCTTGAATGTGATCAATAGGAGATTGATCTCTATTTCCATGGAAAAGAGGTAGGGTTTTTAGGGCTATTTTGGGGATATCATCCCCATTTGCAAATGAAGGGGCTCGAATTGAAATGAGAGAATGGAAGAGCTCTTTAGAGAGCCATGAGAGAAATGGAAACATGAAAATGAGTGGAAAGGAGAAGGGAATGGTCTGCAGACTTAGAGAATGGGTTTCTTGAACAATGGAGTCACCAAATGTGTTTGGAAAATGCCTCCAAAGGCTGGATATTTCAAGAACACATCAAACTTGGTGATATGAAGTTGTAAAGCGCTTCAATCTTGTCCCATGCCAAAAATGTTAATGTTGAAATGTGCACCCTTGCTGAATTAGGGATCTAGCATTTAAGTGAAACATAGGATGATTTCTCAATGTGGGACTTGATTGTTGAGAGCATCCTCTAGAGAGAAGGTTTGACTTCCTTTGTTTTGTTGATTAGGAGAATCCGCGAAACACGGAGACTACTCTAATGGTAAAACTCTCTGCTATAGCTAACCTACACTAAAACATCCAAGTAACCAGGAGAGGGAGGAGGAAAGAGACCTGCAGAAAAGAAAATCCTAAGCTAAGAGGGCGGTGATGACACAAAGATGAAAGGGTTGATCACTCTCCACAAGGGGAAGAAAGGGAAGAAAATGCAGAAGAGAGAGGGCAAACATACTTGCCATAGACCTAAAACCGCATAACTAACCCCTTCCACACATTGACACCACACAAAGATGGAGACGTGCGAATGTGAGGCACACAACATACCGAAGAAGGAAACAAAGAGGCAAAAGCACAACAAACATGAGCATAGGGTAGAGGATAGCTACAAACACAAGATTTATTACTTAACCGATGAACAAATCATTTCATTAATGATGAAGCGAAAGATGCATTATAAAGATGAAATCCGAGGTTTGGGACTTGTGGGAAGTTGACCACCATTTTGACATGGTGTCATTACAACAAAAGAGGATCCATTTTTAATGGAATGAGTTCCATACTTATAGAAAATGGGAGAAGAAGAGAGAAGGAGAAAGAGGCACAAAAGGGAGAGAGATTCAATCACGTAGGACCAATTGCCATAGATGTTTGTAGAGAAGTGTGGGCGCGACATGGCTCAAATTGCATGCCATCAAATTTACAGGTTGAGGAAGATGTCGCCCATAATCCATTAAATTCTAGTTGGTGGAGTGGTTCAACATTGATTTTTAAATTAGGCGTGGTTGGTGTGTGCGATTTGCGGACTTTTGATGTTTCATGGTTTCCGCGGTGCTCGGACCCTCAAGATGATACTCGGAATTATTTATGACTCCCACAATACATTAAACCATTCACACTCTTCTCCTTCGTTGCGTGGAGTTTATTTGTGTCAACGTTGGTTTTAAGTTCTGCGTCCTCCGACTTCGTCCCACGACTATTCCTTGTTGTGCGACTATGGATGTTTCGCGGCTTCCGCCGCAGATTTGAAAACTTCCTTACTTTGCTTTCACACTTTATCGATATGCCGTGGAGGTCTTGCTCTTTACGTGGTGCTTATGTGTGATTATGTTATTTCGTCCCACGGATCCTTGAGAAATAACACAACACTACAATTGTGAAACCCGCGAAACACTCGGGAAAGTGTTTCGCGGCTTCAAACCTTAGTCGCTTTTGAACTTGCTTTCCTTTCTTTGTGTGGTGCCTATGCAACATTCCTTCTTCCGCATCGCGACACTTTATCTTGGAGACTTCATCCTTGGTTTCGTGGAATTGTCAAACTTTGCGGAATGCTATGTATTCCGAGTCTGTGAACACTATGTTTCTCCATACCACGAAGCATTAAGCTTCTTACTCTATTGCTCGCTCTGCGGACCCTATCCTTAGCCGATTTTATCCTTTTTATGGGCATTAAACCCGCGGTGTTGATTTAACAAAATTAGATTTTTGTAAAACTCTAAGATATTACAGAGTCATGTGTGATATTTAGAATGCTAAAGCACAAATTTGTGTAAGCAATAAGTTAATGAAAATTGAAACCCTAAGTGCAAGAGAGGGAATAAAAGACTTAGCTGATTTCGCAATGAATCCTGTGGTTTTCTAGACTGGAAAAGCTGATGAATAGGAGGAGAAGACCATTGCAACCGCACCGAGAAAATTTTGCAATTGCCGAATGAGCCTAGACTAGGGTGCCTGGGATAGGATTGGGGCTCTTAGGCACTAGAGACCTCTCACGGGCGCTGTGACTACGCAAATTCTCGGAATCGGTTTTTCTGGTGTTGCAAGGTGGTCACTAACCTTCGTTGTTGATTGCCTGTATGTCGCACTATGTCTGTAGAATTCGCCTGTATGTCGCACTATGTCTGCAGAATTCGCCTGTAACCTGCAAAACAAATGATCTCCTGCAAGACCCCAAAACACATCAAATCCTAAAAAGAAAGATGCAAATGGGGAGTCGACTAACCCGACATTCACTTGCTGAGAATGGACTTACGACCAAGCGCTGCACTACATCTTAAACCCCATGTAGTTCTTGTGCATGTGTGTAGAGATCGTACCTTAGCAAGCTCTTGTGCAAGATGCACTTGATAGCGAGTGATAGCTAGATGTAACAATGTAAATAGATGTGTGTACCTAAATGGATGCCGTTGATGCTTTTAAAATGCCTTTGGATGCAACCTTAGGTGGTGATAATAGATGCTTAGAGCTTGGTCCTTTATTTTGGTCACATAGCATTGTATTTATATGATTCCCTTGGTTGAATTTCGTAATTGACAACTAAAAGGCCAACCCATAAGAAAACAAGATGCCCAAAAGATAAAAGAGGCCCAAAAGAGGCGAGTAAGATACAAAGAGGTCGGGGCGCCCAAAGGGACGAGGGTGTCTGGGTGCTGGTGTCTAGATTCAAGAAAGATAAAGCAATGAAGATCAGACTAGGTTGTGGGGTGTGCAAGACCAAAGAGAAAAGCAAGAAAAACAAGAAAGAGGCCAAAAACAGTAGTCAATTACCAGTTTTCTCGCTTAGGAATCATATGAATGCAAGTATGTTCTTAAGACCTAGAAATGTACCCAAGTGTGTGATTTTGTGTCTACAAGTGCTCTGACTTGCCTTCGACCCACTAGAGACTGATTTGGTAACCATTGTAAGATTGAATTCGTTAGTGGTGCGAAGGTCTAACAAACTCAACAAAGCACTAACTCTGCCTAAGTCCTTGTTGAATGCCTCCTTGTTCTGCGGGTTGGGGGAACCCGCAAAACACGATGTGTTTGCATTTTGTAGAAGACTTAATCTTGGGTGGCTTTCTTGAGCAAAATGGCTGTCCATGTTTGATGAGTTGTTCAAAATTACAAAGGGGGTGCAATTTTGGACAACAGGAACTACAAGTGGGCTTGATCCCTCTTGGGAGTAGTGGTATGTAGCGCACCACTCATCACGTCACTAGGGGTGTGGTGATGCAGTCCCAACACAATCATGGTTAATCCCGTTTTTAGTTCGAGGTGTAAGGTTAGGAATCGAAGCAAGAAGAAATATCTCGATTCAAAATTAGTCATCACAAGATTCTAGATCTAGAAAGGAGGCGCATGAGACACATGCGAGCAGGCCTAAAAGGAGCAAGCAAGTTGTAATGTCCCCTTTTTCAAATAAAAATTAAAATAAGGGAAATTCGATTTGCACATATGGATTTAAAAATCAAAATATATTTTATTTGTGCAAATAAAAAATAAGAGAGAGAAATCGATTTACCTTGGGATAATTAATGATGTTTGGAGGTAAATCAATTAATAAAGGCAAGTCGCATTTTTTGGAGGATGGTTTATTATTTCTTTGGGCACATTTATCTATATTTTTGGCATGGGTCGATTCCTTTTGGGCATCAAGTTTAATATTAAATTCTCCTTTGTATTTTATTTTAAAATCTTGCCTTAGGAGAATTAACTTTTGCATTGGAGTTTGACTTTCAGAGTTATTCAAATTAAAGGCTCTCATCTCTAGACTTTGGCGCCAAAAATGGAGAAGGAACTTTGGAGATTGAGCAAGGAAAAGATATAAAAGAAGATGATGGGCACCCCTTTTCGCATGTTGACGGTTATTATAACTTATCTTCATGCTTGAAGAGGGATGAATGCCCACTAGTGATAAAAAACAAAAGGTGTTCATTAACACCACCCATTGTGAAGTGTGTGTTCCTTCTTGAGCTATGAATTGATGAGTCTTTCTTTAATTTATTTGCCCATGTGAAGTCGCCATTATTGTGAGAGTAAGAGCTTGTTTGTGAAGGGTTTTGAGCTATCTTTTTGATAAATAAATCTAGAAATTGCTGTTGGTTTCTTATGGTGTAAATCACTTGCTTGGAGGAGGTTTGTGACATTTTGAGTGGTCTTTGGCAAGAATTTAAATCTGAACTGTTCTTGCTAATTTTTCTAATGCAAATGCTCTTTATTTGATGATATTTTGGGCTGCTAACATCACTGGAATTTACTCTAAGGAAATCGACTGGTTTGGGGAGTTTTATATCACTTTTTGGAGGGTTTTTGAAGGATTTATAATATGTTGTTATAGAATAATTATTGCAGATCTAAAAGTGGTATTTTTGAGTGTTGGGGAGTTAAGGATAAGGCTGAAAATTATTTAATATTTTTCCCTTAACCCTAGCTGAAATGTTTGTGTTTTGTACTTTGGTGGGCAGATTTCACTGAGTTAAAAATTCAGTTTGATATATTAATTGAAAGCTCTTAATTTCCTCTCCATTGTGTAATTTATTTCATGCAAAAAGAGCAAATATTGAAGGAGATAAATTTTTGAAGTTTGCAGCCATTTTCAACATATTTTAATTTATTTTACTATTGCTGCAATTTAATTGGTTAAAGAAGTGTTTATTCCGACTAGTTAACCCATCTAAACCCTTACCTTGGCTCACTCCAACCCCATTTGGGTTGTATTGAAGCCGACACTGGGTTAGTTGAGGTGAACCTAGAAGGGTTTCTCTTCTAAGTTTACTTCCATTGCAAGTAGTTTAGTAGAATTTAATTAATATCCCAAAAGGGGATATTACACAAGTACAAAAGCATAAAGTATAAGTTCATAGTCCTTAGGACGGAGTTCAACCACCAGTACTATCCATCTTGCTACAAAACCGTCTAGAGCAAATTTCCAAGTCTTGATATTTTCTAAGAAGCTTGAGAACCTTATGATGTGCCCCTTCACAACATCTAAGTATATGTCACACATTCTATCCATGCATTGTAGTTTCTCGCTATCCCTAATTACATCTCACAAAGTCTAGCGTGCCTTATATTCAATTTTCATATTAAAATAATTTAGGGTTGTTTAAGACTGTCCTTTATTAGTTGTGAATTATTATATTCCCTAATAGGTTAGATTCGGTAAAAAAATCTAGTTTTCATATTACAATAACCTTCATGCTCTAATTTTTTTGAATTAACATGCTTCATTCCAATGCTATTTATTTGAAATTAGACAAACATGGAATTGTTTTCCATTTGAAATTGCCATGTCTTCATTTTGAAGAATGTATACATGTTATAAAAGATAGGACCAATTGTTACCCAGTTTGCTATTCACTTGCTTCACAAGTGTATTTAGACAGATCTCTTTATTCATCCTTTGAATCTGTAGTGCCCCCTCCGATGCGTAGAATTTTTCCCTTGCTTCCGACTTGAGCGTTTTGTGTGGATTTGGAAAACGCTCGTGTTGGGTTGTTTCGGCCTCGTTTAGAGTGATCGTGAAATTTAATATAACAATAAAATAAATTAAACATTTGAGATAATAAAATAATAAGGATAAGTTTGAAGTTGTCCTTATGTGGACTAACCCTTTTGAACCCTTGGTGTGTCTTTATGTCTATGCTCTTGTGGTAATTGCCATTATTCTTACAATTTTTTCATGTCGAGAGCATTTGTGAATCTTGAAGCTTCAAATATATATGTATATTTGTTTATAACGTTAAAGTTGATCTAAACAAATTGTAATACGGGTAATAATAAAAGTAATCTGCATAATTTTCAAATGAAGTTGGTTGTATGATAAAGTGAGTGCCTTGATCGGGGAGTGTTGAGGTTCGGGAAAAACAATTTTAAAATAATAAAATAAATCGTAAAGCATAATAGGAAGGAGCGAAAATAAATTTAAATAAAAATTTGGCTTTTGGGAATTTGTCTTTTGCGAGAGGATGTTCTTGCATTGTGCTTGGCTTGGTGAGTAGAGCTTTCTTGGTGTGATGGCTATTTGGTTGCGGTGTTGCACCAAATGGTTTGTTGAAGTGGCCATGAAAAACTTGGATGGGTTTGTAGAAAACGTCTTGGAGACCTTCATGTATATTCCTTGCCGTGCCAAAATTGGAGGGTGGGCATTCTGAGTTGTAGTTGCTTTTGTTTTGTGAATATTTGTGCTGTTCTGTTGTGCTTTCTAAGTAGTAGAAGTGTATCTAAAATTCGAGTGTCATGTCCCTTTTTTGAGATAAATCCTTTTGAAGACCTTGACCCATTTTTCTTCCTCACGAGCCCAAGCGAACAAGCTAGAGGAAGCCAATGATGTCATCATGTGCTTAATTTTATGTTTATTTCTTTAATTGATATTGTATTTATTGGTGAGCCTAACACCCAACAATAAATTAGAAATTAAAAGATATTAGAGAGCTTGTAGGCTCCAAAACGTAAAACGAAAATAATAAAGCAAGTCTAATTGTGTTCGGCCTCATTTGAGAGCCCCAAGACTTGGCGCCACTCTCTTAATATAAATAGAGGTTGTTGGCATTAGTTTAGGACATGTTTTGGAGATTATTCTTATTTTGGTGAAAGTTGGCTAGTGTAGCCCTTTTACTCTCTCTCTCTCAAGGACAAAACACCTTGGATTGAGGATCTCTTCCAAGGACGAAAACCCTTGGTTGGAAAACTTGTGAAGGACGAAAACCCTTCATGAGGTTTTGATTGTGCAAGCTGGTTGGAAAAACAATAAAGGATCTTTCTCTTGCATGTGTGGTGTTTTTAGTGCAATATTATATTTGTTTAGAGTGGAGCGACCTACCTTGGAGTGGAAATGTGGTATGTGTGATGTGCATTTGGCAAATTTGGAATTACTAGCTTGTTCTCCATAATTTATAAAGCCAATATCTTAAGTTTCATGATTTTTGGTGCTTCCTAAGTTGAGTTATGAATTTTTAAAATAACTGTAAGTGAGACAAGGGTTTGTTGAAATTCATATCTCCATATCTAGGGCATTAAAAATCAGATTTCTTGCATTATATGATTGTTGAGGATATATCATAATTTTAGAAATTCAAGTGAAGCTGATTTGAAGGGGTTTGAAGGCATAAAAGTGGGTGTGAAACCCCAAAACAGGTCGCTGCCCTAGAAGGGTGTTGGCTGGCAGCAGTTAAGGGTTTTTATACATTTATTTCAGTCACTAACAACTCACTAAAAATCTGAAAAGTGTTGTTTATCTTCAGCTTTGGGTCATTTCCGAGTTCCCCCAAAAAGGGACATTACAGTGGTATCAGAGCATCATCCTTCTAGTCCGTGAAGCTTGAAAAATTGGAGATGATCATGAAGAACCTTGATGGAATAGTGGATGCCTTCGAATGGGCTTGTCTTAGCCATCCAAAAATGCAAGGAGGTGGTTCACTCAAGGCAAAAAGGGTTTCAAGGAGTGACAACTTGACAACAACATATAGAGATCTTTTAGAGATGGCATGTGATGCCTTTTCCTTTGAGGATTTTGTGGAGATAGAAAATCATAGAGTGGAAATTGGCACAAAGCATAATGCTCGAATCTTATCAAAGGACCTTGGCAAAAGGGTCTCATCCATTAAGGGAAGAAAACCCGCAATTCGAAGAGCATGTAGCAGATTAGCTACAAGATGGAGAAATCATGAGGGAGCGAAGAGGCAACTTCCTTTTATAGCCACCCTTCCAAGGTGACAAAAGAGAAAGAACCATCGTAACAATTGTTTGGGGTGAAGGATCAACCTTTGGGAGCCCTAGAAGCACCCACCACCATGGCTAAAGGTGAACTGTTAGTGCGAAATCACAACACCCCCAAATGAGTTATGGATTTGCTTTTCTAAGGCAGAATCATGTGGTGTGATTATATAACATTGAACTTTTCCCAAGGTGTGGGACCTTGCAAAAGTGGGAAAGCTCTCCAGAGAAGGTTGGTTCCTCTTCCTAAACTACCTGCCACAAGCTATTTCAATGCGGTGCAACCTAATCTAACTTCCAAGGAGACAAGGAGAGAAAGAAAACAAGAAAAAATAGAGCCTACACTAAAACGGTGATACACCAGAGAAGGAAAGTGTTGATCATCTACTAAACTGCCATGGAACAAAGAGAGGTGAGCAATGGAAAGGATGGACAGCAGACATCACAGACCATAGATCAGATTCACACAGAAAATGTTCCAAAACCCCATGAACATAGCTCCCAGATCTGCAAATGAACATTCAAAACATGCAAGATACCTGTAATGAAGAGAGGCAAGCGAGATCAATAAAACGAGCAAAGGATGGACAAATGTATCACAAAAACACGTTTTTCTGCTCCATTTACATAGTGCACCATTTCACGGGCAAGAGACAAAAATGCCATTACAGAAAGCGGGGAGGAGGTTCAAACTCCATTTTCGACCCTGGGGAAGAAAAGAAGGGGAGGAAGAGAATAAAAATGAACAACCACTAACTCCTTGAAAATGTGCCTCTGTTTACATTTTATAGAAGAAACGCGAGAAGAGAGGAAAAAATGCGGGATTTGTTCTAACCACCTTTAAAAATGCGTTTTAATTCTTCATCTGTTGATGGGCTCGATGCAAAAGCTCATATTTCCATGTATCTACTTCGCAGACCAAAGAAAATGACCCATACTTCATTAAATCTAGTAGTTGAAACTAGTTTTTTTGTCTTTTCCGTGCCAAAACGCGTTTTGCAATTTTCTCCCACAAATCTTCACCAAAATGCAAAATTGAAGATTCCATGATGAAGAGAATCTCCAAATCTTTCCATTGGTACCAAGATTGTAGAAAATGGAGCTTTGGATCAAAAGATATGGCCCCCTCGAGTATTTTTTTACGTTTTCGCTAAAATTGGCTTGGGCAAATTTTGCACATTTGCACATTTTCCCGCAAATCTGCTAATGACTTGGCATCCATTGGGGTCGGCGGAGGCGGGGCTCCTTTTTTTTCTTTCGACACTGCATCCTCGCATAAACTTTTGATGGGCCAGCTCAACCCTTAATTTTTGCTTTTTTGACAAAAGGGAAATTTTTCACTTTTTCTCCGATTCCCGCCGGTCCGAGATTCCTTGGCAAACATCTCTCCCAAGCCTCGCAGGTCCGCCTTGGGAAAATTTTCCCTTCTAACTCCGCCGAGCCATAACTCAAAAAATACAAGGAGTTAGAAAGAGCTCTTTACCTTTCTAGAAAGGGGAAGAAATTCTCTATCTGATGGAGTATTTTCAGAAATCCTTGAGTGCTTGAACTTTGTGAAATTTGGACTGAGGCACAAAAAGGGAGTAAGTTAACCCAAAATAAGAGGGAGCTTATTTTGGTTAACAGAACCCTTGATTGATTTTTCTTACAGCCCTAAGAAAGCACAAGAAGAGGAAGAAATGGCCAAACAAGAACCAAGAGAAAGGGAAGGTAAAGAATTTTTATGTGTCAATAATTTTCCCTTGAATTCTAATGGTTGCATGTTGAAAAATGCTAAGGGAACTTGGGAGCATGAGCGAAAGGATGAAGGGAAGCTCGAGGAACAAGAAGATGAACTGAATAGCTCAAGCAACTCTCATATGACAATAGAAGATGGAGTCATCGAGGAAGAAGATTCGGTGGTGAAGAGATCTAAGGCCATGAGGCTAACACCCATTGTTGTCCCGGAGAGTTAACATTATGAGGTAATCAATAACCATTGTTTAATTAATATTGATGATATTTTAGCATGTGATGAATCTAGGACTGAAAGGAAGGGTGAGGAAAAAGAAGGGGAAGCAAAAGGAATGGTTGGAACCCATTTTTCAAATGGACATGCTAACAATCAGCTTGCTCATGACAGCATTCAAAAGGAGGTCATTTGATGGAATGTACCGACAAATGTGGAAGGGAAAGATTTTATCCGGTGATGAAACCATGCCAAGAAAGATTGCTAATTTGAACTCAGAAATTCTGAGTCACAAAAGTGTCATAGGCAGCCCACGGTATGAGGATATCTCAGTTTTTGCCAATAAATCATTTCAGTTTTGTTACCATGGACAGCTGGTTAGAAAGAGGACTCATATCTCATGTGTGTTGTATCCTCCTATGCCACCGCTGATTGGATATCATCATGCAAATCATACTTCACGGGGAGATGAGGTAAGAAGTACTTTTTGTAGTAAAATGCATATAAATACTTGGGTTCAATTTCAAAGGTGTTTTCTCAAGTGGCATATAGGTGCTATGATGAGTCTATCTAAGGGAGGAATATCTGATTTCAAAATCATTATGGAAGGGAACTCTATAATGAGATGTTTGAGAAATAATGGTGGTTCTAACCTTAAGTCTCATATGTGGCTAACCATTGGTTCCATGAAAATGGAAGAGTTAGAAGGAATGGGCAGCGATATGCATCAAATTATTGAAGAAGAATTGGCAAGAAGGATGGGGCCAAGCAAGGCTGGTTTCAAAGGCCTCGTGATCACCATAACTTATGGAACATATCCTCTTTGCACAAGGAAGATACCACAGCCCGCTGTTCCCATGAAAAGGTATGAGTTTTGTATTGACTTCTTTGTTTTTGATTCAGCTGAGGCACATATTTATTTTGGGGTCAAGAGCTCCAAAACTTTAGGGAATTTTCCTGAAAATTCACAAGAGGGAATTGAAGTTCCACATACAAAATGAAGAGGTCAGAATTCATAAAATCAAGAATGGAAAAGGTAGGCATGTTGAGCAAGGAAGGACTCATTTTATTTCCTTACCAGCTGTAGGAAAAGGATTGATCATAACTGAGAATGCAAGGAAGGATTTGGCAAACAACATCATGAGAAGGTATAAAATATGCAGGGCTGATATGGGAGTTTTCTCAATTAATATTTGTTTACTCACAAGCAATCGAAGGCTGTCCATCAAGAAGAAACCCCAAAAAGGAAGCAACTACAACACTTATGTGTCTCTTGCATACTATACTTTCAGCCCTCCACTCATTTTTGCAACAGCTGGTAGAGAGATTCCAATGGTTAAGAGGGTAGACACTCATCCCCTTTTTCTAAAGAGGGATACCCATCTCTCCTAAAATTATTTTCAGTCACTAATACTACCCAATTACAAGAGAACATGCCTATTTATAGTAGTTGGGAAGGTAGCAAATTAATGATGATAAAGATTGACCACTTGGGAAAGGAAGAAAATCAGTTTTGAAGGGATACTCAGCCTCTAAGCAGCCGTCACCAACCCATTTTAATTTGATCAAATGGAAGAAATTACAAATTCCTAATCATGGAGAGGTATTCCAGTTGAACACATGAAAAGAAGGCAAAAGAGAGCCAAAATAAGAATAATCTCCAAAAGATGTCCTAAACTAATGCCAACAACCTCTATTTATATTAAGAGAGTGGCACCAAGTCTTCGGGCTTTCAAATGAGGCCGACCACAATTAGACTCGCTTTATTATTTTCTTTTTACTTTTTGGAGCCTACAAGCTCTCCAATATCTTTAAATTTCTAATTTATTGTTGGGCACTAGGCTCACCAACAAATACAATGCCAATTAAAGAAATATACATAAAATTAAGCACATGATGACATTATTGGCTTCCTCTAGCTTGTTCGCTTAGACCCATGAGAAAGAAAAATGGGTCAAGGTCTTCAAAAGGATTTATCTCGAAAAAAAGACATGACAGTCCTCCCCTCTCAAAATTGCTTGTCCCCAAGCAATTGCAAGTACTTGGATCCCAAATAAATCTCAGTTGCTCCTTATTTCTTGTTCCTTCTTGCATAGTGTCCTCTTCATGAACTCTACTCATGCCAAAATATCTCATATCCGCAAGCATAGAAGTGGCTGAAGTATATTTGTGACTGTAGGAAACCAACGTGAAGTTCCATTGGGCTCTTGCTTTCCTTCTTTTCCTTCTAGATATTTTCCAAATTTGAGTCCATTTGCAGCTGTGTATGCTTGTTTGTGACTGGACCAGCTCTTTAGAATTTATCCAAAAATGATAGAACTGACCTTCCTTGGTTTTGGAAGGTGGCCAAATCCTTGTAAGGCCTCCTAGTGGTGTAATGGACTCAATTTGCCTCTATGTTAGATGATAAAAAGGTCTCAGTTGTACTCTCCCCTTCCAACCTGAACCTACACTTGTAATAAACTTATTAAGGGAAACCACAATAGTTATTACTCTCCTTTCATGCCATTTTGGTTGATGGAATAAAAGTGGGTGTGAAACCCCAAAACAGGTCGCTGCACTAGAAGGGTGTTGGCTGGCAGCAGTCAAGGGGTTTTATACGTTCATTTCAGTCACTAGCAACTCGCTAAAAATCTGAAAAGTGTTGTTTATCTTCAGCTTTGGGTCATTTCCTGAGTTCCCCCAAAAAGGGACATTAAATCCAGGCAATATAGCTGTTTTCTAGAGTGCGTAAATTGTGTGTTTGGGCACCCAGGGAAATGTGTTCAACCGTATGCATTGGACAGGTGGCAAACCAAATTGTCACACCCTTTTGCCAACAACCTCCTAGCTTGTGCCTAATTTGGAGCTTTGAAATAGATTTTGGACATCCATCAAGCACAATAGGAAGTGAATTTTTTGTCTTATGTTGTGAGATTGAGATTGGTAGTGGATGGCATTGGTATTGTTTTAGGTTTTTTTATTGCAGCTGGGGAAGCATGTGCTGGTCACGTGGACTGTTTTAATTAAATTGGGACGCCACAAATGACACTAGCTTGGCCCGGTGCAAGGCCTGTAGACTGTTTGACAAAATGTCTTAAAGGGAATGTGCCAAAGTGATTTTCTTTCGTGGACAACAATAATTGCTGACCCACAAAAATGAATTGTTGAAAGGCTTTGGAAACTTCCAAACAAATGCAAAATTGGTAGGTGTAAAGCAGACACCACACCCCTTTTTCCAGTGAACTGTTTGATAAAATGTTCGAGAGAAATGCAGTCTTGTGGACAACAATGATTGCGGGACATGTGCAAAATGGGTTTGTTGAAAAGGCTTTGATAGCCGCTTTGGTTGGGAAACATAGCAGATGGGGATTTGGGGATGCGCTGCGATTAATGTGGAGTGCGCTGGGTATGTTTGTGTGGTGCGCTGGGGCAAGTGTGAGGAGCGCAAAAGTTGCAACATGGAAAGGTGAGTTGGCAGGGCATGATAACTGTTTGCAAAAATGCATGAAAGAATGTGGTTTCATGGACAACATTGATTGCTGGATGTGCACAAAACGGAATTGTTGAAAAGACCGTGGAAACATAGCCTTGCTAGTGTTTTCGGTTGTGGTGTTCCCAAGATTTCACTCCGAAATCTGGGACTCCCCCTTTTAAATTTTTAATTCTTTTTAAGTAAAGGGTCATGTTTTTGTTTTGTTTTGCCTGCAGTTGCTCGCATTGCTCAAAGGTATCTCCAGGAAGTCATAGAGCCACATTCGCCAAATACTTACATGCTGAAGCTCACTCAATTCACTTCTGAAACCCAGTCTGGTTTTATAAAAGCACTATCACTTTATTATATTTAAAAAAGTAAAAGTTCATTTAAAAATAAATTGAGCTAAAATTAAGAAATTTGGGTTATATAAATCACTTCACCCCATCACTATTTCCACAGAGCATTCACCCGGGGAAGAGTTTTTATAGACTAGCTAATTGGAGAAGTTTTTGTTTTGCAATTGCCCATGCAACTTCTTTCGGGTATTTTGTTTTTATTTATTTCTTGTGTTTTGGTTTTTGGTCTTTCTCCGTTTTTCGTCTGGCAATCCCCGTAGCCTATTCTTTCTTCCTGCCAGACCTTTTCCCGGGCCTGGGGTTTTGAAAAGCTATCCAATGTTTTTAATTGCCAATCAATTTGTCTGTCAAAGCTTGTATTTGAAGGTAACCGGATCAAACAAGAGGAAAGCTCAGGATTTTTGCCTTGTCTGAGGTTTAATCCAGGTTGAATGATTAAACAGATTGTGGATCTAGAAGAGTTTGTCTTCCTTTTGCAGAGCAACCATGGCCAAGGAAGAAAAAGCAACATTCTGGAGGGTCATTCAAGGGGCAAAATCACTCAGGCAATTGCGTCAAGGATCAAAGCAGAGTCTTCTAGTGCAAATCGTGGTTTTTCAATGCTAAGTCTTATGTTTTCCATGATGCTATCCTCTTCTGATTTCAACGCAATTCTTAGGAAGGAAAAGCCACTTAAGTTATCGTGAATTCAAAGGTCCATGTCTTTTATAATCCATGCTGCCCTCCTTCCTCAAAATCCACGCAGTTGTTCCTTGAGTTTCAACGCAAATACCAAGAAGAAATCGTGGATTTTGAAGTGCTTGTTCATTCTATGAATATGAGAGCCAAATCGTGGTTTTTCAGAGTCCTAGGCAGCTGCCTTGTTTTATCAAAATCCATGCAAATATGAAAGGGAGAAATTGCAAGCCCAATCGTGGATTTCAAGTGTCTAGTCTTCCTTGCAAAAGCAGCTGCCTTCGTGAAATTCAATGCAACCTCTTATGCAAAAGCAAAATCCTCTAAGCCAAATCATGGAATTCTAGCATCTATTCTTCCAAAAATCAACGCAATTCTATAAAGAGGAAATCACTTAAGTTATTGTGGTTATTTAGTAGCGTGTCTTCTTGATTTCCACGCAAATTATAAAAGGAAGCAATGCCACTTAAACAAAATGCCTTACCTTGTGTTTTCAACACCATTTCTTAAAGGGAAAAGCCACTTAGACCAAGTCGTGGATCTATGCAGCCTTGTCTTCTAAAGTTTAACACAATCCTGCCCCCTTGAAATCCACGAAGCTTTCCTTTATATTATCCACGCAAGTCTTAAGTTTATTGTGGATTTTGAAGTCTTTTTCTTCCAACTAAAGGCAGCATTCCTTTATATTTTCCACGCAATTATTATAAGGAGCCAAGGCAAAAAGTTATTTAAATGTAAATCATGGATTTCAGGCAGCTGAGTCTTCCAAATTGAAAGCATCCATCCACAAGGAAATCAACGCAACCTTTTGGAATTGAAGTCTTTTGTAAGTGTTTGCATGTGAAGCCAACTTGTCCTCCAGTTTCAACGCAACTATTCACATTGCCAAATCCATGCAATCTGCTAAATTGCATGCTAAATCCCTCTAAAAGCCCATGCATGTTGTCTAAAATCTCCCAGTTGAGCCCATGTTGAGCCTACTTCTCTTTGCTTTCATCCGAAGTAATTCCCAGAGTTCAAGGCTGCCCATATGCAATAAAAATAAAAGGGGGATGAGTTGAATGTTTGTCTGAATTCTTTCCGGACAATTCACTTGTGCACATACTTGAGAAGAACTGCAAAAGCTTCAAGGACAAGAGGTGAAGACAGGACAGAGGCAACATCCGCAAGCAAATCACAGTTAGCTGCTCAGGGGAAATAGATGGAATCATTATTCCTCTCATGGGTAATCCAGTTGAGAAGTTGATAAAATCTACAGTGATGCCAGACCCAGTTTGATGAGAGTCGAATGAGAGTCAAAGGAAAGGATTCAACAACATATGGGAGAAAGAGCTTCTCAGATTCAAGGCAGAGATATCATTCATATCATTCATGAGGCGGAAGTACAATACATGTTGGATCAACATACAGAGTATGGAAGGAGAACAAGACTGAGAGTGTTGCAGCTAGATTAACTTCTAATTTCTTCTCCTCTTTCTTCTTCTTTCTCTTATTTTCTCCGACAAAGTAATTGAGTAATCAATTAAATTGTAAAACTTAGGTAATTGGTTTAAAATCCGTTACTTCGAGTTACTAGAAAAAGTCAATTACTTGGGAATAGGTGGCAAGACATGCAAGGCATTGATTTAGTCTTCAGTTGTAAATCATGCATGTCATGCAAAGAGGAATTCTAGGAGGAAGATTGCCAACTGTTTCCTTTCTTATAGCTTCCACATGTAGGAATTCATTGAAAGTTACCTATTTGTATTTTCCCTCTATGCACTATAAATAGAGGAAGAACCTACGGGTTAAAGGATCATAATTTGTTCATTAGAACTTGTTTAGCAGAGACTTTTGTAACTAGAGCATTCTTGAGTTTTCAGACTTTGTGTTGAAACTCTTGATGTGATTTCTGTGAAAGCTGGGGATTGGATAAAACGTGGATTTCTGGAGAACTTTGTGTCTACAGTGCTTTGCTGAGTACTTCTATTCAAAGGTTTTAGAAAAACTTTGTGTTATCATGGATCTAGATTAGAAGTTATTTCTTTCCCTCTTTGCTGAATGGTGTGATTTATTTGTTTATTTAATTTGTGTGGATGAGACCAACTCTGATAACTATTGGTTGAGTCAACGCATCTTCCTTTCTTCTTTCCCTACTTCTATTTTTCTCCCTTCTGCAAATATTCCCATCACAACTGCTTACTTGTTGCCAAATTACTTAGTTTGTGGTTCACAGTGAGGGAATTAAAGTAAAATCCACGAAAGTAGTTACTAGGATTCGCCCTTGCAAAATAGATAAACATCTTACACTAGAGCTTCACCGTTAAATGAATGAGATTTATCTCATGATTGTTGAGATTTCTTTTGTGCGTGCATAAAATCTAGCCAATAGGTTGTAAGTTTGCCGGCAGAGATGGTTTCAAAATGTGGAGGCATGCTCAATGCATGAGAATTGGTTGTCGAAATGCTTCATTGGAACGTAATGACATGGAATGTCATCATTGTGGGATGTGCATAGAATGGTCTGTTGGAAAAGCTTTTGAGATTTTTTAACAAATGCAATTGCTGAGTATGAAGCCAACCTCCACAACCTTTGTTATCTTTCTCGCATTGTGTGGCAAAATAAGAGCTTGTGAACAATTTCGGACAGCCATCAAACAATGAATGAAAGCAGTGTTTGTCGATGCAAGAATGGGGAAAAGTACGTTATGCACGTAAACCGGTTAACGGATGTTATGGCGGTGGACTCGCATCTTGTGCACGTCAATTGACTTGTAGCCCCTCGTACCGCTTCGATTCTCGCATAGGCATGGTCATCTTACTCTATCCTTGCATGATTTTAACGTTCTAGTTTTCCTAATTTTTAATGGAGTTGTAAATCAACTAAAGAAGAATAATTTGTTTAGGTGAATTAAACGAAAATGTGTTATTCAATAGCAAATTACACCTCTATTTTGTATGCAACTAGACCAATAACCATGAATGTAAACACTACACTCAATTACCTCATAAGATGGTTGGAAAACTACGATATTAGTTTTGGTTACAAAAACCACGCGGTTGGCGGGTTAAACACGAAACTTAGTAAAAATTACTTGACGACCTAATGAACTCTTACTAAAAACTTGTTTTCAATGAGGCACAAAATATGACTTTAAACCCCAAATTGAGAAAATCAAACTTTGACCATGTTCCTTGTCACATGGAGTGTTATTCGAACCTTGGGTTGTCCCTCGAATGTTCATTTGACTTTGTTTCGCCATGCGTTTAGAAGCCCAACAGGCTAGTTCGCAACTTTAGACAGTTGCTGAAATTTGATAAATGTAGTTTGGTTTTGACCTACAGTTTTGACCATGGATGTACAAATGAAATTTGGCTTCCGCATACATCTAGTATTTCTCTTTGGCAATCACTACCAACCTTCAGTTTGGAGAAAATTGCCTTGCAAGTTAGTTTTCCAAGTGTGTTTTGTAGGCCTTTGGTCGTTGGGCGACAAGGTCATTTGGGTGTAATTACGACTGGTAGCTCTGAAAAGCGGGCGCTAATCAAACCCATTTTACCAGTTAGGGGTTCTATCAGCTCCGAGTGTTTCCCTGTATATAGGGGAGTAGGTAGGGATTTGTTTACTTGTGTGTTTGAGTCTCGGAGATGGTTTTTGAACGCGGATTGTTGAGCTACTTGTCTAAAATCTATGTTTTTGGAAACTTATAACTAACTGGAGAAAACTGTCATATGGCTTTATCCAAGCAAAATAATGATTGGGAAACCTTGTAAACACAAATACATGACTGTAGGAAAGCTTCTTTTGATGTCGACTTGAAAAGAAATTGATTGTGGAAAAATGGTGTTTTCTCTCTCCTTGGCTTTGTAAACGAAATGAAATGGCATTGTATTTCTTACTCTCCCTTGAAGTGAGTTAAATATTGTTTCATTATTATTGGAAAACTATGAACTCGTAAATTGTGTTAGATTTTAGGTAGATGCCATGCCAACAGTTGTGTTGACCATGCGGTGGTTGCAAGTACGTGGGATGAGAAGAAAATTGTAGCGTTATTTGTGCTTTTGTAATAACGAGATTATATTTGAAATACATGTAATATTAATTGGATAAATCAACACTATTGTTATGATCAGGAATGTTATTTATTGATTATTTTGTGATGAGTAAGAAATTGTAGCATATTGGTATCTTGAGGAAATGGGCATTCTAATTTAGGAGTGATTTTGATTATAGGTATATATCTTGCTAATGAAGTAGATGTACATTTTAACTGGAAATGAAATGACCATTTTATAATGCGCTCTATGTGAAAGTAATGATAATGTATTCTTTTGTGCTTTAAAAAATACTTGGGAAACTCAGAAGCAAATAAACCACCTTATATAGGGATGGTTATGGTTTGACCACTACTAGGAGGTTATTTTATAGTTATCAAATGACCCTAATACAACAACCCACAAGAAGGTTACCCTTGAGCATTGTGTTATTCGTGTGTCGAGTCACCTAAAAGGGTTTCTTGTGCATGTGGAAGTGTGCATGTTGTTGTAGTTAAGGGTATAGTGTCACCTTGTGACATGAATGATGTATTGTTTTAACAAAGTTTTTCTTTAAATGGGTGTCTTTATACTAAATATCTCTCGAAGGACTAATCAATGTATGTGTATAGGGTCATAAGGGAAAATAAGGAAGGTAATTATTATTCCTTGTAATGTGATCAAACAAACTTTGGTAAACCGCATAGTAAGGTGGTTCCCTCATTTTTTTACTCTCTCAAAAGAATCTTGACTCAAATTAAATATAGGTAGATTAATTCTTGTACATGAGTGTTTTGGAGAGTTTTGGGCGACTCAAATAGGAGATGTTTCTTGAGAGAGCTCGTAGAAGGTTTAGCTGTAGATGAGATTTGCATTTAGATCCCGCTGTCCAAGTGGGGTTCTCGATTGCGACAATAAGAGTCTAATGTGAATGAAATCGTTAATAACCTTTAAAATTTAAATTGTATTCATGAGGTGCCAATTTTTGAAAGAAAGTAAAACTTGGAGGTTGTGAGATAAAAGTGTTTGAACCACTCAAAGTTGACTTTTAGTTGGACGTAGAGCCCTTGAGTGCAAATAAAAGTAAATTAAAACCTAAGACCTTTTTATATGCTATTGGTGTTCGAAACCTATAGTCAACTTTGTCTATCAAAAAGGTGTCCCTAAGATGTTGACCTTTTGAGAAAACAAAATATGGAATCCATTCCCTTTAAACTAATGTTCACTCTTTTCGTGTGATTAAGTGTACTTGTTATAAGTTAAATCTGAAATGAAATAAATAATATGTAACGTTGTGAATGAGAATATATACTTGATAAATAATTTGAGACCTATAGGATGTAATGTCCCCTTTTCCAATTTAAGAGCATGATTTGGACTTCTTGCCATTCCCTTTTCCATGGCAAAGAAGTAGAGGAGTTGGAGAAGGAAATTGAGCTTCTTTGTATTTATTTTTCTAACTTTTAATGTTTCTTTTTAGCATGTGTTTGCCTTTAGCAGGTCAGTTGGGTTTTATGCACTTTAAAAGCCAATTAAAGATTAAAAGAATACTTTAAGAGGTCGGCCTTGCTATTCCAAGCCTTGGCGCCAACATGAGGTTATAAAAGAAGATTAGAGGTAGAGTGATCATTTGGAGGATCTAGATTTTGGTGCATTTTTCTATTTGGGCATTGTGAGCTTGTTGCTCCATGTTCTTCCACTTGAGGACAAAAACCCTCTTGTGTGGCTTCCTAGAAGGACGAAAACCCTTCTAGTGGTTTTGTTGGAGGACGAAAACCCTTCAACATTGATTGAGCTTGAAGATTATTGCAGATTTGAGGAGAATACTTAATATTCAGATTTTTATTGGCATTGGGCAGCCTTCCCTAGGTGGAGCGACCTACCTTGGTGTAGGGTTTGGTGCCCTAGAGGGCATAAAATTGAGATCTCACTTCATAATCTGATTTGGCATATTTTATTAAGCCGGAATCTCCATTTTGGTGATTTTTGGCAAGGGTTTACTATTTTTCCTAGCCCTTGGTTTTGGCTAGTCTGCTGCTGATTTTAAATAATTAATTCCAGCTGTGAAATCAGATATTCTTTCAATCTTTTGATGTGTTTATGATCAATAAATATTGTTGTGGCTAGAATAATTGTTTTGTGGCATTATTCATTGATTTGCTTGGTGAAAAGTGGATTTGAATTTCATAAACAGTTCGCTGCCCTTGTAGATTGCTGATTTCAGATTTAATTTCAGTTTGTTGATTTAAAAATCAGACTTGCTTGTATGGGGTTTGAGCTAATTTCCGTAATTTTCAGTTTTGTCCCCAAAAGGGATATACATTTGGTTAAATAAGGGAGTTCAAAGGGTAGTTAAGATGGAACCATCTTAAGTTAAGTGTTAAATGGACTAAAAGAAATGCAGTCTAGAAAAAAAAGAAAATGTATGTTTTCATGTTAAGTGTTCTTCAAACCTTTAAGGCTAATAATGAAATATGATTACAATAAAGATTTAACCATGAAAATGTGATATTGTGGAAGGTGCCTATTCATGATGTTCATGTTGTGGTTGGGTCGTGGTTTCATACTTGTTCGTTTATATAAGTGTGGCATTGATTTGCATCTTGTGTCATCTTGATATTTGCATGTTCTTCATGTTGGTGTAAACGTTGCATGTAGTGTTGAGCAATCTCTTGTGAGCCTTTGTGGTGTCGCATAGTTGTATTAGTAAATGAAAGTCAATTTTCTAATTTTATCTTGGTTTATTTGGTCTTATGTTTGGGTCCCACATGGGTGGGCACTACGGGAACATTGTTGATCCTTATCATCTTGGCCTTTTTATTGTTTTCAGCCGATGTAACCAACTATCTTCATGGTCAATTGGTTCATTCTACAAAAATGTGAGTCATTGGAGACATTGCGTTGGGGTATGTCGGTTTCTTCTTGTTCAATGAAAAGTTGCAAAAGCCATGGACATGAGGTGCGAATCTCTAAAGAAACCCCAAAGGCTTTTAACAAACTAGTCAATGGACCATTAGATAAGAGATAAATAAGGATTCATCACTTTGCATACATTAATATTGAAAGAAACAAACAAATCTAGCATATTTAGTAATCCTCTACTCTTGAAAGCTTTAAAAATGAACCTAGGAAGGATTCTAAGCAATCAGTTTGTGATTATGAGAATGAGAGCTCACCATTAATGACTTCAAGGCCAATGGTTCTTCCCATTTACTCAATGCTTGTGTGTAGTGCAATGGAAAAGCAATAACTCAATAAAACAAATGAAATAAGCTCTAAACCCTAAGAAAAATACTATAGTTTATGTTAGGAAGAAGGAGAGTTCTTAGAAATGAGAGGGGGTAGTGGGCTATTTATAGTTTTCCATTTGGGAAAGTGGGGAATTTTGGTGCATGTGGGACTAAAAAGGAGTCAAAAAGTTGATTAGTGAGTCAAAGTAAGATTTGACTAGGTTTAGAAGAGTTTAATCATGGTTAGGACTAGTTAAACTAGGTTAGGCTAGTTAATCCTGTTTAGAGAGGAATTAGGGTTTTGAGAGGTCTAATCAATCCAATGAAATGGATTGATAGTCTAGGAAGTTAGTAAAAGTGGTATAGAAGAGGATGAGAAGATGGTTTAGCTAATAAGGGACTATATTAACCCTATTAGTTGGTTTATAAGAGAAATACGACAAAAGAATGTCGTAAACGATGAGTTAGAGGGTCTAAGTTGATGAGGTATCATCAATTTGTAAGAAGGAGAATAGTTAGTGCAATATTAGGAATAATAGTGCTTTGATCAAACTACAGGTGTCTACATTTTCCCCTCTTTGGGGTGATATAAGCTACGTCACTTCAAATAAAGTAGACAAACATAAGCAAATGAAAATTTTTGAAGGGGTAGAAGAAAAATTAGTTAGCTAAAGGGATGCCCCCTCGAGTGTCGATGGGGTGATGGAAGAACTTGATCGATGATTGAAAAGAGAACAAAAGAAAGAAAAGTGTGAAGAGAAGATGAGAAAACAACAAGAAAAGGGGATATTGAGCTATCCACAAACCAATGCTTACAGAAACAATTTGTAATCATCATTTTTCTTAGAATCCTCATCATCGGTCCTTATTAAAATGTAAGCATATGACGGAAGCGTAAAATGACATGAAAAGCCAAGATACAAAAATTCGTCCCTTGCTAAAACAACAACTCCATGCAACATACAAACATGCAATGCAATACGAGAAGTAAACAAACTCACTAATAGGGAAATAAGTACAATCACACACACTTAAACCAACAACGCTTAAGAAGATAGTTGCACAAATATTTTGTTATCGAGATGTAGTCCCAAATGTTTTGATAAACGACAAGGGGTTTAAAATGATGCCCCAAGCAATTTGTATATGCAAGGGAAAGGATGGAGGACACTTGGGTCCAATGGAAAAGCAATGTGCATGATGAAAACAATATTAGGCAACTGATAGTGCCCCAGAGTACATATGAAGTAAGCAACGTAGCTTTTGTAAATGATTGTAGAGTTAGGTGATCCGTGAGTCGTTGTTTCAAAACATGTGAAAACGTCAACAAGATACGAGATGAGTGCCATGTGAGAGACACAGATTTCAGTTGTAAATGAGCTTTTTACCAATTTTAGTCCATTTTCAAAGTGTTTACGATTTTTTTTTTTGGATTTTTGAATGGTTTTATAATTTTTAAATTTTTTTATCGGTCAAAGGAATTTAGGAAATGGAAGGTCACCTAAAAGACATGTGAAAATGCCCCAAGGCAAAGAGAACGGGTGTCGGGTGGCAATAAAATGCCCCGACGAGAAGACAAATGGGCCAACAATAATTATTTAAAAATAATCATGGCATAGATAAAAATAGAAGACAAGAAGCACTTGGAAATATTTAAAAATGCCCCAGGGTGAAGAGATAAGCGCTAGGTGGAAAATAGTTCCCGAGGGTGATTTAGATGATATCATACGTTTTGTACATGAGATATTTTGGTAGATGCTAGCATTTGGGATGATATTAGATGATATTGGTGTGGGGGATAGATTTGTGATCATGTGCAACCCCTCTTGCCCCCATTGATGATACGATATGTGATGATTAGCTTAGTATACATGCATGATGTAAAACTTAGCATTTTTGTATATATGATGTATCATAGATGATGTTATATGTGATGAATGATAGATGATAGATGTGATAACAACAGATGTGTAGTAAACAAACACACAAGCAAAAAAGTTAACAAAACTAAACAAATATACAACCAAAACTATACAAACCGACAACTAAAAGTAATTTAATCACTACCTTGTTTTTGTGGGACAACATTGATATATTTTCTGATGTTTTTGGGTTATCTAGAAAGATATGTTTTCAAGGCTACTGTTCACATTGTTTTCAAGGTTTCCCTAAGATAATGTTGGGAAGTTGGTGTAGCTTCGTCTAAGGGGGATTTTCTGAATGTTTAGATTTTTGTGTATCTTTTTCTAAATGTTTTTGTATTTTCTAAGGTCATGTTTAAAAGCAATGTACAAGGACAAAGAAGCGTGGATGCCCCCAGCGTGATGTGGGAATATACAAAGGGAAGAATGCACACACATATGTACGAGAAAGTGGAATGTGAAGGTGCCCCAACGTTAGATGGGAATATACAAAGGCACATCCCTCACATAGATATAAGAACAAATAAGCCAGATCACGACTTTATAAGATAGATTTGGTAGGGTTCCTAGACCTAGCAAAGGAAGTTATTTCTAGAAAGCGGTGAGGGTTACCCATCTTGATGCAAGAGGCTTGTGACCGGTGAATCCTCCTTGAGTATCGGAAACCGGTTTTCACCCAAAGACCTGCCCACTATGCCACAATTGTGTGGTTTTCACATGTGGATGACCTTTTTTTTTCTTTACTGTTTTCTCAAATTTTCCATGTTTTATTTGTTTTTTCTTTGTTTTTCTACTTTTTAGTTCTTATTTGATATTCGCGCCATACTTAAGCATAGAAGCGCTTGAGATGCATGGCGTTCATAGGTTTGGAAGTTCTTCACCATCTGAATATGCTAGTTTATAAGCTCCTAACCCATATTTAACAACCACCACATAAGGCCCTAGCCAGTTGGCCTCAAACTTACCTTTCTTTTTCTCTGTCTTTGATGATATTCTTTTGATTTTCTTTTAGCACTAGATCACCTACATCAAATTCACGATGAATGATCCATTTGTTATATCCTCTTGATACTGTTTTGGTAGACCTTGAGGTGATTAAGTGCTCTTATACGCTTTTCATCCAATAGCTCTAGCTCTACTAGCCGAGCTACTCTATAGTCTTCGTCTTTATCAAGATAATCCCAGAGAGATATTCTCAGGGAGGGAAGCTCCACTTCCAAGGGTATGATGGCTTTAGTGCCATAAACTAGGAATATGGGGTCACACCAGTAGGAGTGCGGATGGAGGTTTGATAGGCCCAGAGGGTGGGATGTATTTGTAAGTGCCAATTATGACCAATCTTACTTACCATTTTCTCCATGATTCGTACAAGGGTTTTATTGGTAGCTTCGGCTTGTCCATTACCTTGGGGGTAATAGGGGTAGACCACTTGAGTTGAATATGGAAGCGTTGACACAATGTCTTAACCATTTTTTTTTGAAGGATTTACCATTATTAGTGACAATGGCGGAAGGGATACCATAACGACAGATGAGATGGTTCATGATGAATTTGGAAATTTTGCACACCAGTGACATAAGTAAGAGGCATAACCTCTACCCATTTAGTAAAATACTCGGTGGCGGTGATAATGTGGGTGTGGCCATCTGAAGAAGAAGGATGGAGCTTCCCTATGAGATCCAGGCCCCATTTAGAAAATGACCAAGGTGTCATGATAGGCTGCAAAGCCTGTGCTGGTGCATGTATCAAGTTTCCATACTTTTGGCATAGCTCACATTTCTTGACAAAATTACAATAGTTTGCTTCCATGGTGGGCCAATAATAACCTACCCTTAAGAGCTTCTTAGCCAAAACCATACCACTAGTATGCTCCACAAATACCACCATGTACTTCCTTAATAGCGTGGACTGAGTCAATAACATCCAAACAATGAAGTAGATTCCCATCGTAGCCATGACGATAAAGGGTGCCTCCTAGGAGGGTATAATGGGCTATACGGCGGATAAGGGCTTTCTTCTCAGAATGGGTAATGTCTGGGAAATGTGCCATCTTGTAGGTATCTAAATATAGGGTCATACCAAGGGGAGGATGGACCAACAATCTCACATGCCAAACAAGATTTCGACATGTCGTATGCGGGTATTTGTAAATGCTCTACAAAGAAAGACATTTTTCTCTCCTGAGGTGGAATGCGTAAGAGAGATCCAATTGTAGCCATAACATCTGTTGATCTATTATGTGACCTCGTTTTTGCTCAAAGACAATCTATGTAAAATATTCTTTCAAGGTTTCAACCAATTTCTTGTATGGAATAAGTTTTTCATCTTTAACTTTATACTCATCATTAACTTGTTTAATGATAAGTTGGGAGTCCCCAATGATGCATAGTTGTCTGATATTCCAAGTGATAGCCAACTTGAGACCAGCAATGAGTGCCTCATACTCTACAATGTTATTAGTGCAAGGGAATCCCAAATGGAATTGCTCTTGGGATAACCTCACTTGTGGGAGTGATGAGCACTACTCCTACCCCGATCCGTGGAAGGTGAATGATCCATCAAAATGGACTTGCCATTCTACAGACTCTTCAACATACATCATGGATGCATCTGGTAGGTCCAGACACAAAGGTTCCATTCCTTGGTAGAGGAGCTTCTGCCAATTGATCAGCCAATACTGTCCTTTCAAGGATTTTGGTTTACAAACTCAATATCAAATTCACTTAGGAGAATGATCCAATTAGCCATTCATCCCGTAAGGGTGGGTTTGGATAAAAGGTACTTGAGAGGGTCAACTTTGGATATTAGCTTGGTTTTTATTGTTAAGGAGATAATGGTGAAGTTTCTGAAAGGTGAAGATGACTGCTAAGCATGCCTTTTCAATCTGTGGGTAATTTAACTCGTAGGCAATCAAGGTGCGACTAAGATAATAAACTGACCCTTTCTCTATGGTCTAGGTCATATTGGGCAAGCAATGCACCAATAACAAACTGGGTAGCTGAGATGTATAAGAGGAGAGGTTCACTGGGGTAGGCGGCATGAGTACGTGAGTGGGTTGATAAGGTATTGTTTAAGTAGTGCAAATGCCTTTTGACAATCTGGTCCCTAGTTGAATGCAACATCCTTTTTGAGGAGATGTGTAAATGGGTGGCACTTATCCACAAGTTGTGAAATAAAATGGCGGATTGCTGAATCTTTCCTTGTAAACTTCTCAGTTGTTTGAGATTTGTAGGTGGAGGCATTTCTGTGATAGTTGTAACCTTGGCAGGATCTACCTCTATTCCTCTCTGTGAAACAATGAAACCTAGGAGTTTTCTTGAAAAAATGCAAAAACACTTTATGGGGTTCAAGCGTACCTTGTAATCCCGAGAGACGTTGGAAAATACATCTCAACACTTCAGGATGCTCTCCTCTGCTTTTGGACTTTGCTAAGATATCATCAACGTAATCCTCCATGATGTCATTCATCATGTCATGGAAGATGACAATATCATTGCATCGTTGATAGGTGGCCCGACATTCTTGAGTCCGAAAAGGCATGACCTTGTAACAAAATGTTCCCCAAGGGGTGATGAAATTATGTTTATGTTGATCCTCCTCTGCAATCCTGATTTGGTTATAACCTGAAAAACCATCCATTAAGGACAACATTTCATAACCGGCGGTGGAATCAACGATCATGTCAATATTAGGCAAGGGGAAGTCATCTTTGGGACCTTATTGATGTTGCGGAAGTCGGTGTAGATCCTTATGCCAATGAGTTTTTTGAACAGGGACTATGTTAGATATCCAATTTGAATAGTCAATGGGTTTAATGAAATCAACAACTAATAATTTTTCAAGTTCTTCTTTGACAAGGAGTGTAATTTTAGGGTGCATCTTTCTCAACTTTTGTTTGATGGGTTTGGTGTCTGGGTGCACAACGAGGTTGTGCACGACCAAGTCTGGGTCCAAACTAGGCATATCAACGTATGACCATGTAAATATATCTCCATATTCTCTTAACAGACTCCACAAAAACCTTTTGTTCTTGAGATGAGAGTGAAGCTCCCAACTTTATCATTCTAGGTTCCTCTTCCGAGCCAATGTTAACATTGATGGTTTCTTCCACAAGCATCTTAGAAGCATCCTCCATCCGGGTAGGATCAAGGGGAAGAGTAAGATCAACCTCCTTAGTGTGGCTCATCATCACCTTTGAACGGATATGTCTTTTCGTCCATAGGTTCTTCGTTTTGTTTATCTTCGAGTGCCTCAAAAAGTCTATCGCTATGAGACTTGCGTTTATCCTAGCACAAGGTTTCTCTGAAGTATTCTTACTCTTGTTTGCGACCTTCTTATTCAAGCGTCCACACATCTCTTCTTCTTCTCCAAAGTATGCACAAGTGTCTAGTTGAATTGCAAAGCCTTTCTTGTGATCCCCAACTCGAAAAGAATCCCGAGTCCCATGAACTCTGCAAATGCCTCGTCGTTCTCAAAGAAATCAATTGGCACATGAAATTGTTGATCCCAATCTACAAGTTTGGGATATACAAGGGTTACTTGGTAATTGGTTTGAGGCTTGGATCCGGATAAGGTAAGGACAATGAATCATGGAATAAGTTAGTGGAGGAAAGATCCTTGTAGAGACTAAATTGGGAATCCGCATTGCTATTTGAACGAGATGAGTCGTCCTCACGTTTGGAAGAGGTGGCATCAATCTCAAAGGGTGCATCATCATGAGGTCTTATTCCAAGACCATGCTTGTTTGATTTGAAGCGAGGGATAAGAATGGGTTCTAATCGCCCTTGCGCATTGATACCACATCCAAACCCATTGTAACCCATGACGTACATCATACGGTGGCCTTTGACATATAGCGGGGCCTAATGGCATGAAGCCATGGTACCTTCAGTACTTTCGGTGGTGGAATCTTCTAACATCTTTTCCTCGGATAAGAAACCACTAGGAATGAACTTCTCCAATGGTTTAGGGCATTGTTCTCGAGTGCTTTTGAACTAAAAATAGGGTTTTCCATGTGTCTGGGTGACACTGATAAATCTGATATTAATAAAGCTTGTTCAAGAGTGAACGGCTCACCTGGGCCATATTTTGTCAACATTGCCTCCCATGATGTAAAAGGGTTGACCAACGAAGGAAAGACTTGATTGCAAGGAGTGAGATAATCTGGATTCACACGTTTCTTAATAGCCTCTGTTTGTAAAGGAACAACAATATTTGTAGAAGGGCATTCATAAGCTGCACGAGAAAAACTATGCAAGGCTCTGCAATGTGTAAATGGTTCTGGATCACCCTGAATGGTGATTATCTATCCTTTATGGCACATCTTGATACATTGATGGAAAGTTGAAGGAATGGCTTGCATGGCATGGATCCATGGGCATCCTAAGAGCATGTTGTATGGTAGATCCAAGTCAAGGACATGGAACGTTGTATCATGACAAGTCGGCCCTACTTCCATTGGAATCACTATAGTGCCCTGTTGACTCTCGCTCCTCATTATCATAGGCCGTGATTGTAATAGTTTTGGCACCTAGATCTTTTTCGAGTGGCCTAGTTGCTTAACTAGCTTCAAAGTACAAATTTTTAGACCGGATCCACCATCCACAAGTACTCTCTTAATCTTGTGACGGGTAACTACTTCTAGATATAAGGGTAAGTTGTGCTCTGGGTCGTTACGTGGGATTGCAGCACGATCAAAAGTGATATGATCGTTGGAGTCAAGGTGTGCAATCATGGCTTGGAGGTGTGCAGGATCTACATCGGTGGAGACTCCCGAACTTTGCAGTGTTTTATACAATATGTTTTTATGGGCAGTAGAGATTTTGAGGAGATCTAAGATTGATATCCTAGCGGGCGTCTTCTCTAACTGGTCTATCAAATTGTATTGACCTTCCTGAGGGACAAGTAAGCAATCTGGTATGATTAAACGAGCATGTCTCGTCCCTTGCACAACTCTTTTCTAAGATCCTAATAGTATTGACCTATTCATCAGATGAACGGATACATCCTATGAGAGAATCGAAGGGACTATCATTAGTGGGATAAATATAAGCGGCAGTCCTATAGTCATTGGAAGTTTGTCCGTGATCTGGCTTCCTTTTCTTTTTATCTGCATGGTTAGGAAAGGGCTCTTTAAAGATACCCATTTTCTCATTTGGACCTTGTCCTGAGTCAGGGGGAGAATCTACGGCGATTTTACCCTCTTCAATGAGGTCTTGTATGTAATGGCGTAGTCTCAAGCATCTATCTGTTTTGTGCCCTTTGGAAGTCACAATACTCATGCTCTTTGAACCAAACGGGTTTTGGAACATTTTTGGGTATGGTACCGTTGCGGTTGGATATTCCACCATGTTTACGTTATCTAACTATTTTAGTATGGCAGATAGGGATTCTGTTAATGGCGTGAATGTATGTTTAGTGGGTGCCTTGGGACGAGGTCCTTGTGAGAGCTTTAAAAGCGGACCAGTCTGCATGGCTTGGACTCTTTTGGAGTCCGTAATGCCATCTCCAACGACATGTTTGTTTTTGTTGAAGAACTTCGGTTTATCTAAGGATTTTGCTTCATGTTTGTCTTTGACAACCGGTTTAAGTGTTCCCTTTGTGATGAGGGCCTTTTCGATTTGACTGCCCTTCTCTATAACTTCTTCGAAGTTAGAGCCACAATGCATTTGTAAATGGAAGGCTATCTCTGGGTTCAAGTTAGGAACAAATATGCTCACTAGCTGTTTTTCTGGCAAGACACAAGGGAAACGACTTGCCAACCCTCGCCATCGTTGTAAAAAGCTTGCAAAGGTCTCGTTGGGCTTTTGTTTTGCATTGCAGAGGTCATTCATTGTGATATCATTTTCCATGTTGTAGGAATAATGCCGTACAATTTTTTCTGCTAACTGCGGGCCACGTTGTAATGGAGCCCTTGGGTATGCTAAAGAACCATTCCAATCCCAGTGCCCCTAGGTTGCGAGGGAAGAGTCGTATTAAGAAGTTATCGCTGTACGTGACCTCTTGGCAAGCCATATAGAAGTCTTTGAGCTCCCTTTGAGCTCCAAAGGCTTTGATACCAATGTTAGAAGATGTGAACATAGAAATATTGTAGAGTTCATCGGAATGCACACATTATTCATTGTGTCTGGCATTTTATCATGTGAGAAATGGTTACAAAATGGTTTAAGTGGTTACAACCGTTTATTAGTTAACACTTAGCTAATATTAACTTAATACTAAAGGTTGAGATAAAGAAGAGAAACATAGCTAACAATAAAACATTGATCCAATTGTGTGGTTTTAAGATATATTAGGTTGCCTATCAATTATGCGTAGAGTGATTCATCTCTTGGTGATGAATCATTATTGGCTGATAACTTAGCTTGACCTCTATAGTTCTGAATCTAAAATCTTGGAGATGCTGATCAATCTCAATATACCAGGCTCGTGGAGCCAGCTTAAGCCCAAACAGTGACTTAATCGACTTGTAACCTAGATGACCATGACCAAGTACTCAAAAACCTTAGGGTCACACCATATAGACCTCATCCAAATCTTCATTCAAGAAAGTGCTCTTTACATCCATTTGAAGCACCTTCGGACCAAACTGAACTACTATGGAGAGACAAATGAAATGTGACCATCTTCGCAATAGGAGAAAAAGTATTCAAAGTCTTGTCATAGTTTGTTCCCTCATGTTGTGAAAAGCCTTTCACAATAAGACAAGCCTTGTACTTGTATAAAGTACCATTGGCTTTGCATTTGAATTTGTACACCCATTTGCATCCAATGTATTGTTCACCTAGTGGTGATTTCTCCAACTCACTTGGTGGTAATTCCGCCACCTCACTGGTGATAATTGCACCAACTCCCAAGTATGATTTTTCATCAAGGCACCTTATTGAACTTGCATGGCAGCCTCCCATTCAAGTTTTCCTTTTGCTTCAGAATATTGTTTTGATTCAAGTACCATAAAAAGGTCAGATGCGAGAGCAAAATGATCATGCTTTACTAGATCAGCTACCTTGTTTCTAGTCCTCCGAGTCAGTGCCTTTGATTGAAACATTTCATCCTATTGCACATCTTGGCTAGTAAAGTCTCCTTCCGCAAGTAACTATGCATTTGATTGAGGTATTTCATCTTCCGCACATGAGGCATTTGATCCTCCCGCATGTATGTTGATTGTGGCGGGGTTGACCAACCTATACAAGGCACCTTGCCCAATGCCTAGGACAACTACCTTGTCCTGTTTCGCATCCCACATAATACACTTTTGCCTAGAGAAATTCACAATAATGTTGGGATTTTTCATTAACTGACTAATAGACGAGATTTTTATTCGTGTTAAGAACACACCTAACATTGCTTCGTATGAAATGTTCAACATTATTCAACTCCATGCAAATATCTCTTATCCCCTTTGCTGCACGTGACTCCCCGTCAACTAATAAAATTGAATGATTTCCCCATACGTATAGTAAGTTTTGCATACTAGTGGTTATGACGTGTAAAATGTTTGGATGACTTAGAATCAATGAATCAATGATTGGTATCACTACCATTTGAGTATGATGCCACAAGGGCATACTCTACCTAAATCTCTTTCATCTTTCAATTGTTGCCACATTTTCCTGACCCCACAACCTTTTGCAGTGGGAAAGATTGCTGCCACATTGTTGCTTCCGACAATCCTTTTTGATGTGCTTGACCTTACGACAATAATAGCATTTCACTTGATACTTGGAAGAAGATTCATCAAACTTACGTTTTCACTTCCCCTTAGACTGAGACTCACTAGTTTGCTTTCCTTTTGCAGAAAATAGGAACTGACTTGATCAAATGAAAAGGCTTGGCTCTCTACCATCAAGTGTAAAGCCTCTACAAACGATTCATTTGAGGGTGATAAATTATCCAAAATAAGAGCAACCAGGTCATCCTCCTCCTTTTTGTTTATGGAGTTGAGCTAGTCTCATAGATCTTTCTTTCAAAGAAATTGTTCCAAGAGGGATGCACCTTCATTCATCTTTGCTGAAAATTGTAGATTCTTCATGTATAAGACTCCATTTTCTTTGAAGTTCGATAGTAATTTTGGAGACTAGTCCAAAGATTACTTGCCATATTGGCATTCCAAACCTCGGGGATTAAATCATCTGAAGTAGATGATTTCAACAACAAAAGAGCCTCCCTGTGACATTTGTCATAATCAATAGGATTTGTATTGGGTCTTGATTCCGTTTTGAGAATAATTTTATCACATTCACGATATTTTGCAATTGTTAAATTCTTGGGACTCCAGCCATAATGATTTTGACCAACTAATTTCTCTGCATCAAGAAGAAACATTCATTTTTATATATTGGCTATTTTTCGGAAATGTGGATGGCAATGGTTGCTAATAATGGTACAATGATGTCTCTGATTACTACAATGAATCAAAATTATTTCAAAAATTCGTATAGTTCAGGCTTTAAAGGCTTTGATGCTTTGACTCCAATGACTTTTAAATTTCTTCGTCCCACTCTAGCTTCGCAACACAAGTATTGTTCACATCACGTCCTTTTTCTGCTTTAATGCCCCAACTCCAATGAGTCTTAAATATCTTTGTCACGCTCTAGCTTGAAATAGAAATTGTTCACCTCACATCTTTGGTTTGCAAAGATTCCCTTCTAGTCTTTCCTCTCATTCACCTGGTCTAGTAACAATGGTTTCTGGTCTTCATGTCTACCCGCATCCACCTACACAGTGTTCTTTGATTCTCCCATGTGCCTCAGTTTCTCAGGTTATTCTTTGCAGCTTTCAGCATTACCAGACTTTAATGAGTCTGGGATAAATCTCTTTCTTGCCTCTTGGCTTTGCAACAAAAACTTCAGTAACTCTACTGCCTCCTCTCTAATCTCCATTAGATTATTCTTTCCCTCCGTTTCCCTCCTAGAAATCATAGTTGTCTTGATCTAATTGCTGGGCTCACGCTTTGACCACGTTTGGTCATGGAAATAGTAAAAAAGGAGATTGGACAGTAACAAAAATTGTGTATGATTTGTGCCCTCTCAAATCACATTTTTCTTTAAATGTTCATAAAGGTCTCTCCTTCCTCTTGCTACTTGTGCCTGTATGTTACGTGACTGTAAGTCATGAGTGTGAAAAAACAAACGAACTGTGTTTAGTTTGTGACCAACAAAAATGTCGCCACTAGTTTGTCAACTCATGTTTTTGACTACCCAGGTTTTCATGTCCTTGAATGGTGAATGCCCTTCCTCTGATATGGCTTTGTCATGATTTCGTTCTTAGAACTCGCATTTTCCCGTTACGTTCATCTTTCTCACACAGTCATTTTCCTGATCGCGTGAGTTCTAGCATGGTATTCTTCAAAACCTTAAATTGTGATCTTTGCACTCATGTTTCTACTGAGAAGCATTTTAGTCTCACTTTTCTACTTATAGGTTTGCAACTTGTGTTCTTCTTCACCATCAATCTGGGCTTCCTTCTCCTTTAGCGCCGTCTTCTTTGCAAATCCTCGTTACAACCTCAAAGACTCACAACATCATTCTATTTCGCATCAAAGTCGTCTTGCTATCTGGCTTGTGTCCTATTTCGCATTTTCTCTGCTTCACACAATTGCCTTCGTTGCAGCTTCACTACAGACCGCGATCTGCTCTTCCCCTCCATTTGAACCTCTCTTTTCCGTTGTTTGTACTTTTTTCGAAGGCTTCCCCAAACACTTGCTCGGATACCAATGTTAGTATGTATGAGAGAGAATAAAGAGAATGGAAGGCACTAGCACTCTAACATACTCATGTGTGTCTGTTTTTTATCAACTAAATAGGAAGAAGCATATCTAGGTGAGGAAGTTATACGTGTATAACTATATACATTAACTAATAGTTAATTAGTTAATGTTTATATTTTTATAGCATAGGATATCGATGAGTACCATTCCATATATTTAGCCATTGCCTGTACTATAGATAAAATGCATATATAGCAATAACTATTTGAAAAAAATGATTAAAGCTTAGGAGCAAGTCACCTCAATTGCGGAAACATTTGTTTACAAACATATAAATTGAAAAATGGAAATAACAAAGGAACGAACTAGTTTTAAGGGAAACTATTCAAAGATGGATAAATTTTTGATCAAATCCATGTTTGATAAGGAGCATTTGCTTTATATACATTAGGGAATGTAATCCACCTTTCATTATCCTTAGTATTACAAGTTAATGGTAGGCAAAACAATACAAAAAAACTAGTTTCAAGACCATCCCATTAAACATCATTATACTTTTAACATATATACTTCTCAAGCTCATAGCTTCTAGAGAATGTGGTTACAACTTGGATCTTACAGATACCTTCAGATTGTAAAAGAAACCTATTGGTCTTAGAGATCATATTTGAAAAGACCCCACATCCATGTTTGAATTCTTGTAATCCAAATCTTGCTCCTTTTCGGGCCTTGTAAAATACCATTTTTGCAAGAGAAAATAGAGATTAGAATTGGTGAAGGTGTTCTATCTGTTCAAAGACGATGGTCTTTGCTTTATTGAATGGGTAGATGGTAAGTATTTCAGTTCCACCCTTATGTTGAAGAGCCAACCCATTTGTTGGTGTGAATTTATCACAAATAAATGTAATACCACCATAAGAGTTTTTATCCCAAGGTAAAAAGACCAATTTCCAAGATCTAACCCTAACCATTTACTTTTATAAATGAGTATGTTATTTCTTTTTTTGTAATGTCCCCTTCTCAACGCTAGTCCTCTTTGAAGACCTTGAGCCCATTCCACTTCTTGTGGGCAAAAAGGGAATGAGCAAGGGAAGTTAATGTCATGTTTTTCAGCTATTTTTGTGAGCTTTGCATTCTTTTTAGTAATTTTCTAAGTATAGTCAGGTTGGTTGGGTAAAGGAGAAAAAACCAAATGAAAAATAGAGGAAAAAGGAACCATTATGCCCCAAGGAGGTCAGTCTTCTTTAGAAGGTTCTAATTGGTTTTTGGCGCCACCTTTAGCTATTTAAAGGTGTTGCTTAGCTTGGAAGAGGTTATACTTACTTTGGAAATTATTTCTCTTGGAGTTGGAGCATGTTTACTTCCTCTCTCTTCCATTGAGGATGAAAACCCTCTTGGAAATTCTATTGAAAGTGAAACCTCTCAATAGTGGGCTGGTTTGAGGACGAAACCCCTCAAGCTTGCAACAAGGTGATCTCATAAGGAGTTGTATTCAGTTTTGAAGGCATTTCCAGCCCTCTTCTAGGGTGGTGACTTGCCCTAAGGTGGTGTTTGGGGTCTTCTAGGGCATGACAACTTCAAATTCAGCCACCATTGTGTTTCTCCTATTTTTAGCAGCTGAAATCTACATTTGTACTTCAATTTGGGGCTTGGAATCCTTCATTTCCAGCCATATTTGTAAGGATGTTCACTACTATTATTATATTTAATTAAATAAATTTCAATTGGGGTTTGAAGGCTCATTTCTTGGTTTATATTTGTTCTAAAATATTTCTAAAGTTCCCTACATGCTTTGGATTGTGTAAAAGATGCATTTTTGGAGAGATATTGCATTTTCCTTGTTGCTGTTATAAAAATCAGACTGCTGTACCTTGCTGTCATAAATTTCAGTTGGTTGTCATAATTTTCAGTTTACTATCTATTGGGGTTTGTGCAATTTTCCTTTTATTTCAGTTAGAGCCCGAGAAAGGGGCATTACAATGGTATCAGAGCATCAATCTTCCCAACCTGCAAGGTCGAAATCTAACATTTGAGGCCAATCTACAATGAACACATGAGTGAAAGGGAACTTAGGAGAGAGAACATGGATTGGCGACCTAGGTTCTTACCAAAGAAAGAAGAAGTCATTCCGGAGGTTGAAACACGACATTCAGTGGGTCACAACATTGTGGCCAGCTATGAGGAGTATAGGGATCTTCCAAAGGAGATTCATGATGCCATTTCACTTGCAGAGTTCATAGGAGTAAGCAAGGGTAGGTCAAGGCCCGAGCTTTGATTTCAAGTGCCACTGAAGGATCTTGACATGCCTTTGGGAAGGTGATACTCCCCACATTTGATGGTTCCAACAAGGGGACAACCGGTGCATGGATGAAGATGCTAGGGTTAAACCCTAGACCACAAGAATATGCCAAGGAGCCAAACCCAAAGGGGTTTCTCTTGAAAGAAGAAAAAGAACCAGCAAAGGTAGTGGATACATCAACACCTCAAGAGGTCAAGGAAGAAATCATGGAGCATGAGCCAAGGAAAGAAGAAAAATTTGATTTACAAAATTGTGGAGAGAATTTGGTGGTTGAAGCCAAATTTTTCAGTTGATAATGATGATGTTCAGCTTGCTGGAATTTTCCGAACAACAATCAATAAGAAACAAATTGATGGTGTTCTTGACTTGGCGAGAACCATGATGATGTTCCATACATGTGTCAACAAAATATGACAGAGTCCAGCAAAAAGATCTTCACTTGTTGAAGAAGCGAAGGCAAAGGAGGGTGAGCTCCTTGTGGGCAGCCCAAGGTATGACAGTGATGACCATATTTCCGATTTGTTGTTTCCTCCTATGTTGCTGCCATATTTTTGTCATCATGGAAAATATTTTAAGAAGCATGTTAGGTCCAAAGAGACAACTTGCAGCTATGGGCATGTTGCTTCTTCTATTCAAGGCCAAGATTGCTTTGGCATGGGTGGTCTTTGGAGGATCAAGGTAAATGTCATCTCTTGCACTTGGAATGGAAGGAAAATTATGAGATAAGATAAATATATTAAATGTCCAACAAATGACCACAAAAGTAGGTCAATGGGACTGCACCCATACAAAGAAAAAGACACAAGAGTCAGTCAGAGGACCAAAAGGTCCCCGAGAACAACCAGAAAAGAGAAGAAGGAAAAGAAGAACGGGAAAAGAGAGAGGCCCGGAAAAAGCTTGCAGAAGTCAGCAGAACCCGAACATGCGGAGGAAGAAAAGGAAGGAAGAGGAGGCAAAGAGGAGACCCCTCATCTAACATCCAAGGCCGATTGAAAGAAGCTAGTAATGTGTTGAAGCCCGATATCTGAGGCTATGGAAGATCTGGAGTGTCGATGCCTGAAGGGGGATGAACTCTCCGTGTTCATCTAGTGGATCTCTATGAGAAGAGGGCCTCGACCTTGTATGTGTTTGGACGTCCTTGGTCTGTGAAATAGTGCCTCAGTCCGGATTGATCTCGTTTGGGAATCGGGGTTAGTATCACCTGTCGCGCAATGCCCCTCCTGGGGAGAGCATTATGAAAAAGGAAGTGATTTGCCGAGTAGTCGTCTTCCTAGAAGGACGTTGAAGGGTCACTTCTTGAAGCCTGAGCCTCCTGCAGATAGAGAGCAAGACACCACTGATCATAGTATCTGAAGAAGTTTGTGAATGTCATATGCTTTCGAAAAGGAAGTGAAATCTCCTCTACGATCTCTTAGTAGAGGGGGCACAGAAAGATGAAGTGCTCTTCCGTTTCAATCTCCTAGAGAGAACAAATCCGACAAATCCGCTCGGAATAGTCAATTTGATGATCACGCTCAACTCGAGCCTATGAGAGCCTGACCACTGGCTGTCCCTGGGGAAATGCGAAGGGCATGCATCTAATGTTGGGAAATATATTGGGGCCGAGAAATAAGACCATTATTGACCTCAAGAAAATGTGCAGCATAGAAGGCCATCTTCGGACATAACCCACCCTGGGAGTTAGTCCAGGTGCACTGAATGAATTGCCTATAGATATCATCTTTGATGATTTTGTTCAGATCATGCTTTCGGAACAAGATGGGCGGGAGCATCCAAGGAATAATTGTATGGTGGGAGGTGATCCGTCTGAATCCCAATAGACTCAAGTAGTCATGAGACTCCGGCATACCAACAACAAGATTGACTGTAACGAGCGATTGGCGAAGCAATGGCCTCGAGGAGCAATAAACAAGGTAGGGGTACATGTCCCTTCCCGTATTAGAATCAACAAGTCTTCGAATGCGATGCAAGAGGAAAATAAGGCCAAAACTTACTTCTTCGACCTAAAGGGACGAGCCCCAAACTCAGCCAGGATGATATTGTAGGGAACTGTCTCCTTGCATCTGATGATACGTCTGAGAAGAAGGATCTGAACTCTCTCCACTGCAGCCCAATCGTACTCAAGTAAGGAGGGCCCCAAAGCTTAGAGCCATAAAGAACCGTGGGCCTGACAAGAGAGTCTGAGAGGGACACCTTGGATAGGATGTCCTAGAAGTGATGGCGGAAGCACTGTCTCTCTAAGATCGCTATAGAGCCATAGCCCTACTTAACCCGAGGCTGAAGTGCCGGTCATAAACTGAAGCTAGGTACAAAAAGAGTACTCCCAAGTAAGTGTAAGAGCTGGTGATCTCAAGCTCATCCCCTTGTAGAAGAAATGAAAATAAGATGTATTCATGCCATTGAAGATCATAACTTTGGTCTTACCCAGGTTAACTGTCAGCTGCTTGTGGTCACAAAAGAGGGCTAAAGCATCCAACTATCTCTGTAAACCCTCCGCAAAGGAGGTAAGAAGGACCACATCGTCAAAAAGGAGAATATAGAGCAGAACTTGGTGCGAAGACAATCGTCCCCCTCTTGGATGTGATCCTTGAGAAAGTGCAACTCATCAATATAAATACTGAACAAAGTAGGAGACAAAGGACAACCTTGCTTGACCCCAATGGTACTCTTGACGAAGTCAGAGAACCCAAAAAGCAAGATATGAAGGACTTAGGACCTCCTCATATAGGCACATGATGGCAGCTAGAAGAGTCTCGTTATTGCCAATCTCTCCGAGCCTTTGGAAGAGAGCTTCTCGCGGAACAAAGTCAAAGGCTTTCCAAAGGTCAACAAAGCAACAAAAAACCTTGGAAGAATGGTGACGTGCTTCCTTGATGGTGGCCCGAAGAGTGAGGATGTGGTCAATGGTCGTGTAGGTTGGTGAAACCCTTCTGTCCTCTAGCTCGTAGTGACTTTGGTCGAAAAACTCGAAAGCCGTGTGTGAAGCATTGAAGCATATAGCTTGGCGAATGTGTGACCCACCAAGATCGTTCGTAGTTGTTGGTATTAGAGGAAGTGAGAATGCATATGAAGTTTATTGTACATTTAAACCTAATTGTGAAGGATGAGATGATACAATATGGCTTCATCATCCCTTGCACCAAGAGGATCCAACAACTCAAAGCTCACGTTGGGAAGGAACATGGTAAGTAATGATTTCTATGTTGTCGGTATTGGAGATACGGATTTGGTACTTGAAATACAATGGTTGCATTCCTTGGGTGAATTTAACCAAAACTACTGATCTATGAAGTTAAGATTCAAGCTTGATGGCCAAAAGGTTGTGCTTCAAGGCATGACAAATAAAGCTCCTCAAGCTGCTACAGCAAAAGGATGGAAAAATTTCCGCAAAAAGGAAAGACATATGGGCAGCACATGGTAAGAAAAATTCCTCACTTTCAGTTTTAAAACAACAATCACTTCATAGGAATTTTCAGCTCCTAATCAATGCACATGCTCTTAGAAGAAGCCTTCTGATAAAAGTAGATGTTGAGTTCATGAAATCAGCATTTGGAAGTGAGCAAGATGGATGTTATCTTGCTGTCCAAAGCATTATAACTCAACATGACAATGATGGTATGATTGTTTGTAGTAGGAGCATTGATTTATGGGTTTTGAAGCATGCCGTCATAAGTTGGATTCCAGTCACTATCATCTCAATTTTGAGGAAGGAAATGCATGGTTACAACTGTGTTTGGGGCAGCATGATTGAATTTTTGGAAATCCATCCCTTGAATGAAGATTGGGAGGTGGTTGCAAGCAATGAAAGAGAACTTGCCATCATGTCTATGAGGCATGAAGGAGGGATGTTGAAAACTCTTGTTTTCTTTAATGTGTTTGTTCTATGTGCAGGCCCAGGAATGGAGAAGAAAGAAGGAAACAAGGAAGAGCAGTTGAGTTTGTTATCAGCCCAAGCAAGTAATAATGAATATGAGATTGCAGCGGAAGATGAAGAGATGTCTCCACAAGCCCAAGAAGCACACCGAAAAGAAGTTGATATGACAACCAAGGTAAAAGAGTTGCTTGACACATTTTGGGGCAGCAATGGGAGTGATTTTTGGTATTGCTGTCATCACCTTCACTAGCCACTTGATTACTCCTTTTGCTCTCATACAAAGGAGTTTACAAGTTCCTTCAAACACGGGAGTTCTTTTTGATTGGTGATGGTTAGTATGGAATTTCCAGTGCTTGCATGGCTGTTCCCAACCCCTACATTGCCTAAGTTGTTTGTTGCAAGAAAATTTCACTTTGGTATCTGCTGTACCTTTTTCATGTTGTTGGTCATGAAAATAACAGGTATAGGACTGCTGTTCCCAGCTAAGGACAGCTGTAAGTTTGCACAAATTAAGGAAAAATCCTTGATGAAAAAGGTTGAAAGAAGGTCTAGTTGAAGACAATTTTTATGACAACCACCAAGGTACTTAGTTAGGTGGAAAGCTGTTAAAATATAACACATTATATAGAATGTAAAAACAGTTATGTAGTTGTTCGGTTGGTAACTGTTCAACCACCTCTCTCTCAATAAATAAACCTCTGCCTGTATCATTTGGACAGTGCAGTTTTCTCTCTTGCCTTCTCTCGATTTATTCTTCTCTCTGTATTTTCTAACATTGGTATCAGAGCGACTTGCCCGAGGAAGCTCTTGGACGAGCACGGGAGTGTCGCATGAGGTTCGAGGAAGCCCCGACATGGGTACGAACTGTTGAGAAGAAGTTTGAAGTCGTGAAGAGGTGAGGTCGACGAAAGGTACGGTCGACGCAGGCAGAAGCAAGGAGTTGTGTCCAGGAGACACAGTCGCAAATCGTGTGAAAGAAGACACAACACGCAAAAAAGCAGATCCGTTTTCGTATCACAAAGTCACGTTTTTTCGACGGAAATACAGTCGCAAGCAAATACGACGAGGGCAGAGAAAATTTGTGTTGTCGTGGGCAAAGTTGAACCAGTCGCGAGGACAAAGAAAGCCTGTTTCACGAAGGGTCTGAAGGGTTGTGGTTACACGAGGGCACTTCTTACTGATTTTCGTGGGCAATACATGGTTTCTCTCCATTCGTGAGGGGCAGAAGGAAAAACGTAAAATCACAGTCCTATCAAGGGCATAAACGACACAGTCATGTTTGTTGGAGCGTGCAATGGCGAGGAGTTTCTGAGCATTCGAGGGCGAATATAGCAGACATCGCAGCAGGACAGACGCAAATCCAGTCGCTTAGAGAAAACCGAGGGTAGTTCGAGGGCCGAATTCGCTGGTAAAGGGCAGAATTCGCAAAACGTGAAGGGCAATATAAACGTGAAGGGCAGAATCACAAAGGTAGCAAAAGATTTTATAAAGTGTTATTATTCATATTATTCATTCATTTAATATTATTGGCTGGAAAAAGGTATTTTATTAAGTGTGAGGCAAAATTATTATTTTATTATTTTCCGTTACTTTGGAATAATAAAATGGCAAATATATCACACTTGACGTTGTCGGAGACACAAAAATTAACGGGCACGAATTTTAATGTGTGGAGCCATAAGATTTGACAATGGTTGCGAGAATTTCGTGGTTTTGAGAAAATAATCACGGGTGTGATGAAAGTAGACCTGCAACGAATTTCGATGATTATGACAAACGTCATAAGGAGGCTCTTCTACTATTAAAATTGTCGGTATCGGATGAATTGATACCTAAGGTCCGGAATGCCACTGAGGTGAGTAAATTGTGGGTCAGTCTGAGGGATAAATATCAGACGTCAGAGAAGAGTCGGGTTTTATACCTGAAAAATATGCTCTTTTCCGTAAAGTTACAAGAAGGTGGATCGTTGTCTGAGCACCTACTTCGGATGAAAGACCTCGAGACTAGTTATCTTCCATCAACAAAAAGGTGGACAATGATGATATGGTGGCTCTGGTTTTGAACAACTTACCTTCTTCATATGAGTCATTTGTGGAGGCACTCCATTTAATGGTTGAAAGTCAAACACTCACGTTTGACAAGGTGAGTTCCTACTGTTGCAAAAGGAGCGGAGACAACTTCAGGTAGAATCTAATTGTGACCATTCAGAGAGTGCTCTTGTCACTCAGTCAAAGGGAAAGTGGAAACGCCAGTTTGGTGAGTCTTCCACTCGGTATCAGGTCACATGCTATTACTGTCACAAGGTTGGGCACCTCAAGAAGGATTGCCGGAAGCGGAAGTATGATCTTTCGAAGCAAAACAAAAAGCCATGTAATGAGGAACATGTGGCAACAGTTGCAGAAGAATGGGATTCGGATGACGGGCATGCTCTTTATTGTCTTACGACATCATGCTTGAATGATAGTGGTACCGATTCGTTGGATCATTGACTTTGGTGCGTCTACACACTTTTCATGTCGTAGGGACTAGTATGTTTCATTTACTGCAAATATATGTTTTGAATCAGTAGTACTAGCTGATGGAGAATCACTTGCAGTAGAAGGGATAGGAGATATATGCATTGTATTGAATAATGCTCATAAATTGTTGGTATGAAATGTTAGATATGTACCTTCTTTACAAAAGAATCTTCTATCTATTCATCAATTGACTGAAAATCCCAATATTTCTGTGGATTTTTGTGGAAAGAAGTGTGTTGTCTCTGATGTGAAACAGAGACGGATAATTGCCCTTGGTATTGGGAAGGTGGTCAGTATCGGCTTGTTGATCCGGCTGCGATCAACATGAATGCACATGTGGAGGATAGCTCCACCATTCAGGATGTGCAGGAGGCTGCAATGCCTTGGGAGGAAGCCATTCCTCACAAATCTATTGACTTGGATACAATCAACCTACATGCACCTATTGTGGAGGGAGTATCCACTATACTAGGTGTACGGGAGGCGGACATGCCTTGGGAGGATGGATTTCCTCATTTTGAAGAACAATTTGTTGTGGACGGAGACTCCACTATTCCAAATGCATTGACGATGCATGGTGAGATGGCATGCCCAACCACTCACTCAGAGGTCCTTGCTCGAAGGACAGTAGAGCATGAATAGTTTGCTCATTGTGTTGTGAAGGATCTTTCCCAACAGAGGGGATAGATGAGCAAATAGATGAGGAGTTGGTTCTCACTCCTACCACTGTTGAGACGGAGACCATTGTTGAGATGGAGATGGTTATTTCTCCTACTATTGCGGAGTTGGTTCTAACTCCTACTGCACAAATGGTCACATTTCTCTTCTTGAAAAAGTTGGATGAGCACTACATGGTGGTGCAAGGACATGATTGAGGTGACTTTGATTGCAGGATAATTGAGTCTTTGTACAGACTCCAACAGGCTACACAAGCCTGGAATAGATTTTTCAATCCACATCTTCGAGGTTTTGTTTTCAGCACTCTGGAGATGGGGCTGACACTCTCAGCCATTGGTGATTCATCATTGGTCAATGAATCACGTAACAGAGAACAGTGGACCACTTGCCATATCTTTGTTCATGGGACCAGATTTTTGTTTTGCGGTTCTTCTTCATTCGACAACCGCAACATAGTCATGGACTGCTGATTTTAAAGTACAACTTATGGCACAATCTGTAGATGTAATGACTAAACATATGGGCTTTAGGAAATTTGTAAAATTTTGGGACAAACTTTGTCTTGTTTCCGGTTTAGTCATTAAGAGGGGGTGTTAAAATATAGCACATTATATAGAATAAAAAACGGCTCCAAGCAGTTGTTGTAACCAACAAATACTTGTAACTGAATCAAACTGCTCCTCTCTCTCAATAAATAAACCTCTGCCTATATCATTTGACAGTGCAGTTTTCTTCTGCCTTCTCTCGATTTATTCTCTTTGTATGTGCTAACAATATAGTGTTTCTCACCCTATCAACCACTTAGGTTCCTTTAGCACATACAATTGATCATTTATCTAGATATTAAACTCAATCTCAAAATTGTTTGTATTTGAAAAGTAAGTGAGGATGGGACCTTAAAAATAGGAGGAATTAAATTATATCTTAAGTAGTAGGAGTTGAAAATCAGAACTTAGCAAGTGATCGTTCCTAATCCTGATTAATGACTAACAATCCAGAACTTCTTCAAGATTGTTCTTTTCAAAAAGTCCAGCCATGCCAGGAAATTGCCATCATGAGTTTGAGCCAAGGAATTTTCAAAAGTTACACTAGCTAAATTGTGTCTTACCTAGTCATACACTTGGCTCAATGCAAGTATTTCAACCCAGGCCACACAGAAGTTTACAGCTTCTTCTTGTTGATATTCATAGAAAATTCTCAGCACAGAACAAATACCCTAGTTAGACATTCGCCTGTTACAGAATGATCCATGATCACAGCAGTAGACAAATTTACAGGTACTACCACCTTGTTTTTGGGGATACACCTGTAGAGTTCGGAGTTAATTATTCACCACAGTCATTTGTACAACACCAACATTAAGTTGGATTAATGGTACTGTAACAGTTGAGTACATCATATATTTACCCTAAAAGTACATATTCATTTTTCAGCCATGACAGCTTCATGTAGGTTGCTATGCCATTGTTGAAATTTGAGATGGGTATTATCTAATATAATGAGAAAGAGACATATATCAGCTGGAATGCCTTGGCACTTTAAAAGTATCATCGTCTAAAAGACAGACTAACTTTGGAAATAATAAATTAGAGACACAAAATAAGGACCTGTTTTTCTTGACAAAATTTGGCCGGATTATGACCTTGGTGAAAACTAGCAGTTCTCAATTTAGTTTAGAGTTTGATGCAACAATTTCAATTTTCAAGGAAATGGGGACTTTGTATTGAGACTAGACAGCTCTTCAAAAAATCTATTCTCAAAGATGATTATGATATATGTAAAATTGAGAATGATATATTCAGATGGCTAACTGCTTTAATATGCAAAATAATTGAAATATAATTCCATTCTTTCTTTGAAAGTTAAAGAAATCAGATTTGCAAAAGTAAAGGTGTATATTAGGAAGATATTAGATAATCATCACGGTACAGTAAAGCATGCAGAATCATAAAAACTCAGATTATCAGTCTATTGGAGTGAGTGTACACACGTGATAAGATCACCAAATCAGAATGACTTGAGACATCTCAGGAATAATAAATTAGAGAATGAAATAAGGTGTGGGATTTGGAATCTTGGGACATAAACCTTTGAAACTGGCAGTTTCCTTCCATCTTCCAATTTGACCACTATTCACTCTAATCTATGATTCAGTCTGAAACAGTTTTCTTGTTCAGAGAAACTATGAAATCAAAATGTGGTGATGAACCATCCTTCTTCTCTTCACAGGGACCACTGTATGATGTAAATGCGAGAAGAACTAGCTGGCATATATTGGCATCAATCAAAGTTCCTTGAGGCATCAATCTACTCTTTGTACATTCCTGGAAGCAGTTTAAGTAATCATGACGGGCTTAGAATAGTCTATACTTGACATGCTGAAATCCTCAGATCAGGAAGGGACAAATTAACCAAAGGCAAAGGGTACTAAACACCATACTGTATTGCAAGATCTCACAATATAACATCAGCCAATAAAGTGTTTTTTTCACCTACAAAGCTCAACCCAGAGGTCAGAGGATAGATTGTTTGGATACCCAAACAAATTACTGCCCATACCACTTGTCCTTATTGGAAGGTTCTTTCCATTGTTTCTGCCTGAAAATCTAGATGGGCGATCCATTTGGAAAGCCTCTAAGCAACATCTCCTCCTCAGCTAGAAACTTGTCCTGAAAACTCTGAAATAATGCATCTGACATAAAATCTGAAGAATAACCATTGTGAACAAGCACCATATCAGTCTCACCTAAGCGACTCAACAAAATCAACTACTTACAAAAAGTTCATACATGCTCCAATTTTGAAACATGCAGAGTGTTCAAAGCACTTGTTATGTAGAAATCAAACCTAAAAACTCTTTCTAACCAAGTATATCTAAACTATCTTAGCCACAAACAGGTTCAAGAGAAGTAGCCTCCATTCTTGATGAATCAATGAGCCATGATATCAATTTTGTCACACCATAGCAAGTGAGAAGAGTGAAAACATGGATGATATTTAGGTGCTCTCTAAAAGAAAAATACTCCTCTGTCTAAACTGCACTTTGTTTTTGGGGTTGCTTGGGATGACTTTTGATGCTTTGAAACTCTTACTTATGTTCTGAAATGAACATGATTATGTGCCAACTTGACCTATGCCTGATCTAGATGATCCAGTGATACCCGTGGAACTTTCAAAGCCAATAGACTTCTTCTCTGATTTCATTTGTTGCTGCATTCTTTAACTCATAGGCAGGGCTTGTAAGCACATCTTTCTTAATCCCCCTTTGAAAGATTTCGATTTCCTCCATAATGGTCATTTTTTATAGGTTCTACTTGAAAACAAAGGCGATCATCACATTCCCCCAATGGAGGACTTTTAATGTTCTCATAGTTAAGGAGAATGAAGGAAATCTTTTCAATCTTTGAGAGGTTGTTCCTTCCATGAACAGAATCTGCAACCTCAACTTCCTCTTCATCCACTTGTGGTAACCATGACATTATTAGTCACATAATGCTTCTTGCTCTATCCTTAAGTTCATAAGTCTTGATAGCAAGAATCACTTTTGAAATGGATCTCAAGGTCTTTCTTCAAATGAGCTCTTTGATCCTTTCTTTCATTCACATGTGTCAAGATGAGAAACACTTCTTCTCTAGACATGGTCCAGATCATGTTTGATCATCCTCTTTGTGTAATGTCCCCAATGGACATTATTTTACCCCTAAACGGATTTTAGGCAATCCCAACTTTAAATATGCAAAATACAGACAAATTGCAGCCAAACAGAAAACTGATTTTTGCAGAAAATTACAGCTAGGGCAGCGAACAGTAAAATATGAATAACTCCCAAAATATCCGCTCAAATCACTTGAAATTTTAAATAGAGCTTGCTAATACAATAACAGATATTATAGAACTGTTTTTGGAATTTTTCGAATAACAGAATGCTGCCAGAAATTTACAGCGTGCCCTAAACAACTGAAAACTTCTAAAATTAATATCTTTTGCTAGAGAAGTCCAAATGAGCTGAAACTTTGGATCTTGGGCCACAAAAATATGAAGAATAATATTCCAAAAATAGTTTTTGCATAGCAAACACGAAACCCTAATTTTCCCTAAAAAGTAGGTCGCCCAACACATTTAGGGCATCAATTCAGCTCCAAACTTGACAAGCTAGGGTAGATCTCTCACTACCGAAGAATGCCCTACTAGCTAGGGATGGATCTCTCACCACCGAAGCTAGGGTTCCTGTGGGATCTTACTCCACAAGCTAGATATTTGCAAACAGCAGTTGCACATGAAAGAATATGCATAAGCTACAAGCTTAAGACACAAATTAGAAAATATCAAATGGTATGGAATATCTTTCCCTTCAAGTCGACTTCTCCTTATAAAGGAAGAAGAGACCCAAAACAACCTCTACAATATCCAATTAGTTCCCAAGGATTTTCCCTATGCAAGCATTTAATATTTTCCCATATTAAATGCTTTTCCCAACAACTTTTTCCCTCTTAATGCAAGTCACATTTTTCTAGGGGAAATACATAGTAAAATGGGCATTTATCCTTTCTATGTTCCCATTCCCCTTTTAAGGCAAGTCGCCTTTTCACCTAGGATGGATAACAATTTATATTTGGGCCTTTTCCATCCTTGATTTAATAATTATTAAGTCATATAAATTATTATAAGTGCTCTATATATTTTTTTCTTTTATTAATGGCACTTTATAATAATTAAATATAACTTAAGCTTATATCTTTCCTTTAGCCGTCGGGTTGACAAAATAGGCCAATATCCTTAAGTTCATCAACCACATCCTTAACTATGGATTGACATCAGTAAATAGCAAGGGTCTCTTGGAAGAGTTGAGATATGGCTTTATTATCCTCTTTAGATTCATTCCAATAATTATTTCTCGGTTTTTAGTGATGGAGTATACCTCGTAACCATGGTGCACTTATTGCAAGACATTGGCTGCGACATAGTTCTTGATGAAGATCTTGTTTGACCTCAAAATCTTTGGCCCACTCCTTCAAAGATCGCAGGCTTTCTTTGCTGGGTTTGCTTTTCTTTAGGATGCCTCTCCAAAACTATTGTCATCTCTTCATGCTCTAGAGGATGATAAGCAACCTTATCCACTTTCTTAGGCTCGAGATCCAAGCTTACACAAGGTTGGCCAATGGGCTGGCCAAACGGTCGGTCATTCAAACATGCCGGTTTGCGAATCATCAAGGCCTCAAAATGTTTTTTCATGAAGCTCTTGGAGATTGGGTAACACTTTTGGTGAGGGTGGGAAAGGGGTTGAGTATTGTCTGCAACCTTAGTTGCTGCATTCTAATTCGTGTTCGAATTCGCCGAGGATAAAATTCGTGAAAAAATCAACGATAAAATTTGACTATAAGAAATATACATTTAGATTAAATATTTAAAAAGATAGATTTTATATTATATAATTTATAAATTTTAACTATATAATATAAAAAGTTTTAATAGACTCTTAAGAAGAAAGAAACTTTTTATTATATATAATTTATTAAATTTTAACAATATAAAATTAAAAATGATAAAATTATAATTATCATTTTTTAATTTTATATTGTTAAAATTTAAATATTATTATATATTATAATCTATATTTAATAATAAAATATTAAATAGAAAAACATTGATTAAAAAATTATTAAATATTTTAAAGTATAAACTATATTTAAAAATAAAATATTAAATTGTAAAGTATTAACTAAAAAATTAAACTTCTATTGAATATTATAAAACATAAACTATATTTAATAACAAAATATTAAAGAGTAAAACATTAACTAAAAACTTATTAAAAATTGAACTTTTACATGCGTATTTGTAATATTGTATTAAATAAGGAAAAAAATATATGCCCTAAACTAAAGCTAAGAGCCTAAAACTGAACTGGTTGAGTGAGTGTTAGGCTACGAGTGGAGTTTTATCTGCAAGTCTTAGACCATTTGATTGGTCTTTGCCACTCTTGAACACAAAAGTTTTCCATGTCGGTGTTTTAGATTTTGAATGGGATTTGCTTTATTTGAATGGGATTTCCGATTGCCATAGGAATGGGATTTGCTTTATTTGAATGGGATTTCAAAGGCATCATATGGTGGTCACTACTTACTATTCAGAAAGGGCCGTCACACTTCCTCCGCTTTGGTTCACACTTCCATCGCTTTTTCATGCTTCAACTTCAATAAAAATCACCGTCCAATCTTGTGCATGCGAACAAATTGACGGTTTTTGGTGGGTTGAAAAATGCCAAATTTTGACTTTTTAGGTGATATCCGGCGAATGCGGTTACTATGGTTACAACCTCTCGGGATGATCTAAGAAATGACAAGAGGCATATACCTTGGGTTGAGAGGGCTGCAAGGTTATAGATGCTTGAGCATTAGGTTCATATGAGTATGTATTTGGATCTAAGAAATGAGGGAAGGTGTATGTTTTAGATTTGATCAATCTGTGCAATATAGTTCTTCGTGTCGAAGGCGTTTTGAAAAGTAGGAAAAATAAAAAAGAGTGAATCTGACTTAGTTTGAGGCAGAGTAAGATTCATGTTGGGTTCACCAAAGTGTATGACAGGTAAAAGGGATGTTCCCAGCTGGGATCTCAAACATAGGGATCCAATTTAAGACCGACCACACTTTGTGGAGATACAAAAGTGCTTAGTGAGCGCTAAAGTCATAAGTCTAGAGGATAGTAGCCCTAGCCATGGGAAAGCTATAGGTTTCTAAGGCCTACAACTAAGATAAAGATAAATATCCTACTAGGTTCTGAAATAAGGGGGGAGACAACCAAGAGGTGGATGAAGCCAAGGGGCGTAGTAATAATTAGACTATGATAAACCAAAGTAAACATACATATACTCTAGTTTATAGAAGTGTATGACCAACAAAAACAAACATATACATACAAAATAAGAGACTAAATAGGGTTAAAACTACTTACTTGTAGCGTATGTGTGACTGCCGATGCATAATCCTCCTTAGAGACAACAACATTGAGAGAGAATCGGTATGGGTGCAGTATGAGAAAGCTCAATGAGATCTCCAATACTATGTAATATCCCTTTTGGGACTAAAAATGGAGAAAAGGGGTTAACCGGCTGTCTCGAACAAATTTGATCTTGAAACACCTTTAATTATTCACACAACAAATTGATAATAACTGAAAACCAATCTAAAATCAGCAATCTCCAAGGGCAGCGAACTGTCTAAGGAATTCAAGTCCACTTTTCACTATGCAAATCAATGAAGAATGCCACGAAACAATTAATCTAGCCACGACAATATTTATAAATCATAAATATATCAAAATATTGAAGGAATATCTGATTTCACAGCTGGAATTAATTATTTAGAACAACAACAAACTAGCCAAAACCGAGGGCTAGGAAAAATAGTAAACCTTTGCCAAAATTCACCAAAATGGAGATTCCGGCCTTATAAATTATGTTGAATCAGAATATGAAATCAAACTTGCAACTTGTGCCCTAGAAGGCACCCAAATACCCTCAAACCCTAGTCGCTCCAACTAGGAATGGCTCTAAAATGCATGCAAATGTCTGTAGATGTCTTCTTTGATCCTCCACTATCCAAATCTGTAAAAATTCTTCAATATGACTTTGCTTCAACCAAGGATGGAGGGTTTTTGTCCTCCAACCAACCACAAGAAGGGTTTTCGTCCTTCTTGGAAAGCCACACAATTGGATTTTCGCCCAAAAGTGGAAAGACAATGAGCAAAACCCCAAAGGTCTAATTTAGATAAAATTCCCAAAAGTAGATGCCACCAAATGAAGTCCTTACTCTCCTTTTATATCTTATCTTTGATGCCAAGGCCCAAAAGGACAAGGCCGACCCATAGAAAGCTATTTTAATCTTTTAATTGGCTTCTTAAATGCACCAAACCCAGCCGACCTCCATAGAATGGAAAAGTACAAAAATAAAACATAAATATGAATGAAGAAAACTGAAATATGATCCACGATCTTCCCTTGCTCATCCATTGCTTTCCTTCGGAAAGAGGAAAGGCAAGGAATCCTTTATTTTGGATTAATTCGGAAAAAAGGGACATTGCATCCTAACTCACTATGGTGACCCAAATGCGAAATAGGCAAGCTCGAAGGTCTGCAAAGTCAACTAACAAGTGGGAAGTAGTGCTAATAAGAGCAGATCATGCACAAATTGTATGTAAGCAAGTAGTTGTCAAAGTGGTGTTGTGGTGGTGATCTAACAAGAACTCGATGCCATTGGCCATGGGTGATGGCGTATGTTTTGGCTTTTTGTAGTTTCGGCCTTGGGAAACCCTAAGGTCAAACGCTGAAAAACACGGGTAATGGAGGCCAAGGAGATAAATGAGGATGAATGACAAATGTCGAGTGTGAAAGCAAGGATAATAGAGTGCAATAAGAAGCAAGTGGACATAATGGGATAAGTAAACATAGTAAGTGCAATGTGTGAATCAAAGGAAGAAACAAGAAAAATATGGGGTGACTAAGGCTAATAACGACATCTCTCAAATGTTGTGGTTTAGCCCACTTGACCAAGCCTGGTCACACCCCAATCCCAGCAAGCCTCTTAAGGCACCAACTTGGGAGGAGAATGCATCAACAACCCTTCGAAAAAGAAATGGTTAAGAAGTGTCAAAATAGGGTGTATACGTAAGGCAAACAAAGCAGTTGATAGAGCTAGATGATGTTGAGATCAATGACATTGAAACATACATGAAAAACTTGATGTTGGATCTTGGTAGCAGAGAAAAATAATGTTTTTGACATGGCACAGAGCCTTAGCAGAAGGCAACAATGTCCAAAATTTGTGGAACCTACTCGTTTCATGAAAATCACATTTTGATAGAGAAAGTCCTTTATGCAATGGTAGGGGAGATTATCTTCCATCAACACCTCATCTTGGAATGGAGTGAGGATCCGTATGAAAGGGCAACAAGAAATTCATAAAAGAGGAGCTTACAAATCTTGGAGAAAGCTACACTACAAAGCTCTCCATATTACATTGAGGCTTCGATGAGGAGGAAGAAGATGAAGTAACGATAATTAAAAATAGAAAATATGATGGGGAAGACTTGTATAATTTGTCTGACCCTTAGAAGACCCTAGTTTTATAATGGTTATTTCTCCACTATATTTGACAGCTCCAATGACATTATGTGTTGTCTGCTGTAGTACACACTTCAAGACTCCAATATACAAGTTTCTAATAGCTCGGTCTCATTCGTTATATGTTTGTTGAAGCTTGAAGATATTTTTATTCTCTTATATGCTATAGAAATATTTGATAGATTTTATTTAGCCGACAATTCAACAATTAGCAACGAATTAGAATACTTTAGAAATCCATAAAAAAGTGGTTGATAAGACTAATCCTCCACAAAAACTAGTATCTCAAATAATTGGGTAAGATAAAAAAACATTTGTTAAAGTAAATGGCGATAATAAATAACATTTGAATTATACATCGTTTCAGGAATTCTTTGCATAAGATGGTTGATAAGACTAATCCTTCACAAAACCAATTTCTCAAATAATTGGGTAAGATTAAAAAAACATTCCCTTAAAATAAATGGCAATAATAAACAGCATTTGACTTATGTATCCTTTCAAGAGTTCTTTGCATAAGACGAGATCAATCAATTTATGACTCCTGCATACTTGTGTTGTACTATCTATTTTATGGATACCATCAGGATTGACATTGTGCACCACTGATAGAGTCTCAATGAAGTAAGGGTAATTTACTCTCTTAAAGTGGTGGGTTAGCCTGATTATAAATGATGTTGTGCTTTAAAATGCTATTATCTTTCTTTTTTGTATTCAAGTTTTATTGCTTGTAGGGACTTATGTAAGATACCTTTAGTCTTAAAGCGGTTTTGCATTTTCCTATTTATAAGTGTCAACTAAGGGCTCTTACTGCATTAGTGAGTGTGTTTTTTTGTTTTCTACTTTCTTTAGACTTCAAAATTTAGAAAATGTCGTTGCACTATCGGTGGAGATATGCATCATGAGGGAAGGATATTAACCTTTGGAGAGAGATTGAGTACGGTTAGAGGAGATCTTGGTACTTTAGTGTGTGTATGGAAAGGAGTTTGGTTGATGACATAATGGAAAAGGAGAAGAATATCCCATAACCATCATGAGGCAAAGATATTTGGAAGGATATTGATCTTTGGAGAGAGATTGAGTATGGTTGGAGGAGATTTTGGCACTATAGTGCATGCATGGAAGGAGTTTGGTTAATCACATACTAGAAAAGGAAAATAATATCTCATTACCTTTCTTCACAACAAACATGTTCCTCTCGAACTTTGGCTAGGAAGGTGCCCTCCAATATTTGCATGTTAGCACACACACTTAACTTGAGCTATTGATGAGCCATTGGTTTTATGTTATGATCTTGCATAGAATAAAAGAATATTTGCAAATAATAACGAGATATATCGCAACTTAGAAATACCACCAATGTATTCGTAGATTAGATCAAACCCTTGAGCTGGGACAACACCATACAATGCTCCTTTTTGGAACTGTTTTCACCGTAATTGATTTTTTATTGGTGTTGTTTGATGTACAACAAATAAGGATGAAAGCGTTTGTAACAAGTAGACTAATCTGATTAATTAACTTCCAACATTAACCATCCACAATTAGAATAATGCATTCATACTTAAATGATTACAATGATTAATCACAATGATTGATAAACAATAAGTACTTGCTCAAATACACAAGAGGATAGAAAAACTTAGTTGTACATGGCAAAACATGGATGATCCGGGTATGCGGGATAGTGGAGTAGGCTAATTAGGACCTATAGATTCTTTGATGAAAGTTTTGGAGCTACAAATGCAATATGGGTAGGACCTTACAATCATTTATGACGGTCCCGGACCTAATCATGTACACTCCTAACCTAGAACTGCATACGATCTTGGACCCTTTGACATTTTGGACCTACAACTTTTGTGTGCTTCGCTTGTCTGGTAATGATCTTCGGTGTATGTTGCTCTTGCTCGCACAACTTTAGGATGACTTTTAATCACCTACAACCAAGTGGAAACCCTAGAAACCTACAAAAACCTTCATCAAAGCATTAACAGACCAAAATGAGAAAAAATGTGTGTGGTGGAGGTGGACTACCCTCGTGGTCGAATCTTAGCTTCTAAAACAATCCAAATGCGATACTACATGCATCCGTTGTGGGATGAAACCTCATGTAAATCTCCTGGTGCTTGTGCAAGTGTGAAAAGCTAACCAACCCCTAGGGGTTCCTCGTGTCTCTTGACACCAAGATAGCGGACTAATTGTGTAGTATAGAATGTACCCAATGTGGTAATAGTGAGATGTGGTGTGCCTTAGCTATGTGACCTAAGCCATTTGTCAATGAAACCCATGTTCAATGCTTAGAGCGACTTTTCTCTTGCTAAAACATGGCTCTCTGACCTTTGCATGCTTGGAAATGGAGGAAGCGAGACTCTTTGACTTGGGTAAGTGCTTTAAACTTGTAGCAGGACTGCTCTAGATGATGTGTAGCTGATTTGGTAGATTTAGGAACCCTTTGAGTGCTTTTGGAATGATATTTGCAATAAGATCTTGTAAGAGTGCCAGAGTGAGTTATAAAGTGACATTAACTTGCTTTTATAGCCTTTTGTAGGTGAAATATTCTAATAAGGCTGACCCTAGGAAGATGAAACGACCCAAATAAGATTTTGAAATTGAAGTTGGGGTTAGTGAATGTGGAGGGTGGGACCGCATGTAAAGTCGGCCAAGATCGACTTACACATGACATGACTCCCTATGTTTTTGAACCGGAGAGATGAAAACCAAAATTGAAAGTTGTGTCATGAATATCATAGGTTTAATACTTCTTTGATCAAATAATATTCTTAGAATTGATGATAAAGCAAAGTGTAAAGATAAACAAGTTGTAGAAGAGCTAGAGAGATGAGGTGATTGGATTCGAATGTGAGAATTTGTCTTAACAAGGGAACATGGTCAAACTTGGCATTGCACAAGGACAAGTTACCAAATTTTAGTGTTTACATTTGCCCCCTCTTAAGTGTGTAATTGAAAATTGCATGCTTAAAAGAAAAAACATACCTGAATGTGCACACACACTTCATCTTGGCTCGGTAGTGATTCTGATGTGTTGGTGTTGGCATGCTCCATGATGAAACCTACAACACATAGTGTAGTCAATGTCTATGATAGAAACTGAACTTTAACTCAAAATATAGATAATGCATGTAACTTTGAACTTTGCAAAAATGTGAGTAAAGAGATGAAAAACATGAAAGGATTACACTGTTCATTTTGTGGAGGGAGGAGCTCCCATTTTCTTCCGTGCCTTGGAGAGTTGGAGTTATTGCTGAAATGCCGGAGGATTGGGGTGATAAGTCCCCAATGTTGTGCGAAAGGAGTTGCTTCGAGTGTTGACTATCGAGACTATGCGAAGAGGAGCCAAAATGTCCCCATTTTTGAGCTTTATGGAGAGGAAGGTATAGACTATGAAGAACTTAGCTACTTTGACACCTTTCCTATTTGGAAATCTAGTGAGAGAAGTGGAAAGGTCAGTCTACAAATAACCTAGCCACTTCGATGCTTTCCGCTAAACACATGAACCACACCTGCTTTGCAGACGCATCTAGGCCCAATTTGTTCGAACTTGAAAAATCAGATCTTATAAGGAATGACACCGCCATGCCCCATAAGGTGCTATTGCAGCTGAAACCAATCATGTAGGATTCGAAAAATCAAAGGGTAGGAGACCCATGCCCCCAAACACTGTTCTTGCAACTGAAACTCAATAGTGTCGTGAAGAAGGAATGTACTCACGCCCTTGTAATTTTTTGTGAACTATGTGTCATTTGTATTTGTAACTGTGTGAAAATATTGTATATAGCTGATAGAATCTGTAGAAATTGAAAAATTGAGTGAATTTGACCTCTATTTAGGAACCGAGGAATGGTCAAGCTTGTACCACATAGTCGACCGTATTTATACGGTTATGACCTATTTGAATTCTGCCACATTTCAATATCTATGATCCTTTCGAGGATTGGAACCCTGTAAAAATTCTGTTCTTGTATTGCATAACTTGTCAAGAATCGTAGAAATAACCCAATGATTTCCCCCTTTGAGAGGCGCATGTGATAAAGCATTTCAGCGCGCGATTCAAAAGAATAGATGTGTACCTATGTACCATATGTTTGATAATCTATATAGATTACATCGAAGGCTGTAATGGTGGCCATCTTTAAGAATTTGTACTTGCAAAAGGGGTTGCACATGGTGACAACCATGACACAAAGAAATAACAACACATAACAATCAACAAGCAACATGCAACAAACAACAAGCAAGAATACATGTGTAAAGAAAATAGTAACAACAAAGAAAAGTAGCAATCATGTCATACTCCATAGTAGGACAAAGATATCAACAACATAACAAGTATGTCCGAAGCAACAATAGAAGTTGTAGTGTAAAGTCAAGTAAGCCATAAAGTGTAGAAATGAATCATATGTAGGCACAAAGCCTAAAACATGGGGCACCCATGGTGTCACAAGACAATCATAGTAGGAGGTACAATGTGCCACAATTACCAAAGGAAGTATATACATGGAATATAGGTATAAAGCCATAAACATGGGACATCCACGGTGTCACAAGACAAGAAGGGCATGTAGGCCGTATCAAACAAACAATCATGGTATTGTTACCACACAAGAAAACAAGTCAAACTGTGTAGTAAATAAGCAAGGAAGCAAATGGTATATGAAACAAGTATAGAACACAATAATAGTGACATGAAAAGTAACAAGATAGGCTAGTGTTGCACAAGATACGTGTTAGTCCTATTAACCCAATAGGTAGAAATAAACACTATGCATGTAATCAAGCATGATGAGAAATGTGTAAAGTAAGATATAATGAAACAAAAGCACCTATATAGCATGGTGGGCTGCTCCCAAGAGAGTAATGTAAGGAACCAAGCCGGCTCCTATCATCGTGTAACAATTTGTGAATGTTCTGCATCAAGCTCAAGATACAACCTGAATGCATGCATGTAGAGAACACATATGCTATTTATCAAATCAATGTGACAAATAACATGCATAAAATAACAAGATAACAAAGTAAACCATAAGCAAGTGCTAATTTTGTGTTTTTGCACATATTTGCACGTTTTGTATTAAGGGATTATTTGAATGTTTTTGAAGTGTTTTGAAAATATCTATGTACAAGAAAGAGGATAGCGCAAGAGCTAGCTGATATGAGTCTCATTAGGGGTAAGATAAATCCCAAACGGTGAAGGAGGTGTAGGCGTCAAATATGTCATAGTATAATAAGGATAATCATGTATAAAATGTAGGGGAGTCATAGTATGACCCGTAAGAAGTGATATGAGTAGAAGACCTAGGATGGAGATTTGTGATTAGAGCATTATGGCCCATAAGATTCAAATTGAATTGATAATGATTTTGATTTGTTCATGACACTTAGAGAGATTGACTTGGTGTTATAAAGCATGTGATGAGTGGGGATAGTATCAACAATATTAGCAAATATGTCGGAATCATCATCCTTACAAAAGTATGCAAGGGTATATATAGTGCAAGGAAACCTATTCTTAGAAAAGGAGGGAGGGAGATCCGGATATGCCCCCTGTGTATTGCAGAAGGGCACAAATCTAATGACGTGTCATGATGGATAAGCTTATTGAATAAAGGACATGAACAATCTAGATCTTGAAGATGTACTTTTGTTGATGATTTGTGGAAAATGAAGTGTAGTAGTACAGTTGCATATAAGATTTTGTGCTTTGCATATCTAGATGCTTAGTGGCAAGTTGTTGAGAAATACGTAATGCTACTATTGAAATAACATCCTCTTCTTCACCAATAGGATTGAAATTGGGTTGTCGCAAATGCTCATTAGTCATATCAGGATGTTCATTGTCATTGTAATAGTAATCAAGATCAAAATCATCTTTGTCATCAGAATTGACTAGTAGTTAGAAATCAATGCTATCTCGTGAAATTGTTTTTGTTGCCCCTTTTGGGCATTTGTGTGCATTCTAAATGCTTTATAGCCATGTGCAGTTTCTCTTGTGCCATTTGTATTGTTTCCTTTTCTGTTTACACAATAATATGATGTAATGCTTCAGACCGAGATATATTCTTCGAAGGATGAGTTTCGTTCTTATCCTCTTTCATGAGTAGATAACTCTACTAGCATAGTTAAAGTTGTATTATTCAAGATTATCGGATCATGTTGATATGATATAGATGTATCAACTTTAGGAACCCATTTAGATTTGGAGACATGTAGTGATGCGCATAGTAGAATGTTGTGTATAAAAGGAAATAAAGCCCTTATGCTCAAGTTGTTGGATTCTTTGTCGTAAAGCGTAGCAATCGTTGTCACGATGTCTATTAATTCCATGATAATTGCAAAATGGTTGACCTTTGATTTTTTCAAATATAGGAGGATAGTAATGAGTAGGTAACAAAGTGATTAATTGCTTATCGAGTAGCTCATAGAGAATATCATGTTGTTGAGAATTCTTGTCAAACCACATAGGGGTTTTTCACCGTGGTTTCCTTAGTATTTAAAATTTAGCTTTTGGAACATACACATTGTTGCGTAAATGCAAGACTTTCACTTCATTTGTATGAGCACATGTATTGTGCATAATGTTTGTAGCACATTGTGTCTCGGTAGCCTTAAAACTAAATTGATCATGATGCGTAGAGACATGTAGGACATGGGCATTTGAGGGATCTTTTAGATGTCTTAGCTCATGCTTGAGATATTGGATCTCAGTACTCATAGCTCAGATTTGTAATTGTAAAGCATTTTGTGAAGCTTGAATCGATTGTAGGGTAGCGTTTTGAAGAATATCATTGTTATGATCATTGGTAGATGGTGGATCGAAATTGATAGCAACATTAGGCATGTCAAGTTGCGTTTTGAATAACATGAATTTTAACACAAGGAGTAATATGAGTATTAACATGTTCAAACTTTGTAGGAGGCTTAGAAGATATGCTAGTGTTTTCCATGTTGTCATTGATGAGAGGCATGGGAGAAACACTCGCAAATATGAATGGCATTTTTGCATTCAATAGAGAGAGTATATACACCAGTAGTGACTTCATTATGAATAGGAGCATCATCATGAGTATGAAGAGCATGGTGGACATCGTCATGGGCATAAACATCAATAGGCCTAGGAACCTCATTATTACATGAAATATCACAACCAATATGTGCATCACCCTATATAGAAGTAGAAGAACATTCACTATCATCCAAGACCGGACCTTACATCCCGATCCTTCCCTATGTTTTCAAATAGGAGAGATGAAAACCAAAATTGAAAGATGTGTCATGAATATTGGAGGTTTAATTCTACTTTGATCAAATAATATTCTTTGAAGTGACGACAAAGCATAATGTAAAGATAAACAAGTTGTAGAAGAGCTAGAGAGATGAGGTGATTGGATTCCAAATGTGAGCATTTGTCTTAGCAAGGAAGATTGTCAAACTTGGCATTGCACAAGGACAAGTTATCAAATTTTAGTTTCTACATGAACCACACCCCAATGCTCCTTATTGGAAGGTAATTGCTCTTTATAGAATACCCCTCTTCCCTCACACGAATCTCTTGCCTACAATATATAATATTGAACCACCTACTACTACCACTGCCTTATACACGTGGGATCCGATAAACATTTTCCATTCTTCCTGTATCAAGCAATGGCTGCTTCAAAAGAATCAATGTCCAATTTGTAAAGCTCCAGCTGCTTCATAAACAAAGCAGCTGTTGACTACTGTTGGCTTGTTATTATCAAGGGTAAAATGTTGATATTAGTATGTGACGTGTCCAATAAAAAATGCAAATTTTGTCAATTTCACCCATTAATTGGGTAGACAATTTAGAAATTCAGTCTTCGTAGTTACCTAAATAAGTTTGTATTTTTTTTTTTTTATGTTGATAGTGTTTAGGCCATAGGGGATGTCGGGACATCTTCGGGCGTCCCTCAATTGTCTTCGGGAGGTCACAACATCCCCAATGACATCCCTGAAATGTCGAAGCACTTGGGACATTCTAAGGTGCGTCCCTTGAATTTAGGGATGTCCCCCTGAATTGTCGCTTGGCTTAGGATTGGGGGCGTTTCGTCCTCGTCCCTCAAGTCCCCGGGATGTCCCTGCACGACTTGGTAATGGGGATGCACGTCCATGCGTAACACCGATGTTATGCCTCCTTACTACCTTTCTACTACCTTAATATCCTCTTAATATCTTCTTATCACCATTTTATATCCTCAATTTTATTGCCTTCACACTTGCCTATAAGACCTTAAGATCCCCTTTGGATCCCATTCATATCACCTTCGTACATGTTCTTAAGGGTTTGCTTTACCTCAAATCTCTCCTCTCCTTACCTTTATGCTGGACTATTTGTAACCAATGGCATCGACCATGGTTAATGCCATCTACTAGAACCCTTTTTCTAGTTGATGCGGTTGTCGAGATAACGTCTTCATGTTATGTTCATACTGGAGATATACTGCTGGAGCACTTGTTACTAGAGCAACAAGAATAGGAGATGTACCAACAAGGTCCACGAAGTTTTTGAAGTCCCCAACTTTGGTCTACTGAGGCCTTCTACCTATCCCTCCTGTGATCCATCCAAGACAATTCTTTCATGTGGTGCTACTAACCCTATAGGGTATTAATGTGGCAACAATGTCTTCACAAAGTTAAGTATCCCTAAGTCATTTATTTATGTTTGTGTGATGTATTAGACTAGAATATAGTAGAATGTCATCAGATATTGCATTATTCTCTTATGGTCTTTTCCTATTATCTGCCACATAACTTTACAATCCTTAGATTAGACATCTTATAACACTCACTTATGAGCTTTATTCTTCTGCAACCTTAGGTTTCTAGTAAGATCCCATCCCCTATCCTACTCTTAAGATTTGGAACCCTACGCCTTTGATAGAGTGCCTAGGAAAATGATGCCTAATCTGCTTACCCATTTGACATCCTGTACAAACATTTTGATTCTCTTGAATTGATGGAAGTCAAATTATTATTCTAGATTTACTCAATATGTTCAAATACTGGTAACTAAGATGACCATATCTTTCATGCCAAAGAGTACTAGTATGCTCAATTGATGTTAATGCATGGTGTTATGTTGATTTAGGATCTACAAGCTTGTATAAACCTCTTTCTCTAATGCCAATAACAACTATCTTATCATTGAGAGTAGTTACTTTACATTTGTTTCCTTCAAATTTCACTACCAAACTTTTATTTTTGGTGATTTCACTTATGGAAAGGAGATTCTTGTTCATATCTAGTACATATCTAACATTGCAAAATGTATATTTGTAATCATTGTTTAATGTGATTTGAACATCACCACATCCCCTAACATAATGTGTCCATCCATCACCTAAGGAAATGGTTTCTTTACTACTATCATCCTCAATGAGATTTACATACCAATCTTTGTGACAAGAATAGTCTTGCGATGTGCCCAAGTCAAAGTATCAAATGCGTGACTTTTTAGAGTGGTTATGTGATGCCATGCCTTTGATAAAGTGTTCGCTCTATTGACCTCACGGTTGGAATTATGGTCTTAATAACCTTTAAAAATCCACTCAAGATATTCTTTCACTTCTAGTCTTCCATAGATGAGATGTGTTTGACACACATCTCAACCTTCAACTTTAAAGTCACAAGCCCTTCAAATGTAGTATTAAAATCATGTGGTGTGAGGGCATTAGTGTACTAATTTATCTCCCAAACACATTTTTCAAAGATTTTACATCATTCAGCCAATTAGATTTACTTTTGAGAGCATTGGTAGTATAAGGGTTGGGAATTCCACCCCGAATCACAATATCCAAGATTTCTACCCTCTTTTTAATTACATTACCAATATGATCGAAATGAGAATCAACCTTCTTCAATGTACTACAACCGCTCTTTAGATAACTTAGATATCATATCGTTGAGGTCCACTTCAAATTGTGATCCTTCCTCTTGTTGGTGCCCATTTTGATCCCCATGTTTCTTGGCACAATCATGCAAGACCCTTCAAAGTGTGTTGAAGTAACTTTTCCATTTTCCTCATTGTTTAATCTATTTTGCAAGTTGCTTGGAGCCTCTCTCATCCTAAGTTCCTTAATTGTATCATGATCCAACCTTGTAACATGGTTCCCAACTTACATCCTAATGTTTCCTTTAGTTTGTGATGTTTTGGCTAAATTGTAGTGTTCTCATGGATGTACAAAAATCATGCAGAACAAAAGAGTGAAGAAGGCAAGTGTTCCGCTGAGTTGGAGAAGATAGCATTTTTGGAGTAGGCCGCCATGCAAAAAAGTATGCCGCGAGATGCCACAAAGCAAAGGAATGGAAGTTTGAGAAAAAATTGTGGAATCCAGTAACAAAGGCATGGAGATGTCAAAAAGATGATGTGATACATGGGGAAGAAATTTGGAGGAGCCACGCAGTAAGGGAGTGAACATTTGGAAGTGGCCAAAGTTGGAAGCCGTGGAACACTAACTCAACGTTCCACAGATTTCTCAATGAATAGTGTTCTGTGGACTTCAAAAGTCTGCGAAACAAAGGAAACATACCGCCAAGTCTGTCATCAAAGCCACATAACAAAGCGACAAGCCATGGAACAAAACAATCACATCCGAATGCCACAACACAAAGTATTAGGCTTTGCGGCATGGCACGGTAAAAGGCTAAGGTGTGGAAAATTTGAAGACCCGCAAAAGAGGCAATTTGGTGTTCGCGGACATTTTACACTTAGTGTTCCGCGGATCAAATGAAGTTGCATAACAAAAGGAAAGCCGCATATCAAACAGAAGCCACAAAAGAGGCATTATTCATGTGAAGTCTGCATAACAAAGAAAGATTCAATAGTTCAAACAAAATCCGTACAAGACTTGAAGAAGCCAAACCAAAGCCACGTAACAAAAGCTGAATTCATGCAAAGTCCGCGAACAAAGCAGTTTTGCGCGGAATGGTCGGGTTTTGTTTTTTAACCATAACTTTTGACTCAGACATCCATTTCACCTCAAATCAAGTGCATTGGGAATGTATTGGAGAAGGCTTTCCAAAGAGGTCAATTTTGCAAGAAAAGGTGAATCGATTCAGGATATTTTAATGGAAAAGTTTTGGCAGTTGCATATCGTTTTAAGGAATCAAAACGGTTGGAGATGCTTTGTTTGGACCCTCCTTCGCCCCAAGAGCTTCTAGAAATGGAATATGCCCTTCTTGACCCCACCAGATGAAGAATGATTGATTTGTGCATTGTGGAGTGGACATTTGGCATTGTTTCCCTCTTTCATCTCCCTGATTGCATGTTCCTTCATTGATTTTCCCTCAACTCACATGGATCACCATCTCAACCCTTGATTTGGCATCTGCAATGGATATTCTTCTAGGGATGAAATATTATTGTATAAATATGAGGCTTGTCCTCATAAAACGGGCTGGAAAATTCATTTTTGCATAAAACAAATTGAAAATTGGAGGGTTTAAGCTCTGAGTGAGGTTCTTGATTGTGTAACAGCTCTGCAAAGATTTGGATACTTGTAATTGTCATTTGCAGGTTCATGCTAAGGTGGTTTCTCATGTACATCCATTAGTAGGCTTTGAGATTCATCTTCTATATGTTTCCCTTGTCTTCACTACAATTGGACATGCAAGATCTATTCTGCCATGAATTCTGGTCTTTCTCATTGTAAACAACTCTTGAAATCAATAAATGGTGACTCTCTTTTGTAATCATGTGTTTATTGTGCCAAATAACTTCAGTAAATCATCTTGCATCTGATTGTGTGATTGGGAACTGAAGGATTGTTGCATTATAGTGTTACTTTGCACCATTTGTTTCAGTTATAAACCTCATTTCTGCAATTTCTTTGTGAATGCATATCTGTCTGCCCTAGGGTGTCCTTTGGCATTAGAAGTTTGGTATGGTGAGTGCATGAGGCTTCATTCTCAGGTGTCTGTGCTGAGGTCTCAAGGGTTAATCTGCATTGTTTGCCTTGCTTGGGTGTCCATGAGGGTTGGTAACCTTCGAGAGAGTAACTTTCATTTGATTTCAAGTTTGAATGCATGAAGAACTATCGGGTTAACATGCATAATGTATCTACTTCCTCTCACTAGCTGTTTCTCCCCATTTCTATCCACATTCACTTCCATTTACGCTATCCTTTTGCCCTACCCCTACAGATTTCATCTCCCTTTGCATATCCAACATGATATCTTCCCTGCAAATCACACCTACCTTGCATATTTTGAGTGCAATTGCTTTGATATTCAAGCTTAGCATCTCAAGTGTCATTTCATACCAAGTTGTTAACAAATTCCTTCAAAATGATGCTTGTGATCACATTAAATTTGTCTTTAGTGGCTTGTGTCTAATGTATCAAGTGTTTGCAATGCTTGTGTGACCATTCTTTTGAATGAGCATTGAATTTTGTGGTTGCATTTGATCTTAGATTGAGGTTCCAACAAGTTTGAGGGTTTGAAACATAATATCTCCCTCCCTCTTTCAAGCCACCCCATAGGTTCTCTCACCTTGGCTCAGGCAAAGCCATAAAGTAGCAGATGAACAACCACACCCTTAGTAAAGTGCCTCCTTGTCATCCCTACAAGGCTTGATCATGAGAAGGAGATAAATCTATCACTGGATTCGAACGACAAACTAACAGTCTATCATCCTCCCTTGCTCCCTCCTCATGCAAATCTGCATTTCATCTTTCTCTCCTGGGGGTGTTAGATTGGGAACCAACACCTCTTCCTCTTATGCCCATCCAGTGTGTATCAAGGTCTTCAACAACCTGCAAGTTTGAGGAACCAGAGCAACTTGATCTCGATTAATTTTTCAATAACACTTGGATTGAACCTTGATTTTCTTAGACTTTCTAATAACTTCCCATACCGATTCAAAGCTAATGCCTTGTTGGCTAGATTTTCTGCACAACTGAAAACCTAGGCAATCATGAGATAAATCTCCCTCATTTACCGGTGAGGCTCCCGTGTAAGATTTTGTCAGTTGTATTTCCTAATATCTATTTGTTGGTATTACTTTAACTATGTAGCTCATGAACCATAGCTAGATAGTTTTGTAGCAAGTAAGCAATTGTAAAAGAAAGGAAAAATCTGCAGAAGAGGAAAATAATAGGAAATGGGGAAAGGAGAGAGGATGTGCAACCCAATCAATAGTTTACAGAGTTGATCGCATGCACATAGATTAAAACAAATAGATCATTAATCACAAAATTCATAGCAAAAGAAACTTTCAGATCTAGATCTAGAATAACACAAAGTTTATGAATAGATCTAGAAATAAATACGAGACGAATGCACCGTTGACACAAAGTTCTCCGAAAATCTCCTTTCTATTCCTTTGCTTGCAGAAAACTATCAAGGGTTTTAGCTCAAAGTCTGGAACACAAGAATGCTGATTACAAATTCTCGATTCTTTAACTTGTAGGTTCTTCCTCTATTTATAGTGTATAAAGGGCAATTACAAATAGGAAGCTTTAAATGAATTCCCGCATGCGGAAGCTATGAAAAGGGAAACAATTGGCAATCTTCCTCCTGGAATTCCTCTTTGCATGACATGCATGATTTATAACTGAAAAATAGAACCTTCTATTTTGCATGTCTGCCACCTATTTCCAAGTAATTGACTTCTTCAAGTAACGACTTTTAAACCAATCACTTAAGTTTTATAATTTAATTGATTGCTCAATTACTTTGTCGGAGAAAATAAAAGAAAGAGGAAAAAAATAAAAAGAAAGCTACAACCCTCCCAGTCTTGTTCTTCTTCCATATTCTACATGTGGTTGACTCTTTTGCCTTTGATTCTCACTACACTGGATCTGGAAGCAGTTGATTGTGATTTGCTTCGTGGGTATTGCCTTTGACATGTCTTCCCTTCTATCTTTGAAGCTTTTGCAATTATTCTTCAGTACATGCAAAGTAAATTCAATGAAAGCTTCAAGTGGAAGATTGGGAGCACATGTACAAGATCCTGAAAGGAATTTTCCATGCATTGAATTCTATACGGGCTGTGTTGGAAACAAGAGGATGAATTTTTTGCCGGAAGTTTTTACAATTATGAGATCTAGATTTGTTAATTAAATTGGTGCTAGGTTCAGGGCCTATGTTTGTATCATTGACTTCAAAAATATGGAAGCTATGCATGACTCTACCGATATTTTTCTTTCATCATGATTCATCATGGCGGGAACAATCTTTGTCTCGGCTTTTTTTTTTTTTTAATTTTGCCAAAATCCTCGTAATTAGATCAATTTGTGCAAATCTAACTTCTTCAGATTCGAAAGATATATTCAATATATCTGACATTGATTTGAACTTTTTCACTAATACGAGCACTGTGATGAATAACTACAATTAATTCAGACAAAGATGAAGTCCAGAGCATGAATACTTGATTTTTGTCACCAAAAATCTGCATATGAAGCCTGCTGCCCTAAAATTTGAGGTTTTGCTTGCATGCAAAGCAAACAAAAATATTATTTAATTCACCAGAGCACTTATACCAACATGCAAATAATTATCATAGCAAGAATCAAGCCATTCCAACCCTAGGCACCAAACCTTGAAGCTCCCTAGCAATGAAAAACACTCTTTAATGCAAAAACCTCCTTCCTTTGGTGCCAAAACTGTCCGGGCTGCAATCCTTTGCAAAAAGAATTAATTGTTTCTTCATTATGGCAGCCCATGCTTATATAATCCTCAACATTCTATTTCTAATAATTGCCCTTCCTATTTCTGGCAATTTAATTAATAAACAATCATGTTTATTCACCCAAATTGGGCGCCCAATTATGCATGTTGCTGGTTGCTTTTAAATAAATTTATTTTATTTATTTTTAGCATGCATCCTTGACTTCTCTTTAGCTCTTCCACTTGCATTGACTTTCCTTCTATTTATGGCACCAAAATTGGGTGAATAAACCATTAATAAATATTATTAATTGCATTGTTATTCACCCAAGGTGGGTCGCACTTTTTGGCAAGAGAATTGCTAAAAATAAGAAGTCAGCTTGATGGGAATTTCCACCCTGCATTGCAGCTCCAAAAATCCCCTCTTCCACTTAAGTGATTTGACTTTCATCATGGGAATTTTTACCCTGCAAGGCAAGTAAGAAATTCCACGGTGCTTTAAGTGATTTTTCTTTATTTTATAATGGAAATTTTCACCCTGCAAGGTAAGAAATTCCCGCTTGCCTGCCACATCTAATATTCCCATTGCAGCTTAAGTGACTTTGACTTCATGTGAAAAAGTACTCTGCAAGGCAGAAAGAAATTCTCGCCTGCTTATTACTACTAAAAATCCCATCGCAGCTTACACTCATTAATTCCAGAAAATGTGACTTGCTTGGGAGAGGCTTTTTGTGCATGATTTCATCTTTTTTGGTTAGAAGCTTGAATTTTGAGGTTGATTCGTTCTGGTGCTATGTCAGTAGATGATCTTCAGATGCTTTAGGCAATTAAACAGACGATACTGGCGAAGGAATTGACCTAGGGAATTTCACAGAGAAACTACGGAGAAAACCGAAGAAAAACGCAAAAGAAATAAATAAAAGTGAAAAACGTTGCCAGAAGTTGCAGATAATGCCCTGAATTCATTCTTGGTGAAAACCCTATTGAGATGAGTGAATACTGGCATGCAAAACTTCAACAGGATTCAACCAGAGCACAATTTACTTCAAATGGGGCATTATTTATTCAATAAATAATTAAATAAAATTTTTCCGAGAACAAAACTTGGCAGAGGAATAAAATGAGTTTGGGCATCTGGGTATTTTTCAAAATTGGCTCATATGATTCACTAGGAATATCCTAACATAATACAAACATCTTTTGGCAATAAAAACACAAAAAGACCCGTTATTTTAAAAGAACGATTTTTTTAAATGGGTAGTCCTGCATTTGTGGTGAAACTGGGACACCATGCCTTAATTTCTTACACACCGGTTCTAATAAAATCTAGCATTATTTTCATGAAGTTAGCTTTGAAGGTCTCCTTTTCAGCCTTTTATATTTCATTTTCTTCGTGCAAAACATCCTTTTCGTTGTTGACCCTTTTGAGTTTCTTTTCAATCACCCCATAGCTCCTACATTCGACTAGCCTTGGCATGAGAGATGTAATAGGAGGAATATCAGATTGGGGCATAATTAACAAGACATGTGTACTTGTACCAATACGAGGTGTTGTGCGTCTAGTTGTGGCATTAAGCCATTCTTATGCGCTTGGGTTATAGGAGTCGCATGCACATTGCCTCTTATCGTCGTGCCGACCTATCCCGCCAAAGTGCTAAACTCAAGCGCTTGAAGATTCTAGGTTTCATCATGGTTAGCATAGTCAAGTGGAGTTTAAGATAGTTTAACACATAATATACTGCTAAGAAGTAACTCTAATACTTGTATGCACAAACAACATCATTGCTCCAAAACCATACTTCGGATTTATATATCAATCATCGATTCTAAAATCTTAAGCGACTACCAAACATACATAAATACTTCAATCGTGCTCCATCTAAGACTCGGACTAAACAATGATAACTTTGGCGACCAAAGGACTTAGCTCAATCACAATCATGACTTGATGAACATGATCATAATAGCACAACACATTACAATGGACCCTTCATGGGGTATTTATACTAGTGGGGACTTGCCCTTCACTAGTCTTTCAAAACCTAATAATAGCCCTCGAGTTCTAACTACCAATTAAACTTTTACATCCAAACGGTGACTAAATATAGCCACTCGCTGCCCCTGCTAGAATTTGCATGTTGACCACTGCTTTAGCATATTTCACTATATTCCTTTTTATCCATTCCCTCGCCGCTTCCATCACGCAAGTGTTCTAGGTCAGAATCGGCTGTCTATTTCCAGCCGTCCACTTTTAGGGTCCTTTGCGTTCATGCATGTGTTCGTATCTAACTTTATCCTTGTTGCATGCTCATCTTGAAAGACTATGTGTTTCTTCTTGAAACTTCTTAGCCAAGTATCCTGATTTTCCATGCATGCTAGTCTTATCTTCCTTCTTTTCGCGCCTTCCTTTATCCTTTTACACGCTCATGTTTGTACTGTGCACTCTTCCTTCTAATCTTTGCACACATCCTTCCTTCAAAGTGGCGCACATCCTTCCGAGGCATAGTAGATAAAGAATCAAGAATATTGTGCCCTTAATGCAAGACAAAAGAATGAAGATTAAAGAATGAAAGATTTCAGGTCCCAAGATCACCCCGCACTAATTCTATTGTCCACCCTGGGCAATGCTTTTATTTGCTCTTCGAATAATTCGCACTTTGGATTTAAGCACATCTTCATGTGTTTGCGGTTATTGATGGCCTTTCGCATAAGAGAGATCAATTGATCTAATTTAGCGGCTAACTCGTAAAATCCCTCGCGTCCTTGACTCCACTTTGGTGATTGTGTGGCACATTTCTTTGAATTTTGTGTCTAGTTTTGCGCGTGCTTTTTGCAATTCGGTTTTCGGCTTGTCGTTAGCTTCCTCAATTTTGCCACTTTTGTGTTACGCCCCTTTCCACAATGTTTCCCTTTCCCCAGATCCTACAGGAGTGAAATACTTGGTATATAAACGAACAAAAGCCCCAATGGCTCGAAATATAAATAAGGAAAGAGTGATAATAGGCCAAGTGGCTTTTGCGCCATTAATGCTACCATAGGGCATATGTAATTCGAAAGGGGACATGAAAGCATCACTTTGAGTTCAAATTATCAGTTAATTGAGTTCTCTAGCAAGCCCTGGGTGATTTTCAGAAGCGGAATTACAGTGCGAAGAACTTGAGTGAGCTGTAGAACATTCATTCATCTTTGGGTCTAGGAATAGAGCATTTGAACAAGTACCTTTGTTTGATAGTTCTCTCGAGGTGTGCATGTATTTTCACGACCGGTAGCTGATTATTGTGAAATAAGAATCTCCGGGAAAAATTGTAGTCTTTATTTGTCCTCCGGTCATTCAATCCAGAGAATAATACAAGATGAAGGCCATCCCGAATGTTCAATGTACTTCATATATAACCTCCCACTTTGATTCAATAATGGATAAGAACTTAGGTGGGGCGGATTTAGCAGAATTTAATTTAAGGATGAAAGCCCGAGGAAGGAGAAAAACAATTAAATTGATAGATGAAAGTGGAATTGCATTAGCTTCTTTTTCCCCTTCGGTACTATACCTAGAACTGGTTTGGACATGCGCCCAGAACTATAATCCCATAACTTGAGAAATTAGGGATGGAAGTGGTGCCTTGGTTTTGTCTTTGATAGTTGTATCACTTGATAGAATGTTGGGCCTCCTAGATTTAACCCATGTAGCTAACATAAGTATCAATGAGGGAGAAGAATATTGGGTCAACAATTATGTTGAGTTGATAAAGATTGTAAATGATAAATGGTTACTAAGACCTAGGCGTCGCTCACCCAACTCCCGAAGAAGTTGGCTCGAATAGAATTCATTGAGATCGGAGATTGTATAACATTGTTGAGCCACTTGGTTGGAAGTGAATCTTTTCTTTCAAGAATGGATGTGCATGTTTATCCTACTTATATTGGCACCACAAGCTCACATCCATTGGGGGGATTTAATCAGTGATTCTACCCACGACCAAATGGTTCAAATGGGTGTTATAGCCGGGGAGAGTTTGCTGATGTCCCAATGTTTTATATGACTTCCTATTTGGTATATAATGTTGCATCCCATAGATGTTTTCCGGGTTAAGGCATGAAAGAGATCCCAGTGTTCACAGAGTATACGATGTGTATCCCCAACTCAATTTGGCCAATTATGGAGCACAATTTAGAAGAGTGATTGATGCCTTTTTTGCTCCTATGATATGTTTGTTTTCCCCTACTTGGCAACGAGAGAATGACTCCTGAAGCCAAGCGGAGCATAGCTGGATGGGGGTGTTACTTTATCCAATTCCCAACTTTCTCCTACATCAGGGTAAGTGGCTTCACTGGAGCCCCATTTTTGTTACCTCGACACATGGATGACAAGTGGGTATTGTTGGAATTGGTCAGACAACTTGTGTATGTTCACAGGATTTTAGCCTCCAAACATAAGACCAATATTAAATTTCCAATCATAGTTGGTAGGTATACATGCCCAACTCTTGGTCAAAGCAAAATTGGTTGAAACAGAAATGAAGAGCTACACTATGGAACAATTTACTCCAAGAAGCAATTATGACATCAAATGGCTTTTACATCAAGTTGTAGGATCCTCCTTAGACCATGAGTCTCACTATGAGGATTATTGGATGGATTGCAGGGAGAGGGGGCTGTTAGATTGAGATTATTCTCGAATGTCTTTGGCTCAAATTATTGTTTACAAGGTAGCAATAGTGCCAGAAGGGATTATTGATGATAAAGACACAACAGGTCCCGAGTATACTCAAAATGACATTGCACAATTGCGTCTTCCACCTGTGAATTGGGCAGCTCAAGAAATAACATCCTTGCATCATAGGACTGCAGATGGCATGAAAATAACCCTTGTTTGGTTATTAGATCAAAAGGTTGACCTCAGTCAACAAAGTACTATTCTTAGAGAATATAGGGACGATGGTATCCTTTAGGATGTATTACCACCTTTCAGAAAGGATACAAGAACTATTCAGGGGACTCCCTAAATTTCTTTCAAATCACCTCTCACTGCCCAAACTAGAGATGAATTGAGTGCCTACATGAGTAGGACTGGAACTTTTGGTTTACAACTGGCACAAAGAGATGAAGATATCATGAGAAGAACAACTCCCCTTGTTGTTACCCCAATCTAGGCTATCCCAACTGGTCCATTAGCACCCCAAGTATATGCCTCTAAAAGGCGAGGTAAGAAGCCAAAAAGTGATCAATCATCTAGCAAGGATACTGAGAAGGAAAGCATTAGAGAGCACACCCCTTCGTGGGTTAATCCGAGTTGTCAATGAAGAGGAAAATGTTTTAGATGATATTCCTCTTATAAGGCATAAGAGGCCGAGAACTTTAACTCCAGTTACACAAGAGGATAGCCTAAATGTTGAGGGTGAGAAAACCATAGCAGAGGAGGAGACGGTATAAGGAATTATAATGCCTCCTCTAATTCCTTTGCCACCGGTTCCTTCTCACTCGGAGGATTTGTTAATATCAGGGATAAATATAACATTGGGCCAAGCAACCAAGTCTATTAGTCGAAACCATTGGCCCAAGCAACCAAGTCTATTAGGAAGAAAGGTCCTCCTCACCCATTGAAGCATACGAACAGGTTTCTTTTCCTATTACAAATGAGGAAACCAAAGTTACCCAGACCCTTGAGTTAAGTATTGTAATTCCAAGGGGCACATGTTCAACTTGGTGGCACAATGTCACAGCCTGTAGTTGAAGTAAAGGCAAAGAAAGACATGCAACTGAAGTTGAAGCAACGGTTGTTGACACTCAAATGATTCCTCATGCTTCCTAGCACCTGATTATAGCACCAACATGGTCACACATACCCAGTGAGGAAATGCCTCTTAGAGGATGGCGGGAAAAAGCACTCCCAACAAACAAGAAGGTAGGGGTGCAGATAAACATAGATGAACTAATAGGTGCTACATCTTTAAGTTCATCTAGGGCACCCAAAGAGGGCCAAGACCATGTCCAAAACATTGGTGGGTGATCAGGGGAAGAGATATCTTGAGGTGGCCACCCCACAAAATGAGGTTTTAAAGGGAAAAACAACTTTATCAGATTTCCAAGTCACTCGAATTCCCTTGGGAAAACAATCCACAGAAGGACTGAAGCATGATCTTCAAGTGGTGTTCCAGGATGTAGTGCATAAGATTGATAAAGATAAAGAAACTAAGGAGCAGTTGAAAGAGAAGGTTGAGGCCCTGTCCAATATTTCAAGGATATTTATCCAGTTTCCTTCATCCACACAAGCACTGCCTTGAAAAATGCCAAGGATGTCAATGCTGTGGTTGTTGCCACCAAGGAGTGGGAGAAAAGAGTCATTGAAAAGGGTGGCCGGACTCTAACTAAAATGGTTGCATGCTACAACTATGTCACTGAGCATGTTGAAGACGATACTGGGCAGGTTGGGAAATTCCAAGAGGAACTGGATCGTTGGAAGCGATTGCTACACAAGCTTGAGGATATAAACATCATCAGCGAAGAAGTATTGGAGAAAGAAGGGATCATCCCCGGATAGAAAAGGAGAGCACCTATTATGTAAAGAGGCAATTAAGCTGAGGATAGAAGTATTGGAAAATGGTATACGCAAAATCTTGGACATAAGGGAAAAGGCACAAGAATATATTGATGATATTGAGTCCCAGATAGAGAAGATGCTTTCTATCAAAGGAAGATATACCCTGGATAAGGAAAATGCAGAAAAATTGATTGAAATGCTCAAAGAACATGTTGTCAGAGGGCTCAAAGCTCAAAAGGTATTTGACTATGCCTCCATCCAAAGGCTTATGCACTTAGAGAAATATATTGGAAAATTGGCAAAAAGGATAAGGAAAAAGGGGGAAGTGTCGATGGAATGCATTGATGTCTTCTCCAAACAAGAAGCCATTTTCCGTTTCCATATTGGTCTAGATGAGGACTTTGTTCTAAACATTTTCAAACAGTATAACGCATTCAGAGATAGGTCAAAGCAATAGGAGAGGGTTGGGGTTGTCGAACTTCATCCGGCTTAGGCTTATTCATTATCTTTCTCTCTTCTTTCTCAAATTCTTTACTCTCAGATTCTTACCTTTCCGAGACAGCAGAAGGAAAGGATTAATTCAAATGATTGATGATGTCTGACTGCTTTTTTGACACATTGCTTACGTGAAGGAAAGACAAAACGGTAGAAGAAAAAGGTTGTTAGCTAGCCAAAGGAGTATCATGTACACTCCCATGTTGTAAATCAAAACGAATCAATTTCAAAACAAATTCGTCAAAAAGGTACCTTTGCTGATTAGATATTTTGGGCTTTTCTAGATGGTTTTTGGGGGCAATGGGGGTATATTCTTCCATGGTAAAATTGTATAAGAATGAGGGCTTGTCCTTATTCAAAAGGAGGATTGTTGTTTTCTTTGATGAGTTAAGAGAAAATTTTTGTAGCTCTGAATTTCCATTCCTTTTCTGGAAAATGTATGAATTTTGAGTTTTGAAGTCCTTGCGGCAAGGTGGTTGCGTTGTACAACCACCGGCAAGCATCAAGGCATTTAATCCATGTCTACTTGTGAAGGAATTGAAGTTCAAATGAAACATGTTTGCTTATGATTTCAGTCTGTGTTTTGGTCTCTTGTATGTTGAATATTGATTAAAGAGTCATAACTTTTACTGCAATCTCTATGTTCATTACATCTATACCTAATACACTAGATCAATCTCTAGTTGTTGCATCTTTTGGTCACTAAATCAATATTGTTTTGTAATACTTACTCTGCAATATTTGATATAGTTATAAAATCCTTGTTGTAATCTTCTTGTTGAGTGATTTTTGTTGGCCTTAGAGTGTATCTTTGGCGTATGAAAATGAAAGCAATGAACATTTTATTAGAACTCTTGCATGAACATTTATGTTAAGTGTTTTAAATGTTGTTTGGAAATATTTGTGTTGATTGAGCATCAATAAATACAAAATTATCTCTAAAAGTTGTTGCTACTTAAATCTCATGTTCTTTACATTCCAAAACAACAAGCTATCAAGGTGATTATAGATACTTTGTTACAGATAAAGTGATCATCATCTACTCCCCTTCTTCACAAAACAAACATATCTTACTACCCTACACCATCACAACCATAACTAAAAGATCCATGCACCACACTTGTGTTCTATTCCAAACATCATTGAAAACCCTGTTCTCACCCCCAATTCCCATGAAAATGATGCAGGAGAACCAAGTTCTACTACCTTTAGTAACATGTATCTAATATATTGAGTATATGTGATATTTCTGTGACAACTCTTGTAAGTGGATATTGCATTCATGGCCATACTCAGCTTAGATTGACTCACCATTAAAAATTGAGAGGAATAAAGTGCAAAAATATTTTTCCTCCACTTAGGTTACCTCATGGGTTCTCTCACCCTGGTTTAGGAAGGACCAAAAGTAGCAGGATCAGGCCATCCCCTCTGTATGTGCCTCCTAGTCATCCCAAAATCCTGGTACAAAAGAGTGTCAGATTCATCCTCAGCTGCAAATGACATACCTCACAAAATTTGTCATCCTCTAAGCCATCCTACCCTTTGAAAGTGTGCAGTCCTGGGGTGTAAAATTGGAAACCAACAAGACCAATTTTCATTTATCTTCTTAAAGCGTGCCAAGTAATAATTCAGTGCCACAACGCAATCTGCCTCTCCTTCTAGCTCTTTTAGTAGTTGGCGAGGGATCCTCCAGTCTTGCTCAAAGACATTTTGTAGATGTCGTAACCAATTTGCAAACCACGCCTTATATGCGTTATTGAGGGTTGTGGGCGCCATACATTGTTTATACTTCGCAGCAGGGGATTCGTTCTCTTCAGGGAATATCCATCTTGGTTCCTCATCACCCTCGGGCACACCTAGCTCATTGAAAATGAAAAATAAGAGTGCTCCCCATTCAAAATTTAATTCGTGCTTTCTCATGCGCGAGCTCCACGTCTTCAACTATGTTGACTGCAATAAATTGTGATAGGCTGTAAACTTTCCCCTGCGCCATCTTATGTGCGATACCTAAATATTTCTTATTCACTTTTGACCATCTCTACGCCTCGCTAGCTTTGAGGTTCGTAGTCACGCAACAACTCATGTCCCAGTGTCTTTGATCTCCTCGATTGTGAATGACTTACCTCCTAGTTTGTAATTTAGGAGGTTTCTAACTCTTTCCACCTCCTTTTCATCTTCCAAGTCTTGCGCTAAATCCTCCCCTATGTTGATCAACACTGTCACTTGGCTTACCAGTGACGCGTAATCCTCATGCGCCAATCCGCAAAGCAAGTATACCCCTCGTGTACTAAGCGAGATCAAATATTGGTATAACTCCACCGGTTTGTCAAGAACAATAGATTTAACAATTGCAGTAACCCCTACCTTCTCCATTGTCTTCTTCGACGCTATCATCATGTACGCCCTTCCCGCGCTATCCTTTTGTCCTATTGCGCTTACCATATCCTGGCTATTATTCCATGTAGCTGTTCGCAAGGTGGTTAATATGACATTTTTGTCAATCCCACTTGTTCCGCCATTTCCCTATTTCCTCAAAGATCGTCTGAGGGTACCGCATTTTGAAGTTTATAGGCACGCTACTGGAGCTTTGATTTTTCTTTGATCTTTTTGTGGGGGCATTGCTTTCTTGTCTTTTTGGGCGTAAAAGAACTTGCCCCTACTTCACTGGCTTGTACTTTTTTTTCCACGCTTACTTCCTCCATGCTTGAAGTTTCTTTGATGATCGCGCAACCTAAACCTTCTTCGCATATCAACGCGGTATTTGATGAAGTTGAGTTTTGCAGGTGTTTGATCCTTGCGTGGAGCCTTTGTTTCGTGCCTTCGTTGGTTTGTTCTCCGCGCCAAGGTCAATACCTGCTCTAGTTTACTCGGGACGGTTTATTGCCCCAAAGTTTCTCGTTGTGCTCGAGAAACTCGATCTCCACCGCTCTTTTTCTTCCACTTGATTTTAATGTCCCTTAAGTGTGCGCCATGAAAACTCCTTGTCATTGCTCTTCCTCTACGCCCCGGCTGCGTTAGGTGGCTTACGCACCGGGATGCGTTCCTTTTCTGTGTGTACCTTTTTTCTTTCCCGCACATTCCTCGCCGCAGAGCCCTTTCCAAAAGCTAACCGTCCTTCTCAAGGACTGCTCTATTTTTTTTTCACACGCTCCACTATGCCTTGGGTCATTTTCCCTTCAAGTCTTTTCCATTTGTCATGCAAAAATTGTATTTATGTTTCCAACTTCTTTATTTTACCGAAGAACATTTGTTATTTTCATGCGCATTCTTCTTTCCTAAATTCCCATAATTATTCCTTTCAGAACATCAACTTTCATTTCCCAAGACAAAACATTGCATGTTCCTTTGGGCAATTCAAAGTTTTAGCCCGAGATGATTCCTTTAGCAATCATATGGGTGGAGCCAACCAAAATAACACACAACGTTAAAACAAATACCCGAATCTCATGCACTTATTACATTCATAAAAGCAAACTAATTCTAAGTATTGTCAATAACATCTAATCTAATGGCATACGCCTCATTGAATTACAAAAATGCTTTACTCGAAGAAGATTTTAGCCTACTTCCATCAAGTAGCTTAAAAGTAATTCCCTGCTAATGTCCATCAATTTACATGCCCCAGCTTGTCAAAATTGCTACTATCTCATAAGGACCTAGCTAATGTTTTTGATCTTCTTAGGATGGCACACAAACTTTGAATCGATAGTAAGAATTTTGCGCCCACTTGAAAAGACTTATTCTTAAGATTTCGATCATGCCGTGTTTTTTGTCGTGCTTTCTCTATGTTTCGAGTCCATCACGCCTGTACTCTTTTTTCATCCAATTGTAATAACTTTGTCAAGAGCTCAGTAATGGAAGCTTCATCATCCAAATTTGTGATTCATGCAATTTGTATAGATGGTTCCATGAATTAAATCGGTAAGACTGCCTGCTTTCCATATACAAGTTGAAAGGGAGTTGCTTTTTTCAATCACTTATATGTTGTTCGATATGCCCATAGTACCGCTGAAACTTTATCATCACAGTCTTTATGTCCGACGTCGCAAATCTTTGTTAGAGTGTGACCAAGAATTTTGTTGAAGGCTTCAACTATTCCATTAGCTTGTGGATGATAATGAGTTGTTTTGTGGTGTGCCACCATAAACTCCTGCAACAATATTTTGATAGTATCTTTGAGAAATGTGTCTCTATCATTTGTGAGGCTTGAAGGACATTCGTAGCGACTTATGATATTCTCCCAAATGAACCTCGCTGCGGTTGCTGCTGTGCAGTCTTGTGTTGGAGCTGCCTCCGCCCACCTAGTCGATAGTTAGTCGCGGTAATAATATACCTCGCATTTGTTCTTCGTCCCACCTGAGCTGATTGGTCCAACTAAATCAATTGCCCACTTCGCAAAAGCTTCTTGAGCCACTATTGGTATCAATGGCATTTCATCACACTTATTTGGTTTATTGACCGTTTGGCATTTGCTGCATGCTTTGGCATTGGCTGCATGCTTTGGCATATGCCTTGGCATATTTGAGCAAACTTCTCCACCATAATCCTACTTGTGAGTATCTTTCGTGTTGTAGCTTCTCTTCGCATAATGGCCTCCGCAATCCCTTTCGTGCCTTGCGGAGAATATCCTATTTCTCATGATCCATTACACATCACCTCAGAATCTCATCACGCCCCATTTTGTAGAGTTGTTCACTTATCAATTGGTAGGGTGCAACTTTTACAGCAAGATGTTTGCGTTGAGTTATAGTGTAATTTTGTGGTGCTACCCCATTTTGCAGAAACTATAACACGTCCTCGAGCTCATCAAAGCTACCTTGTATTAGGAATAGTTGTGCATCTTGCATGTTCTCTTCTATTGGGTTTGCTTCCTCACTTGTATCTATGCGTGATAGATGAACTCGTCCTACATTGTTTTTGCAAGGTTTTACAACCACCGAAAATTTAAATTCTGGAAGAGTATATTCCATCTCGCATATCCTTCCATGTAAAAGCACTTTATTAACCAAGTGTTTCAAAGCCATGTTATCTGTGAAGAATACTAATGGAGTTGCTTAGAAATAATGCTTGAATTTATGTAGCGCATACATCATTGATAATCCTTCCCTTTCCGTGGTTGTATAGTTTTGTTCTCGCACGCATCAATTCTCTACTTGGGAAAATAAATGGGATGATCCAAAGTGCCTTCTCTGGTTGCACCAAGATTGCTCCGACAACAGTTTGAGATGCATCCACATGCACATGGAATGGCATATTCCAATTCGGGAACTATAGAATTGGTGCTTGTGTCAATTTTTCCTTTAATAGCTTAAACATGCTCTCTTGTTTGGGCCCCATTCAAAGTCCCCTTTTGCGCAAAAGGTTTTCCAAAGGTGCTGCAATTTTGGCATAGTCTTTTATAAACTTCCTATAGTATCCACAATGTCCTAGGAATGTGCAGAATTTTCTGTGTTCTCAATGCCTCAAGATGGATTATTACTATGATTTTAGTTGGATCTACTAGAAAACCATCCTCGGATTACATGCCCTAATAGGGTACCAAATGGTGTCGAGAAAACACACTTTTTTAGGTTTGGGGAGATTTGCAAATTTCTGCAGCACTCAAACATGAGTCTCAAGTTATCACAATGATCCTTGACCAACCCATACACCATCCAGTCATCTAAGTATACTTGGAGAAATTTGAGGATGGAATCTTTGAAAGTGGTCACAAATATGTGAGAGAAAACTGCTGGCACGTTCTTTAATCCAAATGGCTTCACAGTGTAAGCAAATGATTCCCACTCGGTCGCAAAAGTTGTTTTTTCCCTATGTTCTTCCACGATTTTTACTTGGTTGTATCCAAAGAATCCATCGGTGAAGGTGTATATTTTCCTTTTAGCGACCCCTTCTAAAATCTCTTCGGTGAAAGGCGTCGGGAATGAGTCAATTACACACACAGAGTTTAAGGCCTTTTAGTCTCCACAAATTCGGATGCGTCCATCTTTCTTTATGCTGATGACCATTGGGCTCACCCATTCTAAATTCCTCTATTGGGATTTACTCCCTGCTAATAAGCATGTTATCAATATCTTCCTTGTCTTTTTCCCACATATTAGTATTCATTCGGTATGGTCCTTTTCGGCCGGGTTTGCACCATCAATCAATTTTATCTGCATTGTTCCCAATGAATGGTGTAACTCATTCATTTCATGGTACCCTCTTGGGAATATATCCTCATATTCACGCAAGAGTTTGACTATCTTTGTAATTTCTTGTTCACTCCAATAGTCACCAATTGTTGTAAACTTGGTGTGTCTTCACTCCCTATATTAACTTGTATGGCCTTCAACGGGTTATCTTGCGTGTTGACTTCTTGGTGCCTTTTTGTCAATGACTTCTTTGGACCCATAGAAACATCTATATTTAGATGATGGTTGTTTGTTTCTTTTACTTTCCGCACAACTTTTCCTTACCCTTATGTGCCCAATTTCTCTTTTTCCAGACTTCGTCATCTTCCTCGCTTGAATCACTATTTGTAGATTTATTTTCAAATGTTTTTGCGAATGCGAGTCCCTTTGCTTGTGTAGTTCCAAGACTCTTTCTTCCATGATTCGCAACATTCCCGAATATTGCCTTTTTGATACATAGGAGGGGGTAGTTCAGACGAGGAATAAGAGAGGTAAAGAGAAAGTTTGAATGAATCCATTTCTTACTTCGCACAAAAAGTTGTTTCTCTACGCATCTCACATCTAACATACCATGTGTGTGCCCATACACGCAATCTGTGATAAAACACATGCGTCCATAATTCTGGTTTGATTTCGTGCTTTGTACTTGTCCATAGTTCTTCACAACACCGAAGATGCTCTTAAGGTTTGGTGACTCCGCTATAACTCGGAAATCGCTCGCACTTTATTATTTAGGTTAAACCTCGAGGCGCATAACTTCCTATCCTAGTCCAATGTCTCCAACATTGAGCTATGAGTTTCCCACCATCATCTTACAATTCCTTTCAACAAATATATCGATAACTAACACGTGTTTTTCCGGTTGCACAAAAATCTCCATCTTTGTGATAAAATCCAGTATGTTTTCATTTCCACCGAAAGTAGGCGGATCTGGGTGGTCTCCCGCTTATTCTCTTGATATTCCTACCGATATACTTAGGCGCTGAGCAATTGCCAATTTTAGTGCGCATTTGATCATATCACAATCTCGACTTATCAACTTATATGAACCATGGGCCCAATTGTCATGCAAGTTACACTTGTTGTATCCGGCATTCGACGGATTTTCCTTCCACTTGATCTTACCTTCCGACATTGGTTCATAGTTTTCCAACCTCGTAGCCTGTATATTGTAGATGTGTTCTAAATCTTCATATTCTTCTACATTTTCAACATAGGCGCGCTTTGCTTTGAATTCATTGGAAATTTGACGTCTTTGAGATCCATTCTCAAAACTTACATACCGCTTTTTAAATCTTAAGTCGGCGTTGTTGGCATAGCACGAGTCTTTTGAGAAGCACTGAAAAGCTTTTTCTTCGCCAAATGGATTACCTCAAAATCGCCATGGAATTTCCACTCCCATTATACTAATGATAGCATTCTTCTACACCCCACTAGACACTACCCTTGCCTTGTTTGCCATAAACAAAACATGTGGAAATGGGTGCACCACTGTTGGTCGCCCCATTTTATTCCAAGCATACATTGTAAGAATATTGACCTCCACACCTGTGTCAACCAATATGTCATTTATGTTCCACCCATCGATGCAAGCATCAACCAATATTTCCCTATCAAATCCGTCCATTTTTTTGAGTGCACATTCCTCTACTATGTTTGTCCCAACTACTTTCCTAGTGCCATCTTTCAAAGTTTATGTGTCACCACCTTGGCTTAGAACAATGGTAGTATCCTCGCCCGCATAAGTTTATGACTTCCCGGAACTTATTTTTACTAATTTTATTGTCTTCAAGATCTTCAAGTCTTTCATTACGGAGCCTCACGTCTTCTTTGAGGAACTCAATCTCTCTGTGAAGCTTGTATACCAAATCTTTTGCTTCTGAAGGATCTCCTTTTGTTGCCCTTTTGTCAAGAGGATAGGATTTTCTAGAATACGCCTGTCTCTGCTTTATACTATCCAAAGGGGATTCTTTCATGTGTGCAGCAGCTCACGTTGTGATTTGTACCTTGGTGAAGGTTACATTTGCGACATGGTTTTAAGCTTATTCTCTTCCACCATATTCCGTGCAATTTTGATCATTCTTGCACCTTTCTCACTTTTTCCCTTCATGAGCGCATACAAATACAAATCGGGCAATCTTCTACTTTTTGACATGCGCACATACTTGGAACATTGGGACAGTCCCGTTGATAATGATTTGGCGATCCACACTTGTAATAAGTCCGTGGTGGGAATCTTCTACCTCCACGTCCACCTCGGCCGTTGACCATTTTGTCCTCACGTATATCTTCCGCATCCTTAGGTAGTATTATCCACCGTAGCTCGCCCGAGCCCCAATGATCTGGCTTCGTGGATGTGATCAATTATTCAGTAGTTTATTATGTCATGTGTATGGGCATCACAAATTTTTCCGTAAGTAGCTACCTTGGTTTTGTTGGCGCGATGTAATAGGGGAAGTTCGTGCATCATGACCTCCTTCACATATTTCACAAGCTAAAAGCATGGCTTTTGGACTTCGGCGTGGGCATGTATTCTTGGTGTGGCCTTTTACCTCACAATCAATACACCACACGCCACTTGCGCGTTTCTCTAGCGTTGTTTTCCATCGAGTTTCTCCAACCGGGTCGCCCGGATGCAATTTTTGCTTCCATAAATGGACTAACGCCCGTATCATTACTACCGGTTGCTTCAACGCACAATGCTGCTTCTAAGGCTTCGTGAGGGTCTGTGAAGGTCTTGTGCAAAAGGGCGTGTTTGATTGGCATTAGTGGTCGCCTACAAACATTGCGTGTGTTGAGTTGGATGTATCTCATATGAAAGTTTAGAAATCGGTGTTTTGAAACATGCATCATAAACACAAACACTCTCCATTAGTTCCTTCTTAATTTCTTTGAGGTTTGAGATACTTTGCTGTTCAAATTCTGGTATATCAAATTCATTTAAGAAGGCTGCTTTTAATCTGGTCATAGTCCATTGTAACTTGCAACGGGTTATGCTTTGTATATCAAGTATGAGCACGATCAAACAATGTTGTTACGAATTGAATTGCTTTCCTCTCCAAATTAGTTCAGACTTGTGAACATGTTCAACCGTGTTTTCAACCCCATGGTATTCTCGGTAAATGTTAAGACATCTCATGAAAGATATTGGGTGCTACCCACTGTTGCATGGTGTTTACAACTCTGCCTTGGAATGGAGCATTGTTTGTTGGGATGACATTTCCACTCCCACTTCCACTAGTAGTTGATGGATTATTCCAAGTGACCCACTGTGTGTTGGTGCGTTTCTTTGTACGCCGTTTGGTGTTGGTGTTTTTTGTATTGGCACTCATCATGCCAAATCTTTGTGCTTTAGGAAGATTTCCTTATTAAATTGTACTTTTTTCAGCGTTGGTTGTAGTGATTGCAGTACATACTGAAAACTGCTACTCAAAGTCTCCTCAACTTTTTTAACTCCTCATCACTATTGTTTTCAATTAGTACTTGTTCTCCTATATCGGTTGGCCTAGTTGCATGAGCAAGCGCGATAGGCTGGATCAAGATACCATCTGCATTATACTACCCTTCTTCATCCTCTGGATCTCTTGGGATCACATGACATGCTACTACTTCTCCATGGAGCTCTTTGTTCGTGTTTCCTTCACCCCGCCTTGATCAATATTGTTGGTTGTCCTTGTAGTTCCCGGAGTTGAATCTTTTGGATGTAAAGAACTCCCTTTTCTCTAATGCCTTGCGCCTTTGTTCTTCAAATCACATCCTCCTTAAGGTGCGCTCATCTGGGTAATCCATGGCTTAGACTCGAATTTCTCCTGTCCTTGTTTCTCGTGCCGCTCACGCCTTGTGGAGCGTTTAGCCTTCCATTGGGAAATTCTCAATTTCTATATCAACCATCAACTTCTTGATTTCCAAAGGAATTGCTTTAAGTATAATTCGTGCAACTCTTAGAAGAAATTGAACTCGTACTTCGTTTGTGCAAGAAAACATAAAACTGAGTATTCAATAATATAACTACAAAGCATACCTTTTCACCAATAGTCCATTGCTTGTGTCTAAGTCGTGTCGTGTTTTGCAAGTTGTCTCTTGCGCTCAAGAGTCCAATGATGCTTCCTTCCTAAATTCCGACTCTTCCCTAGGCAATAAGTTACTAACCATGCATGCAAATGTACTTTGGGAGTTTGTAGAAAAATGTCTCATACAATGCATCATTAAAAATCGCTTCCACCCAAGTCCTTGGCAAACAATCTTTGCAGCTCGGGACGTTGTTTTGCGAAGACGTCTTCAACGGTGTGCAACCAAGCCTCAATATTCTCTGCATTAACTGGCATCTTTTGTCCACTTCATCTTTGCATGTTTATGATGTCCCGACAACGGAACCAAAATGTTGCGTGTCTAATTGTGCCATTAAGCCGTTTTTATGCATACATGTTATAAGAGTCGGTCATAACAACTACCTCTTATCCTTCGTGTCGGCCTCTTATGCAAAATAAACTAGAATCAAAGTTTTTGTGGGGTTGTTATATCTTCATAATTAAATAATTATTGCTTCAGTGCAATAATATTTAATTAATAAAAATGTTCCCCTTGCAACATCCCAAAGCCTATGGGGAAGTATAGGCTAAGGGTCTTCAGAAATGGGGACATTATAGTCCTCCCCTCTTGGAAATTGCTTGCCCTCAAGCAATAGAAGCTCATAGATCCATGCAACATGCCCCAAAGAGAAGATGTGGGGTGGTGCATCCAAAGCCTCGATCCGGTGCCTGTCAAATGATGAAGTGTTGGGGAGAACAAGTTTCTTCTCCTCACGTCAACCCCAAAAGATGGGTCATCAACTCTAGAACATGTGCCCCAAGCAATGGTGTCCTCAGTGTAGCATGGGGAGTCATCAAGGGGATGAGCTTTGCCAAGCTCCGAGGCTGCCCACTCAAAAATGCTCTTATGAAGAGAGTAGGACAACGGTCTTCCTTCATATGCCTTCAAACCTGCACATGGAACAAACGTATTAGAAAAACAAGTGTTGAAGAACATTTTTCTGCTTTTTCTTGGTACCCCCATGGCTTGGAGGGTGCCCAACTTCCTTTCATGCATGGGCTGTCCTCAAAATCAACGATGCACCCCCATACACTGTTGTAATCATGCCACTTCTTTTCAAAAATCGGACCTAGCCTTTCCTAGTCAATCATGCATGAGTTACAAACAAACACCCATAACCATATCATCATGTGTTCATCAAAAATCTGAACTGTAGAATTAAACAACCGTGCATGATTTGATTTCTCATTCTGCTGTCCCAAAATTTCAGACATATGCTTCCAGGGTCTCCTGCACTTTTGCCACACTTTTTCCCACAAAATGTTAGCTACAAGAACAAGCCATACATTATTCCTCATGAAACTCCATTGGATGTGGAAAAACTCATTACTCATAAAAGAACATGAGTCAGAAACTTCATCACTCTTCCTAACATGTGGTCCATGATCATAAGAAACAACAAATGAAGAAGGTAACAAACTGAAAATGATAAATACAACAGTCTTATGTTGCATGACAGCTTGTACTAGCAATAAATCATTCTTCTTCAAGGCCCAAGCATCATTTGTTACCTTGAATTTTGGTATCATATAGATACCCTTGAACCCATGTTTGCATGTTTCTAACTGATTTTGCAGCCCTCTTAGAAAATTACTGTTGGCAGCCCCCTTAAACTGCATTCTTTTTATCAGTCCATGCATAAGAAACTTCCAATTTGTTGTGTCATGAAAAACTGAAATTTTCTGAGCCTTTGTACCAACAAAATTATCTATAAGAAAAGCATGAGGTGGCTGTTTTTTCTTATGCATAACAGCAATAAAGTTTACCCAACTGCTTGAAGTGCCAAATAGATCATGGCAAGGAACTTCCATATGCAAATTGTCAATAATCAAAGACTCATCATTAGGCAAACTTGTTCTCATACCTTGGATTTCCCTTTCCTTGTCTTCCTTGGTGTATTTGAGCTCCATCTTTTCTAGGGTGAGAGTGAATTCCCCCAATGTGTAAAACCATTGACACCCTAACATCACATCCATGTTATTCCAACTCACAACATAAAAATCATCACATACTTCATTATTTCTTAATGTGGTAATGAGTGGGGAACTCTTGTGCCAACATAGTATGGTAGATCCATTGGCTAAGGATACCTTGAGGCCTTGGAATCCTCCAATATTCAGACTTAAGTTTGCAACCATCCTTGCATCAATGAAATCGTGTGAAGCACCATTATTAATGAAAAAACTCATCGGATTGCCATGCAACATACCTCTTGTTTGGAATAGGTGAATTCTATCATTTCCGGAAAGTGATGCCAAGGTTCCCTCTATTACACTTTCTTCCTTATGCCCATGTTCATCAACAACAACTTCATCATCCTCATTAGCCAAATAAAAATCTGAATAATCCATTACCTTATTACGTGGCTGCCCTTTTGAGGCATGAGTTTGATCACCCAAAAGTGACCTTGGCTGCCCCTTATTCACTGTTTTTCGCTGCATATGTACAGCAGTACTGTACGGACCAGCAAGCTTGCCATTTGCATTTTTATTTGTTGGGGGGTATCCCTTACTCAATGCCTTTAAACTTTCTTGGTTGTTCTTTACCTTAGCATCTGATTCTTTCTGTGCCTTCACATTCTATGCAAATATTAGATACAGGAAACTCATTAGTATGCACCGAAGAACTCATACCTTGAGGATCCATTCCCATATCCCCTTCTAGGATCAATAGAAAATACAACACTCACAAAGTAAACAACACCACCAATGATTAAAAACCAGATTCAAACTGCATAAAATCAGACCCCAAATTATCAATACAACCCAAGCATGACCCAGCTGTAAAAAACACTCAACAATATGTATTAAACATATGGATCTGGGTCCTCCTAACACAGTTCGCTGCCACAGACCTCAAACATTGCTTGATTAAGTATAAAATGTATTGCAACAATACTCAGTATTCCACAAAACATCTACCAACAAATTGCTGTCAAAGAGGAGACTTAATCACATCCTAAATCCATGCCTATGCCAGTCGATTTACTCAGAAATATTTCATATTAAAATCTGCACTCAGAACTTCTTATATCTTCTCCATCTTATGCAAATCAGGTTCACAAAAGTTAGGATATATTAATCAAAGAGCAAGATGGGATTCACCAGATACTTTGGGCCTTCAACAAGCATTCCAACACTTAAAACCCAGTCGCTGATGTCAGTCAGATCACTTCGAAAATGGCTCAAGAGTGTTGCCACACGTGCTCAGATTGTCGCTGCACTTGAGCATACAGAGATCGGAATATTTACCATTCAAACATTCCATAAATACTCAGGTATAGATCGCTGCATTATAAGAGTTATAAACCCTAGTCGTGCCACTTCATAATGCATTTAAACAATCCTATGGAGTTCGCTGAGGTGCAAGAGATCACGTACAGTCAGCCAATCGAATCACATAGGAAATTGTATTTAAATCAGTCCTTAAATCATCATAATTCCAATCGCTGCAACTGGGATGAATTTCATACATCAAATACACAAATATGAATAGATCTCAGTTCGAACCACTCAAACTAATCCACCTAGAATAAAGGGGAAGTCGCTGCAAAATAAAGACTGTGAAACATACCAAATCAAGCACATATGTCAAGTCGTACCATTCTCATAAATGCACAACAAATCGATTTGCAAAAGAACTCCAAAGAAACACTTGTTTTTATCACAAACCAGCTGCTACAGTGAATCGCTACAGTAAAAACATGCAGATTTCAATGGCAAACTTCATCTAAAACTTCGCTAAAGCAAAGGACATGAATTTCACAAACAAATGCTTCAATTGAATCTCAAACCAGCTCAATACAATCTCCCACGCAAGAGAGAGAGAGAGAGAGAGAGAGAGCATCAGTGGGCATGCATCTCAACTCCAAGCATGGAGCACAAAATAAATATCATCAAAAACATAATGATAATAATGATCCCAACACTCCTTTTATAAGCAAGGAGGCACAAAATTCGAAATCCCTAGGAGAGGGAAATTATTAAATAAAAGTAGTTTGTTTTCCTAGGTGTGGCGTCCCCTTTTCAAAGGGTGATTTTATCAATAAAAGCCACCTAAATATTTATTTAATTAATTCCTCATTTAATTTTTATATTTTGGGAATTAAATTAAATAATCTTCATGATTAAATAATTATTGCTCCAGGCAATAATATTTAATTATTTAATAAAAATGTTCTCCTTACAACATCCCGAAGTCCACGGGGAAGTATAGGCTAAGGGTCTCCGAAATGGGGACATTACACACGCCAAAGCGACAACTTTGGCGAGCTCACTGAAGTGCGAAAGGTTCTAGGTTTCATCATGGTTAGCGTAGTTGAAGTGGAGTTTAAGATAGTTTAACACACAATATACTTTGCTAAGAAGTCACCTGTAATACTTGTATGCGCAAACAACATCATTTCTCCAAAACCATACTTTAGTTTATATATCAATCACCGGTTACAAAATGTTAAGCGGCTACTAGACATACATACATACTTCAACCGTGCTCCGTGTGAGACTCGGACTAAACAGTGATAACTCTAATGACCAAAGGACTTAGCTCAATCACAATCATGACTTGATGAACTTGATCATAATCACACAACACATTACAATGGACCCTTCATGGGGTATTTATACTAGTGGGCGGTGAAAATTTTAATGGTGAACATTCATAATTTGACGAATATTCCATATTTGGAAAATGTAAAAAGGCAATTTTTTTGGAGTACGCCTAAATTTTCCAGTCTGAAATCTTTTAGGGGTTGGCTTTGCCTATTGTTGAAAACTCCTCCTTTACAAAAGCGGTGTAGCTCGCCAGGTGCCTGAAGTATAATTGAGTACGATTCATCCGACCTGTAAAATATAGATGCTAGACAAGGAGTTTTTCGAGAAGCTGTAGATGCCAAACCCTTAGACGTGCAACAAGAAAGTACTAGGGCGCGCGATGACTAAGGACTATAGGCACTCGACAAGAAGCTTGCTGATGTGCGACAACATTCTAGTTGACGTGCGACTACTGTTGTCTTGTACGCGACATTATCCTTTCGACACTCGACAACGGTTTTTCCTTGACTCGCGTCACTTGGCTTTCTTATCACACACCCGGTGATGTTCGCCTTTGCAACAAAACTTCATGGAAAATTTTCCCATGTCACAAAAGTGCTTCCAAGATATTTGTTAGGAGTTTCCACCTCCAATTTTGCAGAGAAGACTTTCCCTTCACTAATCTTTCACAAGCTAATTATAACCCTCGAGTTCTAACTACCAATTAAACTATTACATCTAGATGGTAACTAAATATAGCCACTCGCTGCCCCTGCTAGACTTTGCATGGTGACCACTGCTTTAGCATATTTCACTATATTCCTTTTTATCCATTCCTCGCCACTTCCATGCAAGTGTTCTAGGCTGTAACTGACTGTCTATTTCTGGCCGTCTACTTTTAGTGTGCTTCGTTCATGCATGTGTTCGTATCTAACTTTATCCTTGCTGCATGCTCATCTTGAAAGACTATGTGCTTCTTCTTGAAACTTCTTAGCCAAGTATCCTGATTTTCCACGCATGCCAGTCTTATCTTCCTTCTTTTCATGCCTTCCTTTATCCTTTCCGCACGCTCATGTTTGGTACTGTGCGCTCTTTCTTCCAATCTTTGCACACATCCTTCCTTCAAAGTGCCACACATCCTTCCAAGGCATAGTAGATAAAGAATCAAGAATATTGTGCCCTTAATAAAGGACAAAAGAATGAAGAATAAATAATGAAAGAATTCAGGTCCCAACATGAGGAGATGTGGATAGGTATGTTATTTTTAGAAAAATAGGAGAGACTGTAAAAAATATATATTTAAATTTATTTAAGTATATTTAAATTTATAAATGAATTTTAAAGAAAACAGTATATGGTCTAAGAAAAACATTAATAATTTTTTAATGTAAAGATATTAGATGCTGACAAACGTTAACGGTAATTATATTGATAGTTACCTTTGATATCTCATTATATCTAGGTTAAAGAGTGTATATAATATATATCTTGGTTCAATAGTAGAATATACATACATACATACATACATATATACATGTGTGTGTGTGTATGCATGTATATACATATATTTAAAAAGCCATTGATATGCATTTCTCCGAGATGAGTACCGACAAGTAATAGTCTTTAAGATGTATTTTTTTGTTAGGAGATGAGTCTCCGTGGAACATTGTCGGGGAGATCTAGTGGGAGTGAAGTATTACGTAGGCAATATAAGGAGTGCAACCGTAAGATATCCCATCCCATGGATAGTTTTTTTCCAATCCTCGTAATTAATTTTGTTTATCCCCTTTTTTTATTAGTTTCATATTCATCTTCCTAAACCTTAGGTTTTCTTCTGTCATTTGCTTGAACTGTCCTTTCAGTTCTTTAAACTTCATGTAGTTGTTATGTGCATAATCTAGGGTGCCTTTGAAAATTTCTCTTTCTCCATGTTCCCAATTCTTAAGATGGATGACCTTCCTTTGAAATCCTCTTGGGTTGGTTGGTTCATAGGCTTGTTACGTGGAGGGGCCACTTTGAATGTAGCTATTTTTTTGTGTTAACATTGAACTCAATGCAATGGAAGTATCTAGCAGTTCGAGAAGAATTGAAACTCTGCCCAAATACTCTGATGATATCATATTTCTGCGTCATCTCATGTAACATGATAACATTTGCAATTTCCCAACCAGGTGACAAGAGGCATCCATTAGTTTTCATAATTTCCCTCGCATGCTGAAGAGTAATAAACTTGTAATCGATGGACTCACCTGGGATAACGATAAAAGGTTTAAAGTTGGACACTTCAGAATCAGATTTTCATCATGTCCTTTGTGTTCTTCTTCCAAGAAAGGGTCTTTGCCTTTGTCCACCTGGTGACCATAAACTGTAAGAAATGTCTTGAACTCTTTTGACCTGACGAATTCATCATCAATTAATAGTTGGTGGTCCACCAACCTTAGGTCTCGGAGTTTTTCTGCGTTAGGGAATCTAACTACTTAAATTTCCTCTTCGTTTCCCTCTTTCATGTGTTAATGAGTTTCTATGAAGACACATTCTTGTTCATTGCCAATTCAAAGGGGATATGCCTCTTAATTCAGTATAACCACCTTGGTTACAGTCACCCATATTTCAGTATCTCCATTGGGTAGAAGTACCTACCATTTTCTTATTTGCATCTTGACTAGAGGGAACCACATTTCAAAAGGACATTTACTAGGTTCCTCTTGGGCCTCCATTCGTACCTTAGCAACAAGAGAATGGACAACAACATGTTCAATTTCATCCGACTCATCTGAATTATTGTGGTATAATGCTATTGTGGCTTAGCCATAACCCAAGAACTTCATAGAGGCCTAAAGCTTCCATAGACTTGCGAGCTTCTATAAGTTCATTATAGGATTTAGTGAAATTTGTGCACTGATCACATAGGTGATGCAAAAGGAAAAAAAATAGTTTTTGTGGATTGTGGATGCAGAGCATGTATGCACCTAATTTTTCACTTTTACTAACTTTTTCTCTTTATAGGTATTAGGAACTATTGGCGTATTGGCTTCTCCGGAGATATTGACAGAGATATTGCCGTGAGTGTAGGTAACAAATAATGGTTACCTTAGGCTGGTTGGTGGTGGTACTAATGAGAGGGCCCTGATGTGCAGTCCATGATAAGACTCCTTAGATGCCTCTCATACCTTTATAGTCCTTTTTGTAGTCTCATTATGACTTCATTTCACCATCCTCTTACAGTCGCCTCCATATCTACTTTCAGCAGACACCTACCTTTGTCATATCACTTTTCAACAAGTCAAGATTCTTCTTCCATCACCCAAGAATTACATTAGGACCCCTTGATGAAGTATTTCCTACAACCGACGGTATTGACCATGGTTGATACCATTTGGCTTGCACTTTTTAACAATCAATTGCATCAACCACGGCTGATACCATCAGTTAGTAGAGATTGCAATACTTAATCATGACCCCTACATATACTTAAGCTACTCCCTGTTCACTGATACAGGGATTCGTGCTTTTGACATTTTGCAATGGGCAAATGAGCGACCAAGGACCATATCATGCAATGCGACCATCTCAACTGAGCTAGTACGATTGTTCATATAAAACATGATAATTTCTCCAGGTGTGCCCCTCCCAAAACTCTTCAATTGACCATATGGGTCAGATACATGCTATATGATTACTCAACCTTAAGCTTAATACAACCAGTATGGGTCATTTCTCCACAATAAAACTCTTTAAAACATTACATGACGATGGTAATGTTTTAAGGGACCAGAAAGACTTATCAGCATCTTAAGACAATTAATTATTTACCCGTACTCAAATTTTTTATCCAAGGGCATTTGCAAACATTGAGATGCTTAAGACTAAGAAAAATTCCTATCACTGGAATTGCAGAAGTAAATGAACTTCTGATTTCATGTCTGTTTTGTATATAATCCAGGGGAGCAAACCTCTATACATTAACCTTAATCATAGATCCACAATCAATCAAAACCTATTATTCATGAAGAATAACTAGGATTTTAATAATAGTTGTTACACGTTTTGCCTGTTGACATATTTAATTGCTTATGGTTTTGTATGCCAATCAATTTTGTACAAGGCTAATATTTAGTTTTTGTTTGGTTTTCAGCCTGTAGCTGATACTGTAGTATTTATTGTCTATGATAAGAAGTTTGTTACCGAGTCAGGTGCATCTGAACATGTCGAAAGAACTGCAAAATTCAATCAAATCTCCATTTGCCTCAGGAGGTCGTTACTATTCCATTAAGATTAGATCTGTCCAGAAGCAAAGGGAAGAATTGCAGAATTTATGTGGAGGCCTATTCCTTTACAAGGGATTTGGTGCTAGATTGCCAGGAAATGGGCACAGGCACAGGTTGGTCACGGATTTGAAACGCGGTAATGCCAATTTTCAAAAAACCCTTGGGTACGAAACGGCATGGAAATGTCCATACTATATTCATGAAAGTTCAAAACATTCAACATGCTTAAATTTTCATATGCACATAATTATAATCTAGATTCTCCTGAAGTACTGCTGAAACAGAAGTAACTAGTTTTTATATTTTTTTTTGGCGTTTAAAAAACAGCAGCACTGCTGAAACAGTACAGAAAATGCCCCGGTACAGCCTAAAATGGTACAGAAACGTCCGGGGTACGGCAGAGCCGTACTGGGGACTGTTTTGGAGTTTCAGAAACGTTTCAGGCAAGTACCAGGACCAGTACCAGTACCTGGTACGTCAATATGCGGGTACGCTGCCCTGGTTGGAGTTTCCGGGTAACATAGATTTGTGTTAATAGAATATAGTAATATATAAGAAAAATATTCGATTTGTAGTAATTTCAAATTAAAGAGCTTATTCAATCAAAATTAAAATAAAATTAAAAAATTAAAGAGCTTGATTGGAAATGTATCGGCACAGAAGAAGTATTTATATGCTAGTATAATTTGTTTTCTATGCTTTTTCTGGTAATATTTGGAATGCATTTGGAAGCTTAAGAATGTAATACTTTTTAAATTTTTATATTTCAGTCTTTCTTGTTGAGAAATGAAAAAGCGTTTTGTGAGATCAATACTCAGTGGTGAATGTATCTGTTTCTAATCAAATATTGTTTTGTTAGCGTTGTGTTTTTAACCCTCTAATTAGACGAGTGTTTTGTGTTTTAACCCTCTTTTAGTCTGGTCTCCAAGCAGGCATATATTTAATAAATATATTATTATTTTTATGTTCTAAATTGGTTTCCAGTCAGTCCATAAATAAATTCTATGATGGTCTATGTAATCAGTTGATATTAAGAAACTTTCCAGTGTCAAATGCAAGTAGTATAAAGCAGGCAAGGTAAATGTTAGTGATTCAAGAGGCACGTTGGAGAATTGGTTAGAAACCAGCGAACTTTATATATATCTTGTAGATGTATTAACAGATAATATTATGCTGATAAATCTGATGATGAGTACTCTACATTTTCCATAGGCAAGGCCATATTTTAATATAAATTATTCCTAAAAAGTCCCCTTGACAAATAATCCACTCTCCAGTCTTTTGCCAATTTACGGTATACATCTTTGCAGGGGCACATCTCCAAGCAATCAAGCTGCACGTAGATGTTTGGATTTCTTGAAGCCAAAGTTGAATGAGGTTGAGGAGGATAGCTGGGAAGATCTGGATAGTAAGGACATTACTAATAGTCCTAGCACACTTCGCTGGCTAACATGGGTGATGTATTTTGAATTGGTGTTTTGTTATGATGATATGTAAATCTGATACTTGACTGACTGCATTACTGAATATGTTTGTAGTAGACATTCATGAATTTCTAATATGTTTGTTGTGATAAACAATAGAATTTTTTTCTGCACATTGAACTCAAGGTAATACTTAACATGTCTTGTATATTTTGGCTCTCCAGCCTTCCATCGACAAGAATTCAAAGGATTATGTTACCAAGGAGTGTCCTCGAATCAGCATAAACCCACTTCCATCTCAATATAGAGGGGTACCAGTTCCTAGGGAAGCCTTTCCAGGTATTGTGTTAGATGCGCTGGTTGTTGAAGATATAGACCCCAATACATGGGCCATTCATGCAGTTCCGAGGCTTAAAACATTGAAAGAAAATGCGGACTCTGAGCCCAATATAATACCAAAATCTGAGCTATTTAGGCTTGCTTTTATTGAGAGAGATGAGCGCCTAGCTACTAAAAGAGCAAAGAACATGAGGCAACATATGAGACGGGCAAAGAGAGAATCTATCAAATACAGTAGTGGGGAAAAGTCTCTATTTTTGGCGGATTTGGCACAGAAGTCACTCCGGAGGTAGAGATATTATTTTGCAGAACTTCAGATGCTCACAATCAAATTTGTTGTGCATATATTGTGTATCCTTTCAGGGCACCACGAGATGGCACTTGCTCAATTTTCTTGCCATGCTTGCCCAGTTGGTTGGAGCTGATCTTTCAACAGTAGGCTATTTTTGTCAATACCTAGAGATTAAAGCTTTATAGAGATGAAAACATTCTATAAAATGCTACATATTCACCTTAATGGCAAATGCAACATTGCAAAACTTTACATCGCATGAGTTTGCTTCTGTATAATTTGGGCTTTGTATGTTGAAATGATCTGCAAAGCAGATATATATTTGAATTTTAAAATTTTAAAATTGTGAGAGACGAGACATTCATTTAGTAGTTCCCTTGAAAAGAGGGGGATATGGAAGATGCATGTTCAATTTGGAGTTCACCTTTAGAAATTGAGGGATTATAAGGTTTGAGATACCTGGGAACAAATTATGGTTTTATATTTTCAAAAACATATAATAACTACTCTATTGCCTTGCACGAGTTTGCTTCTGTATGATTTGGTCTTTGTATGTTGAAATGATCTGCAAAGCAGATATATATTTGAATTTTTAAATTTAAAAATTGTGAGAGACGAGACATTCATTTAGTACTTCCCTTGAAAATATGGGGATATGGAAGATGCATGTTCACTTTGGAGTTCACCCTTCAAAATTGAGGGATTATAAGATTTGAGATACCTAGGAACAAATTATGGTTATATATTTTCACAAACTTATAATAATTGCTCTATTGCGTTGCTATTTTAATTCTACAGCATGATTAGGTAGGCATTTGTTTTGTGGTATGAAACATCCAGATCCTTTGGAGTAATTTAGCATCCGTTGGTATCGGTGCACGAATAAATAAACCTCCATTTCGCCAAATTTACTTGGGACTTGAAGCCAACCTCAACCCTTATGGTATCACTTGGGATTTGAAGCTCGGTGGATAGCGTGACAACACACTTTACCATCATCTGCATCAATGGACTATACCCCATTTGATCATCTATTGACTTTTGCTTCTTTGGTTTTCACCAGCGAATATAGAATTTGTCCAAATTTCTTGGTATAACATGAAGTTTTGATTGAGTAGTTTGAAATGAAAAGGACAAGATTTCAGAAATATAGCTAAGATGGCCTAGTGCAAATGGATCCTGCTGTACATCATATTACATAGATTAAGAGTACTCAGGTTTGTCATAAAACATCCAAAATATGTTGTCTTATAACACACGAGCATGGAAAGGGTGTTATTTGATAAAACATTGGAAACAGTAAACTTCTTTTTGTACATTCCCTTCAATGCTACCCAATTCATATAATAATTTAGAGCAAGATCTATACAGGAATCTATTGAAGGAATTCAGCCATCAATCATAAGCAAGCCAGAAAACTCAAACAATAATATTTCAGAATCTCAAACTCCCGGATGACATCATCCATTACATATGTGCCTTTTAAATAGGCTTTACAAGATTAATGTTCAAACTCTACGGGAGACCAAATTGTTAAAACAAAAAAACAAAATATTAACTCCCTGACTATGAGTCTAACCTAGTGTAATTTATTTACTATCGTAAATAAGAATTATATTACACTAAAACCCTCCCTTAAATGAATATTAGGGAGAAGAAGGAAGAAAGAAAAGAAAGGGAAAGGGTCCCGACTACTAGGCTTGATAATGTATCCTATACAAACATGAAAGAAAAGGCTCACTCAAAATCACCCCCAAGTACAACTTCCTTCACCCCAAGCAACTCTGCAACTGAAGATAATGAGGAGAAGCCAAGGGCTTAGTGAAGATGTCAACAACTTGCTCAGTTGTAGGTACAAACTCCAAGCGTACTACTCCATCTTGAACCAACTGCCAAATGAAGTGCATGTGTATCTCTATGTGCTTGGTTCATTGATGCTCTATAGGGTTGTGTGCTATCTCAATGGCACTTTGATTATCACACCAAATCAAAGTAGAATTTTGTTGAGGAAATCCAAACTCACCAAGTAATTGTCGTAGCTAGAGAGCCTCTTGTCTAGCCTTAACAACACCTCTGTATTCAACCTCGGTAGAGGACAATGCAACAACTGTTTGCTTCTTGCATGCCCATGCAATAGGACTTGAGCCAAGGTGAAAAACAAAACCAGAGGTAGAATGACGAGTATCCTTACATCCACCCCAATCTGAGTTTGTGAACCCCTCAATATCTGTGGAACCCTATGATGTGTATTGAATGCCAAAGTTCAATGTGCCCCGAATATAGCATAGAATATGTTTGGTTGCTTGCCAATGACTCTCATGTGGCTCATGTGAGAAGTGAGAGACAAGGTTCACAATAAAAGTGATGTCGGGACGAGTATGTGTCAGATAAAGGAGACTGCCTATACAATGTGGAATTAACGAATGGAGACTTATAATCAACAGTCAACTCAATACTTGATTGATATGGTCTGGGAGAAGGCTTGCAATCAGCCATAGAGGACTTGTGAAGCAGATTCGTAGCATACTTCTGTTGTCCAATAGAAATCCCCTCAGGAGTTCGGTGAACCTAGAGGCCTAGAAAATAATGCAATAATCAAAGATTTGCCATTTCAAATCTGTGCCTTTGACATGTGTAATGCATTTAGGATTATTACACTAACAATTCAAGGAAGCCATTTATAATTTCCTTGCCAATATCATTTAGTTGGACTGCAAGGAAAATGAGTATGGTGGATGCTAGTTGAACAATTTTTTGTATGGCGCTTACAGATGCTTATGGTGCTTGTGTGTTAAGTGGGTGCTCTTGTCTTGCCATTATTACCAATATTACACAAGGAAAATGTATTTAGGATAATGCCTACATATGGTGGTCATCTTGAGATGACTTTACACGAGTAAATTCCCACAAATTAATAATTTAGTTAAATTGCTCTTGGAAGCCGTGGGTTACTTAACACAAATGCATGATTGCTACATTCCCAATAGTTTGGGAAAATTGGGTATGATTGAGTTGGAGAACTCGAGCGTATATGGGGCAAATTGGGCACTACTAGGTTGAAGAACCCAAGCGTACCTTGGGTTGAAGAACTCAACTGTGCACGCAAGGTGAACTTGAGGCGATTTGAGGTTGAACCCACAAGTTCTACCTTTTTAATTTTAATTTTTAAAATAATGTTGAAGCTCTCAATAAAAGCAATATAACGACAATTATTAATTTTGAATTACAAATAAATATATATCATAACATGGCATTCGATTAGCATAATCATTTTATTAGTAACATTTTTGTGGTTATTTTGTTTATTCTATGTACGTTGTGGTTAATTCATGTTTATTAGTCTAGAATATATATATGGCCATGCCTAAGTTGTACCCAAGGTGAAAAGAAATCTTTGTATTGTCGAACTGTTTCACCATACATAAACTCATAAGCCAAAACTTATCACCTCTTGCTTTGTAATTATAGGTTTCGTCCGTGGTCTCATGCGTGCGGCCTCGGCGTGTGTAGTCACTAACACAAGCAACATCTCAGGATCAGTGCAATCTTAGGCATCCACTGGTCTTCTACACGGTGTGTTGCACTTTAATCATCCTTGTGCCCTTATCATTCTTCTTATAGTTCTTACTCATGTGCTCATATAACTCAGGAAATTCTTCAAACTTATGTTGCTTCCCGCACCATGAGCAGACTACGTTTTGAGGGCATTCACGCCTATAATGATCAGGGGATCCGCATGTAAAACAAATTCCGTGAGGGAAATCACTTCTTCCACCGTCGCGACCACGACCTTTGTACCCTCCACGGTAACCTCTACCTCTACCACCTCCATCAAAGCGCCCTTCATGATGTTGTCCTTCCTGCTCCTTTGAATTATTCACAACACTAGTCTGGCGCATGCCAGTTTCAATAGCTTCATGAATATGATAAATCAATCTACAATTTTAAGTATCATGCGTGTGAGACTTACAAATTTTACAATAACATGACACATTCTTTCGAATCATGCGCCGCAACAACGGGAACCTCCTTGAATCATGATCCAAGTGATAGATCTCATAATCCAAAGCAACATGGTGCACACCGATTTACGAGGGAAGCTATCCTTAGTGTGTCTAGAGCCGTGATTCCCTTAGTGTGCCATCGTATCTCACACATGTGCACATGCTCGCTACATCCTCAATACCTCTGTACTATTGTAGGCAAAGAGATATCTCGTAATAGAATTGTTGTGGTTGGTGTGGACCATGCCCACCAAATCTAGAACTTGTATTACCTCCAGTATTCCCTCCACCTCTAGAGCCAACAAATCCACTAGATCCCAAACCTCATGATCCTCCTAACCCACCTCATGTAGTTGGCACTAGACTAGAGGAGAAGGTACCTTGCATTGAGATTGTTGTACTCAATTGAACTCCAATAGTCTACGAAGTTGTGCTACTTCAAGAAATATTACCAACATTCTGCGCGCCCACGCTTTGTCGTAATGACACTAGAAAATATAACACCAATTGGGCCACCAAACAAAGAAGATGTTTGTGCATCCATGGTTAAATGTGTCGTCTGATGAAATTTTGTACTCAACGGAAAATGAAATCTACATGTCGCTACTCTATCACCAACACTAGCATGTTTCTTAATAATCGTTTGTGAATTTGAACACAAAGCGCAAGGGCTAGGTCGCGGGTGCGATCGGATGCATGCCCATGGTCCTTAATATTTCGTTATCCAAAATTCACCCCTGGGTAAATTTGACAACATGCAAAACAAAGCTTGGGGTCGAAGAAATTGCAAAAATTGGCTAAGTCCTAGTCCAGGCGGTCCTTGGGACAGTTGGGACGTCGGGGCGCAAACCGGCCGAAAAGCCTCCAGGCGATCCACGCAGCAATTGGGACATCGGGCCGTTGGGACGCTGGCCCGGGCGCGAGAAGGCGAATCGGCCGAAAGAGGGAAGAAAATTGCCTAAGTCTTGTTTCGCACAGTGGGGACATCCGAGACAAAAGTACGCGAAGGACGTGGATCGGCTGTTTAAAGCTTGCAAGACAGTCCATTTTGGGCGGTTCAGAAGTATTTGTCCCAGCTTAGTCTGGGACAGTTGGGACAAAAGTACGCGGAGGACATGAACCACCCGATTTGGCCGAACAAGAAACTTTCGTCTGGGACATTTGGGCCAAAAGTACGCGTGGGACGCGAAAAGCCGAAGGAGCCGAGAGCCAATGGAATCTTGCCACGTGTCTTCACCGCAAAGAGGGACAAGGAAGCCCGAATCGGGTGGTTCGGAGGAATTTGTCCCAGGCAGTTTGGGACAGCCGGGCCAAAGGGACGTGAGGGACGCGAAAAGCCGAAAGAGCCGCCAATGAATCAGAACGTGCCACGTGTCAGAAGGTTGAAAAGTTGCCAAGTGCGCCCCTCAGGCCCGAACCAATAAAATAGTGCCACGTGTCCAAGTTTAAAGGCCCGAAAGGAATTTTCAGAGAATGAACCCGTGGATGAATCAGAGTCCGACATGTGTCATCCAAGTGGCAGAGCGTGGGAAAAACTCAAATATTTTCCCGCCGATCCGTTTTGGGCGCGTTTTTTGCCCTAAATCTTCAAACGATCATATCTTTTGATCCAGAGCTCGGATTTGCACGTTCTTTATATCAATGAAAAGTGGCAGAAATTCTCGCACGATTCTGTGGTCAATATTGCATTTTGGTTCAGTTTGGAGTGAGAAAATTGAGGAATGCCTCGACACGTAATAATAACAGTATGACGTTTTAACAACCAAACTTTAATACATGCACGATTCGCCGGCTCGCGTTTTGCCAGGATTGCCGTGATTCACGCCGCCATAATGAGATGGGTTAAATGCAACCTAGAAGTGGTTGGGGTAGACATGGATTTCCTCTCTTTTCCCTCTCTCATTCTTCCTATATATTGTAAGGAGGGGCTTCTTTCAAAAGGTCGAACATTTCCTGTTTTGCTCCTCCCTTCTTCTCTTTATCAGGCGAATTTGTGGAGTTCGAACCTCCCATTTGAAACTGTAATGCGACTCTGCCTCTTGGCATTTTGTAGTGTATTGTATCAATCTTTGGAGCAAGTAATGCATGTCTATGGATGATTCTCAACCCTCTCTGTGTTCATTTGCATCCTCTCTTGGTCTTTCACCGCAAATTTTGTTATCTCGTGCATGATCTTGCATCACATTTGAATGGTCAAGTGTTTCTCTTGGCAAGATAGGTGTTCTTCATTCCTCGGTGCATCACCTATGTTAGCGTAGGTTTATTCTTTATGCATCTTCTTACCCTGTCTCCTTGGCAAGTTAGATTAGGTTTTGAGTAAACCCTTTGCATTTTTCGTGTGCATCTGAATAGAGGAATAGGAACCCGACCTTCTCTGGAGATTCCTTTCTCATTTTGCAAGTCCCACACTTGGAGAAAGGTTTCAATGTTGTGCAATCACACTGGATGCCTGAAGATCAACTTAGAAACCTGATTTGCATCTAGGGGTCTTGTGATTTTGCACTAACAATTTTTGGCACGCCCGATGGGACTAGAGGTCTCATTTTTATTGCAGCAAAGTTGATGTGCATCTCGCTGCACTTTTCTTGCTTGAAAAGAGCTATTATTTGCATATCCGCGACTCCAAGGGGAAGAACCACCTAGTTTCAAAGTGCAGGCCCGAAAACTCATGAGAAGAGTCACCACAAGGTCAAGAGTTGGAGAAGAAGAAGTCTTTGTTTGAATACCTGCAATTATCTCCAAGAAGAAGGCAAAGAGGAAGAAGGATTCAAAGGTCTCCATCTCCACCAAATAGAACTCTCTCAACTCCTCCACCTGATAGGCCTTTCATTTAGTCAACAAGGGTTTTAAGACCAATTAGAATGGCACAAAACAACCCCTATGTCAACTTTACAGTAAAGAACCCACTTGCCCTCAATGCACATCCAATTCCTATTGCAGCCTTGAAGAACATTCCGTACTTCACTGGAGAAAATCAGACTACTCCAGGTGATCATGTTAAAGACATTGCCAACCTTTGTGCAATCCATGAAATCAATGAGATGCAAGTGGTTGTCAAGTTGTTGGCATCTTCATTCAAGGGTAAAGCATTGCAATGGTTTAGAAGCCTTGGAGCTGGTTCTATCACAAATTAGAATCATCTGTGTATAGCACTTCATGAGCAATTTGGAGAAAAGGGAGACAACTTGTCTCTTTTGGAGCAGCTGACAACCATCAAGAGAGCTCCCAATGAGCAGCTGACCGATTTCAACTTCAAATTTCAAAAGACTTGGGAGAGAATTCCAGTGGTAGTCAGGCCAACAGTAGAAGGTGCTTTTCTCTACTATCTCAAAGCTCTAAATTCGATATTTCTATGTTGATTCAGTCAATGGGAGGCATAACTATCCCTATGACTTATAGCATTGCCATTAGGGCTGAAAATTGTTTGATCCAAGCTGGCAAACTTGCCCCTAGACCTTCCATGCCATTGTTTCCAAGTTTAGAGAGTCCAAACACCAATCAAGCACCTAATTTGCCTCCTTCTCTCACTCCTAGAAATCAGAGTTCAAATGAAGCTTCCACTTCATCTCCAAGTGCCCCAAATGAGCTTCAAGAAGTCATGAAACAATTGCAAAACCTAGGCAATGAGCTGGTTACTCTCAAAAGGCAGCAGGCCCAAGGTTTTAGACCTTCTTATCAACCCCAAGCTCAGCCTAAAAGGTAGCCATACCAACCACAAAGGCCACCTAATCCAGCTGCAAATATGAATTAAACAAGGCCTCCCGCCAATAGACCATTTCAACCCTATAATCCAAATGTCATATCGCCTCTAAGGCATTGGTGCCAACACAAAACAACATTGCCCCAGTATGATTGGTGTTTTCCATGCAATGAGCCTCATAATCAATCCATGTGCTTCAATGGTGCTTTGACTCAAGTATCAATGGTGACAACTACTTTGGTGTGGAGGGTGAGAGCAAAAAGAAAACAACCAACAACAAGAAACATTCCAACAAAGCAATCGGTCCCAATTAACACCACATTGGTAAATTGGCAAGCAGAGGATTTTTGTGGCATGAACCCGGCAGTGTTTCAAGGTGTTGCAGCCAACACAAGGTCAAAAAGGAGGAATTTGGGTGAAGAACAACCATTAGCCCCAACCAATCCACAACCTTCCATGGCTCCACAAATGATTGGCAAGCAAAATCCAATTTCAAATGCACAAGGGCAGCCAAGAACAGCTCCTAGACCAACTCAAATACCAGTTATTGCTGCCCACGTGCAAGGAGTGAATGTACAAGCAAAGGGACAACAAAAGGATACTTCATCCCCATTCAACATCATTGATCAGATGAAGAAGACAAATGTTAATATATCAATGTGGGAATCCCTATCTATCCTAGGCCAAAGAGATCTGCTACAAGCTGCCATGAAGGACTGGTCAACTTCAAATCAACAGGTCCAAAGGCAAGAGAAGGTACTTACAAATGCTGCCCAGCCTGAGGGAAATCATGGAGGACAACAAGGTAAAATGTTGAAACCCCCTCCTTTCTATGTTTCATTGATCATTGGAAATCAGTTAGTGCACAATTGCATGATAGACTCGGGGCAAGTAGCTCGGTAATGCCTAAACAAATAGCTAATCAGCTAGGGCTCCAGATGAAACAATATCCAAAGGGGTAGTGCAGCTAGATGGGACAGCAGTAGCAACAGTTGGAGTGATTAAAAACTTGAGTCTTACCTTGCATGCATGTCCAAACGTTGTTGTTTTACAAGATGTATCAGTCATAGACCTTCCACCACTCTTTGCCCTATGCTTGTCAAGGGACTTCACAGCCAAGATTGGGGGATATTTGTCTGCTGATTGGTCACACATGCTGTTTAGAACGAGGTATGGAACTAAGGCTACAATCAGGTCTGAACCTATTGCAAACTTCCACATTGAGCCTTACACTCCAAGTCAAATCAACACCAATTGTTCAGCATTTGATCAAGAAGACCACCCAAGCACTGATGAGGCCGACACCAAGGTTGGAAGCATCCCGGATCTAACTCTTGATGAATGTGCAAACAAGATACATGCATTTGATCCTTATCAAGAAGTGGAAGAATTTGAGCTAGGGGTCTATTGCATACACGAAGAAAATCAGCCTATTCCTAACATCACCAAGCCAAACCACAAAGATGACAATGAGGTATGACAGTTGTTTTTTGATGGATCAAGGAGTAGATAAGGTGCAGGAGGTGGAGCTATGCTTGTTTCACCTCAAGGAATAAAGTACTATTCAGCTTTTAGATTTCAGTTTGCATGCTCCAATAACACTGCCGAATATGAAGCCTTGGTATAAGGGATGCATTAGGCAATAAAGAAGAAAATAAAGAACTTGCAAGTCTTTGGGGACAGTGAATTGATTGTAAATCAGGTCAAGGGACAACATGCGTTGCCAAGAATGATCTACTCAAATGCTACAAGAACAGGGTGTGGGACCTCATGGAAGATTTTGAGGGTTTTGGCATCAAATCCATTCCTAGGAAAGAGAATCAAGCTGCTGACAGGCTTGCAGCAGTAGGGGCAGCCTTTGACATTGTGGAAAGTATTCAACAAGACAAGGTACAACCAAACATCCACGTGATTGTGAGGCCTTCAGTGCCGGATAACAATGTTAGTTGGCAAGTGTTTGAGAATGACCAACAAATCATCCATTTCTTGCAAGAAGAAGCCGAGTTCTCAGCTAAGAATCAAGAAAAATTGGAACAACAGTATGGTGACCAAGTGGTACAGCTGAGAACTAACAAGCTGCCCAAGGGACTTATCACTTTGGAGTCCATTTTTAACCCTAATGATCAGTTTAGAAAGGAGAAAGAAAACATTCAGGTCAAGAGAGAGGATTCAGTATCCATCTTGGTAGAAGAGAACAAACCATTGCAAATTGGAAGGATGACAACTGAACAAGAAAGGTATGAGTTCATACAGCTGTGTCAAGAGTTCCCTGACGTGTTTGCTTGGAGCTATGAAGACTTGAAAGGTTTCAATCCCAACTTAGCTCAGCATACCATCGAATTGGATCCAAATACTAAGCCTGTCAGGCAGAAACAAAGACCAGTCAATCCACACATGGAGCCTCTCATGAGGAAGGAATTGGACAAGCTGATTGAGTCAAGGATCATATTCCCAATCAAGCATTCTAGTTGGGTTGCCAACTTAGTTCCAGTCAGAAAGAAGAGTGGGGAGATCAGATTGTGTGTTGACTTCAGAGACTTGAATAGAGCCTCTCTCAAGGACCATTACCCACTCCCTTCCATGGAGCAAATATTGCAGGTTGTAGCTGGTTCAGAAAGGTTCTCATTGCTAGATGGATATTCAGGCTATAATCAGATAATGGTGAAGGAAGAAGACCAGTTCAAGACAGCCTTCACCACCAAATGGGGCACATATGCCTACAAGAAGATGCCATTTGGCCTATCAAATGCTGGAGCCACTTTCCAAAGGGCAATGGATATGGCATTCAAGGGGTTGATCAATAAAATAGTTCTGATATATCTTGATGACATCACTGTATTCTCCAAAAATGCAGTAGATCACCTCTTTCATCTGAGGCAGGTATTTCAGAGGTGTAGAAGATTTGGGGTATCATTGAATCCCAAAAAATGCATATTCCTGGCTCATGAGGGAAAAATTCTAGGCCATATTGTTTCAAAAGAGGGATTGACGATTGACCTAGAAAGAGTTGAAGCAATTCGAGTGTTGCCATTACCAAGTCACAAGAAGGCTCTTCAAAGCTTCTTGGGAAGGATCAATTTTGTCCGCAGGTTTGTTCCAAACTTTGCAGCTCTCGTAAAGCCAATAACGCTGATGTTAAAAAAGAGCATGGCATTTAAGTGGACATCTGAAGGCAAGGCAAGTTTTGAGGCAATAAAAGAAGCCATATCTCAAGCCCCCACTCTCATCAATCCAGACTTCTCCAAGGGTTTCATGCTATACGCCTTTGGTGGTGGAGACACAATTTCTGCAATCCTGGCACAACAAAACAAAGAAGGATTAGAACAACCAGTTGCTTTCTTCAGTCAAGGCTTGGAGGAATACGAAACTAGGTACTCTTTCATTGAAAAGCATGTACTTGTAGTGATCAGGAGTTTAAAGAAATTCAAGCACCTAGTCTCAAACAACAAGATCCAATTATTGGTCTCTCATGCGGGAGTCAAGGACTTCCTTCTAAACAAGGATTTGAATGAGAAACGTGCAGGATGGATAACCCGTGTCATGGAATATGACATCGAGATTAAGGTCACCAAACTAGTACGTGGGAAGGGACTATGCGAACAACTAGCCTTGAGTCAGCAAGTTGAAGCAGGTAATGGAAAAGAGGTTGTCTTGGTACTACAAGATGGTCAAGAACAGGAAAATGATGATGTGCCCACTCCCTGTTGGACTCAGAATATGATACACTTCCTACAGACAGGCCTATGCCCTCCAGAAATGAGCAAAGCAAAGAGGAGGTACTTTAGATTACAAGCCATTCCATATGTGCTTGTTGATGGTGTTTTGTTTAAGAAAGACATCAATGGAGTTCTACTGAGGTGCATTGGGACAGGTCAAATTGAGAGGGTGTTACAAGATTTTCACAATGGAAATTCTGGAGGACATTTCACCCCATGAGTAATGACTCAAGATAATGAAGACAGGGTATTATTGGCCCACGGTGTTCGGTGGATCTGTTATACATGGATAAGAAAGTGCAAGAAATGTGCACTCTTCACGGGAAAAGAAAGACTAGCAGCGCTTCCATTGCACCCAATTTTGGTTGACCAACCATTCATGCAATGGGGTTTGGACTTCATTGGAGTCATTAATCCCAATTCAAGCCAAGGGCACAAATGGATTTTGACAGCCACGGACTATTTCACCAAATGGGATGAAGCGGCAGAGCACTCAAAGAGGCAACCGAGTCAAGCATCTTAGACTTTTATGAGGGGATAACAACCAGATTTGGTATACCTGCTACAATAATCTCTGATAATGCATTGGCATTCATAGGTTCCAAGATTACAGAATGGGCTGTCAAGAATGGAATCTATTTGAGCACCTCTTCAAATTATTACCTGCAGGGTAATGGACAGGCAGAGTCCACGAACAAAAATTTGCTAAGAATCATCAAGAGAACTCTAGATGAAAATCAAAGAGCATGGCATACCAAGCTAAAATCAGCATTATGGGCTGACAGAATAACACCAAAGAGGTCTACAGGTAATTCCCCTTACAAGTTGGTCTATGGAAAAGAGGCAGTATTGCCTATATCATTAGAACTGCCTGCATTGGAGTTCATGAAGCAGTTGGAGTTGGCTGAGTTCGAACCAATGGAGGCCAGGTATGCAGAGTTGATGGAGCTGCAAGAGATCAGAAATCAGGCATCCCAAGCAATGGAAAAGGATCAAGCTTTGATCAAGAAGACCTTTGATAGGAAGGCCAAGGATAGATCCTTCCGAGTTGGAGATCTAGTGTTGAAATGGGATGTGGATAGAGCAAAGCCGGGAAGGCATTCAAAATTTGATGCCATTTGGAGTGGCCCATACATGGTCACGGGATGTAAGGATAGTAATGCCTTCCAATTGTCTACATTGGATGGAGAAGAACTCCCGATTCCGGTTAACAGAATCTATCTTAAACATTGCTACTGAAAATAAAAGGTTTACCCTTGTAAATATTAGCCTAGATTTCAATTCCTCTAAGTGCGTATGCACATTGTCTTGTTGTAGTTAGGTTTCTATTTCCCTAAGTGCTTTGGCACAGGTTTTGTTGCTCCTAGGTTGGATTTCTACGATTCGGCGTGCTTTATTGGAGAAGGAGTTGCGGTATCAGGCTCGGGATCAGATATCAGGTTGGTTTCAGGTTATTGCTTATGACTCCATGCCCAATGGATTGCTTCAGGCCACTGATCTTCTACCTAGCAGGCAGGTGACCCCGCTGAGTCACCAAATTGTTATCCAAAATTCACCCCAAGGGTAAATTTGACAACATGCAAAACAAAGCTTGGGGCCGAAGAAATTGCAAAAATTGGCTAAGTCCTAGTCCAGGTGGTCCTTGGGACAGTTGGGACGTCGGGCGCGAATCGCCGAAAAGCCTCCAGGCGGTCCACGCAGCAATTGGGACATCTGGGCCGTCGGGACGCGCGGGGCGCGAAAAGGTGAATCGGTCGAAAGAGGGAAGAAAATTGCCTAAGTCTTGTTTCGCACAGTGGGGACATCCGGGACAAAAGTACGCGAAGGACGCGGTTCGCCGGTTTGAAACAAGTCACCCATTTCAGTGCGGTTCGAAGTATTTGTCCCGAGTAGTCCCGGGATAGTTGGGAAAAAGTATGCGGAGGACGTGAACCGGACGATTCGGCCGGAACAAGAAACTTTCGTCCGGGACATTTGGGCCAAAGGGACGCGTGGGACGCGAAAAGGCGAAGGAGCCGAGAGCCAATGGAATCTCACCACGTGTCTTCACTGCAAATAGGGACAAGGAAGCCCGGTGGGCGGTTTGGAAGAATTTTTCCCAGGATGGTTTGGGACAGTCGGGCCAAAGGGATGCGAGGGACACGAAAAGCCGAAAGAGCTGCCAATGAATCAAAACGTGCCACATGTCAGAAGGTTGAAAAGTTGCAAGCACGCCCTCAAGCCCGAACCAATAAAATAGTGCCACGTGTCCAAGTTTAAAGGCCCGAAATGAATTTTTAGAGAATGAACCCGTGGATGAATCAGAGTCCGACACGTGTCATCCAAGTGGCAGAGCGCGGGAAAAATTCAAATGTTTTCCCGCCGATCCGTTTTGCGCCGTTTTTGCCCTAAATTTTCAAATGATCATATCTTTTGATCCAGAGCTCGGATTTGCACGTTCTTTATATCAATGGAAAGCTGGCAAAATTCTTTGCACGATTCTAGGGTCAATATTGCATTTTGGTTCAGTTTGGAGTGAGAAAATTGAGAAACGCCTCTGGCACGTAATAATAGACAGAAGTGACGTTTCAACAACCAGCTTTAATACAACAGACAGTTCACCGTTTCTGCTAGACAGTCCGCCGTTTTGCCAGGATTCGCCACTTCTGCCATAATGAGATGAGTTAAATGCAACCTAGAAGTGGTTGGGGTAGATCTGGATTTCCTCTCTCTTCCCTCTCTCATTCTTCCTATATATTGTAAGGAGGGGCTTCTTTCAAAAGGTCGAACATTCCTGTTTTGCTCCTCCCTTCTTCTCTTTATCAGGAGAATTTGTGGAGTTCGAACCTCCCATTTGAAATTGTAATGCGACTCTGCCTCTTGGCATTTTGTAGTGTATTGTATCAATCTTTGGAGCAAGTAATGCATGTCTGTGGATGATTCTCAACCCTCTGTGTTCATTTGCATCCTCTTGGTCTTTCACTGCAAATTTTGTTATCTGTGCATGATCTTGCATCACATTTGAATGGTCCGTGTTTACTTGGCAAGATAGGTGTTCTTCATTCCTCGGTGCATCACCTCTCATTAGCGTAGGTTTATTCTTTATGCATCTTCTTACCCTGTTTCCTTGGCAAGTTAGATTAGGTTTTGAGTAAACCCTCTCGCATTTTTCGTGTGCATCTCGAAGGAGGAATAGGAACCAGCCTTCTCTAGGGATTCCTTTCTCATTCTTGCAAGTCCCACACTTGGAGAAAGGTTTCAATGTTGTGCAATCACACCTGGATGCTCGAAGATCAACTTAGAAACCTGATTTGCTTCTAGGGGTCTTTGTGATTTTGCACTAACAATTTCTTCATCGAAGCGCTCTCATCGAAGCCGAGGATTCTCTCCCGCACTTGCCTAAGTGGGGGAGAGCCTGATGTTCTGGCTCCACGTCTTCCATGTGAGCCTCAAATCCTTCACGAGACATCATCCTCCGTAGGCTTCTCAATATCGTGCTTCTTCGCCAATTGCCTCTCCTGTGTCTCATTATACTTAAGCCGACTTTCTTGTCTCTTCCTTTCTACCGCAAGGTCCACCGTCTTTCACCACACCTATTCTTGCCCCAGGCACGATGGGTTTTAGCTAGCCATAGGTCATTCTTCCAAATCCATAGTTACCAATAAGATTTTAATTGCTAAAGGGATAACGCGAAAAATAAAATCCTCCGGGTTCACACAAGAACCGACACTTAGCAACGTCTGGACATGAATAATTAGAAACAACGCATTCCAACATATAATTGTGTAAAACACTACTCTTCCAATGATATACAATGCATGTCTAAGTCACATCGACATCATACATAGTTTGGTAATCTTCTTGTGTCCAAACAATTGTTCTATACCTCTAATTTCACTTTGATGCATATGCTTCTGGCCACTCGTAGAAATCTATAGGAAAACATTAAAAAAACGTTTCATAGAGTTCACGATACAAATGTTTTCTAACCCACGCGCAAGCATCAAAATCAAGCCAAGTATTATATTTGTGAGCAAACTAGTCTTCTAAGTCCACAACCCAATTCTCAATGTTGTCTAGAGTCAACCGATACGCCTTCATCATGCAACATCCTTGCAATAGCTTGAAAAGAGGTCACGGTAACGTAAACAAAATGTAGTTTGTTTTTCTTGCTCAAAACCCTAGACATGCTAGCCCATCACTCAGAAAGATTTGAGTGCTCACTCGAAGTGGTAAAAGGTATCGGGCCCCTCTTTTATGCCAACTTTGTTAAGGAGTTAACATGCATGATCGTACATCCCATACTTATAACAACTAGATCCATGAGCTCAATTTGGGAAAACATGTAATGAGTTAAACATACATATCACATAACAATTAAGATCGGTTTCACCATGTAATTACTAGTAAAATATACACCAACAACCAATATCCAACCATAACGATCCATTATATTAATCCATCAAAACACAGTAGTTGAATACACCATAAGAAACATCACAAAGTCTTGCACAAGCATTCTACCAGGAGCATAACTCATTCTGCTCCATAAAGACATCACCTCTCTCTAAATTGTGCAAATCAATACATATATATAGTGGTGGGGAACTTTCCCTTCACCACCAATGCACTTCTCAAAATAGGTTGCATGCTAAGAATAGCCATGCACCGCTACAAAAGAAACTAAGGAAGCATGAAAGCTTCACCTAATAATAGATCATCTATAATTAACTCTAGTTCTAATCTTATTATTAGCTCCATGCGCATTTTCAAAATGCAAGTTCTTTCCTCAAAAATAGACTCTTCGATCGCCTAATCCTCCTGTGTGTCATATAATCCAAAT